>JAUMJK010001029.1:0-600000 GCA_033558105.1 Coccyzus lansbergi
GTGGAGCGCCAAGGCTGACAATGGGCTCGATCAACTCACAATGCCGCTGGCTTTATGCTCCCGTCAGCACTGCCCTCGCCAAGCATCCTGGCACTGTGGTGGTGCCCACGGGCCGGGCTGCACCAGGGCCGCAGCCAAAGCGGTGCCCGGGGCTCCGGCAGTCGGAGGTACAGGGCTGGGACCCCGCACCAGCCCCGGGTAGGGGTTGAGGGATGGGGGTGGGGGGAGCCGAGACGGGGTTGAGGGACAAGGTGGGGGAGAGCCGGGGCGGGGTTGAGGGACAAGGTGGGGGAAAGCCGGGGCAGGGTTGAGGGACAAGGTGGGGGAGAGCCGGGGCAGGGTTGAGGGACAAGGTGGGGGAGAGCCGGGGCAGGGTTGAGGGACAAGGTGGGGGAGAGCCGGGGCAGGGTTGAGGGACAAGGTGGGGGAGAGCCGGGGCAGGGTTGAGGGACAAGGTGGGGGAGAGCCGGGGCGGGGTTGAGGGACAAGGTGGGGGAGAGCCGGGGCGGGGTTGAGGGACAAGGTGGGGGAGAGCCGGGGCGGGGTTGAGGGACAAGGTGGGGGAGAGCCGGGGCGGGGTTGAGGGACAAGGTGGGGGAGAGCCGGGGCGGGGTTGAGGGACAAGGTGGGGGAGAGCCGGGGCGGGGTTGAGGGACAAGGTGGGGGAGAGCCGGGGCGGGGTTGAGGGACAAGGTGGGGGAGAGCCGGGGCGGGGTTGAGGGACAAGGTGGGGGAGAGCCGGGGCGGGGTTGAGGGACAAGGTGGGGGAGAGCCAGGGCGGGGTTGAGGGACGGGGGATGAGGGATAGAGCTGGGACAGGGGATAAGGGGGGAAGGATGAGGGGGGAGGGATGAGGGGGGAAACTGGGACGGGGATCGGGAAGGGGGAGCCAAGACCGAACTGGGAAAAAGCGGTGGAGCTGGAAAAATGAGGGCGGAGGGGAGAGCTGACAAGACCTGGGGGGACGCCGGGACGGGAGAGATTAGGGGGTAAAAGCCGGAACGGGGGAAGCCGGAACGGGGGAAGCCGGGACGACAGGGGCCGGGAGGGGGCAGACGGGGAGACGGGACGAGGAGGGTGGGAGGTGAGGAGGGTGGGAGGTGAGGAGGGTGGGAGGTGAGGAGGGTGGGAGGTGAGGAGGGTGGGAGGTGAGGAGGGTGGGAGGTGAGGAGGGTGGGAGGTGAGGAGGGTGGAAGAGGAGGAGGGTGGAAGAGGAGGAGGGTGGAAGAGGAGGAGGGTGGAAGAGGAGGCTGCCTTCCCTCCCGCCCCGCCGCCCCGTTACCTCCTCGTTGTACCGCGCCAGGACGCGTTCCACAGCCCCCTCGCCGCCGCTCCCCTCCACGGCCTCCAGCACTGCGCCCACCTCCATGTCCGCGCCCGCCCCGGCCACCGCCCCGCCGCGCGCCCCACCACGTGACGCGGGGCGACCCGCCCCTTGGGCGGGCGGGCGGGCCCTCACACGCGATTGGCTGGAGCAGGCGGCCGCGTGCACTCCTGAGCTCTTCTATTGGCTACCTTCCTGCAGCTGCGAAAAGACTACGTCTCCCAGCGTGCCAAGCGAAGGGGTGCTCTGACGGGATCCACGGGCCCTGTGCCGCGGGGCACGATGGGTGATGTAGTCTACGCTGGGCGACACAGATCGACGCTGAGCGGGATGAGGACCTGGGGTTCGAACCCCACGCCAGTCCATGGGATGCTCTGTGTGCAAATGACACCACGACACGTCCCCTCCTCGTCAGACTTTGTCATAGCATCTACCAGCAGAACAAAACCAAGTCTGAGCCACCAGAGTGGTGGTGGGACACGAATATTCTCCATTCCCATTTGGGATGGTGGTTGGACTGGGTGAACCAGGAGGACTTACAAGCGTTATGAGAAGCGGCTGAGCGAGTTGGAATTGTTTAGCCTGGAGAAGCGGAGGCTGAGGGGAGACCTCATTGCTCTCTACAACTACCTGAAAGGAGGTTGTAGAGCGGAGGGTGATGGCCTCTTCTCCCTAGTGACAGGGGACAGGACAAGGGGGAATGGCCTAAAGCTGTGCCAGGGGAGGTTCAGACTGGATATCAGGAAAAAAATTTTCACAGAAAGGGTCACTGAGCACTGGAACAGGCTGCCCAGGGGGGTGCTTGAGTCACCTTCCCTGGAGGTGTTTAAGGCAAGTGTAGATGAGGTGCTGAGGGGTATGGTTTAGTGACTGATGGGAATGGTTGGACTCGATGATCCGGTAGGTCTTTTCCAACCTAGTGATTCTGTGACTTTTCCAACCTTAATGATTCTGTGATTCTATGGAGACACCTTTCCACCCCCAGTCCAAGGGGCAGCGTGGCTGCCTTCTCAAAACTGCTTTCTGGAGCCTTTCACAGGGATGTTGATGTATTGTTTGGAGAGTGTTGACATATGTGAGCAGCCAGGGTGGTGTGGAGGAGAGATGCCAGTTCCAAGCCCCTGTTTTGATTTGCTGGAGGGATGGTGGAAGGTGAGAGTCAGCGCTAGCGGAGCAAAGGTGAGCTGTGTTGCTGAAGTGCTCTTCAAGGCCTGATGTTTACACTACAGCTGAGAATATTCTGTGGTATTTCCATATTCAGAGTGCCCTATAATCAAAATTCACTGTCAAGATAGAAAACAACATATTAAAGTTAACAGAAAAAGCACAATAATAGAACTTCAGAGGGGACTGCAGTCAGTATCTCCTTGAAGAATTTATACTTTCAGCAGCAATTCAGGACTTGCTTCATGGTTATAAAGAGAAACCTTCAATAGAATCATAGAACCATTTGGTTGGAAAAGATCTTTGAGGTCATCAAGTCCAGCTGAAAATGTCCTCTGCTAAACCATATCCCTGAGCACCTCATCTACCTATCTTTCAAATACCTTCAGGGATGGTGATTGAACCACCTCCCTGTGCAGCCTGTAACCTTTTCAGTGGTGAACATTTTCCTGCTGTCTAATCTGAACCTCCCCTGGCACAAACTGAGGCCATTTCCTCTCATCCTATCACCTATCACTTGGGAGAAGAGACCAACACCCACCTCTCTACAATCTCCTTTTAGACAGTGACAAGGTTTCCTCTCAGCCTACTTTTCTCTAGGCTAAACAACCCCTGTTCTGTCAGCCACTCCTCATAAGGTTTGTTCTCCAGCCCCTTCACCGGCTTTGTTGCTCTTCTCTGGACTTGCTCCAGGATCTCAATATCTCTCTTGTAGTGAGATGCCCAAAACTGCACACAGTATTTGAGATGTGGCCTCACCAGGGATGAATATGGGGGAAGGATGTCTTCCTCAGTCAAGCTGGCCACACTGTTTCATCTCACAAGGGATCAGCTCCTTGGTGGAAAATACCAGAGAGACAGGAAGTTTTCATCTGCAAGTGGACAGTGGCTCCAAAGAGCACTAAAGATATTAAGATGTGTTGTCATATGCCTCCATATGTCTAAGATGCAGATCCAAGCTGTGATCTGAATTTTCTGGTTAGGCGTTTCTTGCCATAATGGGTTGAACTGAGATATAAAACCAGAACAATATGGTTGTTGGACAGCAAGGAGTAATAAAATCCAGCCTGAAGTGTGTAACCATTTTTTCTGAGTCAGATCCTTGCACAGACTAATGCAACCTTTGGGATAAACCCAGTAAAAATAAACCCTTTTTAACCTACAATTGTTTGTTTCATATACAATTCTATCATAAAGTATAAGCCTGCTTAGATGTAGCTCACAGCACAGCAAAACCACCCATTTTACTTGTATTTTGCCAATTACTTTTTTTTCCTAATAACAAAAACCTAAGAAATAAAGACTAGAAAACTGTTACTGCCCTTTAAAGGCACATTGTTGTTCATCATCAGTGTGTGTTAGTTTCCGCTTTCAGTAGCATATGAAGGATTAGGATTTCATTGAAAGACGGGGACAGAATAAATTGCATCCTCTACCAAAGAACTGCTGGACCTTTTCAGATGGGTGCATACCATGAGCCCTTCCCATGTTAGTCAGCTTTATCTAAACCTTCCAAAGCAATGTCTGCCCCTGAATTTCATGGGTTTCAGGGTCAGTCACAACAGAATTGTGAGCCTGGGGAGGTCAGAGGCCATTTTTGTCAAAGGGTAGTGACCTTAGCAGCAAGAGGTAGCCTGACAAAACCAGGATTCATACTAGTGAATGGAGTTCTCACTGCTCTTCCCCCGCTGAGTCTTTTTTCTACCAGGTAATGAAAAATCTTGAAGAAGTGTAATGGATTTTTACATGCCTACATACATGCATGTTTGTGTGTGGATATACATCTATTTTAAAATCTTATTTATGTTAAGTTAGTTATGCTATAATATATAATATTAACATATATTATATTGCATATATTACACTTATCTATCTTTTATGACATATTTTAGCCCATGAAAAATATCACACTTTTAATAAAATGTGTATTTGTTGTGAGAAGGACAGAAAATGAGCAAGGAAAAAAGGGAAAGGGAAAGGGGAAAAAAAGGAAAAATGAAAAAGAAAAGGAAGAAGAAGAGAAAGGGAAAGGAAAAGGGAAAGGTTGGGAAGGGGATGAGAGGGGAAGGGAAGAGGATGAGAGGGTGGTAAAGGAAGGGGAAAAAGGAGATTGAATAGTTTGGCACTTGGTATGAAAGTTCCTTTGGAAAGATTTGTGTGGTAACGTATTCACTATATATACATGTCAATATCCGTCTGGGCAAAAAGCAGCAGTTTCAGTTACCATGGTCAAGGGAGGACTTAATTACCAGCCTGCAAACTCTGCCAATTTGTACTAGCATAATTTAAGAAATGCCTGTGTCTAACAGCCATTCTATACAGACGTTTCCATTCTGTTGTGACCCACTGCACTCCACATGTTGAAGCTCTGAAGCGTGTCCAGAGAAAAGCAACAAAGCTGGTGAAGAGGCTGGAGAACAAGTCTTATGAGGAGCGACTGAGAGAGCTGGGGTTGTTTAGCCTGGAGAAGAGGAGGCTGAGGGGAGACCTCATTGCTCTCTACAACTAACTGAAGGGAGGTTGTGGAGAGGAGGGAGCTGGCCTCTTCTCCCTAGTGACATGGGACAGGACAAGAGGGAATGGCCTCATGCACCGCCAGGGGAGATTCAGGCTTGGAATAAGGAAAAATTCTTCACTGAAAGGGTCATTAGGCATTGGAAGAGGCTGCCCAGGTTGGTGGTTGAGTCAGCATCCCTAGAGGTGTTTAAGGCATGTATGGATGAGGTGCTGAGGGGCATGTTTCAGAGACTGGTGGGAATGGTTGGACTCAGTGATCCGGTGGGTCTCTTCCAACCTGGTGATTCTATGATTCCGTGATTCGCAGTCTAGTATTTTCCCCTGTAACCTGAAAGCTATAGTGGATTGTATTAATATAGTAGATTCTGGCTTGCAGTGGTTGAGAATGAGGCCTGGTTTCCCTTGCACTGCTTCCGATGGTGACCTCTATAAAACTGTATTCAGTAAGATATATATTGCTGTCCATGACTGCTCAGTTTAAATTTCAAAGCCCTCATCAGGAAGCTGTTCAAAAGTAGTTGGAAGTGCACATTCACAGTGATGTGGCATCAACACATGTTTCTAAATGAATTTAGAAAGAAAAAGACAAACTATGGACATTCTTTTGCAGAAGGTTTTTGAAGGCCTGTCTGACTGGTGACGTTCTGTGGCTCTTTTTTCTGATGAGCTTTGTGATGCAGCTGTTGGTCAAATTTCCCCCTACAAGGATTTTGCACATAGTGGTGTGCTTCTCCACTCTGGAAAGCCTTTGTTATTTCTGAGGCTGAGACTGTGTCCAATATCCCTCCTCCCTCAGTCTCCCTGAGCTCTTGAAGTCAGAGTAACTGAGTTGTCCCTAGATATGTTGAAGGATACAGCACGTTTGTATACTAAACCAGTCTCTTTTTCCTCTCTTTCAGTCAACGGGGACTTAATTTGGTTTAACAAGTTATTGCAAAAAATGTAGGAACTGCTTCTGGCTTCCATCGAGTGCTACTGGGATTCACCTCCATCTTGATCCTTCTGAAGGCCAAGCTTTGAGTTATGGGTTTGTTCTGCCCACAAATGTCTTACCAATGGATCTGGTCCTTGGAGAGACTGTGGTACATCATGGCTAATCATGTAACTGGAGATAATTCAGTATTCTTGTAAATGAGTGAACAAGGCCACAGTGGGCTCTTGGCAGATCCCATGCAATGCAGAGATTTGGAATTTGTTGGGGAAGTGAAAGTGGGGGTTTGTATTCTAGTGACACTACCTTTCCTATACTAATTTCTCACAGTTTTGATGAGGCAGATATCTTTATGCTTGTTAATAATTAATAGGACAGAATTGATGCTTTGATTTAAAAATCTTCAATAACAAAATGCAAAGTAGAACTTCAGCCTCAAACACATCAAAACTCCAGCTGCTAAAGACTGGCCACTGCCGTGTTTTTGAAAATCCCACCAGGACTTTGGCTGAATGCTGAAGAGCTTGGACACTTGCCAGACCTGCCCTGGAACACCATCCCTCTCTCAATCCTTGCAGGTTGCCAGCTCATTTCAGTAGTTACTTTAGACTCTGAACTCCCACCAATTTACCAAGTAGTTAAATATACAAAGTCTGAGAATGCTTACACTTCATTTACTGACCTAAGGAAAAATGACTTTTCCATTTCCAGTGGCCACACATTTGTTACTAGATACTGTAAAGAAGATGGCACATCTTATCTGCTTCAGTGAGTGCACTGGCTTGGGTACCAGACAATGTGAAGTCATCAATCTGTTCATAGTCTTCAACCTTGAGCCCTTTCTGCTGAAAGCACAGGCGTAGGACTACTAATATGCTATCAGTTATCTATGTTCTCAAACTTTTCATTGGATAAAAGCATACCTTTTAAAAGGTTTATTTCTGTATTTAAGTAAATTTATATGGTATCTGTTTAATTTCAAGAACTTTATTTGAGTGTGAAAATCCCTCATATATCTTGCACAACAGCACAAATAACACTGTTGTCCATTTTAGGCATAGACATGGTTCTCGTCACACTAGGTGCTATCAAAGATTTTATTTACAAAACAATTACTGAAATGTCTGATGTCATATTTTCATTTATTTATTTCTTACCCATAGGGTAATAGGTCCACCACAATTTCTTGGTGCATTTTATAATACAGAAGAAAAAGCTATGTTAATAAAATCTAACAAAACCTCACAAATAGCTACAAATCCGACAGAAAATGTCTAAGAAAAATTCTCCCCAAAATACAATACATTTTTCCACACATACACAGTACAGAATAAGTTCAAAGGCACAGCTTTGAATTTTGCTTTTGTAGAAGTATATAGAATTATCACCACATGAAGGAATTGAGAGAACAGTTTCATACCTGTCAATAGGTAATTAAATGAATAATCATGTTTGCATTGTCATTCTCTTTACATAATTGCTTCATATCATCATATTTAACATATGTGGCTCTGAATCCAAAATCTTCCTAGTTCCCAAGTCCCTTCTTTAACCGTGTCATTACTGACCAGAGAAATTAGACTTTTCCAGATTGTGCAAACTTAACACAAATACATATATAATAAGAACAATAGTCAACTTAAGGCAGTGTATAATTAAATGCTACATGTCTTTTCTTCTCTTTTGTAAAAATCAAACTTAGTGGATCAACAGAAAGGTGCATCAATATACAAAGTTAGGTGTAAACTGAAACCTACAATACCACATGTCTTTTAAGGAGCCAGGTGGAGGAATTGACGTGAACAAGTGATGACTTGGCAGAATGTTTTTTAAGGAATGCATTACAAGCTTGAAAGGAGAACAGATGTCAGAGTTTTGCTGAGGGTGAACTTCCTGTCTTTAATTCAAATTATAAATAGGTCCCGTTCCACTACTTTTTTTGTAAGACTCATTAGCATTTGTCAATAAGGGGGGGTGGGGGCAGAAATGGCTCTCTCAAACTGACATCACACAGGGCTGGCCCACATGCCAGAATTCAAGAAAGGCACAGATTGGCCCCATAAGTGGTTTAGAATAGCACAAGAAACTTTTTCGGCTACAGGAATATTCAGTCATACTGGTCTGCAATCTGCCCACATTAAAAACTACGTTTATCTGCTCAAGATTTTCTCCATCTTCACCTCCCTTGGAGAAGGTCCATGAAAAGTCCCCAGAACATGAAGCTTTTAGAACTCTCTTAAGTATATGGGCTTAGCTGACACCAGTCATTTTCATTTAGCCCAACCTGTGGTGGCCTCCCCATTGATGTAGGCAAAGCCAGGAAAGTGTTGCATGTGCTCATATTCAGAATTTCTGCGTGTAGTCAAGGGGGTGTACATGTCACTAGAATTTCCATATCTTGAGGAGTGCATGGATGGGCTTGTGTAGCAGGAGTTTGCAGCCGGGACCTCCGGCCAGCGAGGAGTCACTGGTGTGGGATGCAGCCTTGGAGTACTGCTCATCAAACAGGGCTCCATTCTTGATGCTGGGCTGTTGAACGGGTACTACAATAAAAACAAATTAAAGAATTAACTACCACATACTTAATTTTAAAATAAGGGCTGGTAGCATCAATTCCTTGTTTAAGAAAACCAAAATCATATGAATTAGCAGCCCTCCAAAAACTGAGTAATGTACTGAAGGTAGAGTATAAGATAATCCATGCCTAGTCAAACCAAAGTGTCAGTGTAGGTCTTGCAAAGCAGTCACTACATTTAAATATTTAATTAGTTTATCAAAGAGCTAAGTACTGGCAGGTGTATCTGGGAGCTGAAAAATAATTGAATTAATCTAATCGTTTCCTCACAGCTTTTACTTGGAAATGTACTATTCAATAAAAACCCCACCAGAGTATAAAATGTGCCAACTCCTTCTCCCTCAACTGAGTTTTGAGGCAAGAGAGCAAAAGGATCTTTATTACTGGAAAGGTGCCTTCTCTTTTAAATGTCTGCAGGCCATCCTAACAGTTTCTGTCAAAAAATAATTTGCTTTGGCCTCAGAGCTAGCTGCTAGTTGGAGCACTTTTGAAAAGAAGCAGATGAAGAGGAATCTCTCTATTTCCCAGCTGTTCACAGTGACAGCTGGACACTAGAAATCAAAGAAGTTTAACAAATACATCCCACTAAAGAGAAGATGTGCTGAAGATAGGATTGGTAGGAAAAAACAACTTTTGCCCTTTATAGCCACATGCTCAGCAACAGAAAGTAACCTGGACTTGTGAGTGCTTGCTTAACTTGCATTTATCTTATTGCCTGTCTCATAGGAGCAGATCATAGAAACACAGCATATATAATGAGTTGGATTGGAAGAGATCATGAAGGAAATCTATTCCAACTCTCCCTGCAGCAAGCAGGGACATATCCCACTAGATCAGGTTGGTCACAGGCCCATCCAGCCTGAACTTGAGTGTTTCCAAGGATGGGACATTCACCACCCTCTCTGAGTAATTTGTTCCAGTGCTTTCACACCCTCAGTGTGAAAAATTTCTTCCTAATATCTAGTATAGTTTAAAACCATTACCCCTCATCCTATTGCTACAGGCCCTGCTAAAATGTTTTTCCACTTCTTTCTTATAAGCCCCCCTTAAGTACTGGAAGGCCACAATAAGGACTTCTTGGAGTCCTCTCTTCTCCAAGCTGAACAACCCCAACTCTCTCAGCCTCTCTTCATAGGCGAGGTGTCCTAGGCCTTTGATCATTTTGATGACCTTCCTCTGGACCCACTTCAACAGGTCCATGTCTTTCCTGTGCTGAGGGCTCCAGAGCTGGATGCGGTATTCCAGGTGGGGTCTCACTAGAGCAGAGTGGAGGGGCAGAATCACCTCCTTGACCTGCTGGCAACAATTCTTTTGGTGCAACCCATGATATGGTTGGCCTTCTGGGCTGCAAGCGCACATTGCAGCCAGTTTGGCTGCAATGCAACCAGTTTGGCTTCCGGTTCCCCCCTGCCTAGGAGTCAGTGGGTGGAGAAGGTCCCAGGCTGGACTCAGCGCTGCCGCAGCTGCACTGAGGAACTGGATAAAGGAACACATGGATATTCTTGTCACACTTCAGCCTGATTTTAAGTCAAAGAGGACCGACCACTCAGGATCCCGATCCCCCCTTGCCACCCAGCTCCTGGAGAGGGGATTGGGGCAAAAGCCAGAGTTCTCACTGGGTGCTGGCCATCAAAGAACAGAGCCTGACCCTTGTCATCCCCCTGTGTTATCCCGAGAGTGATGTCTTTGGGATGGAATCCTCTGTTGGTCAGTTTGGGTTCTCCACTCCCTGCAGCTACCCCCCTTTCCCTCCCCTTTTCCTCATGGTTCCACCGGCTCCAGGATGGCTTTGGTCTCCCCAGGGACCAATGTCAGCACTGACCTTTCTGCATCCCAGTGCCCATTACTTTGGAGATTACTGTAAATGCTCAGTGATTTCACTGTGCCTGCAAACACAGTTAAATTCCCGAGAATGCAATGACTTTGAGCGGGTGTAGCTGTAACATTAGAAAATCCCTTCTGCTTTAGCTCAAAGCTAAGAGCTCACTGAGCTGAGAGGAGACCTCATTGCTCTCTACAACTACGTTAAAGGAGGTTGTAGAGAGGAGGGAGCTGGGCTTTTCTCCCAAGGGACAGGGGGCAGGACAAGAGGGAATGACCTCAAGCTCCGCCAGGGGAGATTTAGGCTGGAGATTAGGAGGGAGTTTTTCACACAGAGGGTCATTGGGCATTGGAACAGGCTGCCCAGGGAGGTGGTTGATTCACCTTCCCTGGAGATGTTTAAGGGACGGGGAGATGAAGTCCTGAGGGACATGGTTTAGTGTTTGATGGGAATGGTTTGACTCGATGATCCGATGGGTCTCTTCCAACCTGGTTGTTCTATGATTGCTGGGTCATGTAGAGCTTCATAATCTCTGTGCTGCCCTCCTATTATTCTTTGCATTGTGGAGATGGTTAGGAACCCTATTCCCCTTGACCAGCCATGAATCTTCAGGGCTTCCACATTTTATATACACAGAGATATACCTTTTCTACATAAAATGTCATAGAGTTTATGATCTTGGATTGTTTGACACTGTGATTTTCTCTAACTAGAAAACTGTCACTAACGTAGGACTATCACTTCTTCTGATGCTTGCAAGCTATGTGCCAAAATTTCACATGGCCGAGGACTGTAAAACGCTTTCTCCATATTTTGGAGAGTAATGGAGAGAAGAACTGCTCTGGTTGCTCCTAGGATGGAGATGGCAGTGATTCCCAAAGGGTCTCATTACATTACTCCACTGCCAGATGGGGCTGAGCTCAATCAGTTGCATAAGTGGTCTCCAAGGCAATTACAGCAGTGCCTCCATGAGGAGTTTCTGCCGACTTTTTCCTGATTGCAGCCAGGAAGACAGCCCTGCCTTGGCAAACATATTCAAAGAGTTCACCAGCCTCAGGCAGCTCAAAAGCCTCACGCTGGCCACTCCTAATTATAGAAGAGAAAGAGAACACTATTTTTGACCAACATACTGTAGTTAGTGACTTAGCATATTCCACAGTGTCCTGGGGAGAAAGGACCATTAGCAGATGACAAGGAAGACATCAAAGCTGTGTGGTGAATTATTTAGCACATGCTTCTTATTGCTGCAGAGACTGCATTTACCTATGCAACCAGCTGCAACATCATACTGGAATGTCAGCACTTCCATTGGTACTGCTAATAGAGCTATCAGAATAAGCTGTATTGGCAACACTGGCAACAAGACTACATACAATCGTCTGAAAATCCATCTTCACCCCAAAGAATGGCTTTTCAGTAGGAAAATTCAGCAGAGCTCAGGTACTGACTGCAGAAAGCCTTATATTCTTTTGCAGAGGAATCAAATTTTCAGACTTGTTGGCTTCCCAGAAGAAGCTTTTGCTGAAGATAAGAGCTGCCAGTGCCCAGCAACAATGAAACTGAAGCTCAGCAATTTTAAATGAGGGGATCTCAATTTAGGATTATGTTTCTCTCCATTAGCTCCTCAACTACAGAGAGGGCACTCTGTCAAAAGACAACCAACACGCAAGTGTTCTAAGTCAACATAAGAGGTTCCAGAAGAAGCTGAACAATTTCCATGTTTTTAATCTTTAGGAAACTAGCTGATAGAATTAGGATGCAGCTTTCCACATCTTTACTGGCAACACATGAAAGTAATTTTCATGCTAGTGCCTGCTGACTGCCTTCACCTGAACATCTTCATGAGCAAAGCTCATGATGAATACAGAGGAAACAAGTTGTCTTTTGATTCACTGTAGCTTCAGAGCTGAATTCATCTCATCTAACTTTATTTATCAAAAAGTCAGGTATCAAAGTGAGTTGTCTGAGTCCTCAGAAGATGTCTCCTTTCTTCTGCTAGATGATACAATCTATTGTTTATGTTGACTCAAGTTAAATAAAAGTTCCTTTCCTATAGTTGTCAAATCCATAGGTTGTTTTTCTCAAATGATTGTATACAAAAATTTCTTGAGCTGGTAGGAGTTTGGACCAGGATGGATCATTGGAGAAAAAACACACAAACAACACATTTTCAACTTTTTTTTTTTTCCCTGTATGTCACCTTTGGATCTGCAAGATGTAGGCTGAGCTAGAAACATTCTTTGTCTTCACTAGTGTTTTATGTGATGCTAATTAGCATGGTCTTTGCCTTTATTACCCATTGATCTACACCTGAAATCACTGTAGATTCCTATACTAAAGAACATACTTACATGAGATTATTCTAGGTGTTTGCACCAATTATGAACATACCTTCTTCCCAATGTGATAATCTGTCTGCTCTGTTTTGAACCGTAACAGATTCCTTTGCCGTTCTGACTCAGTGGAAATTTCCTTTGAGGCTGTGAAACTGAGGTTGTGACTTATAACAGGGCAATTACTTGCTTTCATACCCCTTACAAATACCAAGAGAGAGACCTGGCTTCATTCAGGGTAATTTACTGCTAATAATTTGTAGACTATGAAACTTTCTTCTAGGAGCAAGAGAAACAAAATGAACCCTGGGAATACCATGCTGGGTTTCCTGTTTGTACATGGCAATTATGTGGGGAAGCCACATAATTGCTTTTAGGTACTTTGGATAAAAAAAATATGTGCTGTTTGGGGATTGTAACTCTGGCTTCAAGAATGAACTTCAAGATGCACTGAAAAGGAAAGCAATCCTCCTATCTGCAGCCAAAAGGCCATGTTAAGGCTTACTAAGAAGGCAGGGCTAATGGCTGTGCATGAGGGGACAGGATACAGTGTGCTGCTTTTCCTTTTCATGAAACGCACCCAATGCAGCTGTGTTTATGAATGTGCCATGAATGCGAAAAGAATAATTGCTTGAAAATAACATGAACCCTAAATATCGAGTATTTTACAATAAATTCAGTTATGACTGAATGCGAGATGGAAAGTTTTGTAATGGTAGGTCAGCTAATCGCAAATGAGTCAGTGACTTCTTTTTCCCTACAGTGAAGAGACTATTGAAAGACAATATTTTTAAAGTACTTGTTGGCCCCTGCCTGACTATTAACTCACCCAATGAAGCATCTATTCAGCCTTGTTGGAGTGTCCAAAGCATAGCCATCTGGGCGGATGCCTGCCCATGCTGCCTGAATCACCTTTCACACTCTACATCCGGTTTAATGAAGAGTGCTTAAGCATGCTGAACTCAAAACACTGGGGCCTAGTGATCTTTGCCAGATATAAAAGCGACATTTGTTGGAGGGCTCTTGACAGGAAATTACCATTTTCTGGGTTAACTCACACTTGCTGCTACTGCTGCTGTCAGACCTAGACAAGAAGCCCTTCAAGTCTGGGAGACTTTGAGCAGATTATTGTTAAGGCCTTGCCCCAAAATGTAAAATTAATTCAATTTCTTTTAGTATTATTTTAAAAAATACAGCATTAAATATGTCCTACCATGAAGTGAAGACTGGGTTCCTGCAGTGTGAGGATAGAGAATAATCTCTTTATTCTTATCCTCAGACCACTGACTGATTATGCACAGAGGTGAAAGGTGTCTCTGTCCAAACAGCAAAATATTTTCCTTATGAATGTGGCTCTGACTTTACATTACATTAGCTCACCCTTTTGCAGAATGCTGTAAGTTAATGTTGTGTGTTAGCCACTTCTTTAGGACTTGCAAATAACTCATACCAGAAATAACAGCGATTGTGAAGAAATGGACATAAATTCACTTCATAAAAATATGCTTAAAATCTAAAAAAGACATAATCAAAACTATTGAGTGATAACGTCTCTATAACCCTTAATGTGATCCTCTTCTCTACATATTGAAGCTTAGTGAAGTTGTCAAACAGGTTGGGTGAAATTTTCAAGTCTACCTAGGTGGCTTTTGTACTTTCGGGAGTGGGATTTGGAGCATCATGAAAGTGTTATTTGTGATTATTTAAAAAGCAGATAAGGCATCTGTTTCCTGTTGTGTTCAATACACGATTACTTCAATTATATTCTGGTGATCTCAAGTCTGTTACAAAGCTATATAGATAGGAAAGATGATTCTCGTTGCATCGGTGATATTTGGACAGTATTTTTTTCTTTCTGTCATTTACTAGCAGCTCAATGGCAGAGTGGTTATTTAGAAGGAAATATTACGAATTTTTACTGTGTATATGTGGGGGGGAAAGAATTTTTCTGCTTTCTTTTCTTTTTTTTAAGCAGGTGGGCTACAACAATGTGAATGGACACTAAAGCATGTCTGGGAGAGGATTTCTTAGGCTCCCCTGCTGTAAGAAAAACTGTAGAATCATAGTATCGTTAAGGTTGGAAATGACCTCTAAGATCATCAAGTCCAATCACCAACCCAACACCACTGTGCCTACTAAAACATGTCCCAAAGTGCCACACCTACAAGCTTTTTTAACACCTCTAGGATTGGTGACTCCACCAGTTCCCTGGGCAGCCTGTTCTAATGCTTCACCACTCTTCCAGTAAAGAAATATTTCCTAATATCCAGTCTAAACCAGTTACTACTTTCTTCCCATATTGCCATTTGTAAATCCTGTTGTAGAGGCAAATGAAGGGAAGTGAAAACATGATTGGGTAGAACTCTGGCATGCAACATTGCACACAGAAACCAAGTGGTCTTGTAACTCACAAGGTATTTCTGGGAAGTTATGTGACACCACTGCAGTTGTCAGAGCAGGTTGGGGGAGTCAGAGTAAAAACATTGCTTAAACTATGGCCCAGATGCAGTGCTCTCTGTGTCCGAGAGGTGTAGACCCAGTCTAATGCATAACAGCAGATTCTAATACTTCAGCGTTTTTCTGACTGGTTTGTTTTGTCCAGATCATGGAAGTAAACTGCTCTTCATAAACCCAAGCTGACAACAACATAACAGCGTCACAAGTATTTGATGAAACAAATGTGCTCCTTCCAGTCACAGAAGTTAATTAGTGCCTTTTGAGGACCCTGATTATGCTCCTGAGAACAACAGGAGATAGCTTAAAAGAAGAAGCAAAAAGAAAAAAAAACCAAAAATCAAAAATGCTTGTCTTTAAGGTGGGAACTACATCTCAAGGAACAAGAAGGGAAACACTGCTTTGCCACTCCTATGGTTCTCTGTTAAGTATGTCCACCTGCAATTTGCCATTTGGAGATGGTTGCTCTGTCTTGGAAGTGAAAGGAAGAGAAGGTAAAATAAGACTGTGCAGCATGGGATGTAGAAGTGCTTCCCAGATCTAAGGGGCTAATCTGGTAGCTTGCTGACTGAATCCCTCCTACCTACTCTGACAATAGGTATGCATAGGAAGGCTGGAGGGGAGTTGCAGCTTCACTAGGTTCCCTGCTGAACGCAGCTGAGAGAACAAGGTGTTTGTGTATCCTCTTTGACTATGCCTGCCCTGCACTGCACCTGCAGTACTTAGATAACTCCTATGTATAAAGCATCTGTCACATTGTGAGAAACTAAACAGATTATAACTCTTAAATCTGGAAAAGAGATAAAAGGAAGGACGTGAGAGGAATAATGCAGACCTAGAGCTTTTTGAATGGTGAGAGTAGATAAATGGAGAATGAATATTCCCTATTCCTCATCACCCAAAAAAACATGGGGCACCCAAAGCAATTATGAGATAGAAAGTTTAAAGTTAACAGGAGAATATATGTTTCATGCAACCCATCCCTAAGTCTCCAAGCGATATAAAAGAGCTCAAAGAACAAAAAAAAGCTCAAAGCCAGGGTAATGGAGAGTGGTTTGCTACAAATTACAATAGCCTGCCTCCTGCTTCTACTCAGGATATCCCTAGGTCAGCTCTTGCCAAAAGCAATGCAATGATATTGATGAAAGGACCACTCTCTACCTACCCTATTTCTAAGACTTCTCCACATGTTAATTTCTGGGTAACTCTGGAAACAGGGCCTGAGTGAATGGACCTACAAGATGATTCACTACAGCCATGCATTAATTACGCACATATCACATATGATTTTTATATTGCATGTACAGCAATATAAATTCATACATTGTGCATCTTCCTAAGCTACTAGGTGCATTAAAATATAAAAATATATACTGCTAGAGATTTCTCTAGTTAGCCTTCGTATCAGAGGTGTTACACCTTAGAAAGAAAAAAAAATGTTGCAGCATGACTTACATTGCATTAATGGAAGAGGTGGGATGATATGAATTGAAATATTTATGGATAGCCTGAAAGAGGATGAAGACCTGTCTAGTTGGAGTGAAACTAGCAGACAAAAGCTGTGATATAAAGCCCGTCAAATGTACATTGTGGAGGTGGATTATGTAGTGACGCTGTGAAGGGGTTACCTTTGAAAGAGGTACCTCTCTGCTAAATTTGACACAGAATGTTAGGAATGCTCAGAGGTTTTTAGGCAGTTGCTATCTATTACCCAAAACTGGACAGGCAGAGAACTTACAAAACACAAAATCAGTATAGATGTGTCTATGTACACACATTTACATGGTCCCTTTCTATATGATGATGGAATAGCACCATGTAATTGTAAGCACTTCTGCACTATGGTCTTGGAGAACCAGGTAGCAATGAACCAATCTGTAGAACACTTTTTTTTGTGCTCAAGGTTCCTGGCCAGCAAGCCAAGTCAAGAAATGAGCAATCAAGCCCAGAGTTACAAGGAAGCAACTGTTCTGAGAACTATTCACAGATCCTGATAAAAAAAAAAAAAAAGAAAACAAAATCAAGAATTCTGATTAAGACCAAAGTTTGAACAGACCTTCCCTGTCAACAAAAACATGCCTTAGCCATCAGTGGGAATTAGTCAGCCTGTACTGCCAGAAGAAGCCAGTTTTAGGCTCATGCTGTGTTAGTATCTGCAGATACTACTTCATCAGAACATTTACTCCTCTATAAAGTTTATTACAAGCCACCTCCTCCAATTTTATTGTCTTCTTGTCCATTTGAGAGTCACTGATCTTACTGAAACTATGAGCCAGTTATCAAAATTTCTTTCAGCTCAAAATCACAAGATATTTATCACATTCCTCTGTGAACCAAGGTGAGGTCCAAGACTGTCTCAGAGACAGGAGATAACAACAAACTCAAGGGTTCTCACCAGTCTGTTCTACTCAAGGGTTCTCACCAGTCTGTTCTGGGATGGGATATGAAGGAGCATGCAGCTGTGGCACATGGTGCCTCAGTTGTATCAGCCTTAAAAACGACCGCTGTCTCATTTCCTCTAACACTGGGGAATTCAAATTATCCAGAGGCCTCTCATTAACATGAGTTTGCTGCTGGTCAGGTGAGACAGACTTGGCACCCCGACTTTCACCTTTCAAGAGCTATACGTATATATACATATACTATACATGGTGTGAATGTTGGGGTTGTCCTGTGCAGGGACAGGAGATGGACTCAATGATCCTTGTCAGTCCTTTCCAGCTTAGGACATTCTATAATTCTATGATTCCTTGGACCATGTTCCTCTTAGAAAGTCTGCTAGATTAAAAGTAGTTCCCCAACATATGATTAGGCTTTAGCAGGAAACAGTACATTATGACCTTTTGTTGGTTAAAAGCAGCTAAGAAAGGACTTAAAATCAAGGGAGGCATCTTACAGAAGCTCACTTAGCTTTAAAAAGAATAGCAAGAAATTCTGTATTGAAATCATTTGTGACTTTTAGATTATTTTTGAAAGCAGAATTTCAGTTTGTAGCTCCTTTTAGTACAGAATGAGTGAATTCTTAGTGTTTTGTTAGCTACGTCGTGCTGTGAGATTCCATCTGTTTACAAGCAGCATGAGAAAGGACACACTAAATAAGATGAAATCACCTCACTTTCAAATATGATCATTAAAGCACAGCTGTTCTTCATGTGTATGCAGGACAACTCAAGGGCTAGCAAGAGAGGAAGATGCAACATTTGCACTTGTAGAGACAGCCTACGATAGCATGAAAAATATTTGTGTTATTTTACGTTACTATTTCCATGTAACATGCTATCTAGGGCATGAATAAACTACAAATGTATTGATCTTGCTTTGCTTCATTTATTTCTTGCTTAACTTATCCTGTCTGTGTCTGTGTGATAAAGACAGTTGTCGGAAGTTAGTAAGAAACATCTTGTGCGGGTGATAACATCTCTAAACAGTAAAAGCCTAATTCTCCATTTTACATAGAGGTTTGTGACCTCACAGACCATTTCAGAACAAGCACTCAGGTAGGTTTTCTGAAGTAAAGGATAAGAGAGAGTAAAGAATATTGGTAAACCAATCTTAAGTCAGAAAGTGATGCATTCTGGAAAAAATCTTGAGATAACAGGGTAAGGCTGGTACTGAGAGACCAACGTATGTGCACCTATCATAGGACACTACTTAAAGCCTCACTCACTGTTCCTGCTGAAGATACAGCAGCTGCAACAACCATCAAATAAATCCTCACACCTCATGTAGTCTGTCTGATGGACCAGGTACTACATAAGAATGTGAGAAGTTACAGACTTGTTTTTTACATCAGCTGAGGAGCCATTGTTGAGCTGGTCCAAACAAGAGCATTGGGGTTGTATAGGACAACTTCCTCAGCAGACTTCGTAAAGCTTTAAGAAGATCAGTAAAATTATTCTTATCTTACAGCTAGGGAAAATGAGGCATAAAAAAAGAGAAATTATTACTCTGTGATCACTTGGCAAGACTGATGTCAAAGACCAGGGTGAGATGCTGGTTTCATGTGTTCTACTCCAAAGCACTGCTAAATTCACCTCTTTTCATCTGGAGTGAAACTGTTCCAGTCCAGTGATGATAGTTAAGCTTGGTGGTCCCTAATATAGTTGTATAACTTTCCAGTTGATAAAGCATAGGAGGTGCCATGCTCACAGAGCCGAGTGAACAGCTTCCTACAGAGGGGAAGCACCAATCTACACCATGTCCTAAAGCCCTCCTACAACAGGCCTGCTGTCAAATACCATCATCCTCCTTTATCTGTGCTGGTTTCTACTGACTCGGTTTTGTGAACTGATATAGTCCTGAAATAGTTACTGACATAATTTCTCAGCATTACAGTAGGAGGCTACAGCATACAGATTAAACAGAACTCCTTTGGCCACGGTGTCCTGAAACTACTCAAACTGTATTCAGAACTCACATTTTTGGCAAATCCCTGAATGTAAGTATTCTCAAATGCAGAGGCCCCAGAAGAGTTCACCACGGTCTCTACATCTTCTTTCAACCATAAGAAAACACTTCTACTTCTTAGGAATCCCCTCCTGTTCCCTACCCATAAGAAGCACACAACTAATTACATTCATTTTTGTTTTGGCTACTCCTTAACACAGCAACACTTTATATGATCCAGACTGCTGGATTTCAGAGTTTGGTACAATCTAAACCTACTTCTGATGAAAGAAACTCCACCAAAATGAAAAGATATCTAGGTAAAATTAGAAAAGAAAAAAAATTAGAGGCCATCAATGACATGTCATGACTGATGACACCTTACTGATTCAGACAGCTAATATGCTGGTAAGAAAAGCACAACTTTACTTAAAATGTTATAGCAGGTATTGTCAAGTAATAAATCCGACTTACCTGTGAAGAGCTTCTGTGGTAAGCTGAGTAGTGAAGTGGTCCAGAAATAGCAGTATCATGTGGTAAGGACGGATACTGACTCTGCATTGGATGAGGATGCTGGTTGCTGTAGCTACCATAGTTGTAGCTTCCTGTGTATCTAAAACCCATTAAAAAACACTGGTTGGTATGCATATAATTGTATTGCCACCGATAACTCTGTATTCCTCAAATCACCTTCCAAAGGCAAGGGTTTCCTTTTGTAACAATGAAGTCTCATGTTTGTATACATATATTTATACATATATTCACTATCTTAGTGTGGTCTGTTCCAGTTCTTACATCCTCTTAGCTCCTGAACCTCCCTGCTGCCTTATTTCTGCCTCTACCAAGTAGTCATATGTTTGGATAGGAGAGACAGTCCATCTCTCCATATCCAGTTCTTTTCAGGAAGTGTGTAGCAGCGACATTCCAACACAAATCCAAATCTGTCTATATCCAAGAAGGTAGGAGATGCCATAATCACATCAACCTACTGTCAACCTAACGAACAGTGTACAACCTTCCGCAGTTGGAAAGAATTTCTGAAGGCGTAGTGAATAAGCAATGAGACTGAGGAAGTTAATAAAGTCTCTTAAACATCTTGCTTCATGTCAGCGTCTGGGCACTTGCTGATCTTGTTACGCTCCTAACACTTCTCCATTGATTATTTTGTGATTGTTTCTTTTTAGATATGGACATCTATGAATTATTACTCAGATAAGGAAGGCACAGAAGAAACAGATGATGCAAAGAGCACTGTAAGACTTACTCTGATTTTCTGAAGTTTTTCAAGATCAAATAATGTTACATATCTTTCTACTGTAATAGTTTTATTTGAGATCCTTGGCAAATTTTAGTGATGGAGATGGGACTAGATTATGATGAAAATGTGGCTATTTTTCCAAACTTTGAACATTTTTTATTTGCAGGATTAACAGTAGTGATAGAATCACTAAGGTTGGAAGAGACTTCTGGAGACTAACCTAATTCCCCTGGTCAAAGTAAGGTCCTTTACATCAGGCTGCTCAGGTTCATGGCTAGATGGGGTTTGAATACCAGCAAGGATAGAGACTCCATAGCCTCTCCTGCAACCTGTTCCAGTGTTTGATCACTCTTACAGTAAAACAAATTGTTTGTTTGATTTTGTTTAAACATAATTTCTTGTACTTCAATTTGTGCCATGCTGTCTCTTGTCCTCTAACTAGATACCACTGATTAAAATCTGTCTCTATATTCTTTACATCCTCTACCAGGTATTTGTACACATTGATGAGACCCTCACTGAGCCTTCTCCTCCTGAGGTTGAACAACCCCAGCTCTCTCAGCTTGTCTTTGTATGATAGATGCTCCAGTATTGTGATCATCTAAGTGGCCCTTTTCTGTATTCACTCCAATATGCCTCTTTCTTGTACCACGGAGCACAGAATTGCATCCGGTGCTCCAGACGTGGTCTCAGCAATACCGAACAGTGAAAAAGGATCCCCTCGCTTCAGATATGATGTAGTAGATAGTTCTACAGTAGATAGTTCTAGCCTTTAGGATAGAACATGCACTGGAAAATAGAAATTAGAGAAGAAATCTACTGAAGCTTTATATTTTATAACATATTCTTCAACCCTACTATGTTTTTAGATAGAATTATATAAGATTATAAAATTGAGACAGAACATAACCACACAATAACAGCAGTCAAAGAATAAAGATGACAGCATCTTTGCAATACAGACTTACCACATCAAATGATAGACTTCACTGCATTTCGAGCAAATACCTAAGGCATAGGTTCATTTAAAAACAACAAGGCATTGGGAAGTGACTTACCCATGCTCTTCTCTGTGGGGATAAACAGGTATCCGGTGTGTGACAGATGATGATGGTACATGTGGACTTCTCATGCAGGAAAGCTGTTGAGAATTTTCAGCAGGTGACCCAGCAGCTGTTGTCACAGTGTAGGTAAGTGACCATGTATAAGATTGCATAGCTCCTGCAGACAAACAAGAATTAGAAGAATACAATTAACATGGACTGCCATTAAAAGAGGTGTTATTCTTTGAAATTAGTATAGAATCATAGGATCCTGGTAACAGAATATTTTAGGTTGGAAAAGACCTTTAAAATCATCAAGTCCAACCATAAACCCCAGTACCACCAAATCCACCTTCTAAACCATGTCCTTAAGCATGACATCTACACATCTTTTAAATACCTCCAGGGGTGGTGACTCAATCACTTCTCTGAGAAGCCTGTTCCAGTGCCTGATGACTCTTCCAGTGGAGACAGTTTTCTTAATATCAAGTCTAAACCTCCCCTGACACAATTTGAGGCTGTTTCCTCTTGTCCTATAACTTGCTACTTGGGAAAAGAAACAGACAACCACCTTGCTACAAGCTCCTTTCAGGTAGTTTTAGAGAGCAGTAAGGTCTCCCTTCAGCATCTCTTTCTCCAGACTAAACAACCCCAGTTCCTTCAGCTGCTCCTTATAAGACTCTTCACCAGCTCTGCATGGTTCCTCTTTGGACACATTTAGTACCTCAACAACTTTTTTGTAGGGAGGGACCCAAAACTTAACACAGTATTTGGGGTGCAGCCTCACCAGCGCCGAGTACTGAGTACCAAGTACAATGCCAAGATGGTTACAGGACAAAAACCCAATAGGTTCACATAATGGAGGCAGCATCAACCAAAGTGAACAAAGCAGTTATGACAAAACAAAAATACAAAGAGATCATCTGGAGTATGCAAAGATCCAAAGGTAAGAGACGTATCTGGAATACCTTAAGTTGTGAACTTTCACTGTGGTATTGTAATTTGAGTCTATCATTTTCAGGAAGAAATGGGATATGACGTAGAAATGGAGGAACATCAGTGCTAATATTTCTCAGGCACGATGCACCAAACACTGAGATCTCTGTCACATGGAGTGGGCTGCTGGCCTGTTTAGCTCTGAGGCTGACCAGGCCTGGAATGAGGCAGGAAGTGTGATCAGAACAATGAAGGATTAGAAATGGATGGCTGTTACGCAAATTAATTTCTCAAATTCTTTTGCAGTTTATACCTCTTCCACCCAACTAGGTACCAGCCTGTGTAGTGGCGAGACAGTGGTAGATCTCCAGATTATAACAGCTATATAGAGAGAAATAGCCTAACCATTTTCTTCCCACAAATAATGTTTCTTTCTTTTTTTGAGGCAGCAGGGACTGGACTTAATTTATTTTCTCATGTAGAGCATTCATGGGAAGAGCAAAGCAAAGAAGTGGGTTTTCCATTTTGCTTGGAAGGTGCTGAGTTTTTAATCATCCTGATCCCTTCCAGGCAGGAACTCCAGATTCATGAGCCAGCTGCTGAGAAACCTTTGTCCTTTGCACACACCCCTTTCACTCAGGAGGCTGACAGATCCATTGTTCCAGTATAACATAGCTGTTGCTGGAGGTCATGACCATACTGGCTGAGATTACCCTGCAAATGAGGACCAGAACACTGAATTTAACCCAATGCGAACACTAGTTTGGGGGTCTCTGGGCACTCTTGACTCTTTTTCACCAGCTAAAAGGAATTGCAGGAGGTGACATGTTTTTTTCAGTGTGGATTCTAGGACTTCCTGTAGTATGAAAGGGCCTAATTCAGAGGGGGAAGTGATTGTGTTACCAGGTCTGTGTCCACTCTGTGGCTTTAGGGAATGAAAAGCCTAACTCAGATGTGCATAATTTTCTTCAGGTGTGTGCGATTTTATTTGGCAAAACCAGGCAGATAATTTTTTTAGATGGGAAACACTTAATTCCGGGTGTGAACGAAGGCATCCTGAGATTCACGAGTTATTCTTGCATTCACGAGGTCTCGTGCATTTTCTGCCACTGACCCTTGAATCTGCATTTTTTCAAGTCCTTCCATTGAAGAGGACCATTGAGATCCTTGAGATTGAAGAGGAGGCACACACATTTGAGCTGGCACAGCAGTGCTGCTGTGGCTATGAGCAGCCCTGGTTCCTTGAGTTGAGGAAAAGTGTTTAAAGAAGCCTTCCTTCACCAGAAAATATAGTTTATGTGGAAGGAGCCAAACATGCAGTCACCAAACAGCTTCATTTCAAAAACAAGACAAAAACTGCTTAGAAAATATCAATAACTTGTCTGTGGAATATTTTAGTGAAACATTTCCATTTCAAAAGATCAACATATTTTCCTAGTGTTATTTGCCAAAAGAAACTTTCAAAAATTTGTTTCAAATCAAGCCTAAATTCAAAAGGCAAAAGCAAAGAGAAAAGAAAGAAAAGAATGAAAGTGAAGATGGTGAAAATCTCAAAACCTTATTTTTAGGTAACATTGAGGGATTTTTAACTTTTTCACTTTTAAAACTCACCATGAAGCAAGAGTTTGGTTTGACCTGATTTTATTTTTCCAAGAAAAAATTTGACCATTGTGCCAAAAATCTCATGACCTTCCTAGCTGTAACAAGAAGCAGCAATAATAGTGCCAAAAGATCGTTTGCATTTTAGTAAATACAGTTGAAATACAACTAAGTTGTAATACTACAATACAGTAAATACAGCCTCCTTTTCTCTTAAATAGTAGGGGCCTTATCTCAGTCTGAGGAAAATGAGTCAGTTCAGGACAACAAGTTGTTTAATATGCTCCCTGTAGGAAGTCAGGTTCCTTGGGTGAGAGAACTTGGGCACTTCTGGCATTGAAGTCTAACTGGCATCTACCTCAGTTCAATTTTTAAATAAATGTTTAGGGTGTAATATGCCTGTCCAGATAAGACAGAAACAAGTAGAAAATAGGTCTTGCACTGGAAGAGTTGGGAATATCTTTCTTTAATTCTTGTAACCAAGGGTTGTCCCTACCACTACAGGATAGTACCTCATAGAGCTGCTCTAGGAAACAGTCGCTTTCTTTTGGAGGTTACGGCTTAGAAGAAAATGTATACTGGTTTTTACTCTGGATTAAAAGAGTGAAAGAAAGCTGTTCAAATATATTTTTCAGGATGTTCTTGGGAATCTACAGTTGCCACAATTCTCTACCTTTGTGGAAGAGATGCTCTTATTTTCAGTGACCTGGGCACAAAGACAGAGAGGAAGGATAGAAGAAAACAGACTTACAGTTTTATGTATGTATATGTCGGGTCAGCCAGGATACTGCCAAAATTGTAGTGAGTGGAAAGGGATAATTCTGAAAGTTTTTCGTAGTTAGCTTTTTAACACCTGGCTATATCTCAGCCCTATAAGATTAATTTTCTCAGCTGGCGGCAGAATTGAACTCCAGGAGACCAAGTCTCTTTTAGATATGACTGAAGCAAACTGAACTTCTTTCAGAAATAAGAAAAAACAATAGTGATTGTGCAACATTCTGCTCTGCTTTGTGTTCTGAACACGCAGGGTTTGATTAAAGTAAGGAAGTTCATTTATTATCACTCCTTTTTTCTTTTCCCTTTTAACAGAAAATTTGACTTTGAGGACACTAAACAAGGGGCTGTCTGACCTGCAGGAAAGCCAAATGTAAAAGGAACTACTATCATTTATACAAGAGGCCTCTCATCGTTAGTGGCCTCATGTGAAGCAGTGCAGAAAGAAAGAAGTTGCTTCATGATGTTCAATTTTATATTTGCTTTATGCTGGAGTAAATTAGCACCCAGGTACAAGCAACACAATGAAAACACTGTGTATTATGTCTTATAGTAAGCAGTACAGTTAGCCTCAAGCAGTCAGGAATCTGGAGCCAGATTCCCATTCTACCCCCACACAACAAAGACATTACCTTAAATATCGGCATCAGAAAAAAACCACAAACCCTTCCATTTGGACAATTTGGAGAACTGCATTTTGAAATTGGAACCTTTGACTTTTACAATGTGCAGCTATGAGAATTAAACTCTGATTGTTTAAAAAGAGTTGATGTTCTCATGTCTTAATATGAGTTCTTAAAATTATTTTTTTCTGCACAGAAATATGAGAGGCAGTAGGTCTGTGCAAGTACCTCCTGTGCCAAATTCTCAGGCCTTTAACACTTAGCCTTGACTTGGAAGAACAGTGACCTTAGGTGACCATTGCTGTCCAGAAGACTGATTTCACACATAAATTTCTTAAAATTAAACAGTAATTTGCATTGATTGGTTTACTAACGTATTAGGAAGTCCTTACAATTCAGAGTTCATTTTACATTGCCTAAGAAAAATTGCATCAACAAATGAGTAATTACAGCTTTAAGAGGGATTTTGAGAGAGAACAGCATAGTCAGCCATAGAGCTATTACTTTTATGACAATATTGTTGCAGTTTGAACAATCATTAATCTGGCCTTTGTGATTTAGAAAAGGTGGAGACTAATTATCCTCTTAAATGTCTGGTAACTTAACAAAAAGTTTTAAATAAAACGTTAGCTGAGCCATGGCAGATGTTCTGCTACAGAATGCTATATATGGGATTTACCTTTCTTTGGCTCAGTATCATGTAATTGCAACAATTTGCTGAGTTTGGGCTGACCACTTACTGAAGGCAAAAAAGGTTAACATGCAAGTTTAATAGTTAACTTTTATTGCTAATGCCACAAGCAAGGAAGGGTTAATGATGCCTTAAACTGGGGAACTGAGAGCTAGTAGTAACAAATGGAACTAGTTCTTGAGATTTGTAAAGCATTTGCAGAGTTTTACATCCTAAAAGACACAGAAAAGAAAATTGATACAGTGTACTTTAAATACGACTCTTTAGAACAAAGGTTCCTGCTCCAAAATATTCTATATATTAATGCCACAAATCTGTGTATGGAATAGTTTGATTATGTGTAATATGTCTTCAACACTCCTGTTTTGAAGCATAACAATTTCCCATACCTGAAACAAAGTTGTTATTTGGCATTATTTTATATGAATGAACCCTGCATTTCATTTTTAGTTTTAGCAAACTGAAAAAGTGACCAGTTCATCTACACGATGAATATGGGGAATAGAGGTATTGCTAATCGCCCAAATTAAGACCAAGTAATAGCCACATATATGTATTTAATCATAATCAGACCACTATGTGCATTGGCAATTGTGGCTTGTGCTAGGTAAAAAAGATTTTCACATGCAGAAAAACTGAGACTGCACCAGACTATAAGAATAAAATTGCATTCAACCAAACAAAAGTTTTTAAAACCATCTGAAAATTAAATACTGGGAAAAAAATAGAGAGCTAAAATAATCAGAAATAGCTTTATTGCCTAAGACATTCTGCTTTGGGAACAACTATGTCAAGTTCTAATGCCTGTACTGTGGAAGTAGGTCCTTCAGCTACTGTTCCCAGATGATCCTGTTCCTGGCTTGAGACTTCACACTGACAGACTTTGGCCTTACCAGGACATAAAAAAGCAGAATGAGGGAATAAAACAGGCTGTAATAAAACAATAAACAAGAGGAAAACAAAAAGGAATTGCTTTTGCAATGTCTGTGTGTGTCCATTCCCTCAAATTACTGGTGGGATTCAAGAGGGATATGCAAGATCCATGCAGTTCCCAGGCCTTCCCAGATTTGTGCTTAAACCAAGTACTTAATTCAAGTAAGCTGATGGTGGAAGCTCAAATAGCTGACAAACAGGCTATTGTAAAAATATAGAGTAACCTTTGGATTAACAGATATGAATGTAAGAATGATGTAACCACCCATCAAGTGAAATGGTTAATAGGTATGATAGTCACATAGAGTTACCATATGCAGCCCAAACACAAGACCTTCAAATCTCCATTCCTGTCAATGTCACTGGAGAGCATAGAGTTCATTACTTCTTTCAGTCTTTTATTTCTGGGTACAGTTCTAAGTTCTGGTTATAACACCACAACAATCCTATTGGGCCACAATGTCTATACAGCAAGTTACACGCAAGATCAATGTTTCAAGGCTCAAACACACGCACCACATCCAGCATTCCTTGATTCAAAGCAGTGTGCTCACCTGCTGTGTCTAGGAATCGTATGTCTCATCTAATTATTCTATATGCAATACTATTCTATTTACCTCCTAAATAAGCTATTGTCTCCAACAATGAGAAAACATTAAGTTTCAATGTAGGGACAAATGTTCTTAAATCACTTTCCACAGAAACTATGCATTGTGCTTCCCTGAAGTGCCTTTGAAAAACTGAAAAACATTTGTCAGAAAGATTTATTAGTCCTTTAACCACTGCCAAAATCTCCAGTGTGGTAAATCATCACTTTCTGACATTTTTTCAAGAAACTTTTGTAACTTTTCTAGTACGCCAGAAAAGTGATAGCTTCCACATTCGGATTATATGGTCATTTCACTGAGGGGAAGCAAAGCCAGAATTTCATAGCCTGGGACACCTTCTGAAAGTCATTCATATTTCTGCCTGTTTTTCTAGAAGAAAACCCTGTCTTTTGATCATACAGACAGATTGTCCTACCCACATCCAGAAGGCCATGAGTGAGTTTTATGTTACAGTACAGAGGATGGAAGCCAGTTTTGTGCTTCTTGTTTTCTGTTAATCCTGCCCACAAGATGAATAACTTTAAACACAGACTTTTTAATCTGTGGACTCACCAGAATACAACCACCTCGTGAGCTGCCATAGTAGAGAATGATTCTGAAAACAGGCTTCCAATGGCTAATTCCTAGTTTCTAACACTGAAAGATCAAAGTTATCAACTATTTATAAAACATTCCAAGAGAAACTTACATGGTTATTTAAACATATTTGCGGCCCAAACATACTGAAAGAAATCCAGTTCCCATTTTAACCATTAGGAAATCCTGAACCACTAATAGTTCGGGTTTTGAAAACCTCCCTAAGCCTTAAAATATCTGGCCTATTTCCTTGAAGTATATAAAACATCCACACATCAGATCTTTTTGCTGTTAGACATCATGTTTGGATAGAATGAGAGGGCATACCTGATATTTTAAATAGGTTTGTATTTGGGAAGGTTTCTTATCTCTTGAAAGTCAGCACATTATGCTCTCAGGCTCAGTTTCAGGTGAGCATCTTCAAGCAAATCCAGCTGCCATAAACCTACCCACCTGTTGTAACTGTTATGCCACCATACTCCGGGGACTGATTGCTGACGGGCGAGGGGGCAGAGGGCACTTCCACTGAGGTGGCAGATTTAGCTGGGGAGAACGGCACCGGGGAGGGAGTAGGAGGAGCTGGTTCACTCAGAATAATTTCTTCTCGTATTTCTGCTGCAAGATGAGAGAAAAACTATCAAACATAGCTCAGGGTAAAATCAAACACCATGAAGAAACTGAAAAAAAAAAATACAAGCAGTTAAGTTCTGTAGGCTGTATTTCAAGCAACGCATAGCCAGAATCACAAATATTTGAAAGAATTACTTCTATAACACTCAGCATTATGACTTTCAGTGTGCCTTCATAAGATCTCTTGAAGTAAAGTCCTTTTTTTCCTGTTGTATAGACGGGAAACTCATGTACAGACAGCTTAAAGTTTACATTCATGTAATATACTATTAGATGCCTAAAATAAGGAGTCCAGTCTGAGTCTGGCAATGCTACTGTCTAGAGATATTGGAAAGAAATGAATCTCCAGGGGTTTACAGTGGCTTTTGGTCATGACATTGTCTCTTCATTGACTGAAGAGGATGACACTCTGGGTAGTTCTAGCTGCTAAGGCTGTGTGGAAAGTACACAAGGATAAGTTACATGTTTGTCAAAACCCCAAGAGGCTATGGCAGGGCAATCAATTAAATCCAGGTCTTCCAACACATATGAGATGTTAGCCTAATCACTGAAATACTCTTCTTCCCACAGATCTACAGGGTGACAAATTAAGCCACAGGTGAGATGAAGAATTGAACTTCCAAAATGTGACAGAGAGCTGTAACTTGCCAAAATTAATGGGAGATGCAAGGAAGGCAGGTCACTGAGGATCTCTCATTAGAAGGGGCTGCCCTGAGCAGAGACACTCAAGCCAAACTCTGCTTCTGCTTTGGCTAGTCAGTGCAGAGTACTTCTGTTTTGGAGAGTCTGAATAAGCTTCTGTACAGGCACTTAGAACACAAGCATACCAGAAATGATAACTCTGGCTTTTGTCTTTGCTCAGTTCTCCTATTTCTCTCTCTTATTTAGGGAGTCTTATTTAGACTGGTAAAATTAGACTAAAAAAAATCAGTGAATTTATTTAGTGTTAAATGAGGGTGACAGTATTAAGATTTTGTTCACTGTAATACAGTGGTGGTTTAGACAGACTAGCTGAGGTAAGAAGCTCAGTACAAAAATCTCATACTGCAACACCAAGTGTGTGGTTAGAAATGGGGTTCAGACACCCAGAGTTACATTATGAAGCAAGCAACAGCCTTTCAGAATGTTTTAGCCAGGGATGCCCCCTCACAAATGACTTACTTCAAATCACAGTGGAAATGAATAACATTTTGCTCCTAGATAAACCTCACTGTGATAGATGAAGATAAAGGAGTGTCCTAACATAGAAATTGGTGAATGCAGTGGAATAAAACAACAAAAGATTAACAAAAGAACAAACTCACCTGTGCTTCCTTCTCCTTTCATTGCCCTCATTAGCTCATTAGCTCTCTCCTGACAATGGAGTGATTCTAGCAGGTACAATACATAGTCATCAAACATCAAGTGAATAAGGTGAAAAGACCCTGGTAATAAAGTGAACAAACAAAAAAAAGCCATTGACTGTCTCAATACACTCATTAAACCAATGATTACAGCATTCAACACAAACAGTACTGAGTAGGACAGCCTCCATATAGTACTGCCACTGAAGTTTCTCTCAGTCGGGGTGAGAGAAGTCAAAGTAAAACTCTGGACTAAGAAACACTTTTCACTCCTGAATTTATACAGGTTTGTGCAATCAATTATTGAGGGTTAGAGTGGAGCCTGCCTAGCTGAGAGCTGGGACTTAATGGAGTTTTCTACTCCTACAACAGCACTGAACAATTTAGACAATTACACTAAAGTGGAATTGTTTCCTTTTACCTAAAGGGACAGATGTAAATTTCTGTCAGAAATAGAATCCTGAATTCTCTGTCTTGGAGGCACAACCTGTATGAATTTTCTGAACTATGTATGTTGTTGGACAAAGGAATGAGAGACAACTGATAGGAAAGCAGAGAGAAGCTTCCAAGTCTCCTGATAGTATATCTCCAGGGCATTGCCAGGACTAGATGAGACATCCATTAACTGCCAGACATTCAGGCATTAGCAACAATTGAGGATGTCTTAAAGGGAAAGACTTGTGCCACAGCTTTGCTGTGTCATATTTCTCCTACTACATTACTTTTTCCTAATTATTTGTTTGAATTGCATCAGCAGTATAACATTTAGCCTGTTCCTGTGCTTACCTCTGAAGATGCACTTGATACTCTTTCATAATTGCCGTTACAGGGATGTGAAAAACTTAAGGGCTAAAGGACTGAAGGACTCAAGGGAAGCATATAGGCAAAAGAAAATGTGGAGGATAGAGTCAAAAAGTACTTTGAAAATTAGTAGTAAAAGGAAATCATACTGATAGTAATCTGCAAAAAATCCCTCAAGTAGGATTGATCCAGATGGAGAGCTTGCCAGCGTTGTTTGGAGGAAGGGCTGTGTGATGCTACACACTAGAGTAATGCAAATTAAGTTTAATAGCACACTTGTAAGGTGCTCTGCCCTCAGCAATTTCTATAATCTGATTTATAGACTTCCTGTATAGAAACAGAAGTATTAACACTAGAATATTGCATACAACTTTAGTCATCCATGTGCCAGAAATATTAGTACAAGTTGAAACTGGTATGGAGAAGATTACCAGGAGAATGCAAGGAATGGATAATACATTTTAAATGACTTAGAATGCATGATTGAATTAATTTTAATAGAATAATAGAATCACTAGGTTAGAAAAGACCTTAGAGATCATCAGCTCCAACAGTATCTGTCTACTACTAAATTATGTCCCCAAGCATCTCCAGGGATGGGGACTCAACCTCCTCCCTAGGCAGAAATGAAGTTACTTTCTATAATTTATAGAGAAGGATACACATCAGGCATGGTGAAGAAAAGTTTGCCCTAGAGCACACGTTGGCACAAAAATAGATATGCAAGAGACCATAGTTGCATTTCAGGGGAAAATTGTAAGAGAGAAACATCAGAGCCAAGAAACTGTGTGGTGTCCTCCTGAAAGGAACAACAGTTGTTTGCAGGGGAAGACTGACAAATATCAAGATGGAATTTGGTCAGTATATACAATAGGCTCCATGACACAGAGTACCTGTAACAGCTGCAGACAGGATTTGATCATACAATGTTATTTTTAAAAGGTCTTTGGTTTATTTAGACTTTCATGAAATATTTAATACGTGTTCCTATAAGCCACCGAATAACTCTGGCAAGTGCAAATGCAGTTACGTTAAAATAATAGCCAGTCCAATGTTGGCTTAAACCAGAGAAGGATGACCACCTGAGAGGGAATGAGGTCAACTACTGCCAAACAAACAGAAAGAAAAAGCCTCAGCTAAATATGTTCATATCAAAATTCCAATACTACATTTTGAGGAAAAATGACTCTGTGGGAAGGGGATGCAGCAAGTTTCAAATTCAATGAAATTTCATAATAATTGGTTTCTTCACAGGAAAGAATCTTTATCTTGTGATACTAGCTTCTACCACAACACAGCATGTCTACACCTACTCCAACTTCTCTACTCCAACCTACAGTTGAAGGGCAGAAGAAGTAGTTTGAAAGACCCTATATCCTTACACAATTATAGCTGGCAATTCAGAGTGACTCTGAGCACATTCTTTTTCTGTGTGACCAGGACGGTCGTTGTGTTTCATTCTCTCACCCTATGCCTGTGTGACTTCTGTCATCACTGATATGAGCTGAGCACAAACACTGGTAGGTGAACAAGCACTTCTGTGCTCTTGGGCAAGGCAGCACAGGAAAAGACACACGAGTGCAACATCTTTTCTATAGGGAGGAAATCTTTGGCTCCTGGTGAACCTGAAGCATTCACGTATCTAAGCAAAGCAAAAAGGTAACAGGTTTCCTTGGTCTTGCAAGGGTAAATAGTAGAGACTTGCACTTAACTACTGCAGAGATTTTGTTTTACAAATATTTTCGGGCTAAATGTCCTGCTAAATAAAATCCTATTCAATCTAGCAGTACAATAAAGAGAGTAAACCTGTCTGATAACCTTGTTACCAATCCAGGATTTCCCCAGTGGAAGCCTAGATTTTCAAGATTCCCCACAAAATGTTCTCTCTCCTGAATACAGTTTTTCAGTGGAAAGTTTTTGTTGACTTTAGTGCATTACTGCTGATAACTATTTCCAAGGCAAGAAAACTAGACCTAAATGCTGGCATTTAGGGGCATTTAAGTGGTTATTTAATGCTTTCCATCAAAATCCTTACTCATTTCTAATTTAAAAAAAATACAGTTAAGGAACATTGCCTGTAGTTTCATAAAGACATTTGGAAGTGCAAACTCAAAACACTAAAATGCTAGCAAGCAAACAACAAGAACCCATGACTTGCTAATTTTTAAAAATGTCTTTGTTTTTGGGGGGTCTAATGCTTTATTTTGAAGACTTGGGGTTGGCAATACTGAATGCAGCATTTAAAAACACTCCAGTGCTCTTGTCACTCTTTTGAATTTCTCTCTTCCTCTCCTATTATTTCTCCTCCTGTGTATTTTTAAACTCTGTACAGAGTTTTTGAGCCCAGAATTTGCGTGAAAGACACTAGACAAACAAGTTGTTGGTACTCAATGAATGCAATATTTTTATATTTTGAAATGAGTCGAATGTAAATGTAAGCTACAGTATGAAACCAGTATCAGGGCATGCATTTCAGCTGCATAGTGAATAGCCATTCAGCATGACATACAATAATTTATTCTGTGTTTGCAAGTTACTGTTTTTCACATGAAACTGTTTGGTTCTTTCCAGTATATCTTTAAGTGCTGAAAAAGACCTAGTTGTGGTTGGTAAGCGATATACTTCTTTAGAAAGAGTTAAGAAATCTTTCAGGAGACTGTAGTTATGATACCAAATAGTATATGCCTCTGATTTTCAGGACTTAACAGAAATCATGGTAATGATTACCCAGGTAATGTACAGTATGTATCAGCAGCTATTAACAGATACAGCGATTATGTGCAAGTAACAAAACAATAGTGAAATTTTTAGATCTGGAGAAAACTGTGGTGCTTCTATTACTAATTAGTTACTTTATACACTGGATGCACTACCCAAACAGTGCCACCAACTGTGTCTTTGATATGCATAGACAGGAAGGAGGGAGGGAGGCAGGCAGGCAGAGAGAAAAAGGGAGAGGGATCAGAGAGAGGAACTTTTTTTTCTGCCAGGAACTGTTTGACGCTACTATGCTTAAAAGTTTTGCAGAATCTGTGCTACCCAGTACAGTGCCAGATATTCCACCTTCCTTCAATCAGATTTCTGTATCATATATTTCAAAGATTAAAAAATACTGTCCTGTCCATAGTAAATATCGCATTATTTAACACATCATTTTAATTTCAAAAAATTACTGTGAGCATGCGAGTCTATACATTGCTTGAAGTGGAAAAAACCCCATTAAAAATAACTCCATTGAACCAGTTTTCAATGCAGTACAAATTCAAAACTCTTTATGTAAGTTTAGAACAAAGCTATATAGAAATATAAATCTTTAGAATAGTAGATCAGTCTTAGTTTCTCTCCATAGAACTCATTTAAATGCATGTATTATTCTAAAAAGCTAGAAGAAACTGTGTTAAATTAAAGGCAGAAGTGTTTCTGCCATCTAGCTCTGAGCTGTTTACATTCAGGGTTCATTCTTTCGGAACTTGCTCCACTTTAATTCATGAATAATGTGTCAACTGGCCTTGTAGTGAGAGAGTGTCATCATTAATAGAAATTATTATAAATTTGTGTCTGTGGCTAAACAACATTTGAGACATTTGGGGGGAAAGCAGGCTGGGATGGCTCAGGCTTCTGCCTGAAAAGGATGAGTGTATGGTTCTCTTATCATATTCCTGCTTGAAAATCTGAAAGTTCAGATATTCTTCTGCCTCCACTGGAGTTGCACTTGAGCAGGGAAAACTTCACCTTGTATAGATAAGGGTTGGGACAGGGACTGAACCAATGCTTGACACCTGGCAGGCTGTAGAAATCTGCAGCTCAACAAATGTTTATGTGGCTTGTACAAAGTGAAACAATTTCTATGGAAAAGATGAGAAAATCCTCCCACACTGCCCCTTTGTTTAAAAATCTTGTTCTGGCAGCAATTAACACTGTTTCAATACTCTGCTTGGGCAGGAAACTGTGGTCTAAACACAATCTCATTGATTTTACTTTTTTCAAAATAAAGTTTTCTGAATTTGATCAAAATCCCAAACTATCTCACTATCTCAGCTTCACAATGAGCATGATTTTTCTTAAAAAAACCCCCCACCCTCTGGCTACTAAATTGAAAGACAATTATTGATCCAGTTCTAACTATAGCACCACACACCCATACAAAATGCATCATCTACAACCTATACATTCTTTCCCTGACTGTGGGGACATATAAACATATAAGAAGGATAATCAAACAATATACAAACATATATTCCCAGTGAAGTAAAAAGACAAAAATGAATCCAACCAAAATCCAAATCCTGCAGTGTTAGCTGAGCAGTTAAAGTTCTCAAAAATAGGAAATTAAAGAGCCAGATTTATAATAGAGGTAACAGGCAGCTGATTTTCGCATATCTGACATACTATATGTTGCAGTGGGTCCCAAACTTGAGTCTATGAGTAATTCTCAGTCTTCACTATTGAGCCCAGTTCTGTTTAGTATCTTTATCAATGGTCTGCATGAAAGGATCGAGTGCACCCTCAGTGAGTTTGCAGGTGACACCAGGTTATCATAGAATTATAAAATTACTTGGTTGGAAAAGACCTCTTAGATCACTGAGTCCAATCATTCCTATCTGCCAATAAACCATGTTCCTGAGCACCTCGTCTATACATCTTTTAAACACTTCCAGGGAAGGTGAATCAACCACCTCCTTGGGTGGCCTCTACCAGTGTCCAATGACTCTTTCTGTGAAACATTTTTTCCTGGTACCCAGTCTGAACCTCCCCTGGCACAGCTTGAGGACATTGCCCCTCATCCTATCACCTGTCACTTGGGAAAAGAGGCCAGCTCCCTCCTCTCTACAACCTCCTTTCAGGTAGTAGTAGAGATCAATAACGTCTCCCCTCAGCCTCCTTTTCTCCAACAACCCCAGCTCCTTCAGATGCTCCTCATAATACTTGTTCTCCAGCCCCTTCATCAGCTTCGTTGCTCTTCTCTGGACTCTCTCCAGAGCCTCAACATCCTTCTTGTGGTGAGGGGCCCAGAACTGAACACAGGATTCAATAGGCAGAATAACCTCCCTGGACCTGCTGGTCATGCAATTTCTGATACAAGCCAGGATGCTATTGGTCTTCTTGGCCACCTGGGCACTCTGCTGGCTCATGTTCAGTCAGCTGTCAACCAACATCCCGAGGTCCCTCTCCACCAGGCAGCTCTCCAGCCAGACTTCTCCTAGTCTGTAGCACAACATAGAGTTGTGTCCCAAGTGCAGGACCTGGCATTTGGCCTTGTTAAATGTCATACCATTGATTTCAGCCCAGCGGTTCAGCCTGTTCAGATCCCTTTGCAGAGCCTCCCTACCCTCCAGCAGATCGACACTACCTCCCAGTTTAATGTTGCCTGCAAACTTGCTAAGGGTGCACTCAATGCCTTCATCCGGGTCATTGATAGACATTGAACAGGGTTGGACCCAGCACTGAGCCCTGGGAGACACCAGTTGTGACCAGACTCTAATTGGAGTCCATTCCTTTTACCAAAAATCTTTTGGCTCTGCCATCCTACCAGTTTTCCACCCAGGAGAGTGTGTGCTTGTCCAGGCCAGTGGCAGCCAGTTTCCTAAGCAGAATGCTGTCAGAAACTCTGTCAAAGGCTTTACTGAAGTCCCACATAACTGAAGTTAAGTGGGAGTGCCAATCTGCTTGAGGGTAGGAGGGCTCTACAGAGGGATCTGGATAGGCTGGGTCAATGGACTTTGGCCAGTTGTATGGGCTTAACGATGCCAAGTGCCGGATCCTGCACTTCAGTCACAACAGCCCCATGCAACTCTACAGGATTGGGAAGAGTGATGGAAAACTGCAAGGCAGAAAAGGACCTGGGGGTGCTGTTTGGTAGCTGGCTGAATATGAGGCAGCAGAGTGTTCAGGTAGCTGAGAAGGCCAAGGGCATCCTGGTTTGTATCAGAAACTGTGTGGCCAGCAGGACTAGAGAAGTGATCCTTCCGCTGCACTCGTCACTGGCAATATTGTTCCTCAAATACTGGGATTGGTTTTGAGCCCTTCACTACAAGAAAGACTTTGCGGAGCTAGAGTTTGTCCAGGGGGCAACAAAACCAGTGAAAGATCTGGAGAACAAGTCCTATTAGGAATGGTTGAGGAAACTGGGATTTTTTAGTCTATGAAAAGGAGTCTGAGAGGAGACCTTATCACTGTCTACAACAACCTAAAAGGAGATTGTAGTGAGGTGGGTGTTGGTCTCTTCTCTCAAGTAACAAGCGACAGAACAAGAGAAAAGGACTCAAGCTGTGCCAGGGGAGTTTTAGAGTGGATGTTAAGAGACATTTCTTCACTGGAAGGGTTGTCAAGCACTGGTAGAAGATGCCCAGAGAAGTGGCTGAATCACCATCCCTGGTAGTATTTAAAAGATGTGTAGATGTAGATGCGGTTAGTGGTAGACTTGGCAGCGTAAGGTTAAGGGTTGGACTCAATGATTTTAAAGGTCCTTTCCAATCTAAACGATTCTATGATTCTGTGATTTACTTGTTACATGGCAAGTTCATATGTGTTTCCATTAACAAGCAAGAAATCACAGCTGAGCCTCACTGTCCAGATTTTTTAACATTCAGGGCAAGTACAGTGTTAAGCAGTATCAGCCACTCTTATGCCCACAACAAAAGTAAAGATTCATTGACCCAAGGAGAAAATGAGCACTAGAGGAGGTGGAAAATAGGTGTGAGCAGAATACTGGTGCTGAAAACACAAACTAGCAGGTAGAAGTCGTGGTCAGCCTGGGGATTCTTACTATTCTGACCTCTAATTGTGACTCAGTAATACCTGTTGGGAAAACTCTTTACAGTGGGAAGCAAATCAAAGTGATTTCAGATTAAATATAAATATAGACCATGTTGTGCTTATATCTGAATTCATGCTATTAGATGGTTCTAAAAGCATAAAGGGCATCAAAGCTCAGCAGGCAGTTGTTTTACCCAGAGCCTTCATATACTCTGTATTAATCTTCTACTAGCGTATTCTGACAAATGTGGACTTATAAAAACCATCCCTCAGACAAATCTGGTCCCATGTGACCGTGAATATTCACACTTATGGCACAGTAGTCCATTTTCAATCACTCCTGCTTTTAACTCATTTTAATCTGAACTATTTCTATCCCAGGATTCAAGACAAAACTTCTTTTCAATCTGTAGAAAAGCAACAGGCTTTTTCATTGAGAAAGTAAAAGTCTATTTTTCCACCCAGACTGAATTCTAACGGAATGAGAGAAAATCTGCCCAGGGTATAGAAATACACTTATTTTGCAAAGACTAGTATTAAATGCTATGTCATTTAAAAGCAGAACAGGCAAAGGAGTTCACTGGATAGATTTTCATCTACTTAGGCACAAAGTCATACAACCATAGAATTGTTTGGTTTGAAAGACCTTTTAGATGAGTAAGTCAAACCATACCTGTCCACTACTAGACCCTGAGCACCTCGTCTACCCACCATTTAAATACCTCTAGGGATAGTGACTCAGCCATCTCCCTGGGCAGCCTGTGCCAGTGCCTGATAAACTCTTCAATGAAGAATTTTTTCTTGACATCTAATCTGAACCTCCCCTGGTACAACTTAAGACCATTCCCTCTTGTCCTATCACCTATCACTTTGGAGAAGAGACCAATACCCAACTTGCTTCAACTGCCTTTGAGGTAGTTCTCTCAGCTAAACCACCTCAGCTCCCTCAGCTGCTCCTCATAAGGTTTGTTCTCCAGCCCCTTCCTCAGCTACGTTGTCCTCCTCTGGACACACACTAAGACCTCAATGTCTTTCTTGTAGGGAGAAGTCCAAAACTGAACATAGTATTTAAGCTGCAGCCTCATCAGTGCAGAGTACGGGATAGAATCACTTCACTTGTTCTGTTGGCCTCACTGTTTCTGATACAAGCCAAGATGCGATTGGCCTTCTTGGCCACTTGGGCACACTGCTGGCTCATGTTCAGTCACTGTTGACCAACACCTCCAGGTCCTTCTCTGCCAGGCAGCATTTCAGTCACTCTTACCCAAGTCTGTAGCGCGTCATGGGGTGGTTGTGTTCCATGCAGGACTCTGCACTTGGCCTTGTTAAACCTCATCCTGTTGATCTCAGCCCATTGATTCAGCCTGCTCAGGTCCCTCTGTAGAGCCTCCCTACTCTAGCAGATCAGCACTTCCTCACAGTCTAATGTCATCTGCAGATTTACCAAAGGCGCACTCAATCCATACATCCAGATCATTGATATATATACACTGAACAGAACTAGACCCAACACTGAGTGTTGGGAAAGTGTGAGTAGTCATCTCTCTTAGCATAACACATGGTCAGAATGGTTTGGGTAACCAGGCTCACTTTGCACTAAAGTACATTAGAGAATACTCCTGTCATCCACACCTCCAAATGACTGTGAACGGTGAACATGTGACTGGGAACTCCAGCTAGGGGCTAACACCAAACACAAGGATGTAGTAGTGTTTCCAGCTACCCTGCCTAGATCTTGCACACAGACATCTGTCTGAGCAATATTTCCAAATGCCAGTAGTCTCAACTGTTTCTCTAACAGAGCCCTGATTATATGACAATTAGTTATGCTTCCAGTTAAACTATACACTATAAACCAGGATACAGAATCTTTTTTGACTGTGGCATGCAATTATTACAACAAAATGAAAGTACCAAAGCTGGGTGCGCTGTGCAAAGTCATGTCCCGAATCACTCGAGTGCCAAAACAGGACCACATCAGGAGGAACTGCTGAGCTACTTTCTTCAAAGAGCCTTGTCTCTTAGCAGCTACCTGCAAGAAAACAAATGTATCTGACATGGAGAAACTTTTATTTCTACTGTTTGATAAATTTGAGTGATGCATATGCCAGTCTTCTCTTTTTTTTATACTGAAAAACTACTTACTGTTATTTTCACATTAAAATATACACTAAATTTTTTTAAAAAAAACAACAGCCTTACATGGAAAGCCACCACATGTCTATATACAACCTTCAGAAAAAGGAAATAATAAAGTATTATTCAACACCAAGACAGCATTTCCCTTATAAATACTGAAAGGATGGCCAAAAAAAAATGCTCTCATATTCATCTTGACCTAATTACTTATATGTTCACTCTGGATCTAGTCAAGGAAGAAATTTATAATCAAGAATGTTTGATCTACACTGAAAATGTATATTAATATTTCAATTAAAGTTTACCATTTAACATATTTCTGTTGTTGTTTCTTCACATTTTTACTTTTGTGACTTCACAGTTATTTTACTAGCAAAAATACCTTTCAGAAAGCACTGCTTAGGCATGCACACTTCCAAAGTTTATTTTCTATTACCATATGTGAGATAAAGAATTAAGTGCATTCAATCAGCTAACAAAATTCACATCAACTTCTTAATGAAAATTAGCAGTTATGGTCTGAATCTCAAATGATTCCACTAATTAAATGAAAAGTTCCTCAATTCAATCGATCCATTTCAAGTAACCTGAGGAATTATCCATTGTTTTCTATACGGATCATCTGCATCAGAGATAGGGGTGTAACTTTTTTTTTTCCTTAATTCTTAGCTCTAACAACTGGAATGAAGAGTTGAAATTCTAAAAGAACATCATGCTACAAAGTTTTGTTACTGAGAGTAGTGAAAATAGTCATATCGTTTCATATTCCATATAAAATTATGGTGATGCTTGATCACTTCTGAAAATATTTCTTAAAGATTTGTTAGTAGGTGTCTGCATGCACTTAAATTAAAATAAAATAGAAGTCCTTAGTATCCCAAGTCAGCTTAAAAGGCAACATAGACGTGTTCTGGACCGAATGGTCATGTATAGTTTCATCCTTACATTTCACTGAATCATAGAACAGTTTGGATTGGAAGGGACCATGATGGTAATCTAGTCCACCCTCCCTGCAGCAAACAGGGACATCTCTAACCAGATCAGGTTGCTAAGAGCCCCATCCAACCTGACCTTGAATGTTTCCAGTGATGGGGCATCCACCACCACTCTGTGCAACCTGTTCCAGTGTTTCACCAGCCTCAGAGAAAAAAAAAAATCTTCCTAATAGCTAGGAATTTCTAAATTTCTCTTTTAGTTTAAAATCATTACTTCTTATTCTGTTGCTACAGGCCCTGCTAAAATGTTTTTCCCCTGTCTTTCTTATAAGCCCCCTTTAGGTATTGAAAGGCCACAATAAGGTCTTATTGGAATTAGCTAGCTAAATATCAATTTTGTTAAAATCTTAAAAGTCCAGGCTAGATTATGCTTTTTATTTGCACTGTGTAGTTAGGATGACTCTGAACTTGTGACTCCATTCCCCTGAAATATTGGTTTGATTGGAAATCTCAACTCTATTCCATATTTGAATATCATCTTTTGGGACAGAATAGACAAAGGCAGAATAAAGCACAATTCTGCCTGTGAACAGTCCTCACACTGAACATAAAAACTGGTGAGATTTGGCCCACTGCTGCTTTACTCCTGCTCATCACCATCTGACTTTGATTTTTCCTTTCTCTTTTAGCTAAAAATCTATGACCTGAGTAGAATTCATCAGCAACTGAGATCCTTAGTCCTGCTTACCAACCTTTACAACACATCTGTCCACCATGGAATCCAGCCACTCGATGTACGACTCAATGGGGGACTGCTCCTCCAGAAGGTGATCAAACTCCTGATACACTGGCAAAGAAAGAAAAAACACACCTCATCTCACTACTACAATTCATTTTTGAACAAAACAGAAACAAATGACAAAAAGCTGCCAATAAATTCACAGGTTTACTGGGCTTTTTATAACAGATTGTCTAGCTATAATAAACATCTCTTTCTTTTTGCTGACCCTGTAAGTGTACTTGGTTTCTTGTTTCTACGGAAATGGAATAATTGGAAGTGATATTTCAATGTGATCAAACCAGAACCTATTGTTTAAAATTAACCTCTGAATTAATCTTCAGCTGTCTGGTGTACCCATAAGTGAAAAGTTTACGGTGTCCTCTACAAAGAGTGCAAAGTTAGGTCTTGACCCTGGTGACAACAAAAAGTCATACGAGAAATTCAATGCATAATCTTCTAAGCATCAAGTTGATGAGTGTTGTTGACAGGGCTCTCACCCTTATAATGCTTTAGTTACAAAACCATGATTTGTCTGCTGCAAATCATGTATTTGCCATGTCAACATACACACAAAGAATTTCCATAAAGTTCTGTTTCTTCAAAACAAATTGCTACCACAAATACTATACTGAATTTATCAAGAAGAGTTTCCGAAAGCAACTGAAAACTTTTTAACCTTTCCCAAGCACACATATTCATATTTTAATACAGAAAGTAAAAAGAATCAAGTCATTTGGCTGAGGCTCTTAAAAACTGGGGATCTGTACTTGATTTATGAGAATAAATGACTGGAAGACAAAGAATCATGCGCCTTGACACCATAAGAAACTGTTCTTCAACTCAGCTAAAATAAAAGTCCCAGTAAGTCAAGAAGATATTGTCTACCTGCTGTGTTATGTGATGATCTCAAAGTGCTATGTATTTCCATTTATGCTTATATTGTTATAAATAACAAGAGGAAGGAATTTCCCACCACAGGAAAGACAGCGAGGTAGGTAGAGGAGGTAAAGCTTATAGATGATAGCTAAAGAAGTGAGCCAGAGAGGCAATATGAGATAATGCAAAGAACAAGCTCCCTGGTCTCTAAGTTGTATCAGCAAGATGAGTAGGAATGCATTTGCTTCACACCTAACTTTATCTTTATTTAACTTAGATTTGCAAAGGCTGGATGATCAGAAACATTAATTGGGGAAGAAGGGTGAAATAATGTTTAGGCCATCCTTCTTGTTGCATTGAGTGTGTAAGGTCTCTCCATCCAGAACAGGATCACAGAGAAATCTAAATGTTGTCTTACCTGAGTATGTGGCTGGACAAAAACTGCCTGATACAACAGATGAAGCAATTCATATGCTGTGCAAAGAAGGGAGCAAGGGTGGAAAACCAAATCAGTTGCCTGCTTTGCTACTGGAGCAATGCAAGTGTGTGCAAAAACCTATTTAAGCAAAGTAAGTATTTAGCCTTTAGTGACCACTGAAAATCAGTCTTCAGATCCTCAACAGGATCTGAGAAGGAGGTAATAAAGAAGATGACAGCTACCATAGCAGAAAGGAAAGACTTTCTCTTGTACCCAATGATTGGTCTCTAAGTATGCTTAAAGGCTTATAGACACTTTTTTCCACTCACAGTAGCTGAAAATTCTACTTTCTCAGCTATTAATACCACGCATGTGAAAGCAGGCCTTAACTCCATGTCATATGAGTCATACAGAGCATAGTCTTTGAAGATCTTTGGTCAAATAGAATAAATACCAAAAACTGGGGGGAAAAAATCTTGGGTAAACTCTATACAGATCAGCACATTTCAGTGGAATCCCGTCTCATGATGAACATTCATATTACATTACCATTTCTGAGAAACTGTCTATTGGACTATATGGGCCTGAAATATGGAAAAACGTGTTCAAATCCATTAGTGTTCAAGAAAATTCCATTTGATTTGATTACACTTAAATTTGTATTTAAATAGTTAGCACACATACAAAAAGCTTTCCTAAACAGAATAATGACCAGAACTGTTGCTGCTGCTAAGGATTATAACTTTGAGAACTCCTTTGTTGGCCATTGGGAAGATATGGGTAGACACTGAAAGCATAACGGATTATAGAAGGTTGCAACTGGTTATATGCACTCCAATATCACTATATGCTACCTCCCCAGCTGCCAAGTCAAGTTTGTATCTCCTCAAAAAGGAAGAGGGCCATTTCAGGAAATGAATGAAGGGGTAAGAAGGAGATGAAAGCATACCAAACATTTCTTGCTCCAGAACAGAGCTAACAGGGAATTCTCTCTCTGTTCCATATGTTGGGGAGAAGATTTCTAGACTTAACACAGAGTGTGACAAGTGCCAAAGTCAGCCTCGCAGGGTCCAGTGTCCATGTCCTCCTTTTCCCAGCCACTCACTGGAAAAGTTACCCAACAACAAATGTATCTTTGCAGGGTGCCCACAAGTGGTTGCCTGGGTTGCTCCCCATTGAGGCTGGTTCTGGATAAACGATGACTCGTCCTCCTCGGGAGAAAGATGGCAATACAACAGGTGGGCTCACAGGGAAGTGAGGTTATGAACGGTGTTGAAGACAAAGCTGGTCACTTCTGGCATCTCAGAGCGACAAACCCAGTGTGCTTACACAGGATTACACTTAGGTTCACAACCACACACACTTGCTGGACAAAGTAAGTTAAATTTCATATTTGCAAAAGAAATTTGACTCTAAATCCAATTTACCAACATCTCTAAAGTCACCTCTCACTCCATGCTCATCACTGTAATAAGCAGAATCTAATTTAGCCGATGAGCTTGCTTGATATGGGATGACTACTTAGTCATAAAAGTTCAGGGTGAAAGCTAACCCCATCAAATGATCTTGTTCATGAAAACATTGTGTAAAATGGAGCTTTTTATAAATAAAAGTTTACAAAGGTGCAAATACATGGCCACTTTAGCGTCAAAGGCATTCAAAAGACAACTCTACAGCAATTCTACAGGAGGAGAGATTAGACTTTATCAGGTTCAATGGTTAACTCATAGATGCAGTTTGCTCAAATTCATGGGATAAAATCCTCATGAATTTAGGTGCAAGTTTTGCATCATTGGCTGTTCTAGATACAAGAAAGAAACTTGTTAATGGAAGAGTGCCCAGGTCTATGTCACCAAAAGCAAGACCTTGACAGGTCTTTGCCTTACATTTTTAATAAATATCTATTTATTTCAAGCAATTGCTGCAAAAACAGTGTTACTTTCACTGAGTTTTGTTTCCAGCAGGAAACTGAGTTCATTTGGTTTTATCAGAGGGCTCTGCTCTTACATTGTATGATGAGCCTTCTGTGTTCCTCCCGTGAGTCCTCCATAGTATAGAGGGTTTGTTTGGTGATGCTGTTCAGGTCCACATTCCTCCAGTCCTCCAGCATTTGAAAAGTGATGTCTGCACTGTGGATCACTGTTCTTGAGGCCTGTAATTCAATCCAGTATGTTCATTAGTTCATGGTTTATTAGGTTAAAAAACAGGCTTTATCCCCTTTTACGCTTCCTTAGCTAGGCTCACTAAGTTTATTCTCCTCATGGACCCCGACCCACCAGCCTGATGTCTTATGGATGTTACAAGGCCTTCTAACCACAGACAACTTCCAAGCAATTACTTTAATAAACTGCAAATATTTTGCTTGTACCCACAACAAACCCCAATGAGAAACCCTAATCTGGTGGTGGTGCTGCTAAACTCCTCAAACAGCTTTCTTGGTTTTCTTAACGAGCTTCAGTTCAAAACAAAAAAAGTAACAAGAAAAATCAAGCCTAAATCAAATAAAGCCCACTTAGGTTTGTACTGGGAAAAACAAAACATCTGTTCCAATACCTGAGTGAAGCATTAATTACGTCAATGCATCCCCCCCTGTTTTATACTACATAGAATTTGGCCTTATGGATTTTTGACAGGTAATCTGGCAAAAAATAAAACACCTCAGAGTAGATTTTATATCTACTTGCTATTGCTGCAAGAATATTTCTATTTAAAATCCCAGTGGTTCAATAATTTTCGTTTTTACTAATTTGCATCTGATTTATAGTATACAATCAAACTTTTTTTTTGTCAGGCACACAGAAATTATTTTTTCTTTGCAAGAAGCCCGATATGAACCAAATCATAGGAAATCAAAGGAATCAAAGGAATGCCTCTCATTTACTTAATGGAAATGAACCATCGTTTCAAATCAAATAATAATTATGTTTCATAAAAGTTCCCTGCTGAATTTAATCATCAGGGCTTGCCAATTGTCTAGAAAAGCATTGTTTTGCTGATTACTTTTTCATTTTGTAAAGATGGTCACAATAATATAGGAGACAAACTGCTAACATAATATATTCCATTTTGGTTAAGTCCAGTCTGCAAGTTCATAAAATTATTTGAAGAGTCAGTAAAATTATATTTAGCAAGCTTGAGTAACTAAAGCATTTACTTGGCAGAGATGGTTTAGTGACGTCTGTCGCCGGAGTATTTGTGAGAATCTTCTGGACACTGCAGTAAAGAAGAGAAGACAAGTATTTACATACTGTGATAAAGAAAACTATTTCTAAAAATACTAATGTAAAACAAGAACAACAACAAAAAAATCCAGTTCCAATTATTCCTAAAATTACTAGATTAAAACAAGAACCAAAAAAAAAAAAAATAGCTTATCTCCTATATGACTAACTGTGGCTATGTAAAGTTCATTCAAGTAGCCCAATTTTAACAGTTTAAACCTTGACCTAAAGCCTTAAATCTGGACACTCTATCAGTTTTACAGAGGCATATTACAAGCAGTGATTTATAGATGCTGTGAATAATGAGATGACAAGAGAAGTATAGAGGACAAAAGAAGAGCTTCGCTTGTTCAGCATAGCAAATTTTCTCTCGATACACAAAGGAACTGAAGACCAGAAAGAACTATTCAACAGAAAGAAAAATGTTGGTGCAAGAACAAGTGAGCATAAAATAACGATAGCTACATCATGTGTTGAAATCAGAAGAGGTTGCCAACTCTTAGAGCAAACAAGTTTTTGAGGAGTCTTCTGACTCATGTAGCAGAAGCTAATTTCAGTTTCAAGCAGAATTTGATCAAAGTTTCTGGAAGAGGTATATTAACATGCTATGAGGTAAGATGGCCCCAGAGGTACTTGCCTGTCCTCTGCTCCTATATTAGCTCTGTTAAAGCAATATGGACCTCATAGCAAGGCATTTCCTGTACCTGGAGTTTAAAATGCTGTATTGTGCATGTTCTTTCTGAAATGTGTGACTTGAGAACTGCAAACCAGACCAAGGCTGTCAGTACCTCTGTTTGCTGTTAACACTCGCACAAACAGTAAGGAGGAGTAAACAATTGCAGAAGCAAAAATAGCTTATGTAAAGGCAGGATACACTCAATTTTTTCCATATAATAACATCACCAAAACCTTGCAGATCTATCCAAACAGGCCTAAGAAGTGGCCAGAGCATAAGTTTTCCCTCTGTACTGTACAGAGTGGTAGTTGAAGATTGCAGATAGAGAATGTCTAGAAAATGAATTGTCCTTCTCTTTCTCTCTTGCTATGAGATCAGAAAAGATTTTACTGTTGCAGATTCTTGATGGTTTTGAATTGACAAAGATGTGATAAAGTATATTCTCAGGGCTAGCTTTGTGTAACTTTTAAAATAAATTGCTAAACAACACAAAAAGCTAAAATGTGTTGTTCCAGTTTACACCCTGACTGTTCTCAGTAAAATATACACCTAATTTTCCATGCTGATCAAAATAGTTAATCCTTCTCCTAAATTAGTTTTTTCTTTTTCCTTTAACTTTGTGGTGTGGAATTTAGTGCTCATGAAAGGCAAAGAATTGAGAGCCGTGAAATAAAGCAGGCTTTATCAATAGGTGATGTGCACTGCAGGCATCTACAAAGCGCGCCTGAAAAGGACTAGTGCCCTTTCCTGTGGTGACAGGGTAATTTGATCTCCTTCATTTTTAACTCTGGCACTTTTTTGAGCAAGGGCCTCAAGCTGTATTCAAATTGTGCTAGCCTAAAGGTTTGTTTAATAATTTTCTTTGCCTAATATCATCCCTAATGTTTGCTTACTATCAACAAAATTAATTTCTTATCAGAATCGACAAGAAAGGAAAAGCAATTCTCATTTTGAGCAGTGCCTCATTTCACTAAATGAAATTAGTTCTCATGAACCGATGTAAGTGAATACAAGATTCATAATGCTGACAGTTTTTTAACTTCTAAAACAACACTAGTGTCACTTCCAATTAATCTGTAATCAATAAACACCATGCGCATTCCAGGTTAATAGGAGAGAGATTGGACAATACATACATTCAAATTTGATATTTCGTAGGTTTTCTGGTAAATCATGGAGAGCTACTTTCAGCCACTCATCCAGTTGCTTTGCAAACTTTCGAATCACCTGTGTCAAGCTGAAAAGAGAAATAACTACATCAGAATGTTTACCCTGTGCTTTATAGTAAATCTGTGAACATGGGAAGATTATGAGTCAGTTATAAATAACTCACTATTATGCAGAGTTGCTGACATATTTTGATTTGTAGGAGCGAAGAAAAACTACTGAAAATGTTTGAAGGAAAATGTATCACCATGTTCCAACACTCACAAAGACTGAAAGTCTCTCTACTACACTGTTTTGATATTTAGAAACGGCATTCTTAGCTTGAAGTAAAATCATTCCCACTCTGTACACACATAAAAACATAAAATCAGAACTGTTTAAAGATAAGAAAATCAAGCTTTGAATTTCAGCGCAGCTGTGCTTGCGTGTATACAGACAGAGGTACACAGGGATTGTTGCAAGTGAAGCAACAGCAACTGTGCTGCAGGTTTTAGCCAGTGTGTATGAGGGTGGGGAGGAATTTCTAGGCCAAGCCCACACAAGCAGGGGAAGTCAGGGCAGAGCAGGATCTTAGCTATATACTGAACAGGGACTTTCCCAGAAGAGTGATGTTTCTCTTCTCCCTTCCTATCCTTTCCTGATGGCCCCATCACTTCCTGCTGAACTTGGCAGGCAGCTCTTTCTGCCCTTCTTCTTGGAATTGCTCAGTATAACCTAACAGCTTCCAGGAGAAGTTGTGGAGTATTGCGCAGGGGACCCCAACATCTGCTTTTGCCAAACCGAGCTGCATTGCCTGTAGTAATACTCGAGATACACAAATGAGAGAGAGATATAGGAAAGATGCAAGGAACTTTCCCTCTTTCAGCCAGGCAGCTTTTTGTGTTTCTACTCCTAACATGCTCCATTGAGAATAGAACTGGTAAAATGTTGGCTTTTCTGGATGGTCAACATTTGTTCCCACTAAGTCCCTCAGAGGATTCTGGCTGAGTCAGCAAGATTTCCTTCAGGAGCTTCCATTGCAATGAGACCCTTCTTCACCCCCTCCAGTGCAGGCTATGGCTTAATAGCCACAATCTGGCCCTTTATATGCATTACAAAAGTCTATATTCACACTCAAGTCTCTCCTTATTTGCTATGAAAGAACTAAGCAGCTTGAGAAAAGGACTGCTGTTCTGTTTAATCCTTCCAATGAAATAGATTTGGGGGGTGAGGGGTAAAGCCTGTAAAAATGTACATGTCTTATCAAGTAAAGACCATGCTTACAACAGGTTTCTTGTAGAAAAAAAAAAATACTTTGCCTGTACTTTCGCAGTCATACAGCACTTATAGAAGAGCAGAACAACATCTTGAAAACATTTGCCATAATTAGAGCCACTTTAAAATCCTGAGGGCCAAATATGCAGCAACAATAATAAACTCCTAGAGTAATATTCTTAACAAATTACTCAACTTCAGGAAAGCATCAGTCAAATAATACTAAAGGTGCACACATATATTTAGAAAAAGAGTTGCCTGATGTTTCTATTAGGCAAATCAAAGGGGAAAACAGGTTGACTGTACTCAGCAATTACACTTTTTGTTGTGAACTGCTGGTCTCCATTTTGCTTTAACTATATAAACAAGACGTCTTGGACTCAGATGAGTTCTAGGTAGGAAGAGACCAGCTGAGTTCTAACACATGGAAAGGAAAAGTGAATTTAGGTTTGAAACAAAGGAGGCAAATACTTGTTAGTATTAATAAAATGATCCTAAAATAAGCATGCGTCTGTTCTTCTTAGGATAGTATTTAGATTAGATGAGCTTATCCAAGATATCACAAGTATGATCTTCGTGTTTTAGACGCCTGTCAAGCATAATAACAATCAGGTCCCAAGAGTGTAAACACAGACAAATGATTAGGCTGCAGTGTCTGAGTATGCATGTGAGTATTTCTAAACAGAGCAGCCAGACTAGATCCTCTTCTCAATATAATTCAGATTACAGTTACGCTGCTATCCCAGAGTAGCAGGAAAGTGTCTGCAATTTTCAGAAAGCACTGTGCCTTCAGATTTCTGACATTACCTGAAAGTTGGGACATGACTATCAGCCTGATGTTAATAAAACAAGAAGATCACATGAAAAATAACAAGTTTTTCACAACTCAAGTCTCATTAAAATCTGAACATTTCTTTAGAAACATGTAAACTCTTTAACTCCTTTTAATTGATAGTGTGATTTAAATTCAGGCAATGAGTGGCAGCAAGTAGCTTTCTGTGAACTGGTGCCATGCTTGGATTAAAAATGTATAACAAAGATAGCTGAGCTAAAAGTGGTCAGTGGTGCTAGCTATACTGACCTGTCAGGTAATGCTTGTAGTACCGTTGGCATCAAAACTCCGGAAATTGCTTTGTACAGAATTGAATCACAAACTCCCACTATATTCACTACAGTTGAAGAACCCAATACGGGCAGCATGTGAGGAGGCATTCCTTGCCAAAAGTGCAGAAGAAAACTTTGAACCTGCAATCATAAGAAGAAGCAGGAATATTTAAGTAAAAAAAAAAAAAAAAAAAAAAATGTCACAAGTACCATTCTCCTTAAGTGACCCTGCTTACCCAGTATATGTTTCAATCCCTGAGCTGGACTGATGGTATATAACATAGACAAGGCATCTTCCTTACATTGTAATGCAGCACACAATAGGATAATCAACTAAATGGCAAGCAGACATAAGAGTATTTGCCATCTATATATCATTGCTGCTCAGCCACTTCCTCTCCATTAATCCTGACAGACTTCCTAAAAAAATATAACATCCTAATCTTAAGAAAGCATTCTGAGACTCATCCAGCAAAACTTCCTGAATATGCATCACAAGTTTCTCTCACATGGAAACATCTAGACTCAGTACAATGATTTAAAAGAGCCTCAGCTTTAAATGAGAATGCCATGAGAAATTAACAGAAAGAATTAATAAAGCAGGGAATTTCTTGGTGTTGTTCTGAAGACAGAATCAAAGGACCTATTTCCTTTGATTTTTTTCTAGGACCTGGATGTCATAGTTGAATCAGACCTTCAGCATTTCTGTAGTCAGATTTGTTTTCCTGGACTAGAGGCCTTCTCCACATGTAAAGTAAAACTGCTTGCATTCCAGCAATGTTTTATTTTTCAGGTCTAGTTATCAAGCTGCCTGCAGGCACTGCCAGAAACCCCTCAGATGCAGATATGCAGCAGGTATAAACCTCATCTCTCTCTAATGGATTGTATGAACAGCTGTGCAGTGTATGCACTCCTGAGTCCACTGCAGCGCAACTGAACACTTGGGGTCTTCAGCTACAGCTTTCTGTGACATATGGAAGGCTGTAGGCCCTCAGCCCATCATTCTGGCTGCAGCACCTGCCCTGGGTTTGTGTTGAACACTTAGAGAACTGCCTTCAAGCAGAGCTCAGTCCCAACTCAAAGCTTAGATAAGAGGTGGTGGACACACTTCTTTAGTTGTAAGAACTGGATTGTCCAACAACTTGTAAGGGAATATTTCTGCCTTAATCCTGTTGGAGAATGGAAAGACAAAAATATTCCCATTGCTTTCATTCCTCTAACTTGCATGATGTCAAAAGTGAGGTTTAACGCTACCAGTCACATACTATATACTCAAGTACAGCTATTGTTCATCATTCATGAAAAGGACCATCCATTACAAAACATAAGTTTGTAATAATATCACATTCAAAATAAGCTTTCAGATCCATTAATACTTTATACATTATTAAACTACAACTGTAGTTTCCAGCCATACCTCATCAAAGTTTGCTCTTATTACAGTGTCTAGTATCCTCTGACAGTGAGTTCTATACATCATAATAAAGGTAGAAACCTGAAAAAGAATGAGGGAGACACACAAAAGATCACTCTACTTTAAGAAATCCACTTTTAAACCTATCAGAATTATAGAGCACAAAAAGTAAGTGTTTCTTATCTTACTTACATACAATTGCAAAAATAATGAAATCAGTTAGACTCTAGTTAGATTAGCTAGATCAGATTTAAGATGAGTTTTCTTCTTAAAAGTAAATTCTCCCTTTGAATTCATGGATTTTTCTATGTCAATGGGGATTCTTCAAATGTAAGAGGAGCAAAAAGCCTCAGTGAGATCAAAGACGAGAATGTGGCCCTAATTAGGATATAAAGAACTATAAAACCCTATTCTTTTGTCCACTTTACATTGATACTACACATGTGAATAGCATCAGAAAACTAGCAAGCTCAACCAAGAGCAGCTAGAGCACTTTTGTCATACGTGTAGACAGGATTCTCCTAATTTCTAGTCTAGAAGGACAAGAAACGCCCCAACTCCCTCTCTGCTCAAGAAAGCATCAGAACAGTTTTTCAGTATGCTATTAAATGTGTTTGTAGATTAAAGCTCTATAGTGTATTGCAAAAAAAGTTACACTCAAACCTCACCTGCTTCATGTAATGTGACTTTTTGAAAAGGCGTGTGCACAGGCTTTAGAAATGTTGTACAGCTGACTGCCAGCTGCCCATTTCAATAGAAGGTATTTCTTCCTATGGCATGAAGTAATAAGGTTCTCCATAAATAAAGTCTTAGCATTATTAAACTTACTCTAATTTAAAGTCTTTATATTTTAGATAAAGATTTCATGCAGAAAAAAAAAAAAGAAATTAAAAAAAGACAAGCCAAGAAAAGATTTCCAAAGTGTTACCTTCTCCTCTGGCAGACTGGCTGGCAGATTTAGATCTTTGACATTTGGAAACTCTGGCAGTAGTGTTCCTAGTTTGGATCGTGGTGAATACGCCACTGTCTGTTTGGTTACTTCTTTTTTTCCTGTTTCGTTGACCCAGGCTGCTCCTTTTTTAGAATACATCACATCATAATACTGGGAGTTTTCTTTCACTGCAATTCCATAATAGTGGTACCTGATACATAGAGAGGTATATTTTATAAAACAGGTTGTTGGAATACCAGAAAAATAAAAAGATGTGGGGGATAAGAGAAACTGATAGTGCTAATGAATTGTACAGCAAAACACGCTGTGCAATACTTTATATATTATTAGCAAGCATTGATTCAGTAGCAGAACATTGCTGTAATATATAGGACTTCCAGTTTTCATCCCTTCTTATAAAAGTAGCTCTCTTCAGACTTAATAAAATGGACTCTGTTGCAGGGCACAAAAATAATGGACTTATATTTTTTTTCTTATTATAAAAGAAAGAAATTATCCTAAAGCTACTTGTTGGCAGAGCTCTGCTGTGCAGCTGCTCCTTTCAATTAGCAATAAGCAGAGGTACAGACCCTCTGGACTGGCCCTTCTGTTGCTACTTCAGCTCCCTGATCCTCAGATTTTTGAGGGCTGGTTTGATTCCTGAAAACTACAAATGAATTGATCAGAAATGTTTTAAAAATTGAAAACACTTCAATGAAAAGAGAGGAGGAGTAAAGTCTTGTGCTGGAAAGCAGTGATGTTAGGAAATGTGCAGTTCAAAATTATTTGCTCCATAACTTAGCATCAGCTGAGCTTAGATCAGTGAGGGATACTACATTACACTTACTTGGTTTGTACAGATCACAGTGGGAATTAAACTGTGTGACTGTGCTGTAAAAATGGATTGTACTTGTGGCACAAGTTCATGCAATGACTTATCATTGTTATAGATGTTAATGGAAGCACTGGTTATCCAGTCTAATTCTTGCAGCAAAGGCAATCTTATGCCTTTCATAATCTGCTAATTTTTATTTAAGTTTCTCTGCTGTAGGCACCACCTACATCAGCTACATATTTACTGACTGTGAAGGGCATCATAAAATTGTATAGCTCATGTACTTTTGATTCATTCTAGTTATCTAGAGAGAATTTTCACTGATCTTCTAGTCCTTTCCTTACAGCCTATCAAAGGCCTATTGGACCATGATGAGACACTGTCTTTCAGATCTCACTATGGTGGCAGAAGAAGTTACTTAAGTGATAGCAAATTTACTCAGGTGACTTTTTTCCTTTTTTTTTTACTCAAAGTCATTCAGCCACACATCAGTGCATGTCATAATCTCCAGCAGAAAGTGATGGCAAAGAGCTGGAAGCCCTAATCTTGTCTACCAGCACAGATGGGCTGAAAGAAAGCCTGTGGAGTCGTAGCAGACTTCTACTATGTGGCCCCTTTGCCATGCCCATGGAGGATGTTTCACTAAAATAAAAGCTATCTTGAAAACAACATTTGAATAATCGAGTGAGATTTATTAGAGCATTAAGCTGACGTGGTATGAATGAGATTTCCTAGCTTCAATACCTTAGAAAGCCCCACTATCAGCTCCAAATCTGTCCATCAGGGCTGAGGCCAAAAGTGTATTCCACATCAGAAACCAGGCTCCAGATTGGTCCAAATCTATCACAGATAGCTTACGGCAAGTTTGTGCCAACACTGGGGTTATAAGAGCAGCTGTAGAAGTTTGGCTTTTTAGCTTGAATGGTAACAACTCCAGCTTGCAGCTCAAGTCCTCAGTTTGGTCTTTAGTAGCCGTCATGCATGCTCTGCATGCAGGGGCTGCAAAGCTCATATGTGTCCCGTGCAGCTGGGGAAACCAAAAGAAAATGCTACAGGGAGCTAGCACTACAAATTGCTGATGGAGGGAGGGGGAAAAAGGTAAAAGGTCACAGCAAGCAGGACTGCAAAAGTTCTAGATGGATTGAGAGCTCTGTATAATTCAAACTGTAGTCAATCTCATATTAGGTTTCCTCTTAAAAGAAAAAAAATGAATGAATTCCTGGAAAATGCAGCGGAATTTCACTGTGCATTATTTAATTTCTGGTGTATTGAAATTGCATAAAACAGTTTTCCAGGTAGCTTCCAAATCATATAGACATTAAAAGCCAAATTAATTCCAAAATGTTTTTGATAGCTTCCTGCTTCAGTAATTTACCGTCACAAATGGCAAAAAGTCACTGGTGCAGTTTACAAAGAATATTTTCTAAGCACTTTTCTGCATTTCTATCAGAAAAAACCCAACTTAGTTCAATAATCAAGGCTTGAAAGTTTGATCTGCAGAAGAATAACACACAGACAAGACACTGGGGTTTGTGGTAAACAGTGGAACAATTTTTAGTCTCAAAGATCCAGTATCTGTAGCAATCTCTTAAAGAAAGAAGCACAATTCCCTTCACACCATGTAGTTTCCATCAGTTTAACTAACCTCTTGTGTACGTAATTGAAGAGTTCCAAACTACAATATTGAAAGAAATCAGCTTTTGTGTTTGACTGCCTTCTCATGGCTCACCTGTGGTGGAACAGTTCTTAAGCTCAGTGCAACATCGAGCAGCTGCGTGCTTACAGCAATAAACCCAGCTGCAAAAAAGAAAGCCTCACAACTGATGACCGAGAGTACAGCACCATTGTAGCTCTGAACTTTGTCATGCTACAAGGCAGCAGTGCTATAAAAAGCCTGAAGGCAGAACAAAGTGAAGTCAGATAGTCTTAACCACTTCTATGGCCAAATTTCCTTTGGCAGTAGAAGGGAAGTGGAATGAAAATCCTGCTGACAGCAGTTGGTCAGCAGAGCTGGTGATAAAGGGACTAAAGTGTTAATGCCTTAAGTAATTTCTTTACATAACACTCAATTGGAAAGCAGTCAGATGTTTCTGAAAACAAAACCAGAGCTCAGTTACAGCTGTGCTGCATCTAGCAATAAGTGGTAAGAAGTAATAAGTGGTAAAGAAGAACAGTAGGTGTGTAGTGTGTAGTGTATGTGTTAATATCTTTCCTCTTCATTGGATCAATGACAGAGAATGACTTCTCTGTATGTTATAATCCTTGGATTGTTAACCACTGACAAAGATGTAGGCATCCTCTTTTGGAGCAGAAGAACTCCATTTCATACCTACTGAGGCTGTGAAATTCAGGTGACTGCAATCTCTCCCACAGGATTGATGAGAGACACTCAGGGGCCAAGGATATTTGCTCAGCACAGACATCATGCCTTACAGAAACCTCTTCGTATTTGCTAGATAGGGACCAGAACCATCACAAAGGGCAGTGTGAGAGGAGTATGTGACGTGAAAGCCCCTCCAATAGGCATGCAGGTTAGGGGGAAGTATGGAAGAAATGTTAAGTCTCATTGCCCCTCAGAGACTCCTGGAGCTGTGGGAGGAGCTCCAGCTTGGAAATACAGCAGTGCTCATTCCTCTCATTACAGCAGAAGACAAGAAATGATGTTGTAGCCAATGTGAGAGTGATTTGATGGCTGACTGCGGGTACTCTCATATGAACACTTCTATAAAGCAACTCATGCATGCTTTCGCTCCATCTTTATGAACCTCTACAGAACTTACATCGAGTGATGTAAACCACGATTCTCTGGGTCCAGACCTACCATGCTTTCCTAATACACTCTCAGACTAGCACAGAATTTGTGCCTGAGAGATTTCTGGTTGCTTTGTTATGAGCAATATTATGGTAGTTCCGCATTTACATTTGGGAAGAGATTCCACACTTTCAATTACATGTTCAAATATGACTGCTCTAGAAAAAGAAATTTTAGTAATAAAAACTAGGAGAATCTCAAGCTGGAAAAAAAGGGCACTTGCTCCAATTAATGAGATAATTCTTGGTATGGACTACATGTCGGAAGAGCACAGTAAAGTTAATTTTAATGGCATTTTATTTCCCATCTTGATTTATTTTTTTCTTTAAAGAGTGGGTCGTTCTAGTTTCAGTAGGTTGAGTTCAATTCTCATAGCATATTTGTTTCTCAGCATTTAGTAACATCGTGTTTCTAGGGTTTGGATTGAGAATCTTTACCAGCAAAATTTTGCAAACACACTATCCCATATTTTCATTTCCCCTTCCATAGTTTTCCACTTGTGATCTACAGAGACTGCCCTGCAGGATTCTGTGAAAGCTAATAAAGATGCTTATTATTTTACAAGGTCTATGTTTGCCATAAAAAGATCTAAAACTCCACTGGAAAAATTTCATTGAGTCCACAAGTAGAAAAAAGTATAAAAACATCACTGTAATCTCATGTCCTCAACAAGCGGAAAAAGTCAAATACCTAGGAATTGCATTCTTCTTTGTGAATAAAATTCCTGTTCTGGAAATAGGATGAACTGTTTGCAGGAAGAACCATCTTTTTGACTAAGGCAATAAACTCTCTGATCACTTAAAGAGATGTTGGATACCATTACTCTGGGAAAATGGTAGTTAAATCTAGGTTTGTGGACAATCTCAGTTTAGGCCAATGCATATTGCTACCTAAATTCCAGGTAGCATTCTGTCACTCATCCTCTAAACTGAAACATAATATTAACCAGCTAATATTTCCCAGCCTCCAACAGTAGTTCACTTAGTCCTGGGTGTGAATGTGTTTTACATTGTGTAAAGTGAGTTGGGATGAAAAAAATTACAGAAACAATATGGAAAATATTACTAACTGAATAATGAAAAGACCTCCATTTCACACTACCTTTGCAGGATCACTGCTGAATTGATGTGGCAGTGTAAAGACTACAATGTAACCTCCAATGAAGTTGGGCTTTAAGTCCTTAACTGCAGAAATTGCTCCTTGAATTTAGATTATTCCGTTCAGTAAAGCTAGAGCCAGGTGGGGCCCTGTGTGAGGTGATAATACTACTATACACTGCTTACTTTGATTGGCCTCTGGTTCCAAGTCTTCTTGTTGTTAGCTGTGGAAACTGTTGTCTTATTATCTGCAAATAAATAGAATTGATATTAGCTAAAAATTGAAAAGCACGTTTACTAATACTTAATTTAGTAGAGACTGTTAAGACAGAGATGCAGAAAAACTGTACTGCAATGTCAGCTACACACATTGCAGGAGAAATAAAAAAAAGCTTTTGATAATTTTCATTACCGAAAAAGGAAAAATGTATTTTAGTAATTCCATTAACAACCATTAATTTAAAGAAGCGCTTTCTGAAGTTACTGCAGTAAAATACATATCCTTATCTAAGATCAGTTCTGCCTCTAAACTAAGGAGGATTGTTCTCAGAATTGGCCTACTATCTATTTATGTCAGCCTGCAGGATAAACAAACTTGGGTTTGCTGCAAATGGAGGAAAATCTCCTTTTTAGAGTCTTGGAGTCCACAGTTCTTCAAAGACCTTCACAATCCTGCCATTAAATATTCCCTCTTCTAAAACTTGATTCCTTGAAAAGATTTTGATATTTTCTACCTGGGAAAACTCACTGTTGCATTTCTAAAGATAGCTCATAATCAGTTTATCTTCTATGGAAAACAAGTGCGTCTCAGAAGCAGCAGGTTATCATAGAGAATCAAGACTCTAGTCTGTCAGCTGAAATGAAAAGAACATCGCTACTGTGAAACAAAATTTCTTTAGTGCCAGACACATTTAAGGAAATGGATTAATAGATGTGGACTGTACCTTCATTTCATAGTTTCTTTCAACCTAGCTAGTCTTGCTGAATAAGCTTTACTGTATTTGCTGGAAAGGTGGTGCTCAGCACCCCACAGGACTGAACCTGATTCTCAGTGTGGTCTTCAGAAGAAGGAAAATCTTCTGGCGGAACAGTCAAGCAAGAAAGACTGCCCTAAGCCTTGAAGATTCACTTGCAAAAGGAATATCTTCCTTTTAAAAATTATAATCTATTTTACTTTTGGTTTTCTTACATAAAGAAAACTTTACTTTTTTTACATAAAGAAAACTTTACTTTTACTTTGGTTTTCTTGTGGGGAGGGAACAGAAACCACTAGATTTTGACTCAAAAATCTAGGATTTTGACTCAAAAATCTAGGATGTGGACTCAAAAATAGGAATGGTTGGACTTGATGATCCGATGGGTCTCTTCCAACCTGGTTGTTCTGTGATTCTGTGATAAATTGCTAAATTTTTCCTCTTTGGGAGACATATCAACTAATATTAAAGGAAAACAGGCATACAAGATGGAATATAACTGCTCAGCTGGAAGAAAATGTCAATTAAAATTGATTAACTAATATAGATTTTTTTCTCTATTAGCCATTTTGCCACTGTGATAAATATTTAATCCTGATTGATAACTGAAAGCTCTGGAACAGGTATTTGGATCAAAAGGTGCTATATAAATAAAGACATTACAATGTCACATATTTAACCATTTCTTCAGTAATGTATATATATTAGAAAATGTTCAATCATCCTCCATTTGTATCATGTGAAAATTGACCTGCACTCGTTTCCAAGAGCTTTGCACAACGTGGCTGATGTCAAAAATGCAGCAGAGACTCAGAGTCGCTGGGTTGTTCAGCTTTAATTTCTGGAGCAAAACTTCAGCAAACAGTAAAACACTTTTGTGAAGCTGTGAAAGTTCAGCCTAGCTGTTTGATAAATGAGCAGACAGGCAAGCAGCCCTTCTTTCTTTTTTTGTATGGATTCAATGAAGCCTGCCTAAAGAACACCACATGCTGTTCCAGCTACTGATCTAACATTCCGCAACATCTCAGCCTTCCAAATTCCCTTTAATTACACATTAATCCCACCCCTCTCTCTTTCATTTTCTGCAGACAGGGTTGGGGGCTCCACAAGGCTGTGGGAAAAAAGGCAGTGTTGAAGAACTGCTTTCTGAGGATGGGTTTTTTTTGGACTAGGGGAATTTTTATTCTTTTTTTTTTTTTTTCTTGGTGGTAGTTGTCATTCAGAAAATACCATTCCTCTCCAAAAGCTGATTTTACAGCATTAGACTCAAAAGTAAATCTTAATATTAGAGATACTTTTACACTATTTTCACTTTTGGAACAACATGAACCCATACTGCTTTCAAATCTTTCTACTAGCAATGAAGTGTTTCGACACACACTGTAAATGCTACTTTATGAACTATGTGCTGTGGGAGTTCCTGGGATTTAAATAAATCAGCCACTTTCTCCATACCAGGGCAGAGGTGATCAGGAAAAGAGAAGAATAATGGAACAGTTGATCAGATGATTTCTTTTTCTTTTCCTAGTCTCTTTTTTAAGTCCAGCACATTTTAAACAACGTCATACACATTGTGGAATACAGCTGAAAAATATGCATCACTTAAAATATTCTTTACCAATAACTTACAAAGAAAAGGAATAATCCAGCAAAACTTTGAAAAGAAAAAGTCAGGCCTTCTTGATCTAATGCTACATGTGTTAATATGTATGATGTGGCATACTCACTCCTGGGAGCTCTTACACATGAGCATAGGTGTTTAGGTTTGTGTTTGGAAGAAAAAAAGTCAAGTACTACATGAACCAGCTGTTTATATAAATGTCTATATTCAGCTGCATTTTATGCAAATCCCTGTACAAGGATATTACCAAAGGAGGTAAGATTTCCCCAAAAGGAGAGAGGAAATCTGATCAGGCAAGACAAAGTGAAGTTCACTGTGTGCTGAAATCAACGCAAAAAAAGCAGAGGGTCTAAAAATGTTGATTTTTAAATCATACTCTGAGCCTGAAATTCACCCTATAAGATATTTCATCATTGTGTTTCACATATATTTTTTTTGAAGACCTGCAGAGAAAATGAGCTAATTCTACATCTGGATGAGTAGAAAAGGGGTCCCTAATTGTCAGACATGAAAATTCAGGTTTGCATTTGAAAACTAAGTTGGATCATTTTCCTTTCATCACTGCAGTGGGATTGTGCAAGCAAGCAAATCAAGACCAGACCATGCAGTTTGAAGTGCTTTCTGAATGAAGTACAGTCCTCATTCTCACAGCAGTGGTCAAAAGATCCCCTGGGTGGTATCCAAAGGAATTTTGGAGTGAACGGGCCTTTTAACATTGTCCTTCAACAGAACTGAAATTTCATCTCATACTTCTCCAAAGTGACCACAAATCCAGTTGCCCTATGAGATCTGCTGAGTAGAAGGGCACAGGTTTTACACTTACCAAGTAAAATTCTACCTAAATTACACTACAGTTTTGACTGTTCAGCATTACTTTATGCTACTTGGCTTTTTGGTTCTGAGATAGCTGTAGACCAGGGATTGCACATGCAAATAACTTCTGTCCTTATTATATAAGCCTCAGAAACCAATGCTCCTTCAATTTCTTTCTCAGTTACTAAACTTTATTTCTGTTCTTCTTCTCTTTCCTCTGATTTGATCTTGCCTTCTGCTTATAGAACACCTTGCATGTCTTTCCTGTTTAAAAAAACATATTAAGAACTTGTTTACATTTTTGCAACCCAACAGTTCTTTTGATGATTGCCTTCTGTATACATAAGAGCCAGATAGATGTCATTACATCATAAGGGGAGGTTATTCTCCCTCTGTACTCAGCACTGGTGAGGCCACTCCTTGAATACTGTGTTCAGTTCTGGGCCCCTCACCACAAGAAAGATGTTGAGGCTCTGCAGAGAGTCCAGAGAAGAGCCACGAAGCTAGTGAAGGGGCTGGAGAATAGGCCCTATGAGGAGCGGCTGAGAGAGCTGGAGGTGTTTAGCCTGGAGAAGAGGAGGCTGAGAGGAGACCTCATTACTCTCTACAACTACCTGAAGGGAGGTTGTAGAGAGGAGGGAGCTGACCTCTTCTCCCAAGTGCCAGGGGACAGGACAAGAGGGAATGGCCTCAAGCTCCACCAGGGGAGATTTAGGCTGGAGATTAGGAGGAAGTTTTTCACACAGAGGGTCATTGGGCATTGGAATAGGCTGCCCAGGGAAGTGGTTGATTCACCTTCCCTGAAGGTGTTTAAGGCACAGGTAGATGAGGTCCTGAGGGACATAGTTTAGTGTTTGATAGGAATGGTTGGACTCTATGATCCGATGGGTCTCTTCCAACCTGGTTGTTCTATGATTCTATGATAAAGCAACATTGATAAACCAATGTTGCTTACATTTTTTCAGGGGACTTGTACGTCCAGGTCAGCAGTTTTTTAACTCTTTTGCAGACAATCCTGGTACATGGTTTTAGGAATGACTGTGTAGGTAGAACAGAAGGGGACTTTTTTCTTTCTGACAGGCAGTAGCCTTTTGACTCTGAATGTATGGGGCAAGCAAAACAAACACAGGAAAGACAAGTCTTCTCACATCATTCTCTCACAATGAGATTACAATGCTGGTAGTAGACATTCTATATATATTGTACAGATCTTGGAGCTAACAGGATTTTTATCTAGTTTTAGTTTTTTAAACCTAGCAGAGATGTCTGAATAAACTTGAATTAAATATCTAGTTCCTTGTGTGTTTAGTCATCAAATAAGGCAATAAAAATAAAGTTGCTTCAGCATCTATATCAAACAGAAAGCTTTATGACCAACGACTAGAAAAACTCAATTCCTCTGTAGAGGTCTGTATTTCAGTCTGCACAACCTATTAACTTTAGGCAGGGCTATCTATGGGGCTGTTCTGTGGCTGCAAAGGTGCATTCCTTCATCCTGATTACTGCCAGCTGTAATTTCTGCCATTGAATTTCTCCTCACTTCTCCAGCACTGTGACATTGCAACTCAGGCAGAGCCAACCCAGCTCTAAAATGAGAAATGTTTTGTCTATTCTGCCTTCATCCCTTCACTGTGACCCATCACTCCCTGTTGCATTCAGCACCAAACTGTGAACTTCATGCTTCCCAATGATTCTACATAAATTCGTCTAGAATGTGAGGTGCCAAAACAAATCAGAGAAAAAATACCCTAACTATCCTATAAAGCATTGTATGCATTTGTATTCATGCAAATAAGGATGGATGGAATAAACCAGTGATGTCTATAAACTTGTCCAGCAATTTTTTCCTGCCTTCCTCTGTCAAAATATTAAAATTTGCTGTGGGAGCAACAGGCAGAGCATGACTTCTGGAAGCTTTTTCCCTGGAAAAATTTAAATTGCTGCTTCTCAAAGAGCATGTCCATTTTGTTAATGCAGCTGATCTCAGAAGGATGTTATTCTTCATTACTCTTGTTCTTTTCTATTTTAAATAATTATAGCTATGTTTCTAGAACTTGCCCAAGTAAAAGAATAAAACCAAACTAAATTGCAAACCAGCATTTGCACTCAGTCAGAATAAGAAATGGATTTCAGACTCCGTGCTCTGTAGCTCAGGGAGGTTCTACAAAGATTCTAAATACAGTAGAATAAATTCTCTTTCCTCTGATAACAGCTCTTCACAACAGGGCCTGGCTCTATTTATTTCAACTCAAGTTTCGAGTCCCATATCTATAGGGCATGCTTTACTTTTATGAAGTCAGGTATAGATGATCTGTATTAATTTATCAAATTATATCATAGTGTCTTAAACTTCTTTGCCACGGCAACAGGACAGAAAGCAGTGATGCCATGTATAACTGTACTTCTGCACAGCTATGCTTTCCTTACTCGTACTTATGTGAAACGCAAACAATTCTGATATCTTCACTCTTATATACGGGTAGGATTTTTAGGCTCATTCACCTTTGGTCTGCTACTGCTCCAGCTGGATTCATAGAATCATAGGATCACCAGGTTGGAAGAGACTCACCAGATCATCGAGTCCAACCATTCCTATCAAACACTAAACTATGTCCCTCAGGACCTCATCTACCCATGCCTTAAAGACCTCCAGGGAAGGTGAATCAACCACCTCCCTGGGCAGACTGTTCCAGTGCCCAATGACCCTTTCTGTGAAAAACTTCCTCCTAATGTCTAGCCTAAATCTCCCCTGGCAAAGCTTGAGACCATTCCCTCTTGTCCTGTCCCCTGCCACTTGGCAGAAGAGGCCAGCTCCCTCCTCTCTACAACCTCCTTTCAGGTAGTTGTAGAGAGCAATGAAGTCTCCTCTCAGCCTCCTCTTCTCCAGGCTAAACAACCTCAACTCTCTCAGCCACTCCTCATAAGGCCTGTTCTCCAGCCGCTTCACCAGCTTCATTGCTCTTCTCTGGACTCGCTGCAGAGCCTCAACATCCTTCTTGTGGTGAGGGGTCCAGAACTGAACACAGGATTCATAGATTGTTCTGGGTTTTTGAACATCCTGCACTGATCAACACCTGTGTTAACAGATACCTTTTGACTCCAAGATGTCTTGGGGCTGCCTTAATGCCAGATTGCTTTGAGGAAAAGGTCAAGAAGGCTTTGCCCCAAGAAAAATCCACTATTAGGAAAGAGCATAATCAAATTAGTCCATTACAAAATAATATTCTTGTCCCCCAAATCCACCAAACTGTGTCAAGGAAAGGAGACGAGTCATGACTGTATCTATGCCCACTCTACCCTTCACTTACTTGCCTGCATGGTCCATGAAAGAAAACCGTAGCATATGTATTCTTGACCCCAGATCTGTTATCTGTTTCGATTCAATGACTTTCCCATTTCTCTCTGCTCACTTCCATCATTTTGTGGAACAGGCAATGGTGTGACTGTAGGATAAGATCTTGTTTCTAACACTGCTATATCTCAACTTATGCTGTAAAGCAAATTACAGGAGCCTGATGACACTTTCTGTAATGCCTATGCCCGATTCAGCCTGCTATAGAGATTCAGACGCCTTAAGGAGTTCCAACTGAACTGAACCCTTCAGTGAAGCTTGTGAGACCTCTCCTCAAACTCATTTATGTACAATAATATCCCCCTTCAGCAGCTCCACTGACCAGATGGAATTCAGCCTAGGGCATGATCAAACAGATTACTGCATCCCAACAAAGCTGTAAACATCAAATGCTCTGACTCAGATGCTTAGCTGAGCTGCAGCCACTTTCAGCGCTGACTTGCTGAAGCCAAGCAGATCTAAAACCCTGCACAACTCCCCCTGCTCTGTACTGGTGCCAGCACGCTTGCTGCCATCACCCAGCATATCTGTGGGAAAAGGCTGAGCGCCAGGATCCCTGCACTCTGGCAGACCCTGTGCTGTAAGAACAGCCCCTGGGATGTGTTGACAAGGCACGAGGTAAAGTAGCCCAGAGGCCTCTCTACTTCATGCAGAAGATGTATCTAGAAACCAGATGCTTCAAGTGGCAAAGCCAGTGAAAATGCCTTTGATAGAGAGCAAATCTTTGGGAAAGGAGAAGTCACTCCAAAGAAACTGAGGTGTCCTTGCTGGTTTGCTTACTCCCCAAACTCATGGAGAAAAAGGCAATAGTCAGCAACCTGCAATAATGGAAGGGATTAGTGAGGCAGAGCCAAGGCAGGCAAAGAGCTTTCCAATTACAGTGTAGGACCTTTGTTCCCCACACCAGCATGACTGCTTGCATCTGTGGTACTTGTGCCATTAAGGCCTCCTCGGAGGAGTTTGGCCTAGAAGATTCTGAATCAAGAAGAAAAGTTTTACTGATGTTAACTGTCCTCCAGTCAGGAACCTTAGTTGTTAAAAAGGGATGAAGGAAACACATGAACTTCTCAAATAGCACTGACAGAATGATATGGTCCTTAAATGCAGTAATGGAAACTGTATCCTCAGCTTTAGGTTGTTTTTTTGGCAGCTCTTTTTTCTTTCCTATCTTGACATTAAAAAATGTCTAATAAAAAGCAATTCCATACATAGTAATTTTACATAATAAAACATAATGCAGTTTTATTCTATGAGAAGAGAGCACTAAGAGTAAATTTGGCTTTGCTATACAAGTTACAATTGCAGCTACTTAAGAGCAAATTGAGAGTAAAGGAAAATAAAGTAATACATCTTCAGGAGAAATATCTCCTTATGCACAGTAGGCAATTTCCAGATGTACACATCAATACAAAGACAAATCATAATGCAATCACATTGTAATGATATTATCAAAGAGGTTTCAGTAAGGTTATGTGTCTGTCCTTTCTAAACATTAAGTATATATCGTATGATAACATGAAAGTCTAAATCTTCTTTATGCTAATTGTGTTTGGAGGAATGGTTTTGCTGGCAAAACTTCTGAACATAGAAACAGTGCAAAGTGGTAAAAGAGGACTCTGGCTGGTACAGGCTGTACCTCCCTGGAGCAAAGCAAACTATAGGGGAAAAGTATTTTTCTGCTGGTTTAACAGTGCCTCAGTTCTTTTTTTTGGTTTTTTTTTTTTTTTCAATGAGGTGAAAATATTGGTCAAAAATGTAAATTATTTCCTTCCTAACCTATATTACAAATCTATTGTGGACTTAACCCTTCTTTATTTAGTGAAACAGATTTATTAGAATATAACTTTCACTTACAGCAAACCCATCCAGGGAACAAGAAAGCGGCTCTAAAATTTATGCAATTTTATGCATTGATGTTAAGCTTCTTTACACTGCCAGAGTGATGTAAGGGGACCTTGGGCTGAGGGGGAGCCACCCTGCGAAGAGTCAGCATCCTTCATTTTCCCTTTCAAATATTAATTTATTATTGCTTCTCAAAAGGCACAGCAGGAGAGCACCAAAAGAAAAAAGGAAAAACAAAAGAGGAAAGTATTTAACCTCCAGGGGGCATATGGGAGTTGTGGGAAGAACACTCCATGAGGATGCAAAAGAGGTTGCACCACGAGAAACTGAGTGTTTTATATGAGAGATATGGCAGGGTCCAGGAGGTGACGGAGTAGTGCGCAGTAAAATTAAAGCACTGAACTGAGGACATGGAGGATAAGGGAAACTGGTGCAGAGGAGGAAGATAGCATATTCAAGGGGCTTGGTTAAGAAAATAATGTTCATTTAGAGTCACAAAAGAAACAAGAACGAAAATCAGTGTTGGAAATAAAAGTGAAAGAGAAGCTTAAAGACCTGCCAACTGGGTGACATGCTCCAGCTAGCAGAGAACCAACAAGCCTTATGGCACCCAAATGTATGCAATAATTACTACGGGCTTGGAAATGCTCAAACTTTCCTGCTTTTTATTTGACTCAGTGAAGGTCCCCATTCAGAATTGTTTAGCTTTTGACACCATATCCAGTGAAAATAATGAGCCAGAGCATTCCTCCACCATAATTCCTAGCTCACTGTGTTATTTGTTACTGGCATTGTAAGTTACCACCTTACTCAGAGAAAAACCCCATGCACCTGCTCATCCCTCCTTGCTGCAGGCAGTGGCAAAACTTCCAGCTGGGAACACCTTAAACTGCTCAGAGTCCACAGAGTTCTAGGGCAGACCCCAAGGCATTCGCAGCACAGGGCTGAGGGGCACAAGGCTGCTGTCTTTTTTAAGTGACCTCAGCAGCAGGGCTTTGACTCCTTCTGCCTGAAGAGTAATTCACATTCTAAACAAATTAACTGTAAGAAAGTTTTTTTCTCACATGCGATGTTTTATTGTTAATGACTCAATGACATACCTGCCCTTCCTCACTCTACTACCCCACCTTCTCACTGGAACATTTTTACTTATTCTGCTTCACTTTTGGGTAAATTGATAATCCCATTGAGTACAATATGCTTTGCTGCCTACAAGAAGAGCAGAAGGTTAACACTGGAGTCTTCACTTGCTGATACTCAGCTGTAACCAGCAGAAAAAGGGCCCTCCCTATTCACTGTTTACTTAAAGTATATGGATAAGAGACTGCTTAGTCCTACCTTGTGCAAACAGCAAAAGGTTTTGAAATGATACTACAAGCCCTCGTGAAAAGTTCTTCTCCATCTTTACTGTATCCTCAGGTACTGGAAGGTCACTATAAGGTCTCCTCAGAGCCTTCTCTTCTCCAGACTGAACAACCCCAACTCTCAGCCTGTCTTCATAGCAGAGGTGCTCCAGCCCTCTGATCATCTTTGTGGCCTTTACCACATTAGAGTCCTCCTTATTTTATATGTACTTGAAGTGGCTTAGGAGTTCAGGTTGCATTTTTAAAGGTGTTTCTATATAAAGTAATTCTGTTCTTTCCTCTTTTCATTACTTTTGTTGCTAGCAGACTGGTTTCCTTAGGAAACAGTCTATGAGATATTACTGTCTCTCTGTCGACCTCTCCACACCCCAGACCAGTTTTTGTTTCACTAATCCAGTATTGCCAAATGCCTGAGTTCCAGTCCACGTCCTGGAAGTTTAACGGAAAATGCTGGTTGGATAATGGGGGGAGCGTATTGATGTTAATGCTGAGGACACAGGGAAGAAAGCTCAAGCTTTAGCCGAGTTATTTGGCACTGCCTGGCTGGACAGCAACGAGTATGAGGCAACCAGTCAACACTTTTATTTCTCTGAACCAGCCACCGCATGTGCTGTTTCTTGCTCAGATGACAGTGGGGGATGGCAGGGGCTGGGGGTAATTGTGCAGGGAAATATACAGACAGACATGAGGGAGTCTAAAGTGGACGTAGAAAGAAAGTGCAGTAGATGTGTGAGAACCCTAAAAGAAGCAAGACGTTGATGTAGTGACTGGGTCCTGAAAATATTTGAACATACTGCAGAGAAACATGAAGATATTACACAAGATTTAGGTAAGGCTATGGATTTAGGATATATGGGAGATGGTATGAAACAAGATCCATTAGCTCCGCTGTTCATGAAAAATTTGCTCTCCCTGTCATGCTCTGTTGCTGATATATTTGACTTTCATCAGGTTTAAGAAGTACACATGGGCCAGAGTGTTGTCTACAAAACCTTAATCTGCAGAGATCCCATTGAGGCAAGTTTCCTTTGCCTCCAGTGGTATCTTTAAAAAGTGAAATCAATACTGTTCTTTTAACTGAGATGTAACTGAATGTGTAACAATACATTAGGATACTACTCACTACAGATTTTTTAAAGTGCTGAACTCCATGTCACTTTCTAAAAATTACCACTCTGTTAAAGAAAAAGTCTAAATATTTAATATTTCCCACAGAGCAAAAGTTCAAAGATGAATCATAAATTCAATGTGGTCTAATGAAAGGAGAACTGCCTACAATTTCACAGAACAACTAACTCCTTTCTCTGAAGGAGATGACAGCTGCAGGGCTCTTGATGATTCCCAATGGGGACAAATATATCCATGATCTCTGTTTCAGCAGCTGAATGTGGAAGCCCTCAAACAGCACCTATTTCACTTGTGATGGGTGAGTTCGACCCCTTGACCATGCTGACAGTGGCTTCCTCCATAAAGGCCTGAGCCATAACTTAGCCATAAAATCCTCCAGTTTCCATTTGTTTTCTGAAAACCTGCAACAGAGCAGTGTGACTGAGCATCAATGCACGTAAGCTTGGGACACCAATCATGCAATTAACACACAAATAGCTGGTGAGTGTTCCAAGACTTTTATCAAGGAACAAAAAGTTGTGGGTACAAAGAGTCTCATGCACACTTCTCCCCATCACATGTAGTTCGACCTTAAGTCAACCACTTTATTTCATAAATATGATGGTCTAAGTGAATCTTCTCTGAGCTCTCCCTGCTAAGGCAGTGGGACTGCATGTCAGTGATATTCCCTTGAGCTGGAACACCTCTCAAGGACGTTGCCTGAGGAAGAGACGCCTTTTACCAACAGCAAATCGATGTCAAGTGACTGTTATTGCACATAACCTTGTACTACAGTAACTCTGATTTTGCCTTGGTAATTTTGATTGGATGCTGAATTGACGCTAATGAAACATTACTAATCTGTGCAGCTACTCAATATTAATTATAAATTTTGCATATATAATTCTTTAGACACAAACCATTAACTGAGTTTGGAGTCCAACTGCACCTGGGCACCTTTCTGAGAAGGAGTTTAGAAAGCAGGGGGGTCCATTCTGAAGCTCATGATTCAATGGGAGGGTCCCCTTACACTTTTGTGCCCCTAGTCTCTCTGTGAATCATTCTAGCTCGGTTCTAATTCAATTTTCTATTATGTGTTTCTTCCATGTAGTAATTGATAGAGTGAACCTTGCCATTGAACTTTGTTAAGTCACACTTCTAAAACTCCATAATAAAACCACTTTGCTAATACCTGTGACAGTAGTTCTTTAAGTGATCTGAATCATCCATTCAGAACAAATTGGTGTAGTCAGCAGGAACCTAAATTAGGGTTTTACAACACCCTACCTTGCACTACCTCCAAGATGTTTATGCAACACATATTTGCAATACAATATTTAAGTCACATGATAACTCTATTGGCTAAAACTTCATTTCTGTACCTAGTTCTAAGGAGATGACGACAATCTATTGGTTGAATGAAGTGGGCATCTACCTTGTAGGTCTTCATAACTGTGAAGTACATTTTCTTAGCAATATTAGATTGGAAAGAATCTCTGGGGTCTGCTCTACGTTCTGCAGATGCAGAAGCCTGTTTCACTCCAATATTTGTGCCTGTGTTGTCTGAGGTTTTGTGTACATTTGTACAGAAGCCTCAGTCCCCAGATTCAAAAGCAATGATCTCATTTTAGATGGCTTCCTCTCCACAAAAAGGGTAAAAAAGATTTCATGCATCACTGTTGCAAAACTTTATTGCAACCAAGTGGAGAACGTGTGAAAACCAGCACATGAAAAACACATTGGAATGGCATGATTTTTGGGTCAAAGACACTGTACCTGTCCTGCTAAGTGAAGATACTCTTGCTGAAGAACAGGGTATGTGAATGTGGGGCAGGGGAGGAGGAGGATGGAGTAGTATACAGTGTAACAAGACTGTCACATACTGAAAATTGGTGAAGTCCCCAGTAAACATAACTCCTGATGAAATAATTTCAGAATAGCTACGCTCAAGAATTGGCATTTTTAGCAGCAGCAAAAGTAGTATCATGCAAATTTTACCCACATTCCAAATATGTTAGCCTGTATGAAGTCTGTTTTTTGTTCTAACTATTCCTAAATTACACATTGCCATTATATTTACAAGTTGGTAACAATAATATGTACAATGAACAATTTCATTCACACTTAAACAGTGTATTTAAACAGAAACTTAACACAGAATCAACTGAGCTATGCAGATCTTTAAAACACAACAAATAAAGTAATGTTATGACACGGTGCATTTTACTTGCATTGCTAAAATGCCTACACAAAGATACAGCATAGTCAATGACACCTCATTAAATACATTATTCCCCTTCACCTACTCTTTACACAGGTACTTATCCTAGAAACACTTTTCCTTCTTTGAATACCCAGTACTTCTACAGAACAAACACTGCAAACACTGGAAGGGAATAGCTTGCAGGAAATCAGCCTCAGATTCATGCTTGCAAGCATTTCAAAAACAGTGGCAAACCCTACACTTTGGGTTTTTTCGCCGCCTACAACTTTTAAAGGCTTTGTGACACTTTCTATTGTAAAATTTCAGTTTTAAATAAAAATTTTAATGAATAAAGATATCATCTTATTTTTCACAGAGAGGCAAACATCGCCTGACAAGCAAATCCAAAATAAGAACTTCATATAACATCCTAGACAACATTAACATCTGCTAGTGGTGTGGATGTATAGCATAGCAGCTTCACTGCTCACATCAGGATAGAGTACAGCTGCCTCTGAGCTAAGAGTGTGTCTCCACTCTAGATCTGGATTGGATCTTACTAGAACTGGACTAGAAAGTGAAAGCACAAGGAATCACAGTGCAAAGATAACTTGGCAGCCTGTACCTGCATTGCCACTCAAACGTCATTAAATGCTTTCCGGACTTGTACTCCACTATGTGGATTTGCCAGTGTGAGCTGATAGTGTTAATTCAGGGATCTCTGTATCATGCTTACAAGAATGGCATAGGTAGGCTCCAGAATTAAATGATTTTAAAAAAATATTTGTCAAAGCAGTGCACCTCACAATGCAAATGCGTTTACATTTGCTTGTATCTGACTTCCAACCTGACAAAACTGTATATCGTATCACTGTCAGCTAGTCTGGGGCCTGAAGTCATTAAAAAAAAATGTGTATTCTGGACACGAGTCATGACTACAAATTATTCCACCCCTCTAAATACTTGAAAACTTAGCCTTTGTCCAATAACTTGAATACACAGAGATTCCATTCATACACCTCTATTTCTAATAGTAAATGATTTAGTTCTTTTCAATAATCCAAACTCACATGAACCAGGTGAGAGCTTAATACTCATACTTAATACTCATACTTAATGATGTTTAATACTCATATTTGATGCTGCTTAATACTCATACTTAATACTCATACTGCTGCTTAGACTTACCTTCCCAAAGCTGGCAGCATTAACAGGTTGCGTGTCATTTTTCTCACAGAAGTCCAAGTAATGCATGTAGAGAGCGCTTCGAGGAATGCAAACGCCTTCTGCAATCTCATAGTTCTCCTCCAGCCTTAAAAAGCAAATTTCAAAAAGAGAAAACTGCAAATATGTTGGATGTCCTGTATGATAAACAGTAAGTAAACCTGCATCTTCAAGACCAAACATTTTGGTTTCTGCTTGTCTACTACTTCTTTTCTGTTTTGTTCCTAAATGCCCCTTCCAACTCGCTTCTGTAATGCTTTCTTGCTTCAATTGGCTCATGCCTGCTATCAAAACCAGAGAGTGTGAGTTCCCAGGCAAGTAGAGGTCAGTGCAAAGGGATATTGGGTTTTGAACATGCCCTCAAACCACTATTTTTAGTTAAAAAATATACTAATAACTTTTTATACCCCAAAAGCATTCTGCAGTAAACAAATATATGTACAACTACGAAACAATAAACATTCCATGAGGGAAAGCATTCTTTCATTCTTTATGGGATTCTTCACTTCTGCAAATTTCTGTATCTTGAGGAAGCAGCTGTGCAAGTTATTTGCCAGTACTCAAGAATGTGCACAAAATCATATCTGCATAAAGATTTTTTGCTATTGCTTACAGACACAGCGAAAAAAGTCTCCATGGTTTGAGTAAAATGCTGAACAAAATAGTGATTCGACATACTCCTCTGCCTTGAAGAAACTATTATTATTCATTTATACATGCACATGCACTACTATAAAATATTAAATCATGCATCAAATATATAAATAGGCATATTCTTCATCTTTAAAATCTGAAACTGGGCTGGTTGTAAATCTATAGATTAGAAGAAACACTCCTTTGAAACAACATTTTTATGAACGCTGATCCAGCAAGAGGTATTTACAGACCCGCTTCACTTCAAAGCAGAATTAGTCTTGTCATCCATGATGTCACCTGTATGCATATGGTTACATGTGTGCTTGTCTGCCTTGCTGGCTAGGAGAAGCCAGGTGCAACTTCCTCTTAAACACATTATACAATTAATACATATTCTCTAAACCTTCAAATTTTACAGTAAATAACCCCCTGTTGTTTGGTAGCTGTAGAAAACCTTCCAACTATCTAGTTCCTCTCCTTCCCTACCTTTTTCAGGACCTACCTATCTTCCATTTCAGTGATCGTGATCATTTGTGACTGCAAACTATTTTAATAAGATATCCGGCTGGATGAATGGAATCAGTTTGTATGGGCAACATCTATTCTTCCTTGGTTTCTACAGAAATATCATCACGGCATCTTTCCTCAAATTCATAGTGCTTTAACAAAACCTCCTTTCAAAACCTGGAGAGTTCGTTTGTGTACTATAGCTGCTAATTGGAATGTCAGCTTCTGTGACCAAGACAGGACAGAAAGAAAAGCAGTTAATTATTTCTGTTCATATCTGATGATTTTTTCTCTTTTTCTCCCCTCTTTCACAGAGAGTCATTAGTCTGACACTGAACAATACTCCATTATACCTGAACTTTTTTTTAATGATCAAAAAACCCATCTTGCTCCACTTCTTTTATTTTCCTATCTTTTATTTAACAACTTTATCATATTTTGAATTCAGCTTCATTCTACAGTATTATAGAAAAATAATGAAGTCAATCTTCTACCTAACAAATCATTATCAGAAATAATATATATAAAACATTTTAAATGTCCTAATAAAGCCATGTGAAATCCAGTATTTCACAATGAGACCTTTTGTACCGCTACAGTATAGCAATAAAACCCTTAATCCTTCCACAGCAATGACAATTTTATCTGTCCCTATTCCTATTTCCCTCTTCATACTTATATGCATGTGGATTAAATGAGATTATTCTATAGCACAACTATGTCTGCAGCATTGTTACATACTTGCTTTTAGATAGAAAGGCAACAGAACAACCATGATGTTTCTATTGCTAATTACATAAGGGATTCTACAGAATATTTTTGATGCATTACAACAATATTTGTGAAATTACTAATCTGGAGAGAATCCACTACCTCGCAGTATTTTACCTTCCTCGTCTTTACTTCTTGTTATGGATGTTGCAAAAAATAGAATAGTTTTGTTGACTTCAGTTTCACAATACGGTTCTTATTTGGAGCACCTATACCTTAAGCCACCAAGCTGCTTGGAGTTAGACTATTTACCTTTTTAGTAATTATGCGTTTGGAGAAGTAGACACACATTTCAAATTAAGGTAAAATAAAGTTTCATGCTCACAGTTTAGTAAACCTGTTCACCAATGAAATAATGATGAATGTTTTAGAGCGAAGTGTTTAGCAAGTTATGGCTTTACAGATAATAATGACCACAGGAATACAGAATAAGCACAAGATACTGTGTATTGGTATATTCATGCCTTAACAGTTAAATTTCAGCTGGGCAGTTTCCCCAGCTATGATGTACTTGGCAACAACCCTACATTTAGCAGACCTTTCACTTCATTTTGTGTCATCAACAAATCAAAATAAAAACATCATTTCTGTTTCCAGGAAAAGAATATTTAGCCAGGCTGAGAGTCATCCAGACATGCATCTGGCATTTTAAGCTGCTTCTTCCTCCTCATTTACATTGTTCAACATGCTTTGCCTTTGGAGAGGCATAAGCATTAAGGATAGATCCCCATGGGTTTGTTGTTGTTTACCCTCCTCAGCAAGGTGCCAGACAAGAAATAACTAATAAAGGTGACAGCAATATGAACCAAGTGACAAAACTGACATATTTCCCTTGCGTCTTGCTTCACTTTCCCTACTACTTTCCTCATCATTTTTAACCTGCTACTGACATTTTTTCTGTTCTCCAATGCTGTCTTGCCCTCATAAAAGACAGTAGCATCTTACAGTTAAAAAAAAAAAAAAAAAAAAAAAAAAGCTTTAGTTTTGTAGGCAATAGAAGCTGCAGGCAACAGAAGCTGCAGAAAATAGTGGTACAGAACAAGGTAAGCTCAGTATTTTATCCTGAAATCTGGTCAATAATTCATCACTTCATCACTTGAATCCAGCCCAGAGATTCCTGTAAGAGATTACTCAAGGCAGATTCAGGTAAAATTCTCCTTTGTCTTTTATGACTGTGCAAAAACTTGGTCTGAAGCTGGAGCAGGCAAAACTGTCAAACACGTAAAACTAAACCTACAGGAAGCACTCGATGCAGTGTTCGTACAGTGCTGGCCACAGTAGTTACCGAACCCATGGGTTGCTATGTACTACTACAGTACAAATAACCTGATGCTAATGTGCTTGGCTTTGCAGAACAGTAGAAACTCGGCTTCCTCACACAAAGCAAGCTTACTATTTCAGTGCTTTGACCACAACTTTTGAGCTTCTAATTTGATTTAGTGTATCAAACCCACTAGCATATTTTCCCCAGGATATACCAATGCAAAGTGGCAGCACATGTGCTGAAAATCATATGGAACACCCCCAAAAACTTTTCTATGGTATGGGTGCTAGGCTAGGAAAGTTGTTAATATGAGCCAGTTGTGTTATTCAGCCTGATACCAGCTAAAGATATTTAAGCTTGAAAACTTTGGTTTTTGTTCCCTAATGTATTTTTGGGAAGAAAACAGAACAGAGGAAATTGAAGATGAGCTGAATAACTCAAAAAAGAGAATGTCTGACCCACCTAGAGATGTAAGAAACACAAAACAACAGACAGGTAGTAAGCCAGTACACTAGCAAGGGGCGTAGGGAAGATGATGTAAGCATCCTTTTCAGAATCAAAATTCTAGGATTCTGTAGCAAACACAGCTGAATGAGCATTAGTGCACACACTGCATTCCAGCAGGGCTCAATATCCCAGGAGTTTAGGGATTTACTAACCTTTATGACTGAGGAAGCTTGAAAGTATTTGGCAAAAGACTGTTTACAGTATTTGCATGTTTTCTGTTGGGAACAGTATCATTGGCTTGTTCTAATTAACTCTAACTCCTTGGCTACTACATTATCTGGTCCTGTGGAAAAGACTCTTAACTGACTCTACAGCAAAATAAACATTGTTCTGAATTTGGAACTAGTAAGCCCTCCTGGCATTTTATTTTTGCTTGATAGTTCTTTGTTATCCTGCTTGAACTGTGTTGAAGTTGTTTGGGTGAAAAATGGGAAGTAGTAAAATACATCTATGACATTTCACTATTATTTTAACAATTTTCTCTCTGCCTGTAGTCTCTTGTTTTCTTTATTCACTTTCCATGAACTTCTGAAAAATAGAACTTTGATACAGATAGGTAGAAAGAGGGAATAGTTCAGAACAAATGCCTTTATTTGTATTTGCCCATCTCAGGATTTCTACTGGAAGCATCTGCGAGTTTCTTCAAGGCGAAAACCGGAATACTCGCAGTAACATATTCTAGTCAACCCACTATTTTGGGTTTTAAAAAAAAAAATCTAAAATGTAACCAATCAACTTCAAAGAGCAAATACAGATGAAATAACCTATAAACCTCTTTATGCATATTTCACAGGATCAACAGAATTTCACAGGCAGAGAAAAAGAGTAAAATTTACTGAAGGAACTGTGTATGCTCCTTGTTCAGTTAGATCTCCCAAAAGACTGAGAAGCAGAAAAATATCTTTGTTAATAATTTTGCAAAAAAAAACCCCTATTTTTTTTCCCAATAATCTATCTTTTCATCCAGAAAATTATGGGAAGTACCTACAGATGAAGTAAAAGCCTTTATTTAAAAGACTTAAAACAAGCTAAGGAGTATGGGTTTTCAGATAAGCATGTTCCAAGGCTTCTCTATAACAGTTCTTTTTGGTCAGATACATGGAACCTCTTGAAAGGTTGTTGATCGCTTACAATATTAAGAAAGCTAAACCAGAATTAAAAACCTAAATTAAGTAAAAAGTCAACAAAACCCTAAGAGATAACCTACAGATAGAGATGTGAGAAGTGCATGTAACAGTACAGAACGTGCAGCCAAATGCACTATTGTAAAGATGGGCTTCATCGCGCGTTGAAAAATACATGAGTCTGGGAAAAAAAAAATCTCAGTACTAGTTTTCTTTTTTAATAAATATAACAATGATGACAAACCACAAATCACACGCTGGCAAGGTGGTGAACAAATATGCCAAGCAGCTCTTCTAAACTGTATCAGAGGTTTCCCATTTTCAAACAATTCTCATAAGAGTAAGACATTTGCCAAGAAATGCTGTACAGCATGCTAATGAGCAGATTAAACATATACAGAGGAAGTATCCTCAAAAGGTATAACATGTCCAAGGCCTTTCTTCACTTCAGCTGGTAAAAGGATAAGAAAAAACACTAACAGGTTTTCTTGATTGTTTTAAAAAAAGCACCTTACCATTGCAGTGTAGCTGGAGTTGAGTGTGGTTTTGAAGCTCTATTGTTTTCTTTTTCCTCATCTGTCAAGAAACAACAAAAAATACTGTGTAATTTCAGTGGGAACTGGTCAGGTATTTGAGAACCGGAATGGAATTATCTGATAAAAAAATATTCTCTTGCTGAAGCTTTCCCAAAATGTTTACTAAATGGTGGAAACATAAATAATGATGCTTCCTAAGCTTGCATGTGTCAATACTGCTTAAAAGCAATAAAGCTTGCAAGTATCACTGATAGCAGGAGCAGAGCAGCGTATAGAATAAGTGACATTGGAAATGATAAGTTTATACACACAGCAAAAAAAGCGACTCTCAGAACTCTAGCAGGACATCAGAACAGAAGAACAATTTCACCTGCTTTAAGGGAACAGTTGCCTTACCTGTGGGATTTTTAGATGACGCATTTAATCTACAGAGTTCACCTATTATTGTGATCCTAGCATTGTATATACTAGATCTTTATAAATTTACAAAGATTAGTTTTGAAGAAGAAAAACTGAAACTAAAGGCTTTCCGTAATGTACTTTATTCCTTTCAGATTGTTTTTCTGGTAGTCTTCCTCATTATCCAAGGTAACTCTCTGATTTGCTGACTTTCCAAAAATTTGAATAAAAGATGAATAAGAAAAACCAAAACAAAACCAAAACTATTCTAAAATACTGGACTTTACCTAGTTTGTATTAGTTCTTTAAAAAAATTAAAGTTATGTCTAGAATAATACCTGTTAATTTGTGATTTGCGGAACATGTAAAATATGTAAGTGAAAGCTGGGAGTGAAACGCAATCCTTATCCCTATAAGGATATTGTTTGGGAAACACCGTTGTGTCAAACCCAGTTTGATATTTTAACTACTTTGTCCCTGATGAAAGCTTTAAGAGTAGAAGGCTTTGATATGTAAACAATGAGGTAAACCACTGTGCCTGTACATTGAGCTGCACGTTTCACATCTTTATACAACTGATTTTTAAAAAGTTGTTTAAGGGAGCCTTTAGGATGCCGAATCCTCAGTGATCCAGGCTATCTCCTCCAAACATCAGACCCCATTGGGGGACCTTTTGTGCAGTCCCAAGAACCGACGCACACAAACAAAACCCTCACTTTCAAAAACGATGTCTGCAGCCCTCACACCACAATTTTTCTTCCCTTACACGCAGCAGGGCAAGTTGTGTTATCTGATCATCCTCTAGCCTGCGATGCCGGTCCCCTGAATGTCAGGAAAATCCGGATGTGCAGTTACCCCTAGACACTGCGCGCAGCCCCCCTTCTGCATCTGCATGACAATGGACCTCTAATTATTGGACTGCACACTCCTTCCCTGCCTTTCAGGGGCCCCGCTTTTATTCAGAGCATAGGGCCAACATACACATTTCAAATCACTTTTAAATTCTGTTTTTCATTTGTTTTTCCCAAACAAACTGTCTGCATGCAACAAACCCTCAGCGCAGCAGGGCTTGAATGCTGAGCAGCAGTGGCTGCCGGTGCACGACAGCAGCACCCAACCTCCCCGTCAGCAGGACAAACACCTTCTGTGCAGCGGGAGGCAGAGCTGTGCAGCACAGATTTAAACCACTCAGTGGATAAAATACTTGGGGTCCATCACAACACAGGCTGTTTTGCTCTTCTTATCCTTAAGATACTAAAGATACAGCAAAGACACGCTAAGAGCATGCCTGACTCCAGCCTTCCCTGAGGAACGGCTTGGGGAGGACAGGGTTGTGACAGGCTGTGACTGCCCTGCCTTGAGCTGGAAAGACCCTTCTAGGTTGGGATTCATGGTCTTCCAGACAACTGGGGATGAGGGAGAGCAGCTGCTGGGAAAGGTCAATGACCCTGGCAGAAAAAGCCCTGCAATCACTTGGAAGGGGCAGGAGGTAGCTGGCCTGGCCACAGCAGGTCCAGTCCTGCATCCTGCCTTGTCTTCCCTTTTGCCCTGACCAGGTGCCCGCAGGTGCCCAGCCGCCAGTGGCCAACATGGACCTGTGACACAGGTCACTGCCAGCACCTTTCCCAATCACGGTGTTTCAAGGCTTTTGGTGCTGTGAAGAGGGAGACACCACAGCCAGGTACTGCCACCAAAGCTGCCTCCCCTAGACATCAGCAGCACAGGGATGCAGAGTCCTCCTCCTGCACCCCACTGTCTTCTTGTTCAAATTAAGGTTATAGCTTTCCAGGTGCAAGTCGTGCATTTGCTTAATCAGTATTTTCTATGTCAGTGTCAAAGCCTACCATCTGCTGGTTTAAGTTCAGTATACAGTTGATTTCTGCCGTTCTGGAAATTGCTCAGGGGATGCAAATTGGAAAGGCTAAAGGGAAAGCTGTATGGGGATTGGTTAAAGTCACTTGGTCTGTTCAGCCTGGAGAACAGAAGACTGATGAGAGAATTCACTGTGGTCTACAGCTTCCCCACAAGGGGAGGAGGAGCAGGAGCTGATCTCATCTTTCTGATGACCAATGATAGGATCCAAGAGAATGGCAGGAAGATTAGCTGGGGGCTGAGCTGGATATTAGGAAATGTTCTTCACCCAGAGGGTGGCAGAACACTAGAACACCTCCCCAGGGAAGCAGTCACGGCACCAAGCCTGACAACATTCAAGAAGCATTTGGACTATGCCCTCAACATGTGGTGTGAATTTTGCAGTTGTCCTATGCAGGGTAAGGAGTTGGACTCAATGGTCCTTGCGAGTCCCTTTCAACACAGAACATTCTATGATTATAACCACTTGTCTAACTAATGTGTAGAAATCCAAAACCTCTTGAAAACAAGAGACATTATTCCCCCATCCCCAGAATAAATGTTTTATCTTTCTTGATTTAAGGGAATTAGTATTCAAACGTCTGTTACTAGATGACTTTGACCTGTCCTCGTTAGGTTTATTTTTTCCCCTGGCACGTTCCCAGAGAGTATCTAAATTCTACAACAGTAAAGTCTCTACATCCCTCTTCCCTCCCCACTTGTTTTTAATTTGCACTAAAACCAGTGAGCAGGTGCTTTACCAGGCCTGCTTTCAGACACAATACCAGGCAGCCATATTCAGCTCTTCCCATGTAAGAATTCCTATTAACAACAAACTAACTATAAAAATCAAAGCTGCAATTTAAATCTCCCTCCTCAGGTATGTCTGCTCCCTGGGGATCCTTCTTCAAGACTCTCTCCACTAACTATCCATTAAAACCAGGAAGGAGAACAATGAACTTTGAGCTGATTGAAAAAATTCTTTCAGCACCATTTTTCATCAAAATATAACCCAATCAATTATTGGATTTTCAACACAAATATTTTTTTTTCACAGAACCAGTGCTTGTCTCCCTCAAAATCAATCCTCTGTACAAGAAAATGAAGTCTCGCTTGTTTTCTGCCAATGGATCAGCTGTCAGCCAAAACATTTCTCATTTTCATCAGGTGTTGGCCAAAATATTTATTTTCACTTTTTTATCGAATAGATGGAAAGAACTGCAATTAGTATAGGAATGGAGGGGACCTAGAAATACAAACTTTCAGTATTATATATACAAGCATTTAATTCTACCTTGCACAGTTTAAAAATATAATCTCATAAAATAATTGACTAACAGAAAATAATAATTATCCCTATTCCTTTTATTTCAGTTGGTAGTAGGGTACTTAATGACTTCCCTATTGAGCAGGGAACTTTTGACTCAAGCTGATCCCAAACATTTTTACACAGCGTGAAAGTGGTAAGGAGTGCTGTTCTACCTTACTTTTTGGCCTGTCATTTTATCAGTCCCTATCAGAATAACATAGTAGATTGAAACGAACCCATACCTTCTAAAATTCAATGCTTTAAAAATTCAATCAGTTTTATAAAGAAAGGAAGAAAAGATACTAGGAAAAAAAATAAGTCTTCAAGGCACTGTCAAAGAACAGAGCTGACAATTCTTCTCTGACAAATCCAAAAGGACTGGAAGTCACAAGGAAAAATCCTGCTCCTGATGCACAGCTGCTGGTGTTCACATGTATGGCAGCAGCACAGCACCTCAGGAAGAAACCTTGTTGCTGTGAGCAGATCTAACGTGTTCACTCCACTTCCAGCAAGAGGACTACCAGCATTCCAAGGAAAGGTGTTTTCAAGGTACTTGATTATTTGGGAAAACTGGTGCTCATCCCAAGCTGAAAGGGGGCAATAGCTTAGGTAGTTGCAAGTGAAACTCTCAGCACAGCAGGGTCATCAGTGTACTAGGAAAATAACAATTCTTGGCTTCCAGAGATAATGCAGAATTGTTTTCTTCCCAAACTCCATGAAGGCTTACTAACAACTCCATCTCTTCTTAAAAAATTCTGCTTCAAAGCCACCAGAACAGAGTTCTGTATGTACCTTGTGCATATATCTCTGTCTTTCCCTGAACTCTTAGTAGTATCCTCTAATTTCTGCTGTCTGGTTTTAGGTCCAGCTCAAGAGATTTCTTGCTTCCTGGAGCAAAACACGAAGACCACAGGAGCTATGCTCAGCACCTCTTTAAGCATGCTGCCCTAAACACAGTAAGTGGAACAGTCCAAAATGAAAACCTTCCATTATTATGCCTTTTTCCAAAATGTTGATGTTAAGTCTGTAATAAATAACATGTCAATAAAGCTCTTCTTTCCACTGTGGATATAATAGAACAGTCCTGTACTTTCCAGTGCTGCCTTTGTGTGTCTTGGAGAACCTCTGAGGAGATAACGCGTTATCAGTAGCCCTTATAGATCAAATCCTTCCCTTATTTTAGGTAGCTCCACATCTTCAAGAGGAATAGTCTCTACTCCATGCACTCTTGGTCCTGACTGTTCTCAAAAATTATTTGCCCATAGTTAAAATTAAATCATAGTACATCTTTCATAATCCTTGAATTGTATTCTTCCAGATCCCTACAGCAATTTGGAGAATGTAGCTCAACGCAAAGTACACAGAAAATGTTGGGTTGGTGTTTTCTTAGTTACTAGATAGGAGGCTGCATCATTCCCTTTTCCTGTTGATCTTTTGACTAACACTCAGAGTGTGGAAGTGCTGGAAGGAAAAAATTTTTCAAAACTGGAAACTGAAGTAAAATTTACCTAAAATTCTTATACTAGAGAGTAAAAGCTGTGTTTTGGGAGAGGTCGAAAGGTTCCAAGAGGTTAAGAAGTGCTTCGAGAAGCAGCGAGACCATGGGAATCAAAGTAGCTATGAGTCATCCCTTCCCTCCACAATGTAATGCAGGTTCAAGAGGACTGAAGGTGTCTGGATGAGACTAGAAGACTGTAAAGGACCCCTGTGGCCTGGTATAGTTCCATAGCATACTTCAGCTACAGGAAAGGAGACAAAAAAATTATTACTCTTGTCCTAAAGCAGTATGAACTTCAAAAATGTCTAGGAAAAATAGTCACAAGAGTAAGGATGATACCAAGAACATTATCAATTTGTGGTGCAAATTCTCAGTCTTCACTGGATGCAAGGCAAAAAAAAAAAAAAAAAAAAAAAACCAACCCAAAAGCACATTTCCTCTGTCAGAGTTCAGTCAACAGCTACTTAATGTATTTTAGAGATAAAAAAAGGTAGTCAAGAGAAAAACAGATGATGGTTTCTTTTGGCTGCAGGTGGAAACTGGGACTTCGCTGACTAAGAGCAATTTGACCACTGTTCTGAAGAATTCAAATAGAGGAACATAGTTTTTCTCAAAATATTTTGCCTCCTGCTGCTTGTCAGCATATGACAGAAGCTGGACAATGAGTGATGCAATGGTTTGGATATTCCTTGGTTAGTGTGCAGGCACTGTTAGAGAAATATTAGGAAGAACAAGGGTTGGAAAGGAGCACGTAGTACAATGATTTCTAAGGTGAAACTTCTAGTTTGCTCCTAATTTCCCCGATTATTGGTCTTCTTGATGCTAGGCAAGTAGTTAATTTTTTTTTTGGACGCTTTCCTCTTTACCTTCTCACTTTCCACCTCACCTGCCATAACAAGGAAGACTTTTCAGGTGGATTCGTTCTCTTATCTGCAGTGCAGAAATGCCGGTATCATTGCAAAGAAAGCGTATGGAAGAACTGCTTATCAAAAAGGAAGCTAGATGACGTAAACTCCAACTCTCATTTAGGTTTCTGCTGTATACTCTTGACAATGTCATCTGCACAAAAATTGTAGGATAAGTTCATTCATTTTTTTTATTAGTTCTAAATTTGCTGCCTTTTATTATCATCGCTTGTCCCTTAATTCCAGTATTGTCTGAAACACCTGCTCTTGCTAACCCACACAGGACCACTGTCACTAGGTGTGTGGAAGTTTACTCATGCTTGCATTTAAACTGAAAGCATATATAACAAATTAACACTGGTTTTACTACACTTATTTAGGGTAACAGGCCTAGAAAAGAACACAGAATCAGACTGATAATTGTGACACTGTATATATTAAAAAAATATAGCTAGTGGTGCTAAATAATTAACTTGACAATACTGTCTTGCACTGGGAGTATGAGGGAAAAACTCACTAAAGTCAATAGGGTTGAATCCTGAATTCTGATCGTATTAGGAGTCTGAAGTCACATTTCATTCATTCCAAGTTCTTCTCATCACTTTCTCAGTAGCATCAGAGTGAAATAATTTTTTAAGTCTCTCAGGCTCTTTCAAAATGCAGATTAACAAGTCTATACTCTTTGGTTTTTACCACTATTCGCTACAGTTTCACTTCCAAAGAATAACTAATTTCCAGTTCCTCAATTTTCAAAAACCAAAAACCCCAAATCTTTCTAAGTGTTACTGTCTTTCTCTATGGATTCTTATCCACAGTTCTTGGTTTTGGAGTCATGAATAAATGTCATGTTTCTAACACCTCATTTCTCCTTCAGGGGAGATATTGCCTCAGAAGAGATCCCTGGACATATAAGAGTAAGGCCCCAATATAGAAAATTCAGTGATCCACTAAATCACTGTGCTGCAAGGCCTGAAATTTTACTGTGACATCAAAATAAAGTAGTTCTCTTAAAACATAAAAATTGTAAAGCAACGTTCAGATGTTAAGTGATTAAAAATTTATTTTCTAAACTTAACAACTTGAATATTACAAAAACGTGAATTTTTCTGAATTAAAGAGGTCAGTTTACATTAATATCTTGTAACGTGAACTAAAATACAAAGTACAGAGAGGAAAGGCAACATGAGGGGTATTTGAATTAAGATGAATTAACTAGAACAGAATTGAATGAAGAGGGAAAGTTAAATGGTAAACTAAAAATTGTCTTTCAATTTTAAAAGGAAACAATTAGGTCATTTTAATGTATCCTGGAGTCTTTTAAATTACCTACTTTTGTCAAAAACCAAAATCTAAAATGATTCTAACAAGAAGAGATAAGAAAAAAAGAATCATTTTTATATCAGCTAAATTTATAATTGTTTCTTCTCTATGACTAAAAAGGAAGGAATATAAAGATTTAATACATGATTTTTTTAAAAAATCTGATGACTGTTTAATTCTTAAAAAAAAATATTTTATGTGTATGACTTGATATAATATTATTGAAAAACAGTACAATTTTCCCTGCATTTCAGCCACGTGGTGGCCAGTGAAAAGTGAATAGTTTTATTCATGAGCTAATGCTAACAGCACATTTTAGAGGTCATCAAAGCTTTTCTGATTGTTATAACTAACATATAGTATTACTTCATTTTAAATAATGCCAACTAGCAAATATTCCAGAAATACAAAATTAATAAAACTATTGGATGCATCAAGTGAGTTGGCTTTCCAAACTACAGAGTGCTAAAAATATCACTAAGATGTAGCGACAAATCTAGCAGGAAATTACCACTCGGACACTTCACAGTCATTTTAAATGAACAAGTTACTTACTTTCATCGTTAGAAACATTCCCCAGAGAGGTGTGACTGGAATAACGTTTGTTTTCACTTTCATTGAGACATCGTTCAATCCAACTCTCTGCAAAAGAACAAAGATGCTTTTTTTAGTGTTTGCATAAAAACATAGACTTACAACGTGTAAAACTGAACAAAGCACCGGTTTTCAACAGAAGGTGTTCTGTAGTGTTTCTGTTAAAATATCCTCAGACTGAAGTTATTTAGCAAGTAAACCCTTTCTTGCTTTCAAACTTAGCTGCTCTTTTTTGTTTCATTTTTTGTTTGTTTTTTTTAAATGGCAGAGGCTGAAGCACTTTCCATGCACCTAACAAAGCTCCTCCGGTTATCCTTTCCCTTCCCCATCACATGATAATTTTAAAAAGTAATGATCTCACGTGGGCAACCGAAACATACGTTACACTACTTTCTAAATATGAATCTAGCAAAAACTTATGTACTAGAACATTTCCACTGGTTTTGAAAGGACTCCTCATGTAAGTAAAATCAAGCAGTCATGATTGAATTTTTTTTTTTTTTTTTTTTTTTACAGTTTGGCTCAAACTGTGCTTTCCAAAGTCCAGTCACACAACACAGTTCACCCCGGTGGAGTACCAGGCCCTACTGAGATGTTTCCTCACTGGTACCAGTCCAGTGTAGAAAGTCAGCACCCACTGAGCTGCACAAACCCTTGTCACTTCACAGCAGGCACTCCACAACTCCTGCCCTCCCTCTTTCTCTTTTTCTGCTTATTCCCACCAGTCAGAAAAGGCACAGCTTTACATTGGTTTGGCTCTGCTTTTCCTATTCCTTCAAGCTATAATATACATCCCCTCATGACTTTAGGGGACACACCAGGCTCAGCAGAATTTACTATTACAGGTTTTCAGGGCAAAAGTTACACCTTCCTATGCATTTCCTCAGCAAAAGTATGCAACTTGAGCCCTTGAGTTTGCCTGCAGTTTCAGGATGTTGCTACAATTAACTGATGCCCCTCATAATCTTATTTTTCAAGGGCGTGCACATGGACAGAAGTGAATTTATGCTCATGGAGCTCCCTGTGATCAAAGCAAGAAAAGCAGGGGATACATGGGAAGTCCGCAAGGTAACCCCACAAGTCACAACAAACCTTTCTATGGAGCAAAGTAATCCATGAGAAATAAGGGGAAACAGGCCTCACTGTCAGCAAACTGCCAGAGCCAGAAACACCTTCAAAAACATAGAAATGGCTGCAGATTCCTTTCCATAAGCCACCTCCCAGACATATCAGGCTGCCAGCACAGAGTAGGCAGCAATCTGTCAGTTAGAGAAAGCCTATCACAGCAGCAGGATGGAAGGGAAAGCAGGAGACCAGTATCTTGGGAAGATTTATAGAAGGTAAAAGTTCGCATGACTTCATTCCAGCACCAGGTGCCAACAAATAAATATAGTAATTGTCACAGCCAAATGCATCCTGCAGAAAAAAAAATTATTTCTATATCCAAGCAGTTGCACAAAGTTGTCTATGTTCCTCTGTACGCGTGTTCTGCACTGCCACGCAAGGTAAAAGCTAATGCCATCTGAGCAGGACTTCAGGAGTCTACTGAGAGCCCTTCGTGCCTGTTTACCTGCATGTTCATAGCAGGAACACGTTGTGATGCTGCCTTCATAAGTACGAGCATGTCCTCATTCACCATGGAGTGGCCATGTGCCTACAGAGCCTCAGGACCACTCTGCCTCTTCCCTACAGCCTCCTCCTTTGAGGTACTCCTCTAAAAATCAGCAACAATAACCCCTGATGCCAAGAGATTTTTCAGGTTTATTTCTTCTTCCATCAAATTCAACACGGTCTTCTATAGAAATCACTTTAAGGCTGCTGACACCCCGAATTATGACTTGCCAGCAAGGCCACCGCTGGCTAATCATGACCCTGTGGCAACTCTGACTTTGAGGCTCTCTCTTCTCATGCTGCCCAGCTGCACTGGGTGGGGGTGCATCACCTCCTTGTCTAAAGGCCAACACAACATAAGGCTGTTTCATGACAAATTCCTGACCTAAAAGTGAGCTAAAAGTTCCTCTCCTCTCCTATTTTAGTACTGTGAGCTAGAGCACAGGATCGTGGATCCTCACAGAGCACTATGAGGCGAAGAGAAACTTGCTGCTGACGACAGCATCAGGGAGAGGTGCAAGAAGCCTTGAGAAAGATTACCCTACCTCCTCCTCCTTTCAGCACACAGCCATGGCTGTATATAATTCCTTTGGCTCTGAGCCCAGCTGCAGGGAGTAAAAGCAAAGGCGGCTGCCATTAGCGCCAAGGAGAGACCGATGCCCAGCTCTGCCCTTTCTTTTCCTCCCAGCACCGAGAGCTGGGAAGCTGGGATGCATCCTCTTCCCTCGGCAGCAGGGAACTGGCAGCAGCCATCTTTAGTCACATTCCCTGCCCAAGAAGTAGGATAAAAAAACTTTTTAAAGTGTCACTCGCTAACAGCTTTCACCATCCTCACTCATGTACTATCTCTGATAATTGTGTACATATCCCTTTTTCATTGGTAAAGCAAGCTGTTTGCACTATATATAAAGATATAAAGTCTCAGGAGTAGGGCACAGTTGCTGTTTAATTATGTGCTGCAACTCCTTTGGTCCTGAATCCCCTCGGTTCAGCTCACTGCAGCCCGAGTCTGGCTTTGTCTTTGTGGCCTTGCATTTAAATAGCTGATAGAAATTCTTCAAGCCTGAAAAGATACATGACCTGTCTGGCAGCAAAGAATGAAAAAAACTAACTCTTTTGAGCAAAAGTGTCAGGGAGTTTATGGCAAATTTATCAAATTATTTGGCAGATGAGAAAACCAACTGTATTGAAAGGCTGTATTATCTCATAAACTGAGTGATGCAAGTATAAACATATAAGTATTCTAATAAAAACTTTCTTTAACAAGTAGATTTTTTTACTGTTTGTGTGAGGGGGGAAAAAAGTCCTTACAAAGCTTTTAACTCCCAATATTAATAAGAATTACTTCAGGTATTAACATAAAATATAATCATGGTTTTGCTCAAGTTTAAAATACTCCCTCCAGGGAATATTCAGATATGACAGCATCTGCCTAAAATTTCAACAATAAAAAAAAATATAAAAACAGAAAATAAAACTTGGAAAAAAAGAGAGAGAGAGAGAGAGAGAAAGGCAAAGCAAACAAAAAGTCAAAACTAAGCCTGACTGTTAAAACTTTCTTTCAGAGTTGACACTATTAGGTCCTGCCCCAGCATAATGAACCCACTGGGTAGAGCCCTGTACACATCAAATGCTCTCGTTCTCACAACATGGGGGTGTACAAATCGCTGTGCTGGGCCCTGTCCTGGGCAGAGCGGCTGCAGAGCTGGGGTAAGAGACATGTGGCTAACCCTTGGTGTCTCTAGGCTGGGGTTTCATCACTTGCTCCCAAGGCTGACACCAATCACACTACACCACTGTCCTAGATGAGCATCGAGTCACGCGCTGTAGAAGGTATTATGTCATTAAAGCCTAAGTTTTTGCACTTGGACCTTACAAACTTCTCATAAACAGGATTTCACATCAGTAAGAGTCACAGAATAATGGAGAGCTCAAGTAGTGATAAAGCAGAAGCAAATACCAGATCTGACAGAAATTATGTATCATTACGTGTAGGAAATCCAGTTTTCTAGTGGGAGGTGCTTATGAGAGCAAAAGAGAATACGTCCTGTCTCATATAGAATTTATTTTCACTCATTGCATTTTCGGTGTTCCAAGCCTTAAGGCACTTCCCCTCCTTGCTCTCTAGGACTCCTTCCCACCCCGAGCCCCAGCACACTGTACCTCGGTTGTGCCAGCCCAGTAGTTTGAGCAAGGAGCAGCACTGACAAAAAATATCCAGGCAAAGTAAACAGATTAATGAATATCAAGGAATAAAATGTAGTGTAGTGACATACTGATAAGCCTGTACAGTGGCACAATACAGAAACTGTAGTCTCATTAGTGAAGAATGCAAGTAAGTTATATTCAATTGTGGCTTGAAGCTGTACTCTTAAATACTGTATCAACTATTTAATGTTGCAAAGATTAAAAGTGAATTACAGTGAAGCCCACAACTCGGTCCCTCAGCCTTACATTTTTTGTTATATAATTTTGCATACCACCAAATAGAAATATATTGTGTCTTCTGCAGGCTTCCAACATAAGGGAAAGGAGATGGTTATTCAAATTCCAACAAATTTTCCAGTGTCACAGAATAACTTATCATAATACAAGCAAAAAAAAAAAAAAAAAAACTAACCACATGTTTCTCAGTGAAGTACTTAAACATGGGTGAAAAGAACTGTGGAGTTAGTTCTGGGCCTCATATTGCCTCTTCTCTTTTTGATCCTAATCTTTCTAAAGCTGACATATCCACTGAACCTCAACCATTATTCCCCTTCTGTTTAAACGTTTCCACTGCACTTTAAACATCAGAAGCTTAAAACAAGTTTTATTTGTTTTTTTTTTTCCTGGCAGAACAGTGGTCTTCATGGCTTTCCCTTGTTCCAACTAAGGCCCTTCACTTCCCACCGATGAGCATATTTTTATTTGCATGGTCCTTCACGCACTGAGCTGGGAAGGCAGGCTTGGAACTTCCCAAAACAGAGGCAAACATGCAAGAGACGCTCATGGGTGAGAGATTTCATGAACCGTCAGAAAAGAGAATCACGAACTGATTTTCACATACAACTTCAACAAATTATTTTGAAAATTACCTTCTCCAGAAGGAAGCGTTTGCTCCTGGAAGACACCTTTGAAAGGCTTCTCCCTACAGAGCCTGAGTTGAGGTGAGAGAGCACAGCAGAGGTGCCTGCATACTGCCAGTGCTTTTAATGACATAATTACTCCCTCTGGTTTGTATAATGATTATTGACTTAGCATATTTGCAGGCCAGAAAAGAAAGCATTCATTGCTCCCACATGTGCATGGCCATAGCGGGAGCAGAGAGAGAACCACCTGGGCTCTGCTCTGCAGAGGGGAAGAGGAGGTGAGCCTGGTTGCAGTTTGCAGTGGCTTGTGCACCTGCTGTCCTGTCAGGAGGGTTAAGAGCTGCTGCAGTAATACTGCACAACCTGTAATCACAGCCTCTTCTCTCCTTTGCGAGCCACTGTGCCCTGCTCGGCATTCAAGTGGGATGGCAAAAGCAGCTGGGATATGACCATAACCAGAGCCACTCTCTCAGCCCTGTAGACACACATGTGCATTCTGAAGGGACAGCAAGAGATTTTACAGCCAGAATGAAACTGAGATAATCTAAGCTGTGTTTTGCCTTACCTCATTACACTACAGCAGTACAAACAGTACAGTTATGCCATATCCTCTGATCTGGATATGGTTGTATCATTGACATAATTCTTAATCACTATTTTTTCTGAAATTGTATGAGATGGGAATCCACGTGTCCTACAAAGACAGTGGAGACTTTTGGTAATCAAAATCCCAGTTTGCATAAAATCACCATATGCTTATTTCACCACAGCTCTAGCAGTTGCACAGAAATCCCTCCCATCTGCCTTCAGCTGTAGATTGATTCCCACATGTCAAATTTCAAAGTAGTTTGCCAACAAGTATGACTATTTACTCTGCGATCAGCACAAGGACCAGCATTTCTTCTACAGAAATTTGTTACTAAAAATCTAGTTACCACTGGAGTAAGAACAAAAATTTGCCAGGATCTAAAGCACTGTCTGAGCCATGTACCAACTCATGTGGCGCAGCTGCTACAGTCCATCTCCTTCTTTTTATTCATGGCTGCTCTTGTAATTTTTCCCCCAGTTTCTCAAGGCATGCATAGGTAAAGAAGTAGCTAGGAACTGTGAATATATGTATATAAAATGTAAATAATGCAAATATAAAGGGACCACCAAATATTGCAAGAGGACATGCTGGAAAAATGAATACTCAGAAATTACAACCCTTAATTCTACAGCTCCTGTGGCAGAGGAGAAACTCCTGTCATGCATACGGAGCCCTAGCATCCCTCTAAGTTATTTGTTTGTTGTTCTCAGAGAGAAGAGTTACTCATCTCTTCCTGCAGCATGTCTTTGCCAAGTATCTCAGTACTAAACTGGCCAGCAATACAGCCTAGCCGTTCATCTGATCTATGAGGCCAAAAGAAAGTGGTTACAAACAGCAGGTTTAACAGGTAAAAGCAGTACTTGGAAAGCTCAGGAGGCTGACCAAAGGTCACATTTCTACTGTCATAGCCCATGGCACTAACCAGATATTGTATCTATTACAAAATTTTTCAGTGGAGTTCATGGAATGATATTCTGTACCTTTTCTTTTCTTGGAAAGCCATCTCCGCCCTGACAGTTTCTTCTGTTGTCTGTCCTAGAACAAATTCTGGGGTCTGCATGATCCATTGAGGCTTTCCTCTGCAAAGGCTGACTTACTAATCATGGTCTGAGACATGCTACCACCCAGCATATCCTCTGTTCACACTGCCTGTGTGGCACCATTGCTGTGGACAGCGAACTTCTAACCTCTGCAGCTGTTTAATTCATGAAGTCTGAACAGTCTGTCTGCTCTATTTCCAAGTGTGCTGCATACCACAGTAAATTTCTAACTGATGTATGAATGAAAGTAAAGAAAAAAAAATGAGTCAGTACATCTAATACTTCTCTGATGCAAATGAAAACTATACCTTACAATACTTCCATGTCTTGGATCAACTGGTCATATCAACTTGCAAGACAAATCACTAGTTTAAAAGTCTCTTAAAAGCGACTCACCCTTTCTGTCAGGGGTAATGATCAGGAGAAAAACCTGAAGTCTGACCCTCAAACTATCAAAAGCCTGCTCTAGTATCTGCTGCAGATCACACCTGCTCTGACTAGAAGAGGATTCATGTTCTGAATCTCCCACATATCTTGCAGCACAGCACTGTTGGTTATAGGTACATCTGCCACCTGAAAAGCGTAATGCTGTTGGAGTGCTGTGAGGGCTGGTTACAGTAGCAAGCAGCATGTTCAAAGTTTTTCAAGAACCGCACTGTTTGAAAGAAAGCAACCAAAACCATCACCTTTCTTCCAAAACACCAAACTATTGTAAAATCAAGACATGAGCAAGATCTCCTAGCCTGGGCTCTGTGCAATGCTACAAATAACTGTGTGCCTGTAACGTAAGAGGGCTTGGCAGCCACTGGCTCCCACAGAGGGCCTCAGACTTACCAAAATCAACTTAAAACAAGCAGAACAAGCTATTAGAGACACCTAATCACACACAGGTATTTTTTTAAAATTAGGGCTTTCATATGGGACTTAACCTCCCTCCTCTCCACTGACAAATGAAAGGTTTGCGAGACTATATCAAGGCCACTGTCCAACTGCTGCTCCCTCTGATAACTACATCACACAGACACTCTTAGTTCACAGAACAGTTCCTCTTTAGGCATCAAAATGGACATGCCACCCAGAGTCTGGTTTCAGACTCATTCCTCCTGCCTCATTCATTGCCACCAGCTAGCAAGGCACATTTCCTTCAGTCAGTGCGCGTGAGCTGTCAGGAACATGTTCAAGCTCCACAGGAAATCATGCCAATGTCCTCTTTCGTCCTGCATAGCCATCTTCTGTTCTTCCAAGAGACCTGCTCCTCAGGGATGACAGTGACACATGGCCTTGGTGCAGATGGTAGAGCTGCTACCCTGACATGGTGCCAGATACCTTGGTGCTTTGTTTGCTAATCAAACTTTGTATTTTGTTTCCAGCAGGGGAAAATGTTGAGAACTCTTGTTGCAGTCCTTTCTTTTGTTCCCATTTCTTGGCATACAGTTCTCTTGGAACTATTTCAGGGTTAATGGTCATTGGTCCAGGGCGCTTACTAGATGCTGGCAGGAATGCTTTTGTTCTTTTTCTTTGACTTGTGATTCTAGTGAAACATCATGAGATTCACCGTGATATCATAAGAATGCAAAGAATGGCTCTCTTGAATCTGCTTTTTTGTTTTGCTTAGCCAGGTCTTCACTGCTAGTACTGCTTTGCTGCTAGCCCATTTCATAAGGTACATTGAAAATTGGCATGCTGTATTTAAACTGATAGAACAAAAAGCACCATTGTTCATCATCTTTTAACTACTCTAGAATACCTGGGTAGAGAAACTGGAATTTATGAGATGTTGTATTCTTGATATCTTTCATACTATATAGATGTTGCTAAACATGACACTTTTGTTGACGTATTCAGTCAACAATATTCCTCATTAAGAAGCTGCATCCCAAATATGGGTTAAGCACCCTCAGGAAACCTAGATACAAGATTCCTGTGCATCTTGATTCTGGATTAGGGCAGCCTCCAACCTGGATCAGACAGGACTTCTGAAGTCCTCTCTGTTCCCTTCTCTGGAATCACATACCATATTGCTATTGCATTTCCAACTCTGTATGGACATTAATTGAGAGTAGCCCTTCCCTTCTCCCAGACACACATGGATGCTATCTATCATTTTATTTTGAAAAGTAAGTTTCACCAGACCAGTAAATGGTCCCTTGAGTTTTGCTGCAGTGAGGCCATTCCTCGTTTAACAAGGAAGAGAACCTCACCCTGTCCAACTTCAGTACAGTGACATTTCCCCACTTTCACCTTGTATTGTCTGAGCTAGTGACACCAGTATCTGACCAGTGCAGCTCTACCAGGGCAATAAACTTACACACCAGTGCAACGTGCAGCCAATCTTTCCATCGGCAGAATAGTCACACTTTATCATGAGCTTTCCAAGCACCAATCTTGCATGCAGCGTACTGTACCCTCATGCTTCTACAATACGATGTGTTGTAGATCCTCAGCCCTTCAGGATCTGCTGCACAAACCCACATAAATGTTATCATTGTCTCCAATTTAGCTGCAATTTTTCCTTCCAGGGAAACACAATAATGCCCCTTGGTTATTACCAGTCCCATTCTCTCCCAGAATAAAAGTCAGAGTCTCTTGATGCCCTTTTTGCCCCAGATCTTATTAACTTCTTATGTAATAGAATTAAAATGAAGCACACAAGGCTACTCGTAGGGCCTTCATGTCTGGGTACCTATCACAACATCACTTATACACCTATCCCACAGCAGTCTCTGCTCACTAGCTCCTGGGTTAAGCATTCCTGGCTGCTGCCATGGTCCCTCAGCTCACCAATGTGCAAGAGAAGACATGGAGCCCTCAATTCCTTAATTCAGCTCTGCTTCACCACAAGGCTGGAGTCATTTGGCTGAACAGGAAGTCTGAGACTCAACAAGAAACAGAATTTGCATCAAGTGCCCATGAAATGCTTCCCTCTGATACAGGAGCTGATGAATCCAGCAGACAAGCCAATCTGGCACAGAAACAGCAGTGCGTCAGTAGGACAGGCCCACATAGATGACAGAACAAATTTATGTGAGATATGGGTGGGAGATACACAAAACACTGGTTGTGGTGCTTAGGGAAGCAAGAGAAGAGGGAGAAGGTTGTTGGAAAGGAGGTGAAAAAGAAAAGGAAAGGAAACAAAAGAATGAATGACAAAGAAAAAGACTACGGTCAGAAATAAAGGATAGGAGGAAAGAAGGGATTATAAAGAAGGGATTTAAAAAAAAAAAATCATGAGAAAATGAGTCAGCTCTGGAAGGAATGGAGCTACAGTAAATATTTCTCATTAGAAAAAGCATCCAGTCAGGCAGACTGAAAGAGGAAGAGATAGGCATGTATGAATGTGCAAAGAAAACTCAGGTATCAAGACATAATCATAGCAGAAAGAGATGATCACTTGGCTGAAGAAGAGCGTGAATCAAAGGAAAGAGATAGTACATTTACTCAAATGGTGGTTACTTCTCCTCGCTTTATCGACATCTCTTCCAAGTGCAGCTGTTGCTCACTATTATCAAAGGATGCAACCATTACATTATTCACAACCACATTGTGAGCAAACACGGCACTAACTAGACAGAAACAAATAAAGAACACCATTTCTTTCTGCTCTCGGAAAGCTCCCAGGGAATATCTGCATACCAAAACTAACTGAAAGGGTGTTGACAAATCATCGTAACATACTCCCACAGACTGGCACCTCTCAGAACTAATCTGGGTATACAGAAGTAGTATCTCATGCTATTAATCTTACAGCCTAAATGTAAAAAAGTCTAAAAGTCTTCACTCAGTCTGGTTGTGCCTAGACTTACAGATTCATAAATGTATGAATTTAGCCCCTTCCACACTGTCTCTTCCCTCCCTTTAGAAAGTACTACGAAAGTGGACAAGTGCTTTTAAAACTAGGAGCCTGGCTTTTCTGAGAAGACTCCAGTCTCCTCTGAACAATATGCAAAGCAAACTCAGGGAGGGAACATGAGAAAAAAGAGGTCTTCTTTCCTCCTTCTTTTTTAGCCTAAGACTCACCAAAACAAGAGTCTAGTATTGAATATTCAGCGCTGAATCCTAACTGCTCAATAGACGGTCTGTTTGCAGAGCTCAAAGTGGAAATGACCCAGCAAGGAGGAGAGGTGAACACACTGCTCCATCCGTGTGATTAAACTGCTCTGTAAATGCAGTTCTCCCCACCTCTTTACAATGGAGGCCATTTGCTGCCCCTACCACAGCTCATTTTAAAGAAATGTTTGCATAAGAGGGGCCCCCACATCGGTATTGTCCCCGTGACTTGGTGTTTAAGAGAGGAATGTGAGCTCCAACGTTTGGAAACCTATACTAGCTGGTCAGTCTGACCAGTGGGATCTGCTATAGCCACAGCGTGGGAGGAAGAACAGGGCGCATTTTACAGAGGAGCAGAGTGCCTTTGCTGGATGTCCCTGCTCTCAGCCTGCACAAGGCACAGAATAAACCTCCTCTGGTAGATGCTCTTATTCTTCTGTAGACCTCGGAGGTCTCTTAAGTTCTCATCCTCTGTGCTCGTGCATAAGTGTCACACAGCGAGCACCCAGGAGGCTCACAAGCTGGTGTGGTTCACAAGCTGTTGGTTCACAAGCTGATGTGCAAACACACCACTCCACTTAGCATACTTGCTATTTGCACACAGTCTCTCATAAGGCCGAATTTTCCTTGATAATCTAAAAACGGCTCATTTCTACCCTCAGTCCCGAGAGCCCCAGAAGAAGCAGCCATATACAGGCATGAGGTGCATGTTGCAGAACTGTTGTGCTCAGCAGGGGAATTCCTGGTCTGGCGCTCCTGCCACATCTGACCCGAGTGGGATCTCCACCTCACACACAGCACCGGGCACAGCTCCTCTCCTGCTGACCTTGGGGTACCGAGCATGTTAGCCAGCAAATCTCTGACCTACTGCTCAACTGGGTCTGATAGACTAGAGCTGAAGGGCTGTGCTGAGCTGTAGGTGAAATTCTGGAAAAAACAAACCATTCCCTCTATCCAGCACATGAGTCGATGTCGCAGGGGAACAGGCGTCACAGAGGCAGGCACGTTTCAGTCATAGCACGGTATGTGACTGCTGTAGCAGGACTGACAGTGTAGCAGGACTCCGCTTCCATGCTTTCTTGCACCACATTTTTTACCATGCTCGTCAGATCACTGTCACCTCAAAGGCCAGGCAGGAATTTTTATTTCCCAGTGTTGCTTAAGTTTCTTTGGGAGTAAAAGGTCTGAAAGTGTTTTACTTTTCTTTAAGCACTGAAGACGGCAAAAGCTGAGAGCTAGGTACCTACAAGCTATACACAAAGGCTAAGAGCATTAAATACTCATTTGCTTAATTAGGACACACTGCCACATGCCCAGGGTTAAAATGGATGTAAGATGAGACAGAAGTCACACAAGTCAGGTTGTTGAGGATTCAAACACACACCTTTGACGGAGAGGATTGGGTCAACTTTCTATGACTAACTATAAATTTTACTCAGAAAAAAACTTGTTTCCGCAAGATTCTAGAATAACAGCAAAAACGTGCAAAAACGTTGTCCTCTGACACAGAGTGCCTTTTGGTCTTTCACAGCAGGCTGCACCTTTCTTACAGGGTGTTGGAAATAGCCATGGGTCAGGGAAAGGATGTTCTGTGGGGCCTTTCAAATTAGGTGTGTGCTGCTGTCACTGTGGGCACCTGGGCTCTGGGACACGGGTGGTTCCTTCTAGCACTGGATGATCACTCATGACATCCCACTGATGAATCAGGCTCCTGCCTCCACACAGCCCTTCCTCAGCTACAGCTGAGGTAGTTTTTAACACTTCTGAAATAGTTAAGCAGGTAACAGCACTGGGGGGAGCTATGCTGACCCTTCTGCCATTGCATTTAATGGTATCGGTATTTACCCTTGCATTTGGCTTTTTTAACTGCTTTTAAATTCCCTTTGCCACTGCCTCTCTGGCACTTTGTTGCTTTATAAGTTTAGCACAAGCTAGATCTGAATTTATAGATTTGTAAACCAGAAAGCTTGTACCTGTTTGTGTTTTTTTTTTTTTTTTTAAACTTAGTGGTCTTATTTGCAATGCATGTAAGACATTTTTTATACAATGAGCTCTACCTGACTTAATGCAATGTCTGTAAGTCTTGCCCTAAGTAGCCATATCAGTAAAAATGGCTGCATTGAAGAAAACATGATAGTCTGACATCATTATTCTAAGCTATGAAGAAGTTTAAAAAGAGAAGAAAGTGCAGCTGAGCAACCACAAGCAATTCTATTTCTGGTGATGATACTCTTTAAAGAAATTTATAACATTCAAAACTTGTAGTCCTTACTTCTAGCTAAATCACCTTTTTTTCTAGATTCAACCACAGCAAAGCAAATCAAACCCCCTAGAGAACAGAATTTTGTATTTCTATGTGGTCAAGCCTATATTGTGGGTTTGATGAGTACCCAAAGCTCCAGCAGGGTGTTTGTCTGAGCGATTACTATGGCAAGCCTAGGAAACAGAAGAAATCCCAGCATATGTCCCCAGCCTGCTACTCTGAAATTAATGCCTCTCATTACCAGGGCTGCATGTTTCAGGGAATCGCTCATTCAGAGAATGTTTCACCTTCCCTAGAGGTGTTTTCACCTTCCCTGGAGGTGTTTAAGGCACAGGTGGACAAGGTGCTGAGGGGCATGGTTTAGTGTTTGATAGGAATGGTTGGACTTGATGATCCGGTGGGTCTCTTCCAACCTGGTTGTTCCATGATTCTATGATTCTATGTTGTGGCTACCTAAAACATCTTTTTTTTCCCCATTACCATTATATTTGGGATCCTGTGCAAACATGCTCTGGATAAGCTGCTAATTAATTGCAAACCCACAACTCATAGCTGCGAATTGGTTCCTGAAACAAATTCCATTTTAGAGAAATGAAGTTCACTTACCAATAAAAGAAAACAAAGTGCTTAATTGTAGCTGAAGTGAAGAAAATGAGGCAGCACTGAGCCCTGCATTTCAGTCTTGAGGCAATTTAAACTGTTTCTAAAGCTGACTAGTATTTTACAGCTAATAAACTGCTCTGCGCTTCTCCTGAGAGAAAATAAATGGAAATGAAGGCAGGCCAAGCCTGCTAGTTACACATGTAAAATATCTGCAATTAAGTTGTTACACTTTCCAGGTGTTAGGAGAGAACATTATAAGCCAACCCTGGGCACCTGCCCTCTCTGAGGCATATGTATGGACTTCAACAGGTGTTTCCCTTACACAGCCATCCGAGGATCAGGACCCAGTGCTAACAACAAATTGTATCGGAGTTTTACATACTCACAGAAACTCTCCAACACATATATACAATTCCATAAGACCTAAAAGATGTGTGTAAACATGTTTTTAGTATGGATACATTAAAAGAAATACACAAGCCTCCACTGGCTTAATCATCATTATGTTCTCTTCCTTCCTACACTTGTAATCTATAGATTCGCTCAGCCATCAAATATCCTTTATGCTATACATCTTCCTAACTAGAGTGTTAGCAATCAAATCCCCTCGGCCGCCGGGGCGCTGGGCTCCAGCAGGGTTGGATCGTACTGGGTATTCATTTTCGAACACAATGAAACAAATAGAAAATCCAGCGCTGATGCAGGGAAACAGACAAGTGGGTGAACTCAGAAAATTCGCAAACCTCAGTGCTCACGGAATTGTGAGCTAATTATTTGGACTCGAATGTCACATCAAGTATCCCCAAAGGGCTGACCTTATATTTGTATTAGTTACATGACAGCCCACTGCTGCTCTACAGGCTTTGTCATGAACCATCGAGCCCCAGTTGTACTTAAGGCCACCTCTTCAAAAGTCTCCGTCTGAAGAGGAACTGTTTCATCACCACGTGGATTTCAGTGATCCCGCAATTTCATCTTTATTTTGTTGTGGTGAAATCCTACATATAGAAGTAGTTTCCTGGGGGAAGGCTTCTCCTTACCGCTGTCCTAACTTGCAAACTATTAAGCTAGGAAAAAAGTGTTGCCGTGAGAGATGCTGCGGATTTTACAGCTACATTGACCTTCTTCCTTGCCTGCACACTCAGTGCACGATAGGCTGAAAAACAGCCTTATTTTATAGAATCAACCAAGTCAACAACCCTGATGGAAGCAAGGCACAGTACCAGTGACTTTCTGTGGGGCAGCTCTAACTCCCACTGCATGTATCTTAGCACAAAATGGTTTCTCCTAATTTCAAGATCTTTTTCTTGATAGATGTTTACTACTGGAAAGATGCAGCTGCGGTAGACCAGTTGAGGCTACAGGTTTCTCTACAGTGCCACAGACAAAAGTTCAATCTGTCGGAATACTGAGTCCCTTCTTTAATGAGGGCTTTACCTAAATAAAACCTTGAGGCTGTGATTCAACTGTGACTTAAATAAACAAAATAGTTTCCTGCAGTTGTCCAGCTATTCTTATGCAAAAGCTTCTTTAAGAGTTTTTTCCCTTCTATTCTTTTACAGACTTTTTCTTTATTGCAGGTAAATAACTGATTGCAGAGCAGTGAAAAGCACCAAATTCCCCCCTCCCAAAGTGTTTTAGAATTAATGGGTTAGCAGGCAAATAAATCATAAAGCTGTTCTTATTCTCTGAGTCAAACTTAGATGATTATTTTCTCCATTCAAGGTAATTTTGAACAACTTACAAACCTTCAAACAATCCCCATGAATTATGCAAACTTCTAAAATAATCCAGTCAGCAATGAAGACCTGATTCAGTGCTGGGACTTGCATTTAGATCCTGGTTCTGCTGCTGCTGAAGGCAGAGGGAGCTGCCAAGGATTGGGCCCTACTGCACAAACACTGTCCACGGGAATTCTACAGCCAGCAGGAAAGAAAATATTTCCGAGGATTTAATTTCGTTGTTCCATTTATTCACTTGTAAAATCGTGTAAGATACGAGATGACATAAGACAAATAGTCAGGTTCAATTATATAAAGGACCAGTGGTATTTCTTTTGAGTGCCCATAACATATTAAATGTGGGATTTGAAATAATTATTGGATATTCCTAACTGCTCAGCAGGTAGAAGACTTATAAGCACAAACCCCAGAACACTTAATAACTTTTTTTTTTTTAATTTGAACAAAAATAAATCACATTTCGGTTCAAGTATGAAAATTACTCAAGGAAAGTGAGAAAAATAGCCAATAAAAAGCTCCTGTTTATCTGTTAGTAAACTTTATCACAATAAGAAAATCAAACAGTTTTCAGCAGCAAAATCAGCTACTTGTTTGGATCAAAAACCATCAAGCCCTAAGATCACATGCTTTGGCATTGTACATATGCTCTGAAATGTTACAGCTGCTTTCCCAACTAGCCTTCAAGTATTTATGATCAATATTGGCGATTTCGTTAATCGAACCAGGATATGCAAGCCTTTAATTCCCTTCGATCAGCGCTTATGTGCTAGGTTCTTCTTAAATGCCAAGCTCATAGCAAAGGTCACCCACTACCACCGCGGCTCCCAGATGCTGGTAAGAATATAGACCAAAAATAAGAATATAGACCGAAAATAAGAATATAGACCAAGATCAGCCTCTCAGGCACTGGAACCCGCTTTTCACAGTTCACCCGAGCTGCTTTAAGGGCCTAATCCCAGCGTCCCTGACAGCACTGAAAGGCTTTCTGAGGATTGGAATGGGGTCTGATTCGGCTCTGAAGTCTCAGCTCCGCGTCCCAAGGATCTCACCCACCTAACAGCCTCGAAGCCGGTGGAGTTTTCTCCGAAATAACAGAGAATATTTATTGCCTCGTGGAGAAAAGTTGCACTCCAAGAAAGCGCCTCCTGCTCCTAGCGCAGGGCGGGAGGGGAGCTTCCCCAGGGATGCCGAGGGACGGGGAGGGATGCTGGGGGGACGGAGAGGGATGTTGGGGGGACAGGGAGGGATGCAGAGGGGACGGGGAGAGATGTTGGGGGGACAGGGAGGGATGCACAGGGGATGGGGAGGGATGCTGGGGGGGACAGGGAAGGATGCTGGGGGGACAAGGAAGGATGCTGAGGGGACAGGGAGGGATGCTGGGGGGACAAGGAGGGATGCTGGGGGGACGGGGAGGGATCCCCACCCGCCCAGGGAGGGTCTCGGTGTGGGTTCTGGGCAGAACTCCACCGGGACAGCGGGATGCGGGGTTGGGCACCGGGGGCGAGGGGGCTCCCCTTCCCTCCGTGCCACCCCCCCCCCCCCCCCCCCCCCCTCTCCGGGAAGGGTCCCCGTGCCGGTGTCACTAGGGGGGGCTGCGGCTGTGGAAACCCGCTCGGGATCTCCCTCCCCGCGAAGTCTCTCCGCGATGGGCGCCCCGGGATGCCGTCCCGGATGGGAGGAGACGGGCTGCCGGGATCCCCCTGCGGGATGGGGGATGCGGAGGCGTCGGGGGGGGGGGATGCGGGGTGACAGCCGAGCCCCCAAAAGCTAGACCCGACCCCCTCGGGGCGAGCCCTTTGTGACCTACAGACCCGCAAACTTCCCTCGGGAAGCGATGAGGGGGAAAGATGCCGCAAACAGCCCGAGAAGGGCGTGAGTGTGTCCCCGACCCCGGGAGAGCCCCGAGGGCGCTGAGCCGTCGGGTCCGGGCGCTGCCGCCTCCTCGAAGCGGGAGTGGTTGGGAATGGGGGATCCCGGACCGAGTTAGGGGAACGAGAGCTGAGCTCGGTGGGAGCCGCCAGGGGAAGGAACCGAACCGTTGCCTTAAAATTAGAGCCCCGGGGGATTATTTTTTTTTTTTTTTCCCCTCTTAATCCCGCTGGTTTAGGGCGGAGGGGGGAAAAAAAAACCTGTTAAGGGTAAATTAAAACGTGACTGATTTTTTTCAATGAAGCCATATTTCTCCACAATGCAAAAGGATCTTTACATAACAACTGAAACTCGGGAGAAAAGCTAATTGGATTAAGTCCTCTGAAAGGGAGGTTAAGGTGTCTGAGTGAGACAACTGCAAAGCTCCACTTTTCTCGCCATCTGTTTAGCAAGGCTAAAGCGTTTTCTGATTAATATTGTCTTAATCAATCGCGTCGCCGTTCGCTATGAGCGGCTGAGCTTAAGGAACGAATCGCGCGGAGGCTCAGCCTGAGGACGGAGCCTTTGGGAAGGCAGAGGGAGAAAACGCGAGGCTGGTGGTTGAGTCACCTTCTCTGGAGGGGTTTAAGGGACGGGCGGACAAGGTGCCGAGGGAAACGGGTTAGTCTCGGTGAGCATGGGCTGGACTCGATGATCTGGTGGGTCTTTTCCAACCTGGGTATTCTATGAGTCTATGAGTCTATGAGTCTTTGAGTCTGTGAGTCTGGGATTTTTGATTCCCCTAAAGACCCCGAGGAGCTGCCAGCAGAGCCGCCGGCCCACGACAAACTCTCTCTCCTTCCCACCAGGAGTTCCCGCACACGCTGGGACAGGGACACAACGATTCCTTCCCCGCACCGACCCCGCGGCTTTTGTCCCGGGGCCCGGCGGGAGAAGCGGCGCCGACCGGGGCGAAGCGGCCGAGCCGCCTCCTTTTTGCCGGTTGTTTGTTTCTTTCTTTCTACGTTACCGCCTTTAACCAATGTTTAAATTGTACTCGACGCACTCCGACCTCCCATCGAGGGATGAGAAACCCGGGGAGCCGCGGCCGTCGGGGAAGGAGCCGCGGCCACCGAGGGCTCCGCCGGGGCCGGGACACCCCGTTCGGCCGCCCCCCCCCCCCCAACCCGGGCCCGGGAAGCCGTCCCGGAGCTCGGTGCCCTTCGGGGAAGAGCCTGAGCAGGGAGGGAAGAGCGGAGGAGGGCGTTTTCCGAGGCTGATAAAAATGAAGTCGGAGGTGCTCAGGAAGCCGCGAACCCGCGGCCGGCGGGAGGGGAAGAAGGGAAGAAGGGGCCGCGGTTCTAGGAGGCTCGACAGCCGCCGAGGGCAGCCCCCAGGCTCCCGGCGACAGCCCCCAGGCTCCCGGGGACACCCCGCGGCCCTCCCTGCCCTCGAGCCGGGAGCAGAGCTGGCCGTCGGGTGGCTTCTCCCCTCCGGTGGGACCCTGGAGGTGTTTGGGGCACGGGTGGATGAGGTCTTGAGGGGCATGGCTTGCTGTTGGATGGGAATGGTTGGACTAGAAGATCCGACGGGTCCCTTCCAACCCGGTTGTTCTGTGATTCTATGATTCTGCGACCGCAGCTGCCCTTGTCCCCTCCGGTCACCGCCTGGGGATGCGGGGAGAGGGACCCGAGCTGCCCTCCCCAGGCTCCCCTCCTCCCCAGACCTCTGCCTGAGGGACGAGACGAGAGGACCCTAAACCCACCCACCATCTGCCTTAAGAAACATCTTTTTTTTTTTTTTTTCCCCCCAGCTCTGAAAGGCTCCGCTCAAACCTGAGCAAGAGCTTCCCACCAGAAGCGGGAATTAGCCCGGAGAGGAGAGAAGGAAAACAGAATCACAGAATCACAGAACAACCAGGTTGGAAGGGACCCATCGGATCTTCTAGTCCAACCATTCCTATCTAACACTAAACCATGTCCCTCAATACCTCATCCACCCGTGCCTTAATACACCTCCAGGGAAGGAGACTCAACCACCTCCCTGGGCAGCCTATTCCAATGCCCAGTGACCCTTTCTGTGAAAAACAAAACAACAACGAAAGAAACCCCAAAACTAGAAAGAGGACGGGGAGAGGGAGAAAAAAAAAAACCCAGCGACAAAAAAAAAAAACCCAAACCCACCCTTTGCTCCATCCTATCCACAAGTGCAACCGCAGTGGGAGCGAGAGGAGCTCTCCCCCCGCCGCCAGGGTCAAGTTGAAAAGCTCTTGGGGAGCCTGGTGCCCACTGGGGGACACCCCCGGCTGGCACTTACCTGTGGAGTCCATATCGGGTTCCTCCAGCAACCCGCAGTGCATGCTCTTCCCATGGACGGGACGGGAGCCCCAAGGTCCCGGGGGGTGCACAGAGCCCCTATCGCAGAGACGAGGGGGGAGAGGGAGCTGCGAGTTGGGGCGGGGGGGGGAGAGGAGGAGGAGGAGGGAGGGAGGGAGGGCAGAGCAGGAGAGTTTGGGGGGTTAGGGGAGCGCGGGAGAGAGAGAGAGAGAGAGAGAGGGAGAGGGACAGTCCGTAATCCAGCAGGGCGAAGCCAGAGCCGTCAAAATGTTTGCGGATGTTTCATGGGAAAAAGCATCATTTTATAGAAGCCCTGATGGGAGAAATGTCATTGATAGGCCAGCCAGCCTGATGAATGGCTGCTACTCAGATGGGGATGTGGCAAGGCTCAATGTGAAGCCCATTGTGGGGCTGTTTTGAATAAGAAAAGCTTTCCTCCGAAAAGGGGGGCCTTAGATCTACGCAATCCCAACACTTCGACTTCCTTCTTCTATTAGAGCATTAGAAACGTTTTTCTTATTTAAAGTTCCAGCGGCCCTTCCACTCCCCACCACCCCTCCCTCCCTCCCCCCCCAGCCCCCACCCGGCGTCTTTGGCTCATTACGGCCCCGAGATCAAAATTGGCTTAAAATCTTCAAACGGGCAGAGAGGGGCTGGGGTTGTGCTCTCTTTGGGGCTGCTCCCCTCCTCCTCCTCCTCCTTCTCCTCCTCCTCCTCCTCCAACTCCTCCCGGTGGGCTCGGGGTTGGGATCCTTCGCGGGCACATGGCGTTGGAAGCTGCTCAGCTTCCCAAATATCTTGTAAGCTTTAGTTTATTGGCTGGGGATGAGTTGTTGGTTTTATTTTTTTTTATTTTTTTGGGGGGGGGTGGGGGGGTGGTGAAGAAGGGCGATGTGTGTGGGTAAAGGGGGTGGGTGAGGGTGAGAGAGAAGGGGTTAATGACAGGTCGAGGGGCTCTGGGGGTGCGGGGACTCCCCGCATCTCCCTGGAATGGGGAGAAGGCGAGGTGGGGGCTGCCCCGAGGGCTTGAAGTGCCCCGGGGAGGGGGACACCAGAGAGTCTGGTGGATCCCGAGGGAAACGAAGAACCCAAATGGGTGTTTTTCCCAGCTTTATCTCCCTTTCCAGCTTTCTCTCGAAGATGCCGGGGTCCCTTTTCGGGTTGCGGGGGGAGAGGAGGGCAGGACGGAGTCTGTAGGGGGGAAAAAAAAAAAAAAAAGAAAAAAAAAAAAGTTGCTTATTCTGCAGGCGGTTGTATGTGCTGGAAGTGGAAGTAAAAGTGCAAAGCTAGGGCTCCGATAAAAGTGGCTGGTTTAGGGAAGGAAAAGCTGTGATTAGAATATGAATAGAGCTCCAGGAGAGGAAGAGAAAGGGGGATTATAGCTGAATTACTTTGACCATGGACAGAGCCAACGTTTTCCACTCTTCTCCTCCTCCTCTCTCCCCTCCCTACACCCAGGCTACCCCCCCACCCCCTTCCCTCTCTCCTTCGGCAAGTAAAGAAAAAAAAAAAAAGCCACTATCGCCGACACCACCCGGCAAAACAAGCGGCGAAGCTGCCGAAGAGGAGAGGCGGCTCTTCCCAGCGCTTTCGGGGGGCTGCCCGGCCCAAGGGGATGTGGGGAGACAAGGGGGACACCCCCATCCCCCCTTGTACCCCCCAGGCTTCGAGCTTTGGGACGTGGAGCTTCGTGTGCCTGGCGGGGAGCTCGGGAAAAGGACCTGTCGGGGGCAGAAAGTGCCAACACCCACTCCGCTGGTCTCCCCCACAAAAAAAAAAAAAAAACAAAAAAAACAAAAAAAAACCAAAAAAACCAAAACTCCCTCAAACTATTCCGAAGCAAGAGCTGCGTTTTTCCCTTGGCTACGAAGCCCCCTCCCTCCCTCCCTCCCTTCCCTCCCCGCCCCGTGTGGCTCCCGAGGCGCTCCCCGACGGGGCGGGCAGCGCTGTCCCCGGTGCCACCACCCCCCCCCACCCACCCCCGGGGCTGCTGCCGGCGACACCGCTTCTGCTCCCGCTCTGCCAGGGAGGGGACAGGCTCAGCGCCGCCGCCAGCCCCCCGCGGGGGGCTCTGTGAGGCTATTTCTGGTCGCCCGCCGCTAAACCACGGTCATTTCCAACCCCCGCTAACCCCTCTCGCGGTTTTCCTTTTCATCCTAAGATTTTTCCCGTGGGGAGCCTATGGGATGGGGAGCTCTTGGGGGCTGCCTGCCCTTTTTGGGGTGCACCTCGGCCCTTCTGCTGGGAAGCAGAAGCCTCATGTGAACGCAAGGGACGTTTTTGAGCAGGGGATTTGAAATCAGCGCTAACTGTGGAAAATAGGAAACGCCGCCTGTGCTGCAGGGAGCATCTGTTAGCAGGGAGGCTACCTGATGTCCGAACAGCTTGCAGACACTTTCCCAGCCCTCAGCATCCCTGCAGGGAGGCTGAGGCACCAAGTCCTGGGTAGACACCAGCCTGCTGGGACTCATCCCTGCTCCTTGTGCCGGGAGATGTCTGCTTACCCTACAGTGCAGGCAGAGGAGCAGGGGGTCCCCTCCTCAGTGGGGCACATCGCCCTGGGGTACGTCCACAGCTCAGTCACTGGTCCTTGTTTGGGCTTCGCTTACCTTCTAAAAAAGCGTCTCACACTTCTGGATCCTATGTGATACTTCACAGAATCATAGGACAACCAGGTTGGAAGAGACCCAACAGATCAAGTCCAACCGTTTCTATCAAACACTAAACTATGTCCTTCAGCACCTTGTCCACCTGTGCCTTAAACACCTCCAGGGAAGGTGAATCAACTCTGGGCAGCCTGTTCCAGTGCCCAATGAACCTTTCCGTGAAAAATTTTTTCCTAATGTCTAGCCTAAATCTCCCCTGGTGCAGCTTGAAGCCATTCTCTCTTGTCCTGTCCCATGTCACTTGGGAGAAGAGGCCAGCTCCCTCCTCTCTACAACCTCCTTTCAGGTAGTTTAGAGAGCAATGAGGCCTCTCTTCTCTAGGCTAAACAACCCCAGCTCTCTCAGCCGTTCCTCAGAAGGCCTGTTCTCCAGCCCCTTCACCAGATTCGTTGCTCTTCTCCAGACTCGCTCCAGAGCCTCAACATCCTTCTTGTGGTGAGGGGCCCAGAACTGAACACAGGATTCAAGGAGTGGCCTCACCAGTGCTGAGTACAGAGGGAGAATAACCTCCCTGGACCTGTTGGTCACACCGTTCCTGATACAAGCCAGGATGCCATTGGCCTTCTTGGCCACCTGGGCACACTGCTGGCTCATGTTCAGTCAGCTGTCAACCAACACCCCTTCTAAAAAAAGTGTCTCACACTTCTGGATCCCATGTGATACTTACTACAATACTATATTCTTCTGTCAGTATGGAGCATATCTTCTTGTGGAAATCAAGTTTACTTAATGTGCAGCAGGTTGGAAGTTTACAGGTTGCAAGTCACTAGTCTTTTTTTTTTTTTTTATTTACACATAGGTTGCAGGATTTGATTTGGTACAGAGTAAAAGGAAAGATCTCAGCTAGAGTGCAAAAAGTATATAACGAGGAATTTTCACTGCAGGTTCTTGCCTACAGAGAACATCTACAAGCCATAAAATAAACAGTATAACCCTATGCTGCACCAGATGATGCATTTTTAGTGGAGAAGGACTCTGTTGCTATTGTAAAAGGAACACCACCTTTATTTGAGAAAGATGAATACAAACTTGTGCTGGTACATAGAGGGAAGAGCAGGGTCATCAAGGGAATAGAAGACACTTTCCAGACTACATCCAAGCTGCTGAACAACTGGATGTGGAGATATCATATCCTTCTAGGTGATGGACTGATCATGAGTTTCTTTTGACAGGCTAGCAAAGCAGAGGCAGAGTGGATAGTTGATACCAACTTATCACCCAGATAACTGGAGATCTTTCAAAAACATGTTTCCAAGACTGTCTTCCACTTTGCAGTTTACTGCACCACTAGGTTGTGATCACACAAAAACTTCTTCCCATAAAAAGCTCCTTACTCTGGTTGGTACTAGGCTCTAAACATCAGTTCTAGACTCTAAAAATATTTTGGGGATAAACACCTTAAAGAGCTTTTTCAACAGAAGAAAACTTTTGGCACAGGAGGAACAACAGCAACAAAAAAGGATAAACTATTATCTATTAATTCCCCTAGAATGCTCAAGGCACTTTTATGCTAAAGTTGTAGAGACGTTTCCTCATAGGCCAGCAGAGACAAGAACTTGCCTTAGTTTTGTGAATGCGTATAAATGGCTTGTGAAAGCACTGATGTAAAATGGTTAGCTGAAACACAAGGGATCCAAGTGCAGTGACTCAGGGGATCCTTTTGGATCTGATGAATCCCTGTGCAGGCCGTAAGATTGCTAGCAGCAGCCAAAACCACAAGGACACTTCATTATTTCACCAGTACCTGCACTTTGTGAATGGTTCCACATTTGCTTAGGTCAGAAGCCTCCTCTGCTCAGAAGGAACCCACACTTCTGTCCACCCTCCTTCCCAGCTCTATTCCTCTGTTTCAGCTGTCTTCATCTGTTGGGACAAACCCATGGAAGAAACAGAGAACAATCTTGTTTACGTATTGCCTCCCTTTCCCTTGTACTTGTCTTTATCATCAGAACAGGAAATGTTAACTTTATTTTATACATATTAACACCCTTGAGGAAGCGATATGTAAATATGAAGGACACTGGAAGGACAAGATGTCATCCAGAGGGACCTAGACAAGTGGGTATGTGTGAAACTCATGAGGTTCAACAAGGCCAGGAGCAAGGTCCTTACACCTGAGTCGGGGCGATCCCTGATTTCAGTACAGGATGGGGGATGATGTGATTGAGTCCATCCCTGAGGAGAAGGGCTTGTTGAGCTGGTCAATGAGAAGCTTGACATGAGCCGCCAGTGTGTGCTTGCAGCTCAGAAGGCCAAACATAGCCTGGGCTGCATCACAAGAAGTGTGGCCACCAGGGCGAGAGAGGGGATTCTGCCCCCTCTATTCCTCTCTCATGAAACCTCGTCTGGAGTATTGTGTCCAGTTCAGGAAAAATTAAGGTAAGAAGGATATGGAGCTGTTGGAATGGGTCCAAAGGAGGGCTACAAAGATGATCAGAGGGCTGGAGCACCTCTCATATGAGGACAGGTTGAAAGAGTTGGGCTTGTTCAGCCTGGAGAAGAGAAGGCTCCGAGGAGATCTTACAGTAACCTTCCAGTGCCTGAAAGGGCTACAAGAAAGCTGGGGAGGGCCTGTTCACAAAGACTAAGGGCAATGGGTATAAACTGGAGAGGGGCAGTTTTGGGCTAGACATAAGGAAGAATTTCTTCCCTCTGAGAGTGGTGAGGCACTGGCACAGGTTGCCCAGGAATGGTGTGGCTGCCCCATCCCTGAAGGTGTTCAAGGCCAGGTTGGATGGGGCCTTGGGCAGCCTGATCTAGTGGGAGGTGTCCATGCCTATGGCAGAGGGGTTGGACCTGGATGATCTTTAAGGTTCTTTCCAACCCAAACCATTTTATGATTCTATGATATTATGACAGGATACAGAGTAAGCTGAGAGATGACTTCTGGAATCAACTCTGTGTGCTTGGGGAGTGTGATGCTGACAGATGCAGGAACTGGGGGAAGAAGATCAAAAGGCTGCCTAGGTAAACACATGCAGAGATTCCATCAAAAGGCTTTAATTGACTCAAGCACCCAGAGAAAGTGCCAAGGTTAGGCACATATGCAGGTATCCGGGAGCAAACAAGCAGAAGAGCTTAGGCATGCAAATGGTAGATTGCACGTGCTCGGGGCAGGGGGCACCTCCTTTCTAGATTGAAAGAAAAGTAACATGAATTCCAGCTGTTTTGCTGTAATAGTAGATGTGTCTGAAGCCAAGTTTTGTTGAAGATGAGCATAGGTCAGCTTTACCTGATATTGTTTTATTAGTGCTTGTGAGAGGATTTTTTCTCAGCTTCAGTTCTCAGGTTCATGGAGAAATGCAGTAGCAGTATTTCCAAAAGGGGACAGTGAAAACATCTTGTTTATGCTGGTCAGCTTCAGCCTGCATGGTCAAAGGGAATTCACTCTTCTGGAGAGCATCGGTGTCCAAAGAAGTCCAGAACCTCTATTCCCAGGGCTGCTGCCCAGAACACTCACCCTGGGAGACTCTTGCTGACTCAAGTATGAGAAAAGACCGAGCAGTCATTGATTTCTGCGCTTACACCAGATTTAGCTGCCTTTTGTTGAGTGCGACTGGTACGAGTTACCAGAGGATTTGTACTGTGTGTCGGAAGAAGAGCCAGCCCTAATAGCTATTATAGACAACAGACAGGGAAAAGATCCCTTCCAGACTGTATCTAAGCTGCGGAGCAACTGGATGTGAAGCTGTCATGTCCTTTTAGATGACTGACTGATAATGAGTCTCTCTTGATTGGCCAGGAGCACAGAGAACTACCTTCAGTGCCTGCCTGACTGGCAGGATGATGCCTGAATGCAGAGTTAAGTTTCCCATACATCAGGAGTCCAAGGGAAAGCCATTTCCATTATTATAATCGAAAGTCATTTTAGCAAGAAATTATAAATTTACTGCTTAGCCCACTGATTTCCTTTCTTAGATTTTGAATTCTTTTTCTGTTTTATAACACATTGCTGTTCGCCGAGTCTGAGAGGACGATAACTACCATGCACCGTCTGGAATGGCAAAGCACATGCATAGGTCAAGTAGCCTCCCAAAACTCATGCTAATGAAAGACAAAGGCTCCACTGCAGTTAGCAGCAGGGTATTGCTTTTGTTTTGGAACTAGCATGCTGTTTATATACAGACTGGGAGGAGGGGACAAAGACACGCACAATGAAGCTATTGGAAAAAATATGTGGTCTTTGGAACCACCATGGAGGTACCTGCCTCAGGAAATACACAAACAAAGGGGTAACCATAATTAGGAGAAATATATAGGTGTTTGGGCTTTTTGTTTTCCCTAGCAGCAAGATGTAAAGCACAAAGGGCTGTTCAGTAGCATTTTTCAGAACATAGAATAAAGACCCAAGTCCATTCACAGGGTAGCCAACAGAATTCTTGCTGTTGACTCTGAGACAGGAAAAGACAGACTTTTTAAAAAAGTCTGACTACAAAAGATTCTGCACAGGCCTCGACCTGTGTTTGGAGAGTTTTAACTGAGAGTTCTGGTATTCTGGGAAGTATGTTCATATATACGGAAGGCAGATAGGATACATTTGCCTCCTGTGTCCATACAGTGAGTTCTTAAGTGACTGCTGAGAGGCAAAAGTGATCTATTGGTGAATTGATGCACTTCGCTACCTGGAAGAAGAGAGTCTGACCTGAGCCATGTACATAGGGCAGAGTAAGGTTGATGAAGCAGCCAGTCCTTACTCCTGTGCCTCTCTACCCCCTGCCAAAGAAATACACCCCCCACTGAAACTGTTGGGTCCAGGTTGAGACAGAAACATTTCATGAGAAGGATGGGACCAAAGTCAGAACTTGGGTTCAAACACACTCATGTTTCTAGCAGCATTTGGGCGTAAAACATGGATCTGCTTTCTGGGCTTCTCAGACTTGGACACAGAAACTGGAATCCAGCTCTTCACTGTGCTTTGCACACGTTAAGCCTCCCAGCGCTGGTCCAGATAATAGCAAAGAGTCACCATCTGGCTAGATTTTACGGTTTGATGAAGTGCTCAGTTTTAAGGCAAGCACGTGTCTGGCACCTGGGGACTGAGGAGTCCTGATCCCAGTTCTGGCACAAACTTTCTGTGGCCCTGGGCAAGTCATGTCCTCTTCAGAGAAGGGAATTCATCAAGTGCCCCGTGGCCCTGCTGAATCGGCAATGGGCTATAAACCAAGCCTCAACTCCGACTAGAGGAGAGGTTGGATGGAGGGGGCTCTTGGCAGTGCTGAGCCTGTGCCACGGCCCAGAGATGCTTGTGCTGGGACACGGCTGAGGAGGGCGTTACATTGCTCTACTGGGAGGGCTGGGAGCCAGGTAGGTCATTTCAGGGCTCCTGCTCACTCTCACCAGTGTCATCTTAGGCCTCAAGAGCCTCGTGACAGACAAAGTACAGGCAGGTTTTCAAGCCCTCTAGTTTGGCTTTGCAGCTGCATGACGACAGTCACACCTACCATGAGGCTTTACAGGTGTGTTCCAACCAAGCTTACAAACCCATTTTCAGATGCACAGCTCAATTCATTAGTTTGCCATTTATTATCACTAACAGATGAATCATTCTTCAGTCTTTTCAGGCTTTTAATTGTGACATACTCCCATTTTGCTATAAACCATGGATATTTTTCTATTTACTATCAGAAAACCCGAGAAATTACATACAGTAATTTCTCTTTATTGTGAGTCTACATTTTTAGTCAGTTTTCCTCCCCATTTAGGCAACAAGTAGGGAGTCTAAAGAATTAAAAGCTCTCCTTTCTGCACATGGTAGGTTCTTTGTAAGCACAACTTTTAACGAGATAAGGACATTGCCAACAAACCCAGTTGTGCTTAGTGGGATCCCTTTACTTTTCACATCTTAAAATTATTAAATCACAGTATGTTTATATTTCATTTTATCTCCTCCTTGAATGCCAGAATTGGCCAGTCTGGTTTCATTTTTCTTCATAGTTCATTGGTGGATTTTTTTTTTTAGTTTCTATGTTTGGAAACATTTACCTTAAAGAAAAAAAAGTAAAAAAAATCTTGTAAGGCTTATGTAAATGACTCAAAGTGAGGCTGTTTATCTAAACTCTGAACGAGTGACCTAACTTGCTTGTCCGGACCTGTGCTTTTCTCTGCCTTATAGCATGCTGCAGCTCATTACCGGCTTAATTCTGTTTCTCACGACAGAATGGTACAGCTAGACATGTCCGAAGGGTAGCTTTTTCACAGAAATCATAGAATCGTTAGATTGGAAAAGTCCTTTAAGATCATCAACTCCACCTTGTCCACTACTAAATCATATCCCTAAGCACTTCATCTACCTGCCTTTTAAATACCTCCAGGGATGAGGACTCAACCTCCTCCCTGGGCAACCTGTGCCAGTGCCTGATAACCCTTTCAGTGAAGAAATTTTTCCTCATGTCCAATCTGAATCTTCCCTGGCACAACTTGAGGTCATTCCCTCTCATCCAATCTCCTGTTACTTGGGAGAAGAGACCAACACCCACCTCACTACAACATTCTTTCACGTTGTTGTAGACAGCGATAAGGTCTTCCCTCAGCTGTTTTAATTAATGTCTTTGTTTTGCGAAAAAAAAAAAAATAGACTTGACTACTGAATACTAGGCCTGTAAATGCTTTTACTTTTTCATAGCATTTAATTCCTTACCTGCAAAGTAAACGACGACTTAAACTCATTATATGGAGTTAGATCTCTCTTCCAACAGCAGCACACACACCTCTAGCTTATCTCAGATAGTGGACTGTACTCCGCATTTCAGCTGTGACTAGTGCTAGTGACCTCCAAGCTGAACAGCATTTCCAGAAAGCCTTTCCTGGACACTAAACAGGAAGAGATAAAGAAGTTGCAATGGAATTAAAACATTATGGCAGTTTTCTAACTCCATGTGCTGAAGCCTTAAGATTTTGTCAAGTGTTGTTGAGAATGTTGTATCTCTCTCAGCAGAATCGTGGCGAAGTTGATTTGGGCAAGTCTAGTGACTGCAGCACAGCTGTTAGCTGACGTGAGACTTCTTTGTGAAGGCATTCACTCTATAAAGAGGGAAGGAGGGGAGGTTGGGCAGGAGGATAATTCAAAGGGCTGCAAAGATGAGGCTCACCAGAGAAAAGCAGCGTGACACAGCTCTGGAGTTCTGAGGATGTATTTTACCTCATCGGTCCAGGCATTATAATTTTTTTCTGGCTGCAGCAAGATTCCTTCCTTAGAGCAACCGTATTCCAGGAATCCGTAGCTGTTTGTTCCATTTCTGCTTCTCTTTCTGTAAAGCTTATTCCATTGCCAAGAGATTACTTGCAGGTGTCAATTATGGTGGAACACAGGTAGCCTCTTAAAGAGAGGCAAAAAAAGTAAAAACCAGAGTTTCAACCCACGTTTGCACTCAAATAAGCGTCTAGCATATGCACAGACTTGGGTTAGACAGCAATGATGTGTAAATGGAACTGATGTAGGTATCACCGGAATATTTAATAGAGGATTACACTTGCTTACTGCTAGGAATGTCCATTTTCTACGTTCTACTGTGTCCATCATTGTTAAGTTTGCTCCTTTCTTCCTAAACTTCAGCTATCACAGATGATTTCCATCACCCTCACAAAACCTTTCATGATGTTTTCATCAGCTTGAGGTAAACAGGCTGCAAGGTTAGCCCTCAGGGTTGCCTCCAGACCTGTCCTCTCAGCAGGGTTACCCATAAGCACACTTCTTTGCTCCTCCTCCATCTCTGTTGTGTCTGCTTAAATGTCCACAGGTGCAATTATACACATTATTTAGTCTTTAATGTCCCACTTAAGAGAGGTCTAGCTAGCAATGCTCAGTGTATTTTCCTTGGACCAGGTCAAAACCTTCCCACACCAGTAGGTTGGAGCCTTTGAGGCTCACTCCCTCTGCTGGTGCACCCGAGCCTCAGTGTGGTAATATAAGGGAGCAAAGGGAAGTTTGTTAATTTGTTTGGGGATTTTGGTTAACCTCTTCCTCCACTTTGAAGCAGTAATTCACTCTCCTCTAACTTTGTAAATAACCTTGATCTGTTCAGATTATGGTAGAGGTGCTCCAAGTGCTTTTCCAACCCAAATGTGCCATGTAGAAATCTGTGTTGTCATTAGTTCAATTGCAAAAACAAAGAAAAATCTATTCAGGCTTGATTTGCAAGCCGAGACACAAAGCATTTTGGTGGAAACATGACGCAAGCCTATTCAGGCTGATGCTCATCTGTGCTTCTTAAGCAGCTAGGAGAACAGCAGGAACATCCCTGCAAGAAAAGTATCAGGATCGACATGCACACTTGAGCCATACAAGAAAGGGTTACAAGAAAGCTGGGGAGGGACTGCTTGTAATGGCATAGAGTGATAGGACAAGGGGCAATGAGTATAAACTGGAGAGGGGCAGATTTAGACTAGACATTACTAAGAATTTCTTCATAATAAGTGTAGTGAGGCACTGGCACAGGCTGCTCAGGGAAGTTGTGGCTGCCCCAACCCTGAAGATGTTCAAGGCCAGGTTGGATGGGGCCTTGGGCAGCCTGACCTAGTGGAAGGTGTCCCTGCCCATGATAGGAGGGTTGGAACTGGATGACCTTTAAGGTCCCTTCCAACCCAAACTATTCTATGATTCTATGAAACACACCTGCATTGAAATACCACTCAAAATGTCTGATTTCAAGTTCTTGAGAGAGTGGTTTAATTTCTCTAAGCCTGGCAATACTTAACACAACTTTTAATTCTTTAACAAAATGCTTTAGGAATAGAAAAATGGTTTAGACACTATAAGGTGGCTTTACCACCCTTACAAAACCATCAACACATACTCAGGCAGTATTGTTTACAAAATTTATTAGTCTTTAAAAATTCCACTGGTCTGGAAAACATTTTTAACCTCTATGAATACGATGTGCTCAGCTCGAGCCATAGTCCACCAAAGCTCTTTTTGAAACCAAGCATGGGGTTGTTTGAAGTGATGCATATGCTTTGCTGGATCATGGCCTTACTCCACAATTCCCACATGTCCTGCTCATTCAGATTAGACAAGGTTTTCAGAAATATTCCTAGTGCACTCTCTCAACTTAAAACCAGGTAGGGTATGGGAAAGGTTTCTTACACTGTCTTGCACATCCCTTCTACCCACTCAGTTTTTAGAGTTATTCCCGTTAGCCAAAAAAATTTTTCAGTTGTGTATGTTGGATTTCAATTTCTGTAAAATACTTTTTTCCATCTTTTAAATCTTGTTCATTCATTGTACTTAGCTAGTTTTAGCCTAGGTATGATGTTCATTGACTGCAGTTCTTGGAATAAAAGTTTACAGGCATAAGGTATGCGCAGAGAAGACACATGACATGATGATTTGCAGTAGTGGCACCTAGAATTAAACAGAAAGAAAGTCAGAGTTAGTGCATAAATTAAGGTCTGTGGAAGAAGAACAGTTGCCACTACCCACTGGTTTCTTTGTCCACCTGCATTCAAACACTGGGCTCAGTCCTAGAAGAAGCTGGATGCTTGAGACACATTTTAGTGCTTAAGCAAGTCATAACTTTAATCCCTCATAACTTTAAGCCCTTAAAAATCTGGCTGAAGCCAACAGGACCTTAATGTTAAACCTGCACTTTACTTGGAGGAGAATCACAGTGCTCAGTAGCGAACAGGACTGACTTCTGCTTCTTTGCCATTCACATAACTGCCAACACAAATTCAGCACTGCATAAGGAGAGAAAGGAGATGAACAAAGCTAAGTATTTCTGAAAACATGGCTAATGGTCCAGTTCCTGTCTGAGATCTATGTCATAAAAAATACGCAGGAAGAAATAAGGTGGACAACTTTTTTTCCTTGTATGTAATTTCACCCTATAATGTCTCAAATCAGTTCATCGTCCAGAAGAAGAGGCATCTCTGATCTTACATCTCTCTCTGTAAACAGTCAAAGCTTTAGTTAAGACAGAAACCCAGTAAAACTGCTTTAATATATACTCTTTGCACTCTTTACTCAAATAATGATCTTAAACTTCTGAGAGGAAGGGATTTTTTTGCCATATAGATATAGCCATGTCCATATAAGGACTAGATAGGGTGGTCATTCAGCCATTTGTCCAGTATCAGGACTCAAATTCTGTGGTGGCAGCAACTGTTTCACTAGTAACTATTAGCAATTTATCAGTAATTATTTCGTTTCATACTCAGTGTATCTTTCTTATACGTATCAGTTTCCAACTTGCCCATTTCCTTGTTCTCTTGTGTATTCCCCATCTTCTGGTTTTGAAGAGCTGAGAAAGCCAGGCCTCTGGGAACACGCCGTGACTCAGCATTTTGCTAATTATCTAACAAAGCCCTTTTTTTGCTTCTATGTTTCAAATTTATCTTTCTGGCACAAACTCATTACAGTCTGCAGATCCAACTAAGGACGAATTAGCCAAACTCCTATACGTTTCTGTGGCACAGAATGAGGCAAAGAATCGAGATCTACCATAAAGCCAATGCTTAGTCACTTGCTTCTGTTACCAGTGAACTTGATCCAGAGCATCTGGATGTCAGTGGGGACAAGCCCAATAAAGCTGGTTAGTTCTTGGTTATGAGGTTATAAGGTTCTTGGTTATGAGACTTGGTGTTAGTCTTTCAGTTGCTCTATTCTTGAAGCATTTTCTTTCTTTTTTTAGTTTTTTAGAAAACAAACAAACAAAAAAAGCTTTCAACCAATGGTACAGAAGCCTTAATTACTTTTCTGTAGTCCATGATGAGGAATGAAGCTACACTTCTCCCCAGTAATTGCTTCGGCTTTGTCTGGCTCTAGGCAGTAAGATGGTAATAGACTGAACTAGGTGTTTCCCTGAAACAGGCTTCTCCTGTAGACTCTTGTTACACAGGGGAAATGTTACATGCCTGTAAAACAGAATAGACCTCAACTATAGGTTTATAACTGCTCCTCTAGTCCAAATTTATAGGGTTAGGTACATTTTTATAGTGGGAGAAAGTATCCTAAAATAAGAGGCTGTTTTCTGATGATAACGTAACAAGAGACTGCTCTCAACAGAAGAAGCCTCACAAGCCCTGGAAGCCTGATGAGGCACAATTTCTCTGCTATGAGCAGACGTCTGGCATCTGATTACAGCAACTAGGGACTGAGGAGCAGAGAATATTCACTATACCCAGATTCAAAGCTGGGCCTGCATTGTACTTGGATGGGGATCACCAGAAAGGTTAAGGTGCAGTAAGCAAAAGGCACAAAGCTCTGTCAAACAGAGATCACAGAACTGAAGAACTTGAAAGACCATTTGGTACTTGAATTGATACTGAACTGGACAGGAAAAGGTAACAGTGCCAAGGCTGAATCTGGACAAGAAACAAAATTCTTCTTCACGTATATTTTAAAATGTTCAGACTCCAAGGATTGGAATAATTTCTCATCATCAAAAAACAACCAAATTCTGCTCATTGCATTTGTTTGAGTCCTGACCCTGAGCATCTGTACTAGAGCAAAGCTGTAAAATTTGCGTAGAACTGGACTGTCACAGTAAGTTTCTACTGCATTTTTATGTGGATTAATTCCGTCACTGCCACAACTGCCCCTTTCCCCTGCGTAAGTGCCAGTTCAGGCTCCAATGCTGATCTGCTGTTTCAGTCTTGTAGAAAAACTGACACGCCGGCTAGTCCTTGTCTTGGAGGAAGGGCTAATCTTCCTTACGACAAGTGTCCTTAATGCTGGCCAACAAACAGTATGTTTCTAAAAGGTTTCTGAAAAGGTCAGTTTGGAAGTTTCTCTTAATGACCTGGTCTCTACTGTGATGCTCATTATAGGACCACTTGCTTCACCCACCAGTAGACATAGTGTATCATTTACCAGAAACTACCTCTCACGGATTACTCTCTCACATCAGACAGCTTTTCAAAGAATCAGACAGCAAGTGTGCCTGCCTCAGAGAGCAGTTTCTTTCACTGTTTTTATAAAGAGTTACTAAACTTTGTTACAAACATCAAAATACAAAATGTATTAACAACACTTTAATAATAAATTGCAATGCTATTTCTAAAGTTCAAATTCCTAATTTTCTCCAAGGCACCTTCACTTCCTGTGGTCTGAAAATCTTCATGGACTGCTCTGAAAGTTAAGGTCTTATAAAAAAAATAATTGAGATCCATCTGCATAGAAGTTTTTTCAAAGCAATGCTTTGCACAGTTAGAAGTGGTTGGTTGGTTGACTGACGGTGTGCCCTTCCTTTTAGACAACTTCCTTCAACTGTTATTTGCATTGCAGTAGTTTTAAGAGACCTGGATGAGGAAAAGGCCTCTGTCGTTACAAACCGTGTACATACGCTCAAGAAAAACAGTAATCTCAAAAATACTTATTGCACAAAAGCCAGTAGGACAATGCCCAATTAAAAATCACAAATCACACCAGGATGTACAGAGTAGGTCTTGTCTCTCCTCTGAATTTCATGTGTTTCCCTACCTCTGCCTGAACTTCTGCTCCACAAGGAACAGAATTCTGCTACTAGCAGACAAATATGGTGCTTAGTTTCTGTCCAGAAGCCAAATACTTCAGAAGAAAGGTCTGATGAAGGGCAGAAATGGTAGCTGTCACTTTCATGCATCTAAAAACTGAGAATACACCTTTCCTCCTTTGTTTCTGTACATATACATATTCATATATATATATATATATATATGAAAATCACTCTTAAAGCACTGAAGTGAATAAAGTCCTATTTCCTGCCTCTCCCAATACATTGATATTGATATTCATGATGTGGCCAATTTTCAAACAATTTTCTTCTGAGGTATTTAGAAATGAAACTTTCGCCTCCTTCCAACCCTCTGTCTTCCCATGACATAAATATTAGAGTAATTTGTAACTTGAATTCACACCATCCCTTGGTCATAGGACTCCGCATCACCTGTTTTCACAAAGCTTGTGAGAACACTGTATCTCAAACTCCTCCTGGTCTCACAAGTCCATTTTTCTGCCTGGCTAAACCAAAACCAAGCTAAAGAATGTAAAAAGAAGATTCTCTATCTTCTGATAACAGTGGTGTATTTCCAACACGGTACAGGGAAATTTAAATTTAGCATCTCAAAATTACTATAAAGAAAGAATAATTGAGAGAAAAGCACGTAGTGTTACACATGGAAAATTCCACATAGTATAAACTTCCCCTACATGCAACAGATAAACTCAGTACCGTCTTACGACCCAGAACAAGACATCAAGACAATTAGCTAGACTGGTGATAAGTGTCTTGGGGGCAAGGCATTTGGCAGAAACCAACTGAATTTTGAACCAGACAGCTACTTGCCTCTCACACTCCAACACAGGACTGGTGTGTTTCTCTGAAGCTTTGAACACAAGCTCCTTGTTTCACAAGATTACAAAGTAAAAGGCATTTCGGAGGACGACAGTCAAAGAAAACGATGCGTGTATCATTATGAACTCCACAGCAGGAGAACATAAAAGCAGGGGATACTGCTTTCTTCTTCTGTTCTTCTGTTCCCACTCTCTTCAGCCTTGTGAGGTTCAACTAGGAAGATCTGTGACTGGTCTAGCTAATAATCTCATTTCTGATGTCAGAAGAATTAAGGACTTTGCAGCTAGTTTTTGTTTTTCAAAAACAAGTGATATAAAGGACTGAGGGTTTGCTAATCCCCTGCAAGTGAGGAAGGGAGGCAGCAGACAAGAGTGAAGGTAACCTTTCCCACTGCCACAGCTGGCTGTGAAACAGAATACCTGTGCTTCACAAGAGGAGAGACCCCTGGCCCATTCACTATACTCTCACTTTAGTCCCAAGTTCAATCAGACCATAACAAAGAACTGTCCCTGTTGCTAGTTCTCCAACTACCATTTTTGAATGTTGACATTGGTTTTGATTTAGGTGCATGGGACTGTTAACTGATGTTTGGGAGCAGTTAAACTGAGAAGCACTATAACTAAGGGCAAAGTTCTGTTACACAGAGGCACATTTAGTCTGTACCACTTTGCTTTATGCACATGAGAGCGAGGTTTTTTTTTTTTTGAAAATGTGAGCACATATGAAACATGTCATGTCATGAAAGTGAGGATTAGGCACCACAATTTACAAAAAGCATCACAGTGGGACAACTTACCAGCCAGAGTACCCCAGCAAGCCACACTGCCCACAAACATCCACTTCAAAGGCATCACTTGAAATCATCAGCCTCTCCAACAGAAGCATGCTGGCTCCATAACCTATCAAACAATCCCGTTCCATCTCTCCAAGACGTAAACCACCATCACGAGATCGACCTTCAGTAGGTTGCCTTTGGAATAAATATTTGAAAAATTTAGTAAGTATTCCAGAACACGGTATTATACAACTTTAAGAATGCCTGTCTTCAAACTGTAGGAACAGTTTTCTACAAATGAGACTTGCTGATCTCACAAACGTGTTATCAAGTTGAAGCAATCCCTCTATGCTTCTGCACTAGAAGTATGATGTAGTTCTGTGCGTAGCAACTACAGAGTCAGGTTACAACTATTTACCTCATAGAATGTAGCTGAGTAAGTGAAAACAAACAAACAAACAAAAGACTTAACAGTATCCAAGACCATCTAGACACAGATTTAGTACTCTTTGTTTATGAGACATTCATTATAGTTTGTAGCTAACTAAATAAAACAATATCCAGCAGCAAATGAATGAATCATCAAGCTAATGTTTTAGCTGAACTACAGCTAAGACTAAATTCTTAAAATAAAACCATTTTTGATCTGGAAGAGAATATCAAAATAAAGAAGCAAACAAGCAGCACACGTATTACTAAGTCATTATTTAAATACTACTTTTATTACTTAGGCAACACTTATCTAGTTTTTTTTCCCAAGTCTGACAGTTAGCAGACTAATTCTTGCATTGTATAGGTTCCTGGTTCTCTAGTTCCTCAACACAAATCAAACTTAATTTCTAGTCTGAAAAGACGTCCTGCCCTCATGGTGCTAGAGTGAAGTTTTAACAAAGCAATATAAGTATATGCTAAAGATTTTGAAGTAAAAAGGCAAGGTATAACATATTATTTAACAATATAATGACTGCTTGAGCCTTCTTTTTTTCATTTTTTTTTTTTGGTTGGATAGTCAAAACTTGAAGTCTTGTTTGTCATACTGCAGCTTCATACAGTACTGGTCCTACCCTCATGTACTGGCACAATGCAGTAGTACTTAGGTTGCAAATATTACAGTGAACTATGCAGCAAAACCCATCTCGAATTCCCGAAGCACTAATATATTGCATGCATTTTATTAAATACTTCAGTCTTAGTATATTCCCTGTGAAGTGCGGCAGCAAAGAGAAGAAATAAAAAGTGTTATTGGCAATCCTAAGAGGCTATGCTGCTCAGTGAGACCCCATGTTTATGTGCTGTTTCTTATATGTGCAAAAGCGTAGTCCAATTAGAACACCCAATGACGGATACAGCCGATAACTTTTGGAGTATATTTTGTTTATACTATTTCAAATAACTGAATTCATTAAACAAACTATTAAAAGTGAGATTTTACCAACTTCTGGCAGCTCAGAGAAAAGGATTTGTAAAAGCCTTCAACGTTTAATAATCTTTTGTAACAAGTATAAAAACCCCCACATCTATTTAGCAGACTAAAATATCTTCTGAAGTTGCATTTGTTTTTACACAGAAGTAGTTTCCTCTACCTTGACCACACTGAAACCTTAAAACTAATCTGCTTGTAATTCAAATCATCCTTTTCATTCACCTAACCTTCCATTTTCCCCACTGTTGGGTGAATGGATAGAAGTTGTTTACATCCTGATTAAACTCCCTAGGGCCCCCACCCCACATGATGGCAACATCACTGTTCAGATGTTGTTTTAAAGGACTAACCCTGTAGTGAATGGTTTCTCTTCCAAAGTCCCAAGAGGCAGATTTTATAAGCAGATACAGGCATTTGCTGCAGTGCTATAAGTTCCTTTTACCAACTGACTTCTATAATATTAGTTAATGCACAAATCTACTTAAAAAAATTTCATCAGGTGCTGCACCACAGGATAAAATGCCAAAATAGCTTCATAAACACGAGCCCCAATTAAGTTGCAAGCAAATTAAGGGAGGACAAAATAGCTTTAAAAACAATAGGAACTCAACTCCAGCCCTTTAGGATTTGATGGGCTATGGACCCTCCAGCAGGTACAGGATAAAGATTCTTAAGGCAGCTGAAATCTGATTTTAAAAGAATCAAAACACAAAAAGCCCTCCCCCCAAAAAAAAAATTAAAAACCCTAGCCTGAGTCTTAAGCTTTTAAATGTTTCAGTCCTACTGAATGTCAAGATGACCTCATTAAAAAACCAAAACAAACAAAATGCTCCCTCCCTAAAAAGTTTTCTAAAGTACCAAAAATTTCAATATTGAGATTGGGCCTTTGAAGAGAGTAATTTATGCTCTCTAAGTCTATTGGATTTTGCTTCTGGTTCACATGAGCTTGAAAATTCCTCACACCAAGGGTTGTTTAAAATGTTAAAGTAGTATTTATAAAGCATTTGTGCTTCCCCTTTCTCTCTATATACATATACACTGCAGCTGTTGCCCTGGGCAACTACTTCCATTCTCTATTCTAAATATAACATTCTGAAAAGAAAGTAAGACTCTTGTAAATAAGATTAGGAATATCATTAAAAAGAGGTATTTCATCATATTTACAAACAAAAAGATAGAAAGTTCTTTAAATTCTTAAGCGATAAATAAAGTTCTGTGATTCTTTAAAAAAATAAGGCCAAGTGGTCTTCATACTACTGAACTGCAGCATTTAGGGAAAAAAGCATAAAACAATTAAATTCAGTGGTTTTAAGCACATTAAGAATTTATTTGCACCATTTCTGCATTTTCTGGAAGAACAGTAGGTTTAGGTTTATGGCCTGGTTCATTGTTTCATTGGCCAGTGGAGGGAAATAGTCTACCCCTATAAGAGCAGGCCCTGTAGGTCTCAGCAGGTCTTCCTTGTGCATATGACAGAAAGCCACTGGCTAACTCAAAATGGACTCATTGGCTGCAACACTGATCTCCAAGAAGTGGAGTATTACCTAGAAAAATGCTGCCTGAGGGACGAGGGAGTACTGTGCTCCCACAGCCCCAGAGTGTAAAGACGAGCCCTGACTAGTGTCATCCCATTGCTCCCTTGGAGTACAATAGGAACCAGATATCTGATAAGTTCAAAAGACATGCAGTAGGCAGCTCTGACAATGTCCATCAAAACAAATATGCATGCAGAAAGCTTATACTCATCTCTTGCAAGGAAAACTAAAAGCAGTTTATCTATTGAAAAAGATCTAGCAGGACTGGGTATCTAGGCAACATCATATATAGAACTATGTTTTAAACTGTCGACTACTCATGGCAAAATAAATTAAGTACTGTCTTTCATTTAACAAACACCATTTCAGAGGGCAACATCCTGGTGGTTTTTGACTGTGTTGACAAAGAGTGCTGCTTTGCAATTCTACAAAGTCTTGTTTTAATCAGAACAATATCTAGAATCATTGACATTCAAGGAACTTAAGTCTTCTGTCTTATTCCAGATGGACATACAGCTTTGCTCTGCCAGTTAAGGTACATTTGATATAGAACAAAATGCATTTCAAGACAACAACAGTCAAATTCCATGTTGGAAGCTGTTACAGGATTACTTTTAAAAGCAAAAAACCCCAATGTTAGAGGCAATCTACTCTCCGGGAAGTGCAATAGATAATAAAACAATAGTGATTATGAAAGTTGGCAAACCACATTCTCTCAGCAGAGGTGATGGCAATAAAAAAGTTTAATTAGTTGATGAGAAAAAGGAAAATTCCTAAAAGCCTATTCAAAAGGCAGCATAAATTGAACTTTCACTAGCTTTCCTGAAAGTCAAATAAAGAGCCCTAGCTACATAGTGTGATGCAACTGACTATAACAAAGAATTCAAAGAAAAGTAATGGTTGGGAGAAGTGATACAACCTTCATCTTTACATGTAAACATTACCTTGACTTGGGACTTCATTTAAATTCAATATCTTGAAACAGCTGAGAGGCTGGGGAAGCAATACAAAAACAGGTCTGGGAGCTCCAGTAAAGCAACTCTGTGCACTGTTAGCTAAGATGGTGTGTTTTTATTTTCATGTGAAGTACCAATTACATGACTAAGACGCTGAAGAACAGAAAATGGGGCAGGAAGCCCATTATTTAGAAATATCACTTATGTTTATATCACCAAGCAGCTGTGGTAGGAAACCATGGCTGTGCTATACTTGCTCCTCTTAACATGGCTGAGGAGGAAGTTCAGACAAGAATTACAAAAACCTTTCATGCTTCCTCTCCTGGTTTAATCACTGGTATCAACTTCCTATTAGGAAGTGTGAGACAACTTCAGTTTGTCCTACTGACAGCATGAGGTTAGAAAGCCAAAAGGCACAGGAAACATTCAATGAAAAGCGGCAGAGAAAGATACAGGTACAGTAGAGACCCGCCCCTCCATTCTCTTAATAGCACATCTGCAGGTTGAAGGTAAACCTCTTAAGAGGACAGACTTGATAACTTATTGTGCAGACAGGCAAGGCAAGAGACGTAGATTAGCACGTGATAAGAAGCTAAAAAATGAATTAAGAAATAAAGAATACAAATAATGCTTATTATAGGAAAGAGCAGGGCAAGACAGACATGACTTTGTGCTTATATCTCAAAAAGAGCAAAAAAGGGACCAGTCAAAAAGAAGAGTACCGCTGTGCAGCAGGTGAAGTATATACAGCATAAATTATAGTCCAGAGAGACCGGCAAAAGACTTTTAGAATAATCTTTGCTAGAATACTCAAGACTAGCTGGCAATTAACCTTCTGGTAAGATATAGCAAATAATCCTACTGTGCTGGAGAGAGGTGGACTAAACAATCCACTAGAAGCCTCCTCAAGGCAAAGTCTATGCCACTGAACTGTTTTTCGTAATCCAGGAATTTCAGCAGTTTATAACATAAGCGCAAGCTGCCATAGAGCTTAGCTTTAAGGAGAAAAGGTACATATTATCAGGAAAAGCAGGGTGCTTCAAATTCCCTAATGGTCCAGACAATTTAAGTCCACCTCCAGGGGCTCGTGTTACCTATTACTCAGACTACACCTGCTTAACTTCAAAACTTGACAAAAAAAGATGTCAACATGGTAATCGGCCTTTTTGTTGGAGAGAAAACCAAACTCAGGCTCAGTGCAATGATCTTGACCCCGAAGGAACTAAGAACATTTCTTTAATTGGGAAAATATAAATGGATATTCACAGTTGGCACCTCTGTAACTTTTACACTTTATTAGTCTGAAGGCAGTATTCTCCTGCATGGTATTGAATGACAACTGCGGACAACTATGTGCTATACAACCCTAAATTCAGTTTTAGAGTTGAATGGAAGAGTCTGCAAGGCAAAGTGCCACATATCAGTGATGCACATTATCCTAATGCTTGTTTGCACTACACCACAGTCAATTTGCTTTGCCTTGACAGGTGAAGACATGGGCTATATCAATACTAACCTGCCGAATACCAAAAGATGCTGAAATATTAAAAGAAATTTCTTCCTTCTACTCATACTCAATTCTGTAAAAGTACAAATGTTAAATTAAAAGAAAAAATCCTCCTAAGATACTATGAAATGAGCAACCTGACAGAAAAGGGTTAGAATGTCCACTCTGAATCAGCAGATGGTATTCTTACCAACTGCTAACAGAAGTCTGAGAAGCAAACTCAGTGTTTTGGACTACATAGAGCACATGTGGACATGGAGAACAACCTAGTGCCACAGTCTACTCTTAGGGCTTTTAGTCTTTAACAGTGTATTAACAGGTAATAGCATTTTGTGTCAAGTAGCAAAGAGTAAACAAACAGTTTTATAGCTGTCAGTTGGCTAGGCAGACTTCTGAATGTACACTAAGAATTCTTTTTTGTTTATCCTCTAACAATACCTGGTGAGCACTGCTCTGGGTCCTCGAGCTCTTGCATGCATTTTATCCAACACCATGTGCTTTAGTTTCTGGTAATAAACAGGGCCAAAATAGATATATGCTTCCAAAGGTTCCCTGAGGAAATAAAAAACAAACCAAAACCAATATTCACAGTTAGCACATATTTACTTCAAGAAAGACAAGACTGTCACGTACAGGAGGAATTTGGAACAATCTGGGAATCATGAATCCAAGAAAAATGTGTTTGTGTTTTCAGGACAGTCGGAAAACCCCAGAGAGAAACCCTCTGAACACAAGAGCAGTGCACTGCCAGCACCACATACTGCTGTATCCATCCATTCCTTTCCTCGTCTCTGGCCGTAAGCTGTGCAGACATAGGTACTTGTTTCAGCTGTACCATGTTGAGTCCCTCCTGTGTCTGTGCAGGAATATTTCAGCAATGTCTTCAGGCACTGGTAAAGACCATAAATGTGTCAGACCCTGAAGATTGACTTAGGATATTTCTGTTTACATTCCTTCTCTCTGCATCGTCTACACACAAACCAAAAGGTAAGCATATATAGAAACAAATCCATGCAGCATAAATGCTCAAACCATCATTTTTAGAGGAACACTTCAAAGAATTTAGGTTTGCAAGGACAGCTTAGCCCTGGCATACTGAACTTGACAGTCTTCCCATCCACCAGTTCTCCCTGCGCGCCACTTGGAAGCCCAACTCAAGACCCAGATGGGTGAAAGCCCTCCCTGAGCGGTTGTGCATCAGCATTGCTGTCCCTGCAACGCTGTTCAGCGGCTGCATCCACAGGACAAAACTCCTTGCCCTGGCTGGCATCAGGGTCTCAGACAAGCTGGGTACAAGGGCTCTTGAGAACTGTGTTTAGGCACTTGCATCAGCTTGGGAACATCTGTAAGCAGTACAGAGGGCATTACTCCACCGTATGAGCTGGAATAATGGCTAAAGATTTCCGTGTTTAAAACACATCCAACTGTAAGAACAGCACAAGCACCTAAAGATCAGAAAGCAACAGTTGAAAGCACTCAGACTATTTCCAAGCTTCCACCTTCAGCACTAAGAACAACCAGATTTAACACAAACTCGGCACTGCCACTGATTTATTTTTAAAAAAATGCATGTGCAATGTAAAACCAAGCAGGAGACAACAGTATTGCACCTCTCATTCAGAACAAATTCTAACATGATACAGTGTTATTCTAAAAGCTACCTGAAGGAAATAGTAAAACTTAACTGGGCATTTGGAAATTTCCAAACTTCCATACTGTTATCAAATCTGCCTTCAAACTTCTAAACAAAAAGATTAAGCAAGTGAAATTTGCTTGGAAGAATATCAGTACCCTAAGGCAAAGTATCTAAATAGGGTACTACAAGTTTGGGGATGAGGGACTTTTAGAGTTAGATGATTTTATTTTTCCTAGAAAACAGGATTTACTCTGATTTCTTAAAATTTGTCATGACATACCAAGAGAAAGTATTTAAAACACTGGAATATTTGATATACAATTTATGGAATATGGAGCGGGTAAGGAAAACAAAATCACCACTCTGAAACAAAAAAGAGAAATGACATATGGAATAAGTTGGTAGGAAAAGCAATTAAAACAAAAAGTATTAAAAGAAAAACCTTACAAAAGAGACCTCCCTATTTATTATCCTGGGAGGATAATAAAAATAGCAGGAAGGTAGGATTAAGATACGTTTTGGAAGGGCAGGCATGTGGAGCCATATGGCCTTTTCCTGTTCCTAAACTATCTTTATGTTCTTTGAACTCTGTGTCTCAGAAGCCGGTCCGATTGACACAGCAGGAAGTTTGCAGATTAGAGTTTTATGCCAGACTGAATCACTGTGTAATCAAAAGAAGAAAAAAAAAAAAAGAAAAAAGAGCACATACAAAATATTCCTAAGGAACAGACACCTGCCTCCAAATCCATATTTTACAGTACCATTAAAGTCAACATGAAAATGCTTATCTGATTCCAAGCATACATAGATTTGCTGTCAGCAGAAACTTGAAATTTCTCACAATGACTCAGAAAGAAAACTTTGATTTTACCTTTTTTATCTTGAAGTAAAAGTTGGGAAAATTTCACACATACTACAAAAGCCATTCACATTACAGCCACACAAACACTAGTAACTCTTAAAATACAGAAAACCAAAATACTTCTAAGGGTGAAAAAAGCCACAGTGTACCATTCTTCAGCCCCTTCCCTCCATCTGACAGAGTGGTTTGCAAATATAAGAAAGTTCCTGAGCTCCAAGACACGTGAAGATTTTTCATAGGTATATAAACAGGATTTCCTCAGTCCCTGAAACACCTAAATCTACACAGCAGATTCTTACCCAGTGATACCAGATGTGACGTAGTCCTTCCCAAGGTAGTTATAACCATGGCGAATAAGATCTTCACACACATCCTTAACTTTACTGCCTCCAAAAGCTGTTCCATAGTGAAATCTGCCATCGAGGACCCCAGCTTTTCCAGCCAGGAGTTCAATTAACTTTCCTACCTGTGCAAAGAAAAGCAGAGTTAAAAGCCTACTCATTAGCATGGGCGCATTGCTGTATTGGTCACAGCATAAGGTAGCCAGGAAAAGCATCTCTGAAGGCAGCTTGGGTTATTAGATGCAATGGGACGAAAAGAAGAACCCTGAGAACAAGGAAACTCTTCCCTTTTGACACCTCCCGTGTGAAGGCACGAAAACTGGACACACTGCAGGATTTGGGAACACACTTAAGGTCCAGAGTAAGGTAGTTACACTTTTTCCAATTGCCTGGAAAATAAGCAGGATCCAGCATGGCCTTCTGCTCTAGGAAACAGCCTCAAGGACTGACATGCTACAGTGCAGTGGAGGGAACAGAAGGGAAGAAGCCAATAAAAACTTAAAGATCAGAGGCTGTATGAAGTAATCAGTGGAGGTCCCATATAAAGGCTAGGCTGCCCTATATTTAGTGTGACCCTGCAGCACAGGTAGACTTGCATCAGTTCCAGGGAGGTATGTGTGACATAAGAAGTTATACATGTCTAGAACTATTATGGAAACTTCTCCCTAACCTTCACCTCACAGTCTGCCCAAAACAGCTTAGTGAGCATAAGCAATAGGGAAGGAAGAGGGAAAGCAAGGAATTTTAAAACAGAAAGGGTGCAAGTGAGGTACTTGGTGGCTTTTCTAATAGCTTGACATAGAACAAAATCAGAATGATGCACAAACAGCCCCATCCTTACTGCTTTTATAGCAGCTTATTTCAAAACACGCAAAACAGAGAGCTGAACACTTATAGAAGAGTGAGTATGTGGCAAGACGACTGGAGAATATTCTCAGTGAAACCATGTTTCAAACTTTTTTATGTTTCTCCTGGTTAATCTACTTCACTTTCCTTATCAGGGGACATTGTCTCTTTAATAGTAACATAACCACTAACCGTCATACGCGATGGGAAGCCATGAGGGTTCATTATGATATCTGGACAGATTCCTGTATCGCAAAATGGCATGTCCTCCTGAGGAACAATCAGTCCACACACCCCTGCAGAAGAGAAAACATTTCAATTCACAAGCAGCGAACCACCAGCAGGGCTGACGCTCATCACCAGATTTTCTTTAGTGTTTTCCTCCTCCTCTCTTTCTCATGGATCACTTTTTACCCAGATTCATTACCATGACCAGTGCTCGTAACCTGCAGGCTAAAAGAGAGCCCTTGTGACAGGACTGGCAAAATTAGCATACCCTTACAGAATGTTCCCAGTGATTTGCGAGTAAGCAAATTAGGGAAGAAAGCTTTAGATACAGTTTTCAGAGGCAAGCAGAAACTTTTGACCAGACTCAAGGGAGACCTAGTTTTTAAAGCTGATGCTATAATTTCCTCAAAAAAAAAAAAAAAAAAGAAGAAGAAGAAAAAATCAGGCCTCTTACTGTATCTCTTTGGATAAGTAAAATTATTATTGATTAGAAATTTGTTTATAATATATGTGTTTGCTAAATATTGAAAACAAAAAACAATCAAGTCAGGACTTTCACAGGAACTAAGTGGAGATAAGTAAGGGAAATGAAAAAAACCCCACAGAACAAGTTATTTTTCAGATAGCATTCATAAGACTGATTTTGAAGAATCACAAAGTACAATCCACTCCTCAGACTGCTTATATTTTGTCAGTCCATAAACACAAACTGTACCTTTAATAGTTTTGCAAGCTCTTTTCAGTCTCCATCAGTACTGGATGCAAAGACGACACTCCACCCCCACCCCTCCCAACCTCTAAAACTAAAGATTAGACAGAAACATGAAAACTCAATTAAAACGGTCTATCATACAACCCTAAATTTTCCTTGCAACCCTTACAACTGTTTCTACGGTGAATTCTACAAATGAGAAAACTGCAGCTATCAATGACTGAGAGATTTAACATTCAAAATCAGGTGTTAAAATGCAGCTGCTTAAGCCCATACTCCTTTGAACCAAAGCTACTGTTTCAGTTGGACAATTTCTTCCAGAGGCCCTTAGAGCTGAAAAAGCCTGCAAGCTATTTGGGATCAGCCTGCTGCAACTGCAAGAGCACGCTTTGGGAACAGTTCGAAGCAGAGGGGGCTCCTGGAAGATGGAGGGTGCTGGTTACAGGCCTAAAAAGGCATCCCCCAACCAGTCAGTTCACAGGGGGATATTGGCGTCTGCTCAGGAGGGAGCTCCTCTTCCCCTGTCCAAGCAAGACAGGGATAGGTGTATGGGACAGTAGTTAATAGAAAGAGAATGGTTAAGTATGGGGGAAGGGAGCAGAGAAAAAGGACTGGAGTGTTTGAGGCAAGGGTGGTGGTGGTTGTATTTAACTTTTAAACCTACTGAAACTACTTTTCATTGTTGTATTATGATAAATCAGTAATATTCTCCCTGCCAAGCAGCAATCATTTGCTGAAAGTGAAAAAACAGCCCCCCATCCCACTATCTCTTGTGCACACAGTGTTTTTTTATCTTAAAACTGTATACATACGTATTTATTATATATGCATTATGGCACACACATTTTGCTTTATTCACATTTACTTCTAAGAAAGCATTAGGTTGCATCTGGACTTCAGGGCACCTGTAAGCCAAAAATTAAATCTTAGCTAACTTAAAATTACTTTAGGCTCTGAAAACCTTTTATATGCCAAGCCGGTTCCCATAGCAGACAGCCACTGTGTTGTTTGTTTTGTGTGAAAGTGAATGATAAAAGATCCATGAAATCGACACAGAAAGGCAGAACAGCAGAAAGAACTGAGGGCTCTCCATCATAGCGGCTTCTACCCTCCGCTGACTTGTATAACAATGGGACCTACACACCCAACTGCAGATCTAACACAGCTGTGCATTTCATTAGATGAAGAGCACTAGTGACACAAGTAAATAATTAACTTATTCTGGTCCGCTGACTGTGGTTATGAGACCAGTCATAGCTGACAGATTTTAATACAAGTTAACACAAAGACAGCATAATGAGCTTAGAAGTTAAAAACAAAATATTTAGACAGAATCCAGCAATGTGAAGCTCACTAGGCCATTTATAAAGTTTCTATTTTAGAGAAAAAAAAAAAAAAAGAAAGAAAAAAAGCGAAAGCTATAAAACCTCAGTTCTAAGCTTCTGTATTTTAAGAAGTCTCTGAATTTATAACAGATCTGCAGCAGGTCCATGCGTATTTAGAAAGCAAGGCAGAAAGAAGATTCTTCCTCTGCTATGTTTTAAGAAAAGATCATTCTAAAAAACTGTTAAAAAAGCTTAAAGACACCATTCCTACATCCAATACTACTTTGAAAAGCAAGTAACTGCAATTCATTTCAAAATGCAATCCTGATTTTATTTTGCAGTCACTTGCCTTCAGAAGTTCTTTAAGAGACTAAGGCTTACAGATCACACTGTAAGCTCCTGAATTTGCTACTCTCTTTCCTGCCTGACCACTGAGCCAGAGTTTGCAGCAGGGCAGAAAAAGGCAAGTCTAGTGGTTCAGCATAGCCCAGTAGCTGCAAAAAAGTGACCAAGTGAATTAATCCACATAAGTGGAATTACCACTTGCAACTTGCTCATAAAACAGCAAAGGAGAAAAGAAGAGGCTGGATTTAAAACAGCTTCAAGTTCCAACTGTTGCCCTGTCCAACTAAGATCTGCATTTCACAACCGCGCTGCCCAACTATTCTCCATAAAATGATCATACATAGGACATGCTCAAGTGGGTAACTTTTTCTGGCTCTTACTGAAAGTTTTTATGATATCCTAATTGTTATTTATTTAGACATCACACAAAAATCATTCCCCAGCATTCACACAGGACACACAATTTGGTTTTATTCACTTTCCTTCCCCTTGCAAATTTTATATGTTGCATCTGAAATATAGCAAAAGAATTTGAAATTAAATGTTATACTGTGATGGGCCTAGATCTGCTCCCACCTTTACACTCCCTAGTTCTCATCTAGGATCAGAATCAAACACCAGTAAGAAAAATGCTGCAGGCAAAACAAAAAAAACAAGAATTTTTTTTTTAATATGGACTAATAAGAGGGTTGTATGTTTGAGCAAGAAAGCATCCAGCAGCTTGTTACACATCATTTATTTTCAACTGAAAAACAAATTAAACTACAGAAAAAACTTTGTGTATCAATTTCATGATGTCATCTTGCAGTGAAAATGCTAACAAATTCTTTTAAGATATCCCTCTTTCACTCTCCCCAGAAAAGTGGATTAAGCATGGTAGTTTACTGCAAGGATAATTGTTTAAATTAAAATAAACTTAAATCAGACGTCTACAGTGGTTTAACACACAAGTATAAAGCAGCCATAGGCAGTGTTTTTCAATGCTATTGTATGTTAGCCAATAAATGACAGCCCACTGACTATGCATGATGGCCCCCATCCTCACACACGCTATCTGCATCAGTCCTGACAGCATCCCAACACCCATCTACCACCATAAGGCCCAGACAGGGCATAAAGGTCCTCCATCCCAAAAGTTCTTTTCTCCTTTAATATCTTCTTTTTCTAAACAAGAGAAATTCAGGTTTCCAGAATTGATATCTTTTATGCGGCTGTTTTTACAGTTTGCTGATAAACACGAATATAGACAGACTTGTAAACCGTCACTTCAGCAAAAAGGGGGAAGGGGAGTAACAGGATGGGGGCAGGGACAAAACACAACAGTATGGGAAAGTTTTTCACTGAGCTACGATAAGATACCTTCTATACACACACATGCCAAATGAAAAAAAAATATCATCAAATAAGTCAAAACAACCTAATATAGAAAACTAATTACTACCAGCAGGAGGGACACTAGAGAGCAAAGGAGACTAAGTGAATAGAAGCAGCAGTAATACCAGTTTCTATCAGCAAGATAAAAAGAGGCACATTACTAGATGTGCTTGTTTACTTATTCTAATGATACGGTGGTACAAGAGCTAAAACTAACTTGAAAGGTGTCTCTTTCAGATTTACCAGATTTGCCAGAATTTGCAAGCAGTCTTGAGAAAAAAAAGACTACACTGTGTAGCTATAACACTGCACCGTATATTATGGACACTTGACAAGCAGATTTGCAAAAATTAGTAAGGCTAAACAAAAACGTACATCTGCTTCAAAACTCTCTAATTACATACTGTGTTGGCTAACTAAGCATAAAACAAGTCCAGCAGAGAAAAATGCTGCATCACATAAGCTTTGTTCAATATTGAATCATTCACTGATCTATCATATCACGTGCTACATCACATTTGACATAAGAGGTAAAGAACAGAATTAAAATTAACAGATAAATAATGCATAAGTAAACTTGATTAGTTTTCTTATTAAAAACATCACTCTAAATGAGAGGAGGTGCTAGAAGACAATACAGTTTGTACACTGCTTTCCCATGAGCTGCTGAATGGTCTGATGTGATAAATTTGCATAGTCTGAAGCACACAAAGAGCTGATTAATTGAAACCCTTACAATGCTTCTGGAAGCAGCTATGGTAAAACAATAACCATAGGAACTTTACAAAATACACATGGCTGAATGAGTCAAGAGCTTAATAAAATGTGTGTTCAGGATACACTATTTGGAAACAGAATTAGAGATTTTTATTCTGTGCCATAAAATGCTAAACCACCCTAATTTCAGAGGTTCAGTTGAGGATTTACTGAAAAGGTCAGAAGGTTACCTGTTTGCTGCTTGAGATAAAAAAATACTGCAATTTTCTTCTTAAGACAGCAAGCCAAGCAGCCATTTTGTTAAAAATAAATAGGAAAAAGAAAGGTAATAAGAAGTTTCAATGGCATTCTGAGAATTCATTTGCTCATATTCAACTTCTGAAGATAAAAATATTAAGAAATTCCTACCTTTCCTGATGCATAATATCTACTAATCATGTCACATTCCTGCAGTCGATAACAGCAAATTCTTCTTAATGCCACTTCAACCACTTAATTCCTATAAATTAACTGATGTTTTATTAGAGATAAAGTACAAAGTCTGATTTGTAACTAGGGGGAAAATTACACAAGTAGCCATTCAAATCTAACATCTTACTTTACACGTACATACTGTACAAGAGCCCATAAAAAGGAGAAAGATAAGTTGGTTCTCAACAACAAAATCAGGCAAGCAGAAGGAAGATGCTCAAACTTGGTAAAAATTTTTTAAAAGTAAGCAAGGTCAGACTTTGGTACATAATCGGTATTGTTATCAAGTTTATGTAGCTGACAATGCTGTGAATGGATTTTGTTTTGACACTAAAGAACATGGTTCATTTAGGAAAACAAAGACCATCTTTCATGAATTTAAACTCGCTTCCTTGTCTTTAGAGTTGTTTAAGTGCAGATACTTCAGAAAGGTTTAATCCTTTATCTTAGATCTTCAGCTATTAAAAAGCTTCTGTTTGCCAGTTCAAACAATCTCTTGCTTAAATACAGTTTTTCCACTCCTCAGGAATACTGTTCAGTATTGCTGCTTAGTTCTGTGATCTACAGGACCTTTGTTGGAGGTGTTAATCCTTTTTCACATGAGAGACTGAGAAATGTTCTTTCAGAGAAGTGATATATTGCTTTTTTTCACATCAAAGGAGCCCAACTTTTTCCTCATTGTGACTTGTAGCAAAGCAAGAGGAAATCTGGAAATATAATAATTTAGTCTGTACGGAACTCCGATGAAGCTTCTTTAGCTGAACAATTCTTTAGCCTTCTGTGCTTTGAAAAGTAACTTTGCTCGAGGAATGCAAGATTAAAAACCAAAATAATTAACCAAAAGAGTTTCTTTATCCTTCTGGGAAAAATACAACGCAATACAGTTTAAAAAATGTCCTACAGCTCAAGATAAGTCCTGCCTGGTAGGTAAATATATTTTTTTGCAAGACATTAGAAGCTTAAGGGCTTATATACAAGAGTGACAGCTCCACTCCTGAAGATCTTTATACAAAGTCCAGTTTGAAGATGAATATTGAGACAGAGCAAAATATTTGCTAGTGTGTTTCCCAACACAATGTGATGGCCTCATTTGCGTTTTTTCTCCTTCTCATACACATCTTTGTTGACAGGGCTTGAAGGGAAGGCTAGCTTCTACAGGCAGTTTGGAAGAAGTGTACTTAAAACACAGACTTGAATGAAAAGAGGGTGTGGTGAACAGGCCAGAAGTGGTGACCCTTGCCAATACCATCTTGACATGCAAGAGGACACAAAGAAGGTAGCAAATACAGGAGCAGCAGCATAGATCTATGTTATTACAGGGGCCTACAAAATCTACTACATATTTAACGAAAGACTCTTCTGCAACAAAAGGCTAAAGCTGGTTTGTGAGATTTAATCTGTTATATCCCAGACACCTTCCAATCCTGTTCCTTTGCTTCTTTCTGCCCCAGCAACAAGGTATAGCTTCAGAATACAGGGAAAAGCTCATAAAAAAACCCTCGAGCAATGAGGTTTGTGCAATCTCTTACTTTAGATATATTTAATTATTTTAAAACTACTACTGTAATTCTATGAAATCAAATCTCATCTACATGCATTCCTTTTAGAATATAAAAAAACTTAATGGAAAAGATGGACAATACAGAAAGGAGAGAAATATGCTTTGTCTCTCTCTCACTGAATCAAGGTACTTGTTAATTTAAACTCATCACAGGTTTAAATGGCATTATGGTGGGGTTAAATCTAACATCAGGAATTAAACTTGAAGTGGCAATTGCCTGCACTCAGACAAAGATGAGAGAACAAATTCAGGGCTAATTAAAAACTCTGTCAATGGAAAACATTTACTGTTAGTATTACTATTTCTACTTCACAATTGTCTATGCTCCTCTGTTATAACAGATCCTTCCTTGATTTGATGTCAGAGAAGGATGATGTTGGACAGCTAACAAGCACATGCCTACAAAATCTGTAACACGACTGCTGCAATATTCCCACTCATATATTCAAAACCATGCTGAAAGAGACACTTGCTATTCCGAATAACAGATGGTTTTGTCTTACTATTGTTATTACAGGTCCAAATCACAAATATATGAGCAATCAGTCATTCCTACCTGATGCAATGCCAGGCATAATTATGGGCTCCCTCAAAGCTCCCTACAGGACTCAAGATGATGTTTTTCATTACCATGGAATTTCCATAGGTATTTTACTTTGGAAAAACAACATTACTCACTTTCTATATTTTGGGGGATATTGAAAAAAATACTACCAGATCCCAATACATCGTGTATTAGGTGGTTTTGCATTTAACTATGAACACCAGAGGCTGATGTGCAGCCCTTCAGTACCTCTAAAATGAGCTTGCTCTAGACTGTGAGATGCCTTATATGCATATATAGAATATCTTCTGCTCCCCAAAGCCATATTGCAGCTTCCCTGACACACTTCTGTTTCCTTCTGTCGTTCTTTCACTTCCACCTCCTCTACTCAGGCATTTCTAGATTTGTGGAGCACCCCTTTTCTTCACTTTTGGAAAGGTACACAAATTAGTTCCCTATAAATCTTGTTCAATTAACTGTTTCAATTGATGCACATCAATAGCAAAAGCTAGGAGAAAAATCTGACCTGCTTAAATCTTCATGGGAGATGTCCGTAAAAATTTATCTTGATTAACCTAGTAGGTTCTTTAATACAACGTACAGTCTACTTTTTTATTCCAGTAAGAAAATTTCTTGTGCACAACACTGATAGTATTGCTATGTAACAACTCACGATTAAAACACAGCACACCATCCACAAGGAGAAAAGACTAATTAAGACCAAGTTCAAAATATGCGGAGAGATCAACTTTGCTCTAAAAGCAGTCATAGGCTTAAAAGTATTGTACATCTTCATTGTGTATGAGCTAAAAAAAAATTATTTGAAAGAGACTCTACAGGAAATATTCCTGAAGAGGAATCTTCCTGCAAAGAAGGAAGCAATGGAACAGTTGAACTACTCCACCTACTTGATTCTTTCTGTTTGCCTCTGGCGCTAATTATCTTCCCACTCACTAACTGAAAATATCCTATATGACTGTAACGCAAGAATTAGGCTGGGTTTTTGAAGGCAAGTCAAGAATGTACTGCTTCTTTAATTTCTGAAGCCCTCGGTAGGTACCATTTTCCCAGTCACTTGGGGAATCAATGAGAACTGCTTCCTAATTTTATATCAAAAGCCATCTTAAACATACAATCAGGAAAAATATTTCAATGTTTATCAGAAGAGTTTCTGTTTCTTAATGACAGTAGAAACAATGCCAGGATTAATTTTAGGATATAGTATGTCCAGAACCAATTTTATGAGTCCAGGGAAAGATATTGAGGAAACAAGGGTGATCTTTGAGAAAGCCTGATGTACTCAGAAAGCCTTGACTATACTCCATAGAAAGAAAAGGAAGTAAGGATTTTTTGTGTCTCAGTAGTTAAGACAGTATCACATTTGTACCACACCAAGAAAAAAGTGTATGTGCTGCAATGGAAAGGATTCAGTAGCATCTACCTCCTTCCCTCCCCACCACATCTGATATGAGACCAAGCAATGTTCTCAAATGAAAATAAGACCTAAAAATGTCACAAGATTACATTCAGCTCTTAAGTTTAGTGTAGCACATACAGTAAGGCAGAAGTTCATGCTGAAAGTACCAAAATTCTAGATACAGATACATGAAAACATGTCAAAACCTGGTCCCCACTGACACACAAGAAGCTTTTAAATGAATTACAGTGCAATTGTTTTCAGTGGTTTCTTTCCTTGCACCCCTCCCTGACCCTTGAGATTCAGAGACATGTTCTGAGTCAAATATTTTTGCCATTAAGGTCAAAAGGAGTCCACTGCTTTTTTAAATAGATATGGGAACAGGCTCCTGTTCTCATCTTACTATTAACACTTGAGAGCTACATGCCACTGAGCCGCTTCCTAGTAGGTACTCCTTTTGAACTCTCAGTTGATGATCCAGTGGTGCCCCAGAACATGTCCCAAGTGTATTTTTAAAAACATTTTCCCCTTCTTTCTATTCTCTGCTGCTACACTTCTAGTTACATCCCTGATTTTCTTCCCTTTTACACCATGGCTCCGAGCAGTCTCAGATACAGTCATGGCTGTATCCATAGTCTTGTCTTTAGAGTAGTATGTCTGCACCACCTCATTCCATCTCTGGTCAGTTCTGTCCATTCAGAATAGGCCCTTTCACTCTGTCCTCTAATATCTCTCTTGATAACCCACTGACAAACCTATCACCTAAATGAAAATTTGCACTTGGAAAAAAATAAAAACAAAACTCAACACCCTGTCTCCTTTTTAAAAAGACAACTAATTTGTTTTCCATATTCATAAAGTCAAGAGAGAAATGTGCTTGCCAATTCCTCCCCTCAGAAACAGCACTGCTAAATTAGGTGAACTTAAAAAAAAAAAAGGGTATGCTTTTCTACCACTACATTCATTAAAGATCTGAAATAATCAATGGAAAAGTGTATCATGATAGTTTGTAAGTATTGTAGGCATACCCAACCAGTAGGCATTTTTATTAAATGTGTTGCTTACCTTTCTGCCCATGACGACTGCTAAATTTATCTCCAATTTCTGGGCGTCTAGTTTGCCTCAACAGCATTTTGATCAAGAAAGCATCCTCTGCATTTGATGAAATCATTACTTTTTCAATATAAGAATCAGTTGCACCTTTGTAGCTAGTAAAAGAAGACAAAACATGAGTTTCACATCTATGAACAAAACACAACTGACAAACAAGTACCTGCCTATCAGTAAGCTTCTGGCTAAACCATAGTCTTCATGGAACGTATATACAGGAGGCCAATGGAGCAAGGATTATATACATATAACATATTTCAGAGCACGGCATGTTTTTGGGAAAAAAAAGCCTTAAGAGATACAATAGGAATAAAGGGACAATTTAGCTGAACTTACAAAGAACAAGTGTGTTTTATTTTTTTTTGTCACGTGGGTTCCTCTTGATGTATACTGCAAATTTCTGGATCCTCAGTTAAACAAACAAGAGCCAAAGAAAGTTATAGTTGATGAAGAGTATTTAGTACTGTAATTATGTTATGACAATAGTTATGACATCTAAACTCAAAGCCCTGGATCCACCTATTTATCTGGCATGATTACTTCTTTCCTCTTGATAATTGCACTGTTGCCTCACTTCTTCATTAATGTCTTGTAGGAGTAAACCTAAAGCTTTCTATCGATTATGAAACGTACAGCACTGCAGCAAAACTAATTCTGCCTTTTTGATCTGGGCATCAATTGCTTGCCTTGCTCTCTGCTGATTTACCAAACTGTTAAGGCTATTCCTGACAAAACAGTGAAAACCCCTTCCTTCTTTCTTTCTTTTTACACTTAATGCAAAATTTTAATCTCACACCTCTGAAGCCCTCTTCCGTTCTTTCAACTCTTACTGATGCTCCCATTCACTGGTGCCTTGGTAATGGACACGTAAGTGGAGTGGCCAGAAGGAGCTGACTGTCAGCCTCTGAGACAGGAAGGTGTCCAACTCCTGGCCTCCTCACTCGCAAAGTGAAGACAGCATTTTCTGTGGGAGCCAGTAGGGAGATGTGCCCCATCACTAAGAACACACATGTTCTCTGCCCTTCCACTCATCCTGCTCTTCTCCTGTTTCTCCCTCACTTCATCCATGAGTGACTTCTCTCCTTTCTACCGCTGTCTCAGCTTTCCTCGGTTTCTCCCAGAAACTCTGTGATTCCTCGCTAAACGTACATCTGCAGGAGGGTTCCTCACTCTTTTTTGAAATTCCAGCCTTACAGATGTTAGAATCTAACTTCTTAGTGATGGCATGGTTAGGCACTTCTGAAAAATCCTATGAAAAATCAAGATCTAGAGAACTAGGCCTAATTTGCAGAGAGAAGTTTATTGCTTTGACTTTTCTAGAAATGAGTATTTTCTCAGATACCTTTCCTCCTTGTACTTTCCCCAACTAGGGAGGTTGTGGAGAGGAAGGAGCTGGCCTCTTCTCCCTAGTGACAGGGGACAGGACAAGAGGGAATGGCCTCAAGCTCCGCCAGGGGAGGTTCAGGCTTGACATAGGAAAAAATTCTTCACAGGAAGGGTCATTAGGCACTGGAACAGGATGCCCAGGGAGGTGGTTGACTCGCCTTCCCTGAAGGTGTTTAAAGTGTGGGTGGATGAGGTACTGAGGGCATGGTTTAGGGATTGGTGGGAATGGTTGGACTCGATGATCTGGTGGGTCTCTTCCAACCTGGTGATTCTATGATTCTATAAAGATGCAACATACGTTATTGGCACATCTTTGTACTGTGGTTGCTGAGGCACACTACTTCCTTCCAGAGGTGTCTGGGTCACAGTTGGCATAGACTTGTTCACAAGGACTTGCTTATTTTCTACCTTTTCACCTACAAAGAACAAGAAAAAAAGCACCATGTAAACTTGTCCAGTTACCTATGTTAGGGATGTATTTTAAGCTTTAAAAAAAAGTAAGACTGAAGACAAACTGAGAGGAACACGTCCAGGAAGTTTGCCATATTATTTTATCAAATATTGTACAGTAAGGGAATCATTAAAACAGCGGGTTTTTTTTGCAGACCCAAACAGAGCAGCTTGCATGCTGCATGCACTATGAGAACAGCTACTCAACATACCGTGGGCCTAAAGAATAGACAAGAGTATCTGAAGTCATTGGCCATAAGTATGGAGAAAATCAACAAGGAACACTCTCATTGACCAGTTTTAGAAATTCACACCTAAATCTGGGACAACATATTATTTCCACAATGAGTTGTGCAAAACTACTTTTAGTCTCTCCTTGCAGTTACTTTTTCCTATTGCTTCTGGTCTCACATATCAGCTATTTTCCCCTCCATTCCCTTATCTTGCCCTTCGCATAGAAAACGAGACCAACAGCATGATACTAATGCACATCGAGTACCTGCTTCTCATTTGCTCCACAAAATTACACTGATCTTCAGCCTCTGTCTCTTTTCTGTCCACATGACCTATTTCAAAGAGGTTTTCACCTACAGGCTGAAAAACAGCCTCGGTCTGGAGACCACCCCAGTCCCATCTATCCTAATACTTGGGAAGAGTCTTGCTTTTTCTTTTAATTAAACTTGAAAGCTCCATTGTGATGTGTTAAAGAGCAAAAGTGACCCAATTGTATTGCTATAATGGAATTAAGTTCAGTGTCTTGTACAGCATCTTTCTTATTACATCTCAGCAGATCTATTAAGCCATTTCCTAAGTAACAGATGACAGTATGGGAAGATGCTTTCTCAAAATTATTTCTGGGAAGTTATACACCTATCTTCATAACTAAATGTAGTTGTATTTGTTGTCTTGTCTCTCTCCAAACATTTTTGCAAAGCGTTAAAACCCCAAAGTTTTCCTTCCTCAAACAATTGAATTCATGACAGCATGCTAGAAGGTTTTGATACATGAAATCATAATAAGGAACTTATCCTTAAAAAACAATGACAGAACCTATAAGAAATAAACAATAAAAAACTACAGTATTAAAAGTCTGTCAATCTGGAGATAGAAGAAAAATAGAAGTTCTAATACTTCAACAGATTCACATTGTTAAGGACTCACTCTTCTAATCAAATATAAGCTTCCATTTTCTCATGCAAAAACCACCACCAATGACAGACACCACACTGGTTTTGGAAACTAACATTTCTTAATTTTCCCCTAGAATATTGTCACCTTCAAGAAAAAAAAAATTACACTGAATATAAAACAAGGTGCGCAAGAAATATTAACAGAACATTAATTTCTACCTCAGATGACTGTGACATGTAGTTTGACTTACCTGGAGAACAGATACCATCAGCATCTAAAATTTCATGGCGCCAGATTGGTTTACGTGTAGCTGCATCCAACATTGGACCCATCACTTTATCAAATGTCTGGTTTGTGTAACGCTTCAGTGTACACTTGGCATTCTTATATACAAGACATCTTCCAAAACCTAAAATGTAACACAAACTCATCTGCCTAGGAGTTCATAGATTCTTAATAACATATTATCAGAATAAAATAAGAATGTCAAACCTGAGCTACAGAATGTATTTTTTTAATTAGTTAAGATTATTAATTGACTTGAATACACATAACACTGTACACAGATACCTAGTAGCTCACAATTTAAAAATCAAATCATGCATGCTACTTTTTTCAGACATCGGACTACAGCTCCATTCTGAAAATGTGCAAATCCCCTTCTATACCGCTGCAGACACATGCAACCATCATTTCTCTTACCTTTGGTGGTCCACAGGGAGACATAACACAGGAGTAGAGACTGTGACAGAATGAGAACGGTTTCTCTGCCTTTTGAGACCTCTAAGAAACCCCAACTTTTACTCAAATTTGTGGTTGACACAAGCTAGCCTACCAGGAAAGTATTGGCTTGAGTGTTTAATCATCCTGTTACTCTCCTGTTTCACAGCTGAAAGAATTCTGAATTACATATATTCTTATAACATAAGTTTGTTCAGGGTTTTAGATGAGAAAAGTGGCTGCTCTGGAATTTCTCTCCAAGTACAGCAACTAGCCACAATACTAAACACTTTCATCCCATTTAGTATTAGACAGTCAAGAACAAGACTTTCTGATAATCCTATGTTATTTTAGTTAATTTGAAAGATGGTTACAGGCACATACAGTACATCTATATCTTCAGATTATGTCAAGTAACTCCTGACAAGCACCACAGCTCTCCCTGTAAATGATACTAGTCCACCAGAAAAGAAAACATTCACTTTTAAATCATGCCTGTTGTTGTTTTAGAAAAGGAGGCATAAATTAAATGCGGCAGACATTAATGCCAAAGATACATGTCTCGGAATACTCTTATTGCTGCCTAGCAACTAGAAGGAAGGGAGCGTGAGGGGGAATAAAGTCATGGAAGAATCTGATTTTGGCCACCCAAAACTAAACCAAATTTTATCGCACTGCACTATGTCTTCTCTCAAGTGAATTTATTTCGAAGAGAGAGAGAAGAAAGAGTAAGTTTTCAGGTAACTGTCCTCCAACCTCCAGCAGCATTAACATAAAGCGCTGAAGAATTTTGGAAAGCACGAGACCGGCCAGAGTGGCACAAACCATAGGTTTCACTTAGTTACCTTCTATCTGGTGCTTATGTACTTCTGCTTAAAATACACTGTGCTGCACAAATCTTTTAAAATATTGTTTTTAAGGAAGCAGGTCATTAGTTTATCTCATAATAAATACTAAATTATTTTGCTTTACACAATACTACTAGTTTCCCTCTGAAAGCAGGCAATACTGCTATTGCTCCCTCAGAGCATCAAGTTGACAATGATACAAACTGCCATGCAATTAATTTCTTTACCAAGTACATTCCAAAGTCTAATTTCATCTATTGCTTTTGTTACTGGGGAAAATAATGAGACCCCTCTGTTTGTAACAAACAAAGGTTCAAGTTATCTGAAAAGCAAGCCTAACAGAAGACACTATCCAGTACCTTACATAGTTTTGTAAACTAAATATTTTCAAAAAAAGAACCATTTACACATTTTTATTTGAGCTCAAACATTAGCTATTTTTTCTTATATTATCCACACTCAAAAGTTTATTCACGTTTTTGCAACTTCATCACACTATTGCATGCACAGAAGGACAACCACTGTTCAGGCAGAAAACAAGCAAAAGCACTCAAAGTAGTTTTGGAATTCAATTTCTTAATTGGAGATGTACTGTTCATAACTGCAATGCAAGTCATTATAGGGTAACTCCATGAGACAATAAGTTTATTAAAACATGTATCAGAACACACACTGGAGAGGTGGGAAAAAATTGATGGTTCTTACCTCTGTCCAAAGAGGCCTTGTTTAGAACAAGAGCATCCTCGATATCGTAACCACTGTAGCTCATCACAGCAACTGTAGCATTCTGTCCAGCAGGTAGCTTCTCAAAATCTATCAATTCAATTGTTTTTGTTTTTACCATTGGCTTTTGCGGATAGGCTAGTAGATACATAAGAGTATCTATCCTGTTTCTTTGGTTGTATCCAATAGTACCTGTGTGTAAAAGAAAAATGAAAGTCTGTGAACATTAGTGAGTTTCCTCGAAATATTTTGGCTAAAAAATTATCAAATTAACTAAAACCACAAACTGAGGAATTTAACCTAATAACAGAAATTCTTCAAGAAAAGAAGGGAAAAAAATCATAAAAGAGACCAAACCAAAACAACTCTACGTTGTTATATTTAAGTAAAGGTGTTAAGTGGCTTCTTGATTTAAGCTTCCACAAAGAATTATTTATTTTTTTCTTACACAGGGAAAACCCAAGCATCAAGATAAAAAGAAAAATGGCAACAAAAGAAATTAAAGTCAGGTCCTATATGAACCAAATGCAAATAAGATTGCTTTTTCAATCGTGACATTGAATAACAGTGCAAGTATGAAGTTTGTTATTATTGTTCTAATAGCCATAGGGTCTTTTTTGGAAAGCTGAACTTGTATTCCATAGATCTGATCCAAAATTTCATGAGAATCAATAGAAAAACTCCCATTGAGTTCAAGAAGAACTCTGGATCAAGCTCTGCATCTTCTACATCATATTTCTTTCCTTTTTTTTTTCCTAGGCAATAATTAGTTCAACAGCAGCTTGTGTTAGAATGTCACAAAGCATGAAAAAAGCATACAGCTACAAGCAGCCAAGACTGATTGACTTTCTGAAATTAGAGGTGTTAGTGCTAGAAAGACTACAGTGGAAGTTCACTCACAATATATTCGCCCTTTTACATGAAATTAATTTAAAATTTACGATTCAGAATTAAATCCTTTGTATAGACCTCCCAGCTTGAGACTGAAATTTTTGGCCCTGTCCCATCAGACTGCCAAAGTGTCTTCTGAAATCTGAGGAAAAAATAATTAACACCCAGCAGGGAAACATAAACTGTTGTATAACAGAACAAAACTTAAGGCAATCATATGTTATTAGTTTGCTGTACCAGGCCTATGCTGTGTCTCTAAGCAATTAAGAAATTACAGTCTGAAAAGTTAAAGTTTTGAAGTCTTAAGTGCTAAATATTCTGTAGTCCTTCTGCTTAGGAGATACATCTTTCAAAATCTTTCCATTTTCTCTTCCCTTTTCTGAGGCTGGTTGCTTTCAAGGAAAGGTCAGAGAAGTCACTGTGTAATGAAGACTTCACATAGCCAGAAAACAGCACAGCTGAACACAAATCTGCTCAAAGGAGAGGCCAGCTTCATGTTTCATACACATCTACTTTCAATTTCCAAATGTCTGCATTTAAATACAATGTCTAGAAAATCAAATCGCTAAAACCAGACAACTTCACAGGCAGTTCCAGAGATCTACTCTGTCCTGGGCACTAAGTTCTCCCTCTCCTAAACCAACACAGGTCTACCCTTCCAGGGCTGAGGAGGAAGGAGAAGTGTGAGAAAGGGCAGACAGCTCAACAGCTACTGTCTGAAAAAAAACAAACTGTTGTAACTAACTAGCTCTTCACCTGGACTTGGCTTGGTTCTAGAACGGGGATTTGAAGCCATGGGCACAGTACTTTTTAACAGTGAGGAAGGTTTGGTAGAGTTGACATGCTTTATATGTCTCTTGCTTTTGCTTAGTTGCTTTTCTATGTTTTCTTTTTTTTTTTTTTTTTTCCTTTAGACAAGGAAATTAATCATCCCTGAGCAGTATTTTCTGTCTCCAGTAAGAAGTAAGCTGGTAGAGCCTAGGTTCATTGACACTGAAAACCCTCCCAGTCACCACCTGCGAGGCCAACTACCTGAAGACCCCATTACTTCTGATACTCCCATAGCCTAAGTATTAGACGTTGTTTTCATTGTACTGTGATAAACAAATAGGTTTTCCCACTATACAGCTAGGAAAATTGACTTCCAAATTAAAAACTTTAAAGTTCAGAGCATTTTTTCCCCCTCTGCACCTAGAATGAATAGAATAATCTGTGTGCTTTTCATGGAAAGGTACACTCTTGCGCTGTTGAGAAAATCTTCTCCTGAGTATGCCACAACAGCTTTCACTTTTGAAATGCTTGCAGTTTTGTTATCCTCTCGGATGCTTATATGCTATAACTGCTCTGGTACACTAGTTACGAAAGCTAAATTGGGATGAAGTCTGGAGCCCCTGATCATAGCTAAACTTGTCCTTTACACCCTATTAACAATCTGTGTAAGACCCCCATATATCAAGGATTACTTACAGATGAAGATTTTACGTATTTCAGGTACACAGATGCTTCACATATTTCAAACTTGGTATTCTAATCAGAGGTTCAGATAAGCCTAACAGAAGTGCTACTGTTTGTACCAGATCAGGAGCCATGAGAGAACATTACTGAGATTTTGAGCCTCAATAATAAATGGCATTCAGGCACTTCTTCATGAGTAGTATTCCATCAAACAGAAAACTTACATGTATCAGTGATGGGTATCTTAGCAGAAAACAAACTAGTCAATCATTCAAAAACACAAGTCAAATAAATTAGCCAAAAAGCATGCTGTACATCAGCAATATTTGTTCTAATAATGATAGCAAAGGTTACACAAATAACTTCTTCTCTTTGTTAGACTGGTCTAACGAACCAGAGCCTTAAAACACAATCTGTTTATGTGAAATTAAGCAGCAGCTTTCTTCTTCTGCAGACTGATGTGTTGGGACAAGACCTCTGTGTGGGCACTGGAGTGAAGGAAATCACCAGCTTTATTTCTGTTTTCTCTATGAAAGAACAATGTCCTTGTTTGCTTCAGCCAAACAGCCAAGCAAAAGTAAAGTATAATTAAACTTCACTATAAAAAACCCTGCTCACAATGTCCCACACTTATAATTATCTCAACAGCAAGAACCATTTTTCTCCATTGGTAATTAACCCTGTTTAAGGCAAAACACACAAGGTTGATCTGGATACAACTAAGAACATTTTCTTGCTTTTCTCAGTGTTTGGTACACTGAGAATGCATGTGCACTTTATTTCCTTTTTCCATTTCCTGACCATTTTTTTTCTTTTGAAGTATCACTGTGAAGTTATCACTATAAAAGTGCTGCCTGTTGATATTTAGCATAAATGGGATATTGTTATTCTAATGAAGAAAGCTGTGAGAACATGCTAGAACAAACAGCAAGCTAAAATAAGCATTTATCCAGTTTTCTAGTGTATTACTCAAAGTGACATTAAACTGTACAATCAAAGTTAACAAGGATACAGAAATCAATCTACTTAAGATATGAGCTGATATGGCTACTCTTGCACCTGCCAAGAAAAGAACTGCTGTACTTCTGTATTTCACCATGGATTTTCTTCTACTTTGCCCTCTAATATGAGCACAAACCAACAGAGGAAGGACCACAGTTTTAAAACACTGCCTTGAACTTCGTGGAGGAGGCTCCAACTCAGCTCGAAGAGATTTTCACAGTGCATTTATTGAGTGATCAGGATGTTCAGCATTTGAAACACTCTTTTCACGGCAGAAAGATTAAGAAGTCAGTTAAAAAGATTATCGGTAAACTGGGAGAAGCAGTCTAGCACACTTCTGTCTCAGCACTTCTGTGTCTGCTACCAGGGAAAGAAGAGCTGGCAAAAAGAGACCATGTCATAGAGCACAAACACTGCTCCTCAAAGAGCAGAGGCAGAACCAAACCTTGGCCATAAAGCACTCGGGTCCAGCTGTGATTACCAGTAACAGTTGATTTTGCTTAGTACTTTAGCCCTCAGCCCACCAAGAAGCCTTTCACAACTGTCAAAACCCAACAAACTCCAGCACTCAGTTCCTTGAAGCACATGTCTTTTCACCTCAATTTTAACACAAGTTGCTTCAACATAAACGTTTACAACAAAGCTCTCCCCACCTACCATCTCAAATACTTCTGCTCAAATACTTTCTGCTCTTTCACAGGTTAAAGTAATAATTAATACCTAAACCCTCCTCTCCTTACTCAAGACTTATGTTTTGACATTGGGGTTGAAACTGGAGTGCGCAGTTGGGCTGTGAGAGCTCACAGCTTGCTTTGTGTACCCACACTACTGCTTTCACAGATGCGCATGTGCCTGTACAATATGGTGGATTACTGGCAGGAAAATGTGTATGTTTTCATTTCTCACATTAGGCTTTTATACAACACTTCACTGTCACAGAGGTACACAGTATAAAACTGACTGATTTTCTACGTTTTAAATGGAATTGAAAGCTCCATTTAATATTATTTTTTCAATTCCAGGAGCCTTTGATCCTCTTAAATGTTATTTTAGCAACATACGGAATGCAAACAGTACAGACTCTCGTATTTTAATCTTAAACACTCTTCAGATTTTAAGCTATAACTGTTAACTTTGCAATGAAATGCCAATGTTCAACTGAGGTCCTTGCAGCTGCTGTTGTATCTGCCACCTCATCATAACTTCCCTTCCGCCTTACAGTTCTGCCTACAACATACGGTAAATTATCTGTTCCAAAACAGAGGGATTTAATTTCAATTCCATTTCACTGAAATCCAGCTTGCTCAGTAAGCGAAGCCCCAGTCTTCCAACAAGATGATTCATTCTACCCATAAAAATAAGTATTTTTCAAGACAGTTAATGTTATCCTATAGTAATATTATTATTTTAACACTTAACACTTGGGTTATGAAACTCATTGCAAGCTCTCATGTCCACCCTCCCATTTACTTGTGCTTTCACACCTTTCCCTAGCACAGTGTTGCTTAGAAAAAAAAAAAAAAAAAAGAAGAAAAGCACTCCAAAACTGCTGGCACAGCCCCATGATGTGGTCAGAGGGGTCAGCGTTGAATAGCACAAGTCTCTCCTTCCCCAGCCTGAGCTCTGGGGCTCCCTCCACGCCCCCAGGTTTTGACAGCCTAGGGAGTGACAAAGTGGACTTGGACATGAGACTTTCCACATGATGGTGTTGGACCAGGAATTACTCAGCAATTTCTGGATGGTGAAAGAAAGCAAGAAGGGTGGGTGGATCCTTAAAAGGTGAGGGTTTTAAACAGTAAATCCCAACCCTTCATAAACACAAACAGAAAAAAGTATACATAGTATTTCAGGAATATCATCTAGTTCTCACCTCAATAAGCATAGAGAAAAATTTTTTCTGCCCTTAAATTTTGCCACTTACAGTGGCTTTTTTTTAAGCAGTTATCGCAAAAAGCTTCAGGTGTTTGCAGATACTTCAGGGAGCAAAATATAGTTCAGGTCATGTGCCAACTTTTAAAATGTACTCTTATCTAGCAGCTTATTCTTTGAGTCAGGTGTTTTGTCATAACAAACCGAAACAAAGGCTTTTTTTTATTGCTCAAGATATTCAATGGCTTTTGTGTTCCTAGCGTCAGCAGGAACGTCAGAGGATTGTATCCAAGGAGCTAAATGTGCAAGACCTAGGGTCAAAGCAGCTGAATACACCAACCTCAGAAAACACAGACAATGAATTGCAAATGACACTCAAAACAAAACGGGGAAAAAAACCTTCACACAGAAAACTACAAAGGAACTCCACAGATACTGAATTGGCTTTCTGTACACACTGATCCTGCTTAACTGTGTGTGGTAACTAACCAAACCTTCTGAGACTAATAGTCATAAAATAGAGACTCGGGGGTGGGAGGGGAGATAATGGGATGGGGGAGAACTGTAAGGGAAAAAGATTGCATCACTCCTCTTTTTTTCCCCCTCTTTTTTAAAGTATAAAGGAAAGACATGCATCTGCTGCTATTTTATGCTATTTTGATATTCTGAAGATGACAGTTCAGCACAAGACAGTTACTTTGCTATTAATTCTGCTGAAGAAGTCTCACAAAAGGTGCAGTGTTTCAGTGTTGAACACACAGCACAAAACAAAGGGTTTAGTAAACCTAACAGAAGCACTAGTTTTTTTTCATGACACAGAGCTGTTCTACTGTAGCTCTCAACTTGTGAGCAAGCCATCAATATAAGACATAAAACTGGCATGTACATTGCAAGTCTGAATGCAGCTGTCTGAATTGATGTACTGCTGATCAGGTTCTTCTAGGGACTCATTCTGGCTTGATCCCAGCCCTTATGACTTGGGATATTTTAATGCTAGTTTAGCTGTGTATTAAGGAAGGTTTAAAACCTACCTAGTGTCAATTACCCACAACAGTAAATTTACCAAATGGTTGTGTTTTAATCACATTTGTAAAAAGTATTATTAAATGATCAAGATACTAATTTTGTTTCAGTCATTTTGCTGAGAGGCCGTTACTTGCCCTCTCCATCCAAACCAGCAAAAGCCCAAAATCTAAGCTACTGCTGTAGGAAGCGTTCATGTAACTAAGCACTCTCTTTCAGATTTTGATTCCTCTTATTCTCTAATGCCAGAGTATCTAAACAGATACTTTTAAATCTATTAAAAATACTACTCTCTCTCCCTCCTCCCTCTCTCTCTCTCTCTCTCTTTTTGTGAGAGCACTTTGTAACTCTTTTTGTCTGGAAACCCACAGTGCATTGCAGCATAAAGAGGAAAAACTCTCATTCTGCCAATCCTACAGCTACACTGAAAACTTGAAAGCCATGATGATGATAAAAAAAAAAAAAAAAAAAAAAAAAAAACAACAACAACAGAAAAAGCAACAGTACCCCAGTTTTTCCTTCAAGGATTAAGACCTTCAGATATGCAGATATGGTCTCCATTAAGTAAAACAGACTGGTATTTTTTTCCTTTCAAATTTTTCCAACTTTTAGAGGTAAATTTGTTCTTGATTTAAGCTAAAGAAGCGCTCTTTTCCTCTTCCTAGCAAAGCTTTTACATGAACTAGGAAAGAAATATTTTTTCTGCTTTGTCACTTCTGCTACACAGCTCGAAAAACTACATGACACTCCAAGAAGGAATTGAAAAAGTCTTACCCATTGCTTGTTTCCCCATGGCACACTGGTAAGTATTTCTTGGAGACTGGTTGTGGTGAGGATACGGAATCAGCCCAGCACAGACACCAAGAAGAGTGAAAGGCTCAATCTCCAAATGTGTTGTGTCTCTTAAAAGATAAAGTACCAGTTATTACTAGCCTTGTGAACAAATATCTTATCTATTAATTATTTAATTTAGTATCAGCTCATAATACTTCAATTCAGAGCTGTTTGGGAAAATATAACTCAGTAGGACCTAAGAATATGAATTCCTACAGGATTTTTTTTTCTAAAAGAAACAACTTCCTTTTGGCTTTAACTGTTTCCATGTGAAAAGAAATGAAGGAGAAATAAATGAGGATTTATGAATTTCCACCATGGAGAAAAAGCCTCCAGATAACGACGACCCGAAGGGGCTCAGCAGGACATCAAAACATCAGTTTATGCAGTAAGATCAAAATGCCTTAAGGAATGTTTTGTCATGTAATAAGAGTCCTCCACATCAAATTACCAGTCTCTGAAATCTAGAAATCTGCTGGGGAGGTGGAGGAAGGAAGAGCAAGGCAGATTCAGGTATGAATAAAAAATCCTGTAGTTTTAGTTTTTCAAGTTCAGTTATATAATATCAGTTAGGGGGAAAACAACCGTGTTCAAACAAGATCCAGTAGTACGGGTGATGTAGCATAATAAAACACTACTTGAAAAGCTCTGCAAATAAGTGACTACGTCATTAAAGGCAGCACTGATGAGAAATAAGAAGACAGATACAGAAAGTACAGACTGAGAGATAACAAAATTTGTTCTACCCGGCGTGAGCTTAAGATGAGCAAGTCCATGCTCAATAAAGACAATTAAATCACAGTGTGTACTGGGATGCAAATGACTAATAACTAAGGACAGAGCATATAATAAAGCTTGGCTGGAGCAGATCTGCTTTTTTAAACCAGGAGAAGTAACTAGTCAATAGGTAATTTGAAATAAAGATAGTTATAACTAAACCCATCCAAAGCATATCTTTCACAGCATTCCGGAGTTATCACACAGAGCTTGGGTTTAGGCACACACTGTTTCTCCCACACACCTAAAGCCACTGCATTCTGAAAATCCCATCTTTAATGTTTTACTTTTCTTGGAAGCCTTTTGGGAGATTTTTTTCAGTTGAACAAATTAGTTTGATTACTAAGCTTTAAGACCTTGCCAAGGAAATGATTGAAAAAAATCTTTATTATGACAACACTCAAAAGATGGCAAAGCATCACAAGCTAAAAAAAGGCTGAGGAATTGCCCACAGGTATATACAGGCTGAAAACAAGGAGTAGAAGGAACTTGCATAAGCATTGTATGTAATACTGGAAAAAATGAAACCTGAAAACTGGGAATCCTGAGACAAGCCTAGGGAAATTATCTATCAGTCTCAGAAATAGTCATAAATCACAAATATGCCTCAGGAACCTAAAAATCACCTGCTGGCCAGAGGATGGCTGCTATTTTTCTCAAGTTGATAAAAAACAGCTATGTTAATTTAAGTCTGCCTTAAGAAAATGTGAACGGTAGAATTCCAGTTGCAGTCAAGTAACTGCAAAATTGTCTCAAGGGCCAGTGGCAAATTTAAAGCACAGACCGCTCCCTCATTCTGTAGAACTTTAGAGAACTCCTGACACTTCTCAGACAACGAAACAAGAGACTTAAGACCTACTGACAGTGAAGTTAGCAAATTCCCTCAGAAGGTACTAGTACACGGAACTACATATACACTTTCAGATAGGGTATTTAACACAAGCATTTTTCGATTGAGATCAATCCTTTTGCAACCAAAGAAGATGCAACATAGGTATTTTAGGAAGTACTCTGCTGTGCTAATGAGAGAGCTTCAAGCTTTACAGAGCAGTTCAATTTCTGCAAGCTAAAATGCCACCACTGGAAAGGGGCTCAAGAGAGGAAGGCAAGCTCATGAGTATGAAAATCAGAGTTACAAATGGGTAAGGAAGAAATTGAATGCATTAGAGTCAAATCCTCTAAACAAAACACTCCTAATTGGATTGGAAAGGTAAAGAGAGGATACTGTAGCTAAAAGATGCCTACATCACAAAAGCAGGAATGTTAATGGGATAATTCACAATAGTTGATTGCATCAATTGTATTACCAGAACAAGTTGTACCAACATGGTCACACCATTTAAAATGCAAGATGATCGGCTCGGGGGAGGAAGGTACACAAATCAAGTATTCAGGATGTAGGGAATATCATTACTGAACACAACGAGCAATGTGCTCTTGTAGTACAAACTCAGATACTTATAGCACTACTAGCTACAAGCATTGAAACTAAACTCAAATCAAGTTGATGCACAACACAAGAATCTCCCAAATATTTTGCCAGTTATCTTGGAGTCACTTCTTCGCTCCGGTCCATCAGAAGGTCATTACCTTCTCTATTTTTGACTAAACAGTGATTTAATGTAATACACTCCCATTAATCTTCCTAGTGAAGTGAGGTGTTCCATAACTTAAAATTTTTCAGCTCTGGTGCTTTGTGGAAGTTAGTTAATTTTGGTACAAGTGACAGCAATTGTATGTACTCTTCTTTGCTCACACATACAGAAGCCAGCCAAGAGCAAGCACTTCTTAAAGTGATAAGGTCTTCAAAATCCTGTGCAGAAGCAATACAATTTGATTAGGAGAGTTATTCATTTGGCAAAGGCTGAAGATAATTAAAAGTCTCCTCCAGTTCCACTAAAATAAATGTTGTATTTCTATTGGCTTCCACGAGTACCTGACCAGGACAGAAGATTAGAAGATGCATTTTCTATGTAAATCTATAGAACAAACATTTCATGGAGTTAATTTCTAACACAAAAAAATTAAAAACAAAGGATAAAAATAAGAGTACTTAAAAACCTAAAAGAACCTTTCCTTTAATGTGGGCTGTTTAATCAGTCACAGCACAGAAAAAAACCAACAAAACACCAGGTCCTTCCTATATGCACAAAACACACAAAAATCTAGAAATCTTTCTAAATGAAAATGACATACCAGAAATGAGTTTACTATACGTGGTATGGAATACACAGAATGATACAAACATTTTTATCAGGGCACATTATATGTCCAAAAGTCAAATCGAAGGTCTCACTCCAGTACTTCATGCACTTAGTGCAAGTTGGTTGTCTAGGTCCCTCTATAGCCTAGAGAGATACTTTTCCAAAGGACAAACATGACACATTAAGATCATCATTAAGCATGTGGAACCATTTCCATTCCGGATTCCTCCTGTATAAAATCAGTTATGATGAGCAGGCCAATGATTAGGACCAGAAAAAGCCACATCCAGAAAACCAAAGGATGTACCTTCAAGCATTTCATACATTTGAGAGTTAGAAGCAGGAACAGATCTCCCCAAATACAGAAGCTAAACCACTTTTTGTAACTATCCTATGGATGACTTAGGATGCCTGTAAACAGATTTCTTTCTTTGGCTTTCATTGAGAGTTGTTTCAACTCTTCGCAAGGTAGCAGTGTATGCATGAAAATAGCAACTTAGAGTGTCATCCTGTGGAAGTCTTTCCTGTACCAGTCAGTCTGCACACATACTTACTTATTAATTGTATGTTCATAAAGCGCAATGTTACAGTCATTTTCTTCATTCACATCCAAATATTCAACAAGGCCTTCATGCAAGAAGTCTTCAAAATTCCTACAGTTAAATTAAAAATAACACTAGAAGTGCCATAGTTTCTTACATTTTTGCAAACACAAAACTACATAATACATACACTGAAGGAATGTATTGTGTGGAATTTAAACTAGAGGAATAATTTTACATGAAAAGTTCTGTGCATTTTACATATTTAAAGAAAGCTGTAGTTTTTAAAATGAATTCTCTTGCCCATTCACTGCTTCACACAGTCTGACTGACCAATGTTACTTATTTGAACAACTAAGTAAAATCTTCCTGTATGTACTCATCATCAAGATAAATCCAGGCAAGTATAAAGTAATTAGTAAGTTTTTGGAATGATCTTGCAAAATCTAGTTAAACTTAAATACTTTCATACAGGTGTGGTTTTTTTAAACACCCAAACATGCCTACTTTATAGTGATCAAACTGGCATTTCTTTTAAGCGTCTGATTTTGCAGTCAGGGTAAGGAGACAGTACTGCCTCGGGCCTTCCACTTGCAGAAAGGTGAGGCTGTGTGATGTATTTATTTTATATAATCACTATATTTCACAGCAGTAGCAAAATATGACCATCATACTTAATTTGACTTTAAACAGAAAACCCCCAATACACCAATTATTAATTTATATAGGAGAGTAGTCTTTACAAGACTGTCAAACACTGACCGTCTGAAGTATTTCCACATAGTATTTACAGACATATGTGTCAATGAATATGGTCTACTTGAACAGTGTACCTGTATCCCTGAGCCAGTTCTTCCATATGCTTGTTTGTAACCGCAGGTTTTTGCTTCTTAACAATTATGTAGGGTCTATAAGTAAAAAAAAAAAAAAAACAAAAACCACCATATATATTTTATTATAGCGAATACTTTGTCAGGTAACAATTTATACTTACAGTGAGAACCCTGCCTACACACAACCTGTTTTACAAAGCACTTTTAAAATGTATCTACCTTTAACTGATATAGCCAAATAAAGACAATCAGTAGTTATTCTGACCTTGGTTCGATACACAGATATCCCAAACTCACATTTTGTACCCAAAAAAGGTACAAGATAAACTAAGGTACTGAAGAAAGTATTTTGGTCTTATTTATATGACAGGAAGAACAGACTTTTAGTATGGGTTACCTCAGGTGAATCCATAAATTTCAACACATGGATCCCTGAAGGCTTCCTTACAGCAAGGAAACACTGACACAAAGAATGGCATGCAAGAATGAAACGTCAAGGACTGTTGCTATTTGGACAAGCTGCTCTTCTAAATAGCAGCTAATAGCTACAAGATACTTGGGAAGTCCACTCTTAATGCTAAATAACTGTTTGAAGTCTAATGAGCACTTTTAAATGGTTAATAGGGGTATCTGAACAATTGCAGAGTCGCAGGTGCCACAAAGCAAACTTGGTAAACTCCTGGAAATCCACATGACTTTGCTTGTCTTTATTTTGCAAATCAGAAGTTTTGCTGCCTCTCCAAACCTGCAGAATGGAAAAGTGATTTTTATGCTACTGAATATGCCCTCCCTCTGGAGCTCTTGACCAACCATGACTAACTGATGGTTTCTACGTATTTTGTTTCGGAGCCTCAAATGTGCCTTAAATTGCATTCAACGTGCTCTGAGAGTCAATTAACAAATAAGGTGGAATGCCAACTGTAGCTGTGACTGCTGCCTCTTTAAAGTATGCAGAAAATATGCACACAGCTAATCTATGCTAAAATATGCATATATTTATTAACTTATTCTGCCTCTTTCAATCTCTGCTTTGTTCATCTTTTATGCCTTGTTCTTTATGCTAAACTGGAGGTGTTTTACTTGTAAATAACCTAACACAGGAGGCTCTAGGCTCTACTATCCAACAACCTGTTTTTTAATCTCAAAATACTGTTACATTCTACTTTCTCATTTCAGCCATGCAGTTTCTCTTTTGCTTTCCTCTATGATGTGACCGTTACTAGGGCACTCTTTCTGTCTAATAAAGATCAGAAGCATCTCAAGGCGGAGACCTTTCTCATAGGTTTACTGAATTCCCTATCTACTTAACTATAAGCAATGAAAAAAACCCGTATTTGAGAGAGATACTTCTTGGTACATGTATACACAACTCACTAAGTTTTGCACCAGAAATATAGGCCCTTGAATACAAAGAGCAGCTTATCATTCTAAAATGCAATATCACACTTATGGATACCAGGGAGTGGCTGCTTGTTTCTTATTTCACAGGAAGTAAACCCCCCTCCAAAGACAGCGGACATTACTGCAGTTGTCAAGAGGGTTTGTTTTTAATCCACTCTGACTTTTTTCCTTAAAGAAGATAGAAGCAACACTTTGTTTTGACTTTTGTTTAAAGATAAAATTAACTTATTAGTGCTTTTTTATCAGAAAGTTGCTTGACTATATAGTTTGTTTCTCAGTTCTGTCCATTTTGAATGAGGGCTATTTAAGGAGAAGGAAGGTGTTGAAGTTCTACTGAATTTGCCTATATCATTAAAATTGATTAAAATCTTAGCCCAGTGTATTTATAGTTCATAAAACAGTGTTTATAGTAAGTTCACTACCAAGGTAATTCTGACAAGATGTTTACCTGCACAGTCGCCCTCCATCAGAGGAAATGTAGACACATCTGTCAGAAAGATTTGTAGAGATGGAAACAAATTCATTGATATAACCTGCTCGACGCAGTATCCGAAATGTATGGACTAATTTCTGATGATCACGTATGACACCAAGTATGTTACCTATTTGGAATGAGAATAAATTTATGGTTTATTCTTTGCATATCCCAAACTCTGCTTAGGAATTCTGATTACATCTAGAATGCACGTAAATACTTCCTACTTTTTGCAAATAAATAAAGAGTTGTCATAAAATTTCCCTTTTCTGACATTAATGAGAATTGGCAGAATTTCACAGGTCACTTACCTCTTTGGCTCAAAATAGCTTAAGAAACCAAATACTGAGCTTCATTAAGCTTTTTTAAAAAATGCTCAGGTGTCCATTCACCCATTAGTGTACAAGTAAACAACACTTCCAAAGACTACAATTTCAGCTGTACTGACATGGATACAGGTTTTCCAGGAACAAATCAAGGAACTCTCCTGTTGCCTCATAAGAAATTTTAGTGAGACCTGGTATTTTTGATACATGTGATCACTCACAACAGCACTAGGATTCCTCTTTCAGGAACTCAGCTCAACAACCTCTTGCTATCTTAATGGGGCACTTTAACACATCCTCAAGTATTCTGATGCATGATTAACAAACAAGAGAGTAAACCCCATTTTTGAAGAGTCACTTGACCAAAGGCATCTTAAAACATAAAATAAAAATAAGTATGGTGTCATTTCAAACAAAATTTTAAAGGAGGAGACAAAGCATCATAGTTCAGGGAATTTATAAGACAATACAAATGTCTTCATAGCTAATGGCATTTGTACTTAAAAATTTTCTGCCCTCTTAGGTAACAAGTTTAAATCAGAATCACATCAGTTGTCCACAAGCCTGCAATTTTTTTATGGTTTAACCCACAAACTAGTAGGCTGAACAGCAAATGATTTTGCCTCACTTGGTACTAGATCATCTACATTTGGGAAGATAACTATCTTGTTTCATACCACAGGTTAAGCTTGTGAAGGAAGACTCCCAAGATTTTTGCTCTGCATTCCCCTTTGGACAATAAAACAAGACAGAAAAGAATGCATGTTTTTTTACTGAACCTAATCTTTAGCATACTGCTACAGAAAAGCAAAGCAAACAAATGCAGTTTGGTCAAGTGTTGCTTTTATGCTACTGGGAAAAAGCAGGATTGTAGAACAACCACTATTTAATTCAAAGGTAAATGGAAAACTTATTGCTGGTGATGGACATTAAATACTAGGCCCTGGAAGTGGACACTGTTGACAATAGTCTATTTTTAAATCACAGCTGTAGTTTTTAAAATGTCAATATTTTGAAATCTGGTATCATAGTACCTGTTGATCTAGAAAGGCTAATCAGTTGTAAAAGGAACAAAAGTGTGGAGATGCAAAGCACCAAGGACAACTCATCCCTTTAACAAAGAAGAAAGGCTTGTTTTCCAAGGTCTAATTTTCTCTAATCAGTCACAAAGCAAGATGCCCGTTAAGAGGTAGTTTTAAAGGGAATAGTATTGCTAAACTTTGCAAACAATTGATGATCCCTTTCTGTTTTTAAAGGGACTTCCATAAATACATATAAAAATATATAAAGCTTCTAGCAAAATAAAATACTTTCTGTGAATGAAACTCTGAATTTGTAAATTTAAGTTATTACAAATACAGCAGCATTATTCTCTTTTTAAAAAGTACTTTATGAATTGCATTTCATTTGGTGAATGCCTGGGAAAAAAACATGCCAATAAACCTGCAGAAGAATGTACATATTTTTATCCTTACTCATACAAGCACGCTTAAAAACAGTACTGAAATTTGAAAAACTTCCGATTTCCCAGCTAAGCACATCCGCAGCCAGATCACTAATAACATGACTTCAGACAACTAAGTGCCATCATCTGGCCTGTCTACTCTGCTTAGCCCTATCAAAATATTTACAGATGAAATTATCTACACGTGGAAAATGGCATCTGTAGTTGACTGTGCTCCAAAAAACTGGAGAGTTTCTGAAACCTAACTCTCCATCAGCAATAAATAAGAATCAGACTGCTGAAAAATTACATACCATTAAGGAAGACAAGGAATACATTTGGATAGGAAAGTTCTTCACCACAGAGCAAATTGACATCTTCAACTCCAAGATTACTGGCTAATTTAATAATCGGGCCATCCTCCATATCTGTAGTAATGTGAGTCATGAGGGCAAGGTTTTTAACCAAACCACAAGCCTAAAATAAAAAATACACCCGTTTTCCATTTTATTCCAAAGTATTAATATTGTACAGATCTTTATCTTCCAAACCTGTACTTATGAGCAACAACAAAAGAAGTCAAAGTATAAACTGAAAGGAATGAAACAAATTAACTACACCTAAGATTAGAAAGAAGAGGGGAAGAATCTTGTACATCACACTCAAATGTAACATTTCATCATTTACAAACCAATAAAAATATAGGTGATGAAGTTGTAGTACTTAAGTTATCCAACCATGTGTGAACCCGTATTTCTGTCTTCAAAGCAACAGCTACTTAGAAGCATAAAGGAAATACAAACTGAATTTGAAATAAATGCTGTCTTCCATTCCTCAGAACAAGAAATACTGAAGGACAGAAGATCCTCACCTCTCCTTCAGGAGTGTCAGACGGGCAGAGCATGCCCCACTGAGATGGTTGTAGTGACCGAGGACCACTCACTTTCCTTGTCTTTTCAAACTGAGAAGAGATTCTAGTCATCATTCCCAGAGCAGATATATAAGACAAGCGGGACAATACTTGTGTTACGCCTTGGCGGTCCATTTTGAATCTCTTCAGAGACCAATTTCCCTGCAGAAAAAAGGAACATTTTAAAAAAGATACTGCAACCTGTCCCTGTATTGACACTACATGTCTTTTTTCAGTATCTAGACAGAATGATATCTGAGGAGCTTTGCACAGTGAATGTTGCCCATTTATATAAAACAACTTTCTAATTACCTATCTGCATATAAACTATTAGTTATAACATACCTGTACTAAGCATTAAAAAAAGTTGAAACAAATGAACTGCTCCTTCAGATGAGTGCTATTATAAATTCAATTATACAAAGATTCTTCATCATTTACCCTCATACGTAAATCATTACTCAAATTTAGCTAAATTAAATTATTTTCTATTCTCCCTTTATAGATTTTTTTTTGAGTATTAAAACCAAAAGAGGGCATTTGAGTGACATATATATTTACAAGAATTTCCACAAACTTCCTGTTTTCATGATTTGTTATTTTGGCAGGAAACACAGGCAGTCTAGATGAAGGCATGTTGGTCCGACATCGACAACCCATGCTTTCTTGAAACCTTTGTTTTTAGAATCCAGAGTAACAAGACCCACTGACATATCTTCTCAGAGAAGAGGGGTGAAGGTTAGGCCTATCCAGCTTCTCTAGTAGGATTACACCAAGTACGAAATCCACGTATATGTTAGAAGTTCCATGTTGCAGGACTGCTATAGGTAGTATCACTTGTGGTTTTAACTAGGAGAACAGAGGAGTTCAGAGAATGTTGTAGGATGCAATTATGTTTTCATGTCAGGCAGACTTAATAATCTACTGCAAAATCTTGAAATCTGGAGTTACATTTTTGACTTACACAATATACTCCATAAACAGTTTCTAGCACCTGGGTCAGTGGATACAGCAAGCTGCTGTCTCAATTACTACTGTTTACCCCAGCCACCATGTTACTGGTTCAAAGCCAATGAAGATCCCAAAGGTAATGCTTTCCCAAGAAAGGGAAAGCATTCTTCTGCCCGAAGAAATAACATGAAAAATTCCATGTGCCCTAGAAGTGACAGACTGACTCCTTCGAAGTTGTCCAAAAACCCCAAAATGGAGCTAGGGCTGTTGTGAGACCATCCCCAGTGGAGAACTTCCTACTGAAAACTCCTGTAAACTGAAAGTTGCGCCCTCGGTGGTTCTGGATGATTCTGTAGATGCCAAAATGTCCATCAAGCCTGTGGCATTACTGTATGACATACTCTCTCTTCTGGTATTTTCCAGGGTAAAAAAAACAACAGCAAATATCACTGACCACCACTGTACAGTTGATGCAGTGGTGCTATAAATTCTTTTGCATGCTACTGGTGTAATTATGAATCCTGTTGAGTTCTTTCATGTTCTTTGAGGCTATCATTGAAGTATTCTGGTGAGACTGGAGACTGTTGTTTCCAAGAATGATTTTTATGGTATTTGCTTAATCTCTTGAATAGTGTGCACTGGGCATTGTTCCTGAGAAATTATTTTCAATGCTTAAGAGCAGATGGTGTTTAACTGCTTATGTGGCAGTAAAAAAAAAGTCCAAAGACAGTGGAAGAAGGAAGACTTTACAATATGTACTGAATAGTTTGCAGATTTATCTCTGTCAGTCCAAATGGAAAAACTGGCGCAGGCTTGAAGAAAGCACCAGCATTTAGAGAAACAAATCTGTCAATTGTTTTGGTTACATGCACTGTAGAGATTAAACTACATTTGGGCCACTCAAAAAATTAAATAGTGATAAGCTTAAACATTGCAGTTTATAAGTAACAAATTGTCGGTGGTTTTGGATGCAATTTGTGAAGTTAATTTTGTTTACAAGAACTGAAGAAAAAACTCAGTTTCACGCTAAGCAAAAAAGCCCTCTCAAGAGTTCCAAAGATTAAAAATTAAGTTGTGCAATTTTTACCAGCTACTAAAATACTTAGACTAATCTAATTTCTTTTAAAAATCACGGATTTCAAAGTCATTTACAAGCTAGTAGCTAGATTTCGGGAACCATCTCACATATTGCTCTTGAAGATGAGTGAGGTAAGAGACAAACCTAGTAATTGTATTCTTGTTTTTGTCCACTGGCATGAATGAAGATACTCATTCTAGTAGAAGGCAGATATACGGTAAAATCTAACCAAGACAAAAATCTAAGGGCTTAATTATGGGGGTGTTTTTTTGCAATAATATAGCAAGTGTCAGTTTTGCCCGTTAAATAGTTCTGTATCATTAGCAGAGAAGTACTAATTCCTATGCTGCAAATTCACTGCTATGGGAACTTCATATAAAAAAACCCACCACCCACAAAGAGCTCAGAATTCAGCTTCCTCCCTGCCCTGAGTTGCCTTCTGTTCACGATGTTTTCCTCCTGTTTTTCAACCACCTTTTGGACATATGATGTAACCTGACCCTAGTTAAATCCAGACAATAAAAAACCACCATGAAGCACATAGTCAAGTAGAACCCAGAAAGTGAATAAATACAAACAAGATCACTATTTTAAATTTGCTTGTTTCTACCATTCTCTCACAAACACCAAAACATCAATTTGAAATAAACAAGGAAATAGGAAGTGGTTTGACAATTAAGGATTTTTCAGTGAACAGCCCTGCCATGACAGATTTTTGCAATTTTAATCTGTAAAGAATGTTAAATAGATTTGCTTCTATGACCAAAGACAGTAGAGTCATTAGAAAAAAAATTTACGCATTTCCATCTTTTACTTTACGTACTAGAATGAAAACAAAAACACTTACTGTGGAGATAGCATTGACCATGCCATTGGTGATTTGGTCTTGACGCATATGCTTCACTACATCAAACTGAGCTGCACGTTGCTTGGGGATTACCTGGTCAGCAATCTTTTTCAGTTCAGAGTTAAATTTTTTGAATAAATCTTCAAATAGAAGAGAAAGAAGCTGGAAATACAAAACAGCTGAATTAAGGAAAAAATTGTACTTCTCCAGATCTGGGAAATTGGGGGAAGGGGAGAGGAGAAACACATGCTTAATATTTCTACATTTATATTTCTTGTCAGCCAAAACATACTTTCTTTTTCTCAAATATTTTTCTCACAAGTTTTTTTTTCCTTGTTAAAGTGAAATATTAGAGAAATTATCTCATAAAAGAAGGAAAAATAAGTAGAAGAATGGTCTAAGACTATGCACTTATCCATTTTGGGTTACTTTAAATCTTTTTTCACAATATCTTAGCACACACATGGATGGGTATGCTATTTACTCTTTTCCCTAATCAGATATGTTATAATCTATCTGAGCTACTTCTTCCTTCTTAAAGTAACAAAATCTCTTCAAGGTTTAATAACCGAAATGTGCAACCCTAAATTACGCACAAGATCTGGAGGCAAGACCAGCATCTTTTCTAATATTGGATGGAATAACCGTAGTAAAGCAGTAAGCGAAGGGTTACTTTGAGATATTCTACTATTAGGAGTGAAAAAGGCTGTTTAAACTTCCCCTTCCCAGAAGCTTCTTAAAATGTACAGTACAGACATCCAAGTGACTGCAAGGAGCCCTTACAGGAAGCAAGTTGGCAGCAGAGAGTCTGGAAGCAGCGCACAGTGTGCAAGGCCAGCCTGAAGTACAGAAGATGCACATTTACCATCACTTCTGGACAAGCAGAACTAAAAGAGACTTTAAGGGCCCAAAAGCAACCTCCACTCTTGACAGCTGGCAAGATGGATCTCAGGTGAGGTAGGCAGTTTCTTAGCTCATACACTTTTACCCTGCTGCTTTCTGCCAATCACAATCTATGGAAAACCAGTTCCATCCACAGAGAGTCCACCTGCTTCAACACCTGCCATTCTTTTCTAGAAGTGTAACTATTTGGAAAGTGCAATGCTCCTCCACATCTCTCCCTTAGGGGAAAAAAAAAAAAAAAGCTTAAGCAAAGCATTTACAACACTTCAAAAGTGCTACAATTCAAGCCAATTATTTCTGGTATTTGAATACTAATTATTTCTGGTTCTTTAAAATAGCTGTAAAAGAAAAAGACAACCAAAGTTTGTGATCTCACTTCTTCTGCTTTCCAATACGCTCTGCTTCTGCAGTTTGCTTAGCCTCTCCTTGCAGGCACTAATAGCTTCCTAAAATACTTAAACCTGCATTACATGATACATTTTAAATGTTCACAATGATTAGCTTTGCAAGCAAGCAGTGTAAAATTCTACAGCTTGTCAGTCTTGCCCCGAGACTCTGTTTTACAGCAGCTCCAAGTGTCAGAAGAGGTAAAAAACCAACACCTTCTACCAACACCAAAAATAGCAGTTCCTAGCATACAAAGCACTGTAATGTTGAACAAGTCGAGTATTCAGACACCACAAGCTAAGGCATTCCGGAGTCAGTTGAACAACTGAATTTCTTTACATTCAGAGTTAAACTGAACTTTATAACTGTCTCCCATCATAGTCCAAGCTCTTCCTTGCCTTCCAGAAACAAGGAAGTAAACCACTCATTCCTCTGCCACGGGTGCAGGGTACCAGTTTTCCTCTATCTATATGCCCCAGCTGGGCTGAGGAAAGCATACGACACAAAGCAGCTAACTAAATTAAAAGCTACCCTTCTCACTGGCTTCGCAAATGCACGTAGAAATTAAAAAAAAAAATTTAATCTAACACCTGGAAACTTGAGATAAACATCTTATTTTCAACAAAATGCTCCCGTTGGCCTTCATGGAGACCAAGACTGGATCATCTTTGACAGTCTACTCCACGAGACACAAGAAACATCGGGTGTAAATTGTAAAACCAGTGATAACGCACACTCTATGCTAATCCTTGATAAAAGCGTCCAGAGGAATCCAGTCACCTGTAACTCACCTGTAATGTCACGCTTATTTAAATCACATTTCCAGGACAAATAAAAGCATCTTTTACAAAGCACCATATCAGGAAGGAGAACCCACTGGAGTCTCCGAAACTTGATTATAGGGTAAATATTTCAAAAGTAGGGAAAAAGTAAAAGGAAGGAATATGCGCATTTTTAAGATGTCCGATAGTCTTACAAAAACTAGACTTTTAAAATCAGTAATGGTACACACTCAATCTCATTAGGTTTGAGCAGGACTTAAACATTAAAAAAAAAAAATAACGGAACATTACAAAGAATCATTCAGAAAATGTTTTTATATCTGATTTCTTGATCATAAAATTGCAAAAATCTCCTAATTCCACGTACCACTGCGATTATAAAACCAGGTCACCTTTCCTCTTCTCTGAGCTAATAAAGTAAGTTACGCCCCATGTACACCAACTTGCTGCTATTTGCCAGTCTGAAAAGCGTCACACTTTGCTAATTTCACTCAGAGACTCTTGGTCTCTAAGAGCTCTGACTATCCAGCAAAGCAGAGTCTCACAATAACCACACTATTTAGGTCAAGAGTGAGAGATTAAAGAAAAGGGATGGAATGCCAGTGATAATATTCAATGGATTTCATAGTTAGTCCAGAGTCTTTCAGCCTGATTCAGACAGTAGCACTAAAGAGCAAATTATATTTAAGAAAAAAACCACCCTGACAGCTCATCAATTGATTTTCATTGAAAATCCTAAGAAAAATTAATAAAGAAGTTAAGCTGCTGAAATACAGTTTCACCAATTAGCTTAATGTCAGAGAATTCTAATTAGGCGCCTTGAGATTGCTATTTAGCGTTTAAGCCTTTAGAGTGCCAAATTCTCCCTTTCACATAAACTGGTTGCAAAATTAAAGACATTAGGCAGCCTTAATTATATTATCAGAACAGCTGGGATTAGGCAATCTCTGAAGTCAAGGCGGTATTCTTTTGTCACAGGGTAGAAATCCCTTGCTTTCCAGGGTGCCGGATTTTGGTGCTGTTCCATATCTCACCCATACAAAGCAAGCTGCATTAGAAACAAAAAAAAAAAACCAAAACAAAAAAAAAAAGAGGACAAAGAACAGAGTAATGCTTAGCAAATAATGAACACATTAAGAAAAGAGAAAAGGTAGGTGAAAAGATTAAGCCTGAAATCAGTAGGTTTTGCTAACACCTCAGCTGGCACCTGGCCTACCCAGCCTCTAGTGGCAGAAAGACTAAGGGAAAGCTCTGTAAACCAGCTTGGCTAGCGGATACAACTCTGTTATCTAAAGCTAAAGCACATTTCGTACTCTCTTGTCCCATGGGGTGTGAAATTAGCAGCTATTGTTTTCACACATTTTTATAAACACAATGCCTTTTATGTCTTTACATTGTTTAGACTGCTATGTTTTTCTCCTCACATGGGAATCTTTTTTTTTCACCCCTCTCTCTTTATTCGAATTTTAAATCAACAGGATTTATATTCCAGGAACATGTTGACATATAATAAGAACACCAAACATTTTATCCATGTAAACTTTAGCTAAACACAAATATTTTAAAACTGGCAAAAGATCTCTACACTTTTTAGTCTGTAATCCAATCATATTAATATTACTCTGATAACATGGCAGAGAGGAATTCAAGTGATCAGCTTCAAATAAGCTTTTAAAATTTCACAAGGGAGCTAGAACTACTCTTAATCAAGTGTTACAAGCCCTCTACATATTTCTCCTTGATGTAGAAAAAATACACGTTGGCACTGTTATGATCATCCTCTACATTTAAAACCTCTTCCCAGCTCCTTCAAAACAACTTTAGTTGTTCACATTCACGTGAGCAGAGGCCTTTTTCTTACAGGTTATCGAAAACTTGCCATACTTTCTGCTCCTAAAAATATTAGGAAGAAAGCACCTACTCCTTCAATCCACTTAAATAAAAACATTATGATGACAAAGCAACAACTAATTTTACTGATTACAGCCATACTGAACTACAGCAACACTACAGCAGAAACCAAATAAATCCATTACAATTTAAAACACTTCCTCCATTTGAATACTGTAGTAATGTCCTCTTATTACTCCTCACACTTCAGTAATATGTTCTGCTTCAGTACAAAAGTAGAAGTTTGAACAGTCAACATATTCATTTGAAGAAAGAATTTTTCTTCTTAACAGGCTAAGAGGATTTTTCCCCTTGTATTTCTGCCTAAAGTGCATTTAAGCACATCATCTTAGTTTTTTCAGAAAATCTTGAAGCAAAGCACATGTTCTTCCTCTGAAATAACTGCATTCTGTTTGTGTGCATGGAGGACAAGGTAGAGTGTGGATGAGAATAGGAGTATGAGACAATGTGCTAGCACACATCTTAAGAAGTAAAATTAGATGTGAACTCCCACTGGATATGAACAAAAAGGAATAGATACTGGTGGTCTTTGCACTGCAACGGAGATCCTAATACAAACGATGTGGGGAGTTATTCAGACAGAGATGCATAGTTTCTCCAACGGGATGCAGTATGTATACTTGTCTTAACTGCTGATGCATGATCAATAACCAGAGACAATACTGTCTGACAAAACTCCAACTTAAGTTAATACAGAGCACAGCAAAGAAGTCCAATCCTAACCTAAATTGGTTCATCAAATAACCACACATGACAAGGAAAAATTCATGCCACTATAACTAAGCAGTTCCTTCACCTGACAGGCAAATTCCTACTGCATTAGGAGAATGTGGTTTAGTCAACAGCTGTGAACTGCCACCCTCCATGCAAAAGAATGGTAACAACCAGACTCCTCAAAATGGTCCCCTCCTCACAGCTTTTTGTTACTGCTTCTACCTCCAGTGCCAAAATACTGCAAGCAGAGAAGTCCATGTAATGTACTTTCATCAGTTGCTCAAGTTAACTTTAAACCATGTTAATTCATATTACTCTTGAGGCTAGAAAGGCAGTTGACAACAAATAAGCAAACTTATGGGCTTCTCCAAAACACAGGGGGCTTGAGTAGCTGTTCCGTGAGTGGTTCACAAGTTGGGTTCTCCAACAGTAGGACAGCTTGGACCCAACATGCAGGTACCAACTTCATCCCAGTTTATTCCCTTACCCAGTAGCTTAAAATGGGGCACTGAAAGGTGGATCTTACTGCTTCCTTCTTGGGACTAACAGTGTTAAAATGGAACGAGAACTTATGCTGTTATCTATACTGTTTTGTCCTTTTATCTGGTATAAAGACACAATACAGATGTGAGGATGTAATTTATTAGTCTCGATCACAGATGCATATCTACAGTCAACTCAGAAAAGCCAACAAAATAAAATGAGAGGGAGACCACTTAAATAAAAACAGGGATGCTCGTTATTACGCATCATTTAAAAGCAAACAGTAACAAAACCCCAAAAGAGCACTTTGCTCTGAAGTAAAATCTCACCTGCCCAGCCAACTCCAAACGTTTATTTCCATAGTAGTCTCTGTCATCTACCTTATTTTCTCCTTGAGCCAAAATTACTCTCCGCACCATCACTGCTGTGTATATGCACTTGGCACGAAAATTGAATTCCTTTACCTGTAAATAACAAAAAAACCCCAACACACTGATGTTTCAGTATCAGTTCCTTAGGTTTTACTCAGGTAAACACATCCATTTAAACCAATGGATAATTTGGGCTGACCAAGGAGTTACAAAAAGGATTTGAGCACTTCACCTGCTTGAAAAATGCTAAAAGTAATATACTTTGGTGACATTGAAAGACAGTAAATGAAAAGAAATCAGAATAAAGGTACTGGTCATGAGAATAAGGTCCTGAAGTAATACTGGATACTGCGTGGCTATACAAAACAAATAATGCATAGTATGATAAGCAGTTCAATGGTACAGCATTTCATAAACATTAAGATTACTTTCGACACAATCCAAATCTTCCTATTTATTTTAATAATTATTTACTCTATCTCAGCTACAAAGCAAACAAAGACATTCTTTCCTGCCAACAAAGCTTACACTATAAATAACCACATAAATTTACCCCAGTTTAAAACAAAAATTACATACAATTACGTGGGTCAGAATAGTTGATGCTAGGAGCTCTCGTGCTTCTTCCATCTTTGTTTTCTTTGGGCCACCCCACATCCTTTGCCTTCGCACTTTGTTTCCAATGTACTTCAGTGCCTGGCAAGGGGCAGAATTTACTTGAGTTACTATCAGAATAGTAACCAATGCAAACATACACACACACAGAGATCTGTATGCATTCCTCAGGGCAATCCCAGTAGCCACAGATGATACAAACTCCAAGCAAAGCGCAAAACACCTAATAAATTCTTGAAATTTGACACAACTGATTATAATTACATATACAACATGTTGTTTATAATATGTTGATAACACTCATACCACCACAGAATCACTTGGGTGAAAAAGACCTTTGAAATCATCAAGTCCAACTGTACCTGTCCACTACTAAACCACATCCCTGAGCAGGATTCAAAATGGGACATGATGAAGAAGCATGATCACTACAATATTAAAAGAAAGGGGCTTGCAGAGATATAGGAAAAACAAATATGCAAATTCAAAATATATCTATTTTACTTAATTTGACTTTTCACTTCCAATTCTTCCATATACTTGCTAAATTTCATTCAAACGTTAAACCATGAGGTGGCACTCACTGTTTAATAGACACAAACACCACTGTGTGACATCACCATCTACTTCCTCAAGAGGACCTTGCAATGATTAATGGATTCTTACTCTCTTAGCAGCTTTTCAAGAAATGGAACCAATCTGCAGAATCCAGGGTCAGATGAGTCAAAGAAACTACCTGGATATGAAGCCATCGTCTGGGTGCCCAAGAATTACCCTCTCCATTAAATTACAGACTCTCCATTTGTTAAACTTCTTCCCCAAACAGTTCACTTTCATTTAATTTCATCTGACATTTCCTTCACAGTGTAACTTCTGTATTTCTGGTTTCTCACTTTCTTGGCTGCTTCACATCTCTCTTATGCTCTTACAGCATCACCACATTACTCTATGACTCCAAATTAGGAAGGCCTTCAATGCTACCTCTAACCCTGAAGATGCCCCAAAAGATGCAAAATAGAAAGATGTTCACTTTACAGTACTCAACATTACACATGGAAAGATCTGATAAAGTTTACAATGAAATAGTGTAATCACAGAATCATAGAATAGTTTAAGTTGGAAGGGACCTTAAAGATCATACAGTTCCAAACCCCCTATCATGGGCAGGGACACCTCCCACTAGACCAGGCTGCCCAAGGCCCCATCCAACCTGCCCTTGAACACCTCCAGGGATGGGGCAGCCACAGCTTCCATGGTCAACCTGTGCCAGTGACTCACCACTCTCATCGTGAAGAAATTCCTCCTTATGTCTAGTCCAAATCTGCCCTCTCCAGCTTATAGCCATTGCCCCTAGCCCTATCATTGCAAGTCTTTGTGAACAGTCCCTCCCCGGCTTTCTTGTAGGCCCCTAGAGTTACTGGAAGGTTACTATAAGGTCTCCTTGGAGCCTTTTCTTCTCCAGGTTGAACAACCCCAATTCTCTCAGCCTGTTCTTGTATGGGAGTTGCTCCAGTTCTCAGATCATCCTTGCGGCCCTCCTTTGGACGTGTTCCAACAGCTCCATATCCTTTGAGGATTCCAGAACTGGACACAATGCTCCAAATGAGGTCTCACAAGACAGGAATAGAGGGGCAGAATCACCTCCCTCGACCTCCTGGCCATGCCTCTTGTGATGCAGCCCAGGCTATGTTTGGCCTTCTGGGCTGCAAGAACACACTGCTGGTTCATAGCGAGCTTCTCAAGAAGTAAGACTAATCTTCAAAAGCTTCTGCTAGCAAATTAATACACACACGATGGAAATGCTACCAGGAAAACACCCTGTGTTCTGGTTAATTAAAAAATTACATGTAAGCTGAAGAGAATTCTGTCAAGTCTTTATCAAGATGGTGGGTGGTTATTATTGGGGGTTTTATAAAAGAGATTAGAATTTAGGAACATCTACTCATGATGAATTGGTCATGTCCACTTCAATGGAGCTTCTGTAAAATGGGCCACGGAATTCCTTTTAAAAAAATGGAGATCATCCTAAACCAAAAACCCCTAATCTTATGGACATAAATACTCGTCACATACATTAAAACATAACCCTGGGTTTCTGAAAACAAAGAATTTCTTGACTTTGGTTTTATTCCAGTCAGGCAATGAGAGCAAAGCCTCACTTTTGAAAAGTCTTGCCCCGTTAAGAAACCTTAGCTTAAAATAACCCCTCAAAACCCAAACCTCAAACCAAAATTGTATGTCGATTGCTGACATAGCAAAGTGACCAATACCCACGTCTTTAGGTTTTTATGGCCTCTGGCCATATGAAAAGACACACCTGCATCTGTGTAAAAATCTGAGCTTTTTGGCATTCTTCCAGACTAGGAGCAAATGCAGCCATCACATGTTCCTCTGTGCCAATCATTTGCACAATCTCTTGGTCACTCTCCACGCCCATGGCCTAGTAAAAGAAGAAAAGACAGAAATAGCACAGGCTTTATGTTAACTCACTGACATTTGCTTATGCTAATTTGGTATTGTTTGTCTGCATTACTACTAAGCAAGAGCTAGTTCTTCTCTAAGAAACTGTGCCATCTGGCACTGGCAGCACATATTCTAGCTACGGAAGAACGTTAAATGGAAATCTTGATAAGCAGCAGGAACACACACAGTCTTTGGAGAGCGTAGTCTTCTTCACTGATGGGAGTTAAATTCTATGCTTTTTCATAACAAAAAACTAAATACCAGCTAATAACTACCCTACATGTGTAACAAGAAAAACCAAGTCAGCATCTACAACAAAGGAAGGTGAACTTTCTTAAAACATTACATATGGTCTCTCACCACAAGCAATTTGAGAAACTCAGTTGACTGTGATGCAGCACGTCCCATTTGAGAAATGTTTACAATTTACCTCCTTTGCAGTTCTCTGCATTTAGAAGATGACTTCACTACACAATTCCACTTGAAAGTCATTCTATTATTTCACTGATCCTTGGGACACCTTGTTAGACTTTATACTGCAGAAAAAGCTTAATAAACTAAGAAAGCGCTTAACAGGTTTAGAAAAATCTCTCTGTCAGTAAGTGTTTCAAGGTGGCAGCCAGCAGTGAAGGTCTTTGTGGATTCCAGATGGTGCTAAAGCTCCCCCCTTCAAGCATTTGCCTGGAGCTCTGCCATATCAAAAACCGGAATAATCTCACTAAACCTCTTCTGGCTGAGTTATAATATGTTTCTCAGAACTCTGTGAGGAAGTTACGTTTGCATTCGTATTATTCTTCAAACTGCCTGCCACAAAGACCATTGTAAATAACGGTGTATGTAGACCCCAGTATTCTGGTTCTCATTAAAAACTGGCAGTGTCCCAAAATGTTACATTTTCCTAAAAACTGCACAAATACCTACGCCTTCATCAGGCGTCACTTTGCTTAACACCTAGCTAACGTTATCCACTTGCAAAACCGTTGCTCTAATTGTGAAGCATCCAGCTTTTTTTTTTTTCTTTTTTGTTTTTTTCTTTTCTTTTGTTTCATCTTTATTTTTCAACAAAGAAGTAGTGAGTTGAAGTTCCTTTAACTTAAAACTTTATCACTTTATCTTGTTGTTTACTTGAAATTATTAGCAGTGCAAAAGTAGCACACACAGTGTGAGAACAGTGTGAGAACGCCCCTGTTTCAGTGCAAAGTACAGTTCCACCATCTCAGACAGACCTGACTGCCAAATCAAGATGCAGTTACTTCACCAGAAAAGAGTGCTCCATCATTGTTTGCTCCCACTAAGTGTTCCCACTCAGATCTCAAGGCCCTTTCAAAACCAGAATTTGCCTATGCAATATTACTGTAGCTCAGATGTCTGGTTTTCATATATGCTTCCTCATCCTTTTAAATAAGGTCACACAGTAGTCAAAAAACCTCCGCAGAGAAGTTAACAAAATCTCTCATTACCTGACAGCTGGACTCTTAAGAAAGTCTACGAGTTGACCAGTTTAGGAACCACAACTGGATGATTATCACTGTTGCACTTAGCTTGCAGCAGAACAAAACTTTACTAATAGAATCTGTGTGCCATTCTAGGCACGTATACCAGCAATACATTTATCAAAAGCAGATCAAGTGCAAGCTGATATCACCCTGTTTCTGTCCACCAACTTAATTTTAGGACAACAACCAGAGTGTAAGAGTCACATAAAAAGTGAACAAAACAAGTGGAGGGAAAAAGTCAATCTGCGGTTTTACTATGCTGTCCTGTCCATTAAAAACAGAAACCCATAGTAAATTAAAGATAGTTGATGAAATAATTTCTTTTAACTTGAATTCTTTAATCAGAAATCTAACAAAATGATGAAAACAGATTTTCTACTTGAAGCCTTAGCAGCAAACTCACTGGAGAACTCTGAACTTGCACGCAGGAATGACTGGGATCTGCCACCAAACAATACAGAATCGTAGAATCACAAGGTTGGAAAAGACCCACTGGATCATCGAGTCCAATCATTCCTATCAAACACTAAACCATGCCCCTCAGCCACTCATCCACCCGTCCCTTAAACACCTCCAGGGAAAGTGACTCAACCACCTCCCTGGGCAGCCTGTTCCAGTGCCCAGTGATCCTTTCCATGGAAAATTTTTTCCTAATGTTCAGCCTAAATCTCCCCTGGCAGAGCTTGAGGCCATTCCCTCTTGTCCTGTCCCCTGTCACTTGGGAGAAGAGTCCATCACCCTCCTCTTCACAACCTCCTTTCAGGTAGTTGTAGAGAGCAATGAGGTCTCCTCTCAGCCTCCTCTTCTCCAGGTTAAACAATCCTAGCTCTCTCAATTATGAGATAATCGCAAATTAAGGGAAATCAATTTATAAGTAATGACTAAAAACTTAAGCAAATGACTGAAAAACATGTGTTGACACAATAGTCAGAAGTAAACCCATTTATTCTCCTCTTTACTCTCAACAGTCCTGAGCACAGCAGCACATAAATCCCACCTGCATGTAATGCTAACAGAACAAACAACAGGGCCATGCTGGTATTGGACAGATCTGTAATCTTAACACTTTCTTTTTCAGAAAGTTTGGCACTGATGCTGCACTTATATCAAAATAAAAAAAAAAAAAAAAAAAGAAAACAACCAAAACCCTTAGAAGTACTCCAGAATTAAGCTTTAACATCATTAAGATAGGAACAAAATATTCCTGGGCTGTGGCCTGCGTTACAGAGACACTGAGGACATGCAAAGCAAGAATGTGTCCTATGCTTGAAGCACTCATAATCCCAGGACAATGCCAAGGGAAAGGGAATTAACATAAAACAAAGCAGAAAACAAGATGGGGATAATTTTACAGGAGGGTGGAGGGGAAAGAGACATTGCAAAGGGATAACTTAGCAGCAGCAGCAAAAAGATAAGGAGGGAGGCAGCAGCAAGCTGTTGAAGAGCACGGTTGGAAGGCTAGTAGTTAATGCACGTAAGACAGATCAGTCAAGCAAACATTCAGAATGCCCAGATCATCCTCAGTTCAAGTGGGAAAAAGCAGTCCAGCCAGGGTCAACCACTTCTAAGACCGTGGGAGGTTTCTGCTACCCAAAACATGTGTGTGTCCATACACACACACACGTACAAATGAGAGTATACACGAGAGAGCACAAGCCTTGCTCTTCCTCCCACAGCCTGTGTCTTAATGAGGATGTCTAGGCGTTTCCATGGCACTTCCCTAGAATGTAGTTCTGCAGTCCATCAGGCTAAATTACAGAATAGAGACAGGCAGATGACTGGATTAAAAAGATGTCAGGAAGTTCAAGGTTGACATCACGGACAGAATTGGTCGTAGCTTTCATAATTCAAAAGATACAAGCTATGAAACTGCAGCCACAGGAACTTGTAATTCCGCAGATCCAGTAAGACCACCATTCTGCTGTTCCTCTGGAGTTGCATCTTAACAGCTCCAAGACAAACACAGGTTTGTAGAAATGAAACTTGATCTGTTGTTCAAATCTTTTGCTGTAGGTCCTAGAACAGCTTCTTACAGCTTCCAGATAAACTAAAGATGCTTCACCTAGTGATGTAGGTCATAAAATTCAACTTTTAAAAACCCTAAGTTTCTTACAATTCTCTTCCTTCCCCAACCAGTTTTGGTACAGTGTGCTACCTTCATTTACTTCAGCTCCCAGAATGCACTTAACTCTACCAAATCAAGATCACACACCCAAAAGAAAAATAGCCCTTACCTTAAAGCAACTCTACTTCCCTGCAACATAGGGAGCTCCCTGCAAAAGCAGAAGCACCACCTCACCTGTAGCCCTGATGTATCCCAGAAAGAGTCTTAAGTACTACATAAATATTCCGCAATTCCTCTAATGCTCATTGCTATCTAAATCTGCCTGATCTCCCCCAGGAAAAGTGTGTGTAACTCATTGCTTGACATATTCAAAACACACACTATGCACAGTTCACAAAGCCCTGTGATCAGTACACAACTAATACACAGATAAAACAAAGATCTCTTAGGGTTGCAAGTCAACTCGGAACATCCTAGGTATCATTCCAGTTGCATGTGTACATTAACTAATGAAGTGGTGTTACACAGTAAGCAGAAAGCAAATTAGTTGTGTCTGTTTCCCATTACAAAGCAATTCACAGCCCTTTAACAACCTCAACAAATAAATACTTGGGAAGCAAATCTGTCCAATTTATAGCACTATTTCAATCCAAAAACTGCATTTACATATATAAGGGCTGCACAAATGCGCCAGTTACTTTCAAGAACAAATGTTAGGGAACAAGTGTTTAGCACAGCAATAATGCATTAACTCCCTGACATCTGACAAACAGACATTTCAAGCCCATCCTAGAACAGTGCCAAGAACATGCATTTTTTAGCCTATCAATTTTCAGTTAGCTGAGGTCAGTGTGTTGAACTTCACAAAACTACAACTTACACGTGTTCAGCACAACTAGTTGTTAAATTTCAATGTGGCAATTGCAAAGATCGTTACAGGTTTGGGTGGTAAAAAAGAAAAACAGCATAATAGGTCATTTAGGCTGGCAGTTTAGAAAAGACTATGGGCGAGGCAGATGCTCCCTTTAGGGTGATACTACACAGTCCAGTCTCCCCACGTACACAGATCAAGGGACCTTTAGACTCACAGTACTATTCCCACCTCTCCCCACAACCCATCCACATGGGTATCCATCCTCTTTATGAAAGAAAAAAATAAAAGGACTGGGAATACTGTACATTCAAGTCTTGCCCCAGCATGTAGCTAAGCCAGCTTTCTCCTACTGACTCTCAAAGTCCCTGACAAAACTGTCGCCTCCAGCTGGCCCATGTACTGGATAGCAGTCCTCTCCTAATTACTAGGCATTTTCTAAGTCAAAACACATAGGTCTGGTGGAACTTGGTTGCAGTCTGGATGTTGACCTGGGAGGAAATGCAAAGCAGCAGATTTTTGTCGGTTTTCTCAGTTAATTTTTCAATCAGAATTGCACAAGCAAAAGATGTGAAGGCAATCAAAACTTCAGACTTCAGATTGTCTGTACAGCTCAACTTTGCCCCTTGCAGATGTGTGTCTCCACACTTCAAGAAACAGAACGCTTACTAGTAATGAGGAAGACCTATGCTCCATATCTAAAGCTTATATCTCAGCAGAAAGGAATTATTCTCCTTGCTTTTCCAACAAATCTATGTATAATGCTGCCGTATGAGAGAGCTGAGGCTACACGGGATGCTTAAGTCAAGGATTTTCCAGTTTCAGTGCTACAGCATCTGTAACCCCGCTTCTAGTAGGTAAATACAGCAAAGTAACTATGCATTACAGCAATACCCAAGAAAGATCAAAGGCTGGTGCTTGCCTAAGAATACATTGAAAAGACTATCTGGGAGATTTAGTTTCCAGCTGGAGACTCATCAAAACTGGACAGAAGATACCAGATGTTCATATGTCATTAAAAGAAAGGTAAGGAAAATAACCACTTACAATTACAGTTAAGTGCTGGTCAAAAATGGAAAACTCAGAATAGTTAAAATGGGAACAGTTAATCTACTACTGGATCAAATCAGTATAAAACTTTGAAAGGCACTACTGCCAAGAGCTTCTGATGACTGTTACCACTTGTTCATTAAACAAATGAAAAATCATGCAACATTATCTAAAATATAAAACATACACATAGGCAGGGGGATAATTAAAGCATTGTCAGAAAGTAATCAAATAGTACAATGCTGCTTAAAAAGAACCCTGACAATCATCTCCGCAGATTTAATAATCCAGAGCAGGTATTTATCTATACCAGCAGGGGGTGACAAAATGTAATAAAGGTCTGTAAGTGAAGGTGGAATCCAGCTGTTTGGTACTGGAGCAAATGGATTAACAGCCACATTAACACTTTCCTGCAACAGAAAAGTTGTGAACTTAATCCTGACACTTTAATGTGCATTTCTGTCCACAAATAATTTCTCAACCTCTTTTAATGCTGGTTGCTAAAACCAGATGATCTCCTCCAACTACTTTAAGAGATTAGCTTAATTAGAACTAACAGACATTTGTTTCTAAAGTCTAAATCCAATTATTAAACTATTTTGTAGTATAAAATGATCCTTAGAACTCTCAATCAGCCAAAGAACTCTGGCAATACAGAAAGTCTGTACCTACAATGCCAGCAAATGAGCATTGCTGGAAGAAACTGTATGGATGCTGTGAGCAAGTGCTGCCCTCTCCTGGCAATTTATTTCCTTGAGAGATTACCTCCCCAAACCTTCCCTGCTGTAAACCATCACAGAGGAGACAAAAACAGAGCTATAGGACTTACTTCTATTGATGTCTAGATCCAGAAGCACTTTTGTGACTTAAGTCACCTTCCCTGTGAACAGCACCTCCAAGTCTGCTGACCAATTTCATTCTGCACACAGTGTGCACCAGGTTGCAAACTCACAGGCAGCAGTGAATCCTACAGGACAGCAAGGAGCTACCAGCTGTTGGGAGGACAGGTCCTAGCCATGTCCTGTTGTCTTCTCCAGCAGCTGGACAGTGCATGTCCACACGCCACCTTTACTGGCTGTAGCCCATGTGTTTGATACCACAGATGGAACACCAGCCTGCTTCCAGTCCTGTTGGGCAGCTAAGGAAATGTCATAGAATCATAAAATCACCAGGTTGGAAAAGACCCATCGGATCATCGAGTCCAACCATTCCTATCAAACACTAAACCATGCCTGTCAGTGCCTTGTCCACCTGTCCTTTAAACACCTCCAGGGAAGGTGACTCAACCACCTCCCTGGGTAGCTTGTTGCAATGCCCAATGACCCTTTCTGTGAAAAAAATTTTCCTAATGTCCAGTCTAAATCTCCCCTGGCAGAGTTTGAGGCCATTCCCTCTTGTCCTGTCCCCTGTCACTTGGGAGAAGAGGTCAGCTCCCTCCTCTCCACAATATCCCTTCAGGTAGTTGTGGAGAGCAATGAGGTCTCTCCTCTGAGCCTCCTCTTCTCCAGGCTAAACAACCCCAGCTCTCTCAGCCGTTCCTCATAAGGCCTGTTCTCCAGCCCCTTCACCAGGAGCAGCTGAAAGGAGCTCCAGGAGAGCTGAAAGGGGGCTCCTCATCAGGCAGTGCAGGGACAGAATGAGGAGGAATGGTTTTAATCATCGTTACAGCTTCAGTCGTGTGCACCCTTGACTGAATTAAAATGAGAGCAGCAGAGGGTGAAGGAAAAGAGCTTTGGCAGACACTGTCACCAGCTCAGCCATCAGGGCAAATACTCCCCAATTCTTGCCCAGAATCAGAGCTGGATGCCTCTCACAGCCCTTTGTCAGTCCCACCAGAGATCACTTCAAAGCTATGATGCCCTGTCTGTGCATTCACTGCACTGAAGATGATATTGGTGAGTGTCCCCACATCAGGCAGGGACCATGCAGCATCCTGACTGAAGTGGAGTGCATTCACAGAGAAAGGAAGTAAATTGACACAAAATAAAAGCCACTCTAGTAACCTTAAAGGATTTAGGAATGAGTCTAAGAATTACAACTTCTCAACAGGTTATCGGTTTTGTTTACAGTTATGGCTGGAATTCATGTGTAAGGAGCTCATGGCTATGTCACGTCCCCAGATCTGATACAAAGGGTGTGGAGCTACTCAGCCCATGAGTTGGAGGTGGTGCAGGGGAGATGAAAACCAGAAGTGAAGACCCTTAACACAAGTTTGCAACATAGTTCATAAGAAAAGAAACCAAAACCTTTCTCACTTTCTGTAGCCACAGGGGCAAAGGCAGCAGGGCGGAGGGACCTTACTGTGCAGGAGATGGGTGGCAGCATCTGGCTTGGCACAGCAGTGTTCTCATTGCAGAAAAATTCAACACTTTTTCTCCTTTTTACTGTACAATAAAGATGGATTCCCAGAAGAAAAAAAGATTGCATTCTTTAAGTCCTGCTATGTCCTTCTACAGGTGGTCCTTCTGAAAGCTGCAGTTGATCTTCGTTATTGAGCTAGACCACAGGTTTTTTTTTTTATTTTTTTCATTTTACTTTCCAAACAAACAGTTGTATTACCTTAAATATGATAGCAATGGGAATATCTTCAGACAGAGTATTGTGCCTCAGGTAAAATCTCCCTTGTTTCACAACCATATTTGTTCTGCTCTTCTTCTCATGAGTGGAACTGAAGCGAAAAAAGGAAAATATTATGAACAAAAGGAAGTTTGCACTGACACGCCTAGAATCTTCTGTATAAAACTTAGCAAGCTTGAGAAATCTTGCAGCTTAACTAATCCCACTTCCTTCTCTCCTAAAAATTACACAGAAACATTCAGACATCACTATGTAACACCAAGGAAATATGGTACTGCCACCTGTGATGGGAAAGGTCAATACTTGACTTAAGCAAGTAGAAGCCAGTACTTTCCAAAATCATCTTTGTAGGCTTTTATCATCAACTTGGGTGTAACCAACAAAGGTCAAACTGTGTGCAAGTACTGTGGTAACAATACTACTGAGGTAGCTACTTTGTATTGCATGCTTATCCTCATCTAGGCTTACTGTGGAACAGTAAAGGAGTTAGGACAGACATATAAGAGGCCTCTGGAGCAAAAACAAGTACTTTGTTATGTTAAAAATTAGAACTCACATTTTTCTAGTCTGGGATGAAGCATATGAGCAACTCCCACTAATTTTTGTGCGAATACTGAACTAACTACTTTTGGTACTGATGTTTGAGCATACAAAATGACAGTAGCAAGAGTGGGGCAGTGAATGCCTACAGCTTTTCCTGTTTAACTTTACTAGGAAGAAAACCACACAGCTTACTTCAACTACAACAAAGAATTCCTAAAGCTTTGGGTTTATTTCCTTTACGTATCGTAGGCATTAACCATACCTGGTAACAGAAGCGCCAACTGTGCCTTTTCTATCAGCTTCGACAATTATTCTGTTTTTGGATAACTGCTCTTGAATAAGAATGACTTTCTCTACACCTTTAACAATGAAATAGCCGCCTATTCAAAAGAAAAGATAGATTTTGAATGTCAGCACGCTTGCGCCTGACTCATGTCCTTCAATATGCCTTTGAAAATAAATTATTAGAAAGTAAACAGTAAGTACACAGAAGACAAAACAGGACAGTAAATTCTCCCTTAGAAGAGTAAAGGATGAACTCTGCACGGAACCTAGGATAACTACAAAATTGTTCCACTAGACTACAGTGAACCGTTGCTAGGCTTACACATAGTATTCAGAATCCAACACTTCATTTGGGAAGTACTTGGACAGCAAGAACTGAAAAGCAGATCAAAACCTGCAAAATCCCCCAAACCTGTAAGGTAATCAGACTTAAAAGATGTTTCAGAATTGCTAGTTCTACAAATTAGGTAAAAATACTGCCTGTCAGAAAAGCATATCTTAAAAAAAAAAAAAAAAAAAAAAAAAAAAAAGAGAGAGAGAGAGAAGTGGTCATTTCAGATGCCTGGTATCAAATAAAGAAAATAAATCTTCTGTAATTACCAACTTACTCTCTCCAGCACCAAGGGGAAATTTCTTTTGTATTACTTTCAAAAATTGTATTTTAATGGCCTTGTCATATCTAAGACATTATAAAGAATCTGCAAATGAGCTGTGATAGATTGCTCTCTTAAACTGTAGTAATCTGTTAATGCTCTTCCAGCACAGCATGTCATGTCTTGCCATCATAAGCAAGCACAGCACAGGCCCAGTGCATGTTTGAAAAACAACACGTAAAAACCAAAGAAGTTGCTTGTTAGAAGACTTCATCTCCTCTCCACATTTCAAATTTTATCATGTAACGCTTTATCCATGCCTTAAAAAAAGGTAGCAAATGAGACTTCCAGCTCTGGAGAGTTACCCTCTACCCTGATCCACTTCAGGTTCATGAATGAACTCTGCCTCTGTTCCCACATACCACATCACTGTACACAATACTATATTCCAAAATTTTAGCATACTCCTTTTGTGGTTGAAAACTGTCTGCAAATACAAACATTCCATGCTGTCAACCACTTCTTAGTATTTTCAAAGGCCTGCCAATTTCTTTTAGTTACAAGAATAAACTTGAGAAGTTCCCACAAGGACTTGACAGCGTCAGGAAAAACACCAATGGGATATTTGTTTACTGAAAAAATATTCAAAACTAAAAGCACAGGCAGCAATAAAGAGCATGAGTGCATATGTACCTGGATCTAATGGACATTCATTCAGTTTGGCAAATTCTGCTGGAGTTTTCCCAGTAAGAACACAATTGGAGCTACGCAGCATTATAGGCATTCTGCAAGAAAACCAGTTATGCTTTTATTTTAGATTTAGACAGAAAAATATTAATTGTCAAATTCAGAGCAAAAACCATGCTGAACAAACTGGAGAAAACATATTTAAGGTAATTAGAACACATTGATTTAATCCTACCTTATTTCATTGAGCATGTAGTTTGAAGAGAAAGACTTCAACTGGACATCTACTGACAGAAACTGGAGACTCCTACTTAACTTTTATGCAGCAGGGATCCATAACAAGAACAGTCAGCGAGGCTGATGATTACTGATGTCCCCAAAACCAGTACAGACCGCACTGACTAACATGCTTTATAGATCCGCTGCTACCACCCAGTTTTTATCAGAAAAAGATGCTTCAGATCCTATTTCCCACAGAGCAATCACACCTTATCATGGCAGACAGTGCCTCCAGTACATAACCTAGGCATAACGTTGCCGCAGTTACAGCTCTGATTTCTTTGGTGTCGTAGCACAGAAGCCTACAGCAGGCACTTTCGGAAGCAACATGAAATACAAGAAAAATAATCCAAGAAATTGAAAACAAATTCTATGCTTAGGGAGGAAAAAAAAGAGAGAGAATCTAAAGATGCACAGACTGACTATAAGGCAAAACAACTTCACCATGAAACAGTGGAACAAGCTGCATGGGAAGCTGGGGAGCCTCCATCCATGGAGGTCTTCAAGACCCGACAGGATAAGCAATGCTGTCTGATGATACAGCTGACCCCATTTCAAGCACAAGGTTTTACTGGAGACCTCCTGAGGTCTCTTCCAACCAGAAGCATTCTGCCACTCTGTGATGAGGTCAAGAAATGTTCATGTTCACTTGGTTCTGTGTGTTTCTACTGCACTCTTATCAGGAACTGGGCCTATTCATCAGCTAGCACTGCTTTAGCAGTTATTATTAAAAAGACTACTTTTACAGTCAGCTTCATAAGGTACCTTTCCACTGTCAGATTTTTCATTAAAATTTTTGAAAGGGAGCACATTTTACTTCCAAAGAACAAGCTGCTTTTTGCATAAGACAAACAGTTTATCACTACACCTACCAGAAGATCTCCATGGCTGTTATTGTCTTCTACAAATAAGTGGACTTCTGATCCAGCTTACAGAATTTCACTCCTTGGTGGAGATTGTTTTTAAGAGCTGTGTTCCAGGTGCTTGCTAAGACACATTTTGACAAATTTTATCCATCGCAACCTCAGAGATATTTCATTCAATTAAATTCCTCCATGAAAATTTAAGACTAGAGAACTCTTGCTAACAGAGTTGTATTTCTTTTATTCAAACTTTATCAATTATTTTAATTTCTTGGCCACTGCCATGTTCTTATATCTGAAAAGAAAATTAATGAACTCAAAATTGTCTATTTTTTAAGAGGATAAAAAAAGCTATCTTGTCACTACAGTGCTCTACGCAGATAACCTTCAGTCATTTCACTGAGGAAGTGTTTCCTAGAGATAAGAAGCTTCATAGACAATCACAACCTTATACCACCACTATAAGCCTTCTGCTCTCACTGCTTATAGCAGAAACAGTAATCAGTTGGCATAAGGCAACTCAAAATGGGAGCATGTAAATACCATCACTGAAAAACTCCAGTGGAACAGATGTCACCAAGTATTCTTCACTTCACTCTTCTTTTGAGGACAGAATCTAATTTTTTAAATACAAGGTACTATGAAGAATAGAAAGAAAATAAAAAGGGAAATAAAGGTATTGAATTTCTGTGCATAAAGACACAGAAAATGGATACATTAATTCAGACTGCTATTAAGTACTGCAGTTTTCCTCTTTAAAGACACAATGATATTGCCCTGGGATTTTTTTTGTTTCTAATACACACAGGTTATCAGCAACTCTGCCAAACAGTAGAAATATGAGAGGAAAGAACATCCAGCTTTCCTGTCCCAGTCTGAACCACATCAAACAAAAGGACCATTTATCACCTGGAAAAAGGAAACCAGGATAATTCTAGTGATAGATGAGAAAAACTATTTCCCATGGAATTAATAAGATGGATATTATGAGTTTTTAACAGCAAAAAGACTTTTTACACATATGCCAATAAAATCAGTTGGATGACACAGCTTTACTTTTTAAGAGAATATTTACTTTTTCTGCCATGCTCTTGCTTCACAAGAGACAGAGATGAATTTACAGGAATAGGCTTTAGTGTAAGATACAATACACTAGTGCTATGCAGCAATATAGCCATTTCTTGTAAATTATGGATGCCTTCCAAGTTATCTTCATGCAATTTTTTTGTTTTTAGAGAGATACAGAGAAATGTCTGGACTAGTTTTTGTTATGCTTCTTCTAGCTATAACTTATCCTTCAAACTTCTTTCTTTGCTTACAGCATACAACATGAAATAATTCAAAAGAATTAAATTTAGATGGTCTTGTAATTTTTTTTCTTTTCTTAAGGAATTATTTGGAATAATAAACTGTTACAACTAGCTTGGTTTTTGTAAAGGCATTCCTGCATCACATGTTCTATCGACACAGATAGAATATATTTATTTATTTATTAAATATAAAAGCTAAAGATTTCACTACAAGAAGTCTAGCTCCCTAAGTATGTATCTTCTCTTTCCTACCAGTATTCTGCCTTTGGTTAGATGCACAGTCACGCAGTAGACAGTCTCTGTAAGGCACTGACCTTTAAAGCTAGCAGGGTTGGTCTCTAAAAAACCTTGTCTACAAAAGGCACTGGAACAGGTTGCCCAGAGAGGTGGCAGACACCTCATCCCTGGGAACACTGAAGGTCAGGTTGGATGGGGCTCTGTGCAACCTGATCTAACTAAAGATGTCCCTGCTCACTGCAGAGGGATGGACTAGGTGACGTTCATGGTCTCTTCCAATCCAAACCATTTTATGACTTTTTGATCCATACAACTTCAAAACAGAACTCTGCTTTCAATAAATGCTAGAATTGCCAGGTATTTGCCTTCATGGTGTGGTTAAGAACTTGCTTTTCTCCCAAAGGTAGATTATTTATATATTTTTAAAGAAAATGATCTTCACAACATTAATAACCTCAAGCCATTTGACAGTCACTAGGAAAAAAAAAACCAACAGTAAAAAACCCTCAACATTTCTCCACAGAGCTCAGCTTTGGCTCTAAAACAAAACAGTTTTAAAGGAGAGTTTAACTTTGTATAGAACTAATACTTGCTTTACTCGTTTTACCATCTGCCTTCTACAGATGTATCTCTACATATTATGTATGAAAGACTTAAGTAATCTGGCAACAATACAAACATGATTATTTTAGTTTTGCAATGATGCAACTTGCAGCTCTAGCATTCTTTCTCATATTTCCCTCTTTAGTTTTGTGTAAGTAGATGTTACAGACAACATCCATCCTTCTTTGGAAGAAGACAGATCTCCAGCTTTTGCAAACCAAGATCTTGTAACAGAACCTAACAGTCTCACCCTGTACAGCTGTTCATCAAAATTTGCCTGCTCACTTTTTAACAAAGAAGCATGGTTAGCCTACACTAATTTTGCAGCAAAAACTCTTCCCAACACAGCGGCAAATGAAAACTAATACAAGAAGCTTGATGCATGGTATGTTACCTGCCAATGGGTAATGCATTGCGTATGATCCTCTGGCTACCTCGTGTATATTCAATGTCCACTGTAATCGGGGCTGAATAAGTCATGTCTCTCAGGCGGCACTAAAAGGAGAACAGTCCTATGGTTAGATGTTGGCTTACAAGCTGAAGAGTCTCTTGTAAAACATGCCAGGTTTGCACTGTTCCCTGTGAGTGCTCACAGAGAATTTGAGCAAAGTGAAGCTTGACCAAGCCCTTCATGGTACCCGGACTGTGTTTGACAGAAACTCCTGTTTAAGAAAAAACAAATTAAAAAGAAAATTCAAACACAATTAATGCAATGTCTCAAAAGCAGCCAGTGGATCTATGTCTTCAGAGGACAGCACTGCAGAGCAGAACTTCTAAACTGTAGAATTAAACAAACAGGTCTAATCAGCAGAGCTGACACCAAGACCACACTATGCGCCAGGCTCTGAAAGCAGTGCTCAGGTAAGGGACATTTCCATGTGAAGACTCACAACAGCTGAAGCGTTGTACTGTCATATGAATACTGACAGAAGGGAAACAGACAAGAGTGAGAGGGATGCTGCACTACCTTACTACTAGAATGAGCAAATCTCACTGCACAGTACCGTTTCTGAAGATTACTTACAGGAACGCTCACTGTGATATCACTTCCTTTAAAGATTCCCAGAATTTGCCTGCAAATTCCTCAGACAGCAAGAGAAGTAAGATATACAAATCTAGGACACTGCATAGCCTAAGGCTCAATTATTTCTAATCTAATCTTTCTGGTCCACTCTCCTCAACCTAGAACTATAGGACTCTGTTGCTGGCCCTTAAGGTATTTTCAAGCAAGACAAAGTTTATTCCATTTGCTGAATACAACAGGACTCCTTACATCTGGTTATTTGTGACCTCCAGGATTATAGGCTTATCAGTATTCAGACTTCTACATTTATGGTTCTGTAGCTTTTCAGTGCATTTGCTACGCATTAATAAAAGGCAATTAAGATTGTGCTGTGCATTGAAGATGCAACTCTATGGAAAAATATGTCTCAAGAATCATTGCAAACTGCACACTCTTCCTCTCCACATTAAAAAATAAACCACTTCCCTAGTAATAAAAAAATGATGTGCACCAGCAGTTTTCAAGACGTGACTTGTAAGGAAACTAGGTCCCACTGTGCTCCAAGAAACCTCATTGCACTTAAAAGCAACTGAGAATATTTTTATAGTTGATGAAACTCCCACAAGGACTGCATGAGGAGGAGAATTGGACAGCTTAATTAGTGTTACTTGGTGAAAAAAAAGCTTTGGGATTCTTTGTTTGTGCTTTGTCTACCCTAGACATAGATATAAAATAAGATTTACACAGAGTGATATTCCAGTAATTGTATTTTTGTATCAACTTCCTTGAGTTAATGTATCCTTGCGTTAGACACTCAGAGGGAAAAGACAGGCATGACTTGGTATTCAAGGAAACAAAGGACATGCAGTCTCCCAAACTTCATTGAAAACGGGTAAAATACTCAGATCCTTATGAAAATCTGATCAATTTAGTTGTCTTTGGCAAGGAATTTTACAAGTCTAAGAGAAATATAGTTACTTACTCATAAGTATCCAATCTTTTTGTTTTGGCTGCATGGTTTTTAAACTGCACCACTGTGTGGACCTGATCAGCATTCTATTTAAGAAAAAAAAACTGTGGCCTTCATGTGTCCCTAACACACTGAAAAAAAAAGAGGAATTAGGCATGAGCATTACGCATCAATGAGGATGTACCTGAGATGCAAGAGTAGGTTATTCTAAATTCAGAGTCAACATGCTCTACAAAGCATTTATTTTACCCTCTTCTGCATATTAGCTATAAAGTAAACACTTCTGCACTTTAGTTATAAAGTAAGCAAGCATTTTAACACCTGGATTCTTGCAGGTGAGTTGTTGGCCACAAACCTTTTGTTGCACGGAGTTTCACTAGTAGTAAAAGATCTTTCCTGTTGCATTTTGTGTGTATTCATATCTGCTGATTTAACATTAGCTACACATCAACTGTCCCATATTACACCTAATTGCAGTGTTTGATGGCTGAGTTATTGGTCTGAATTAAAATCTTCCCATCAAACTAGATGAGATTTGAATCAGGTCCCTGCAGGGAGAATCGTGGTCATGCACAAGAGGCAGCCACTAGATGGGTCTCTCAAAAGAATTTCTCCAAAGCACAGGACGTATTTCATGATAGACTCTAAACCATTCCACATGCATTATATGAAAAAAAAAACCAAACCACCCAATCCACTTCAACTATGATGTGTGTACAGCAAGGCTAAATGCATCTGGCATGTAAACTGATTCTTTAGGTTGACAACAGGCTGTGTGTAGGTAAACAAGCACAAGTTCCAAGCTCAGTTCCTGTCCTAAAGCCAAAAAGAGGTTGCCAGTGCCTCTGCTGCACTGGCATAAATCTCAAAGCACAACAGCAGGAGAGGAATACTTTCTTCCTGAGCAATCTCTGAAGGGAACTGAACCACTTTAGATAACTGCAAACAATTCTAAAAAGTCCAAACCTTATCTTAGTTTATGGCTTGCTTATACTTACAGAAGCTACCTTATAGCTTACAAAATCCAACACACTCTGTGATATCAGTCACAGCAGCATTTGTTCTAAAGTATGCATATTTATTCCGTAAGTACAAAATCTATTTGCAACCTACATGCTTACAGCACTGCAAAGCAGTTAAGTATGCTCCCCATAAGGCTAACACTCTTCTGCAGTTTTTTATAATTTTATCAACTTACATCTATTTCTGCCCAAACATTTTCATGTTTGCTCTCTGACTTGGACTTTGAATAAAATAAAATCAGGATATATTCCCAAAGAAGACTGGGAGGGAAAGAGAGACTGCAGTGACCTATGGAGCAGACAGTAGTAAAGGGTAACATTAAAAAGAAGGTAATGAAGACAACAAAGAACCCTATATTGTACAGGACTTCAGCTCTGTTGCAAGGGCAGTGACAAGATTAAGCAAGAGAAGTGCTTTTCACTCCTTTCACGGGAACACATCCAATACAGCTACCATGGAACACTACTCACGTGTGTCAGAAAAAATATAAACAAAATAAAATTAATGTCTAAACATCTCAGGCTGCTTTCTACAGCAACAATGGCATGCATTGTATCACCTAGTGTAACATGCATGTACTCAAAATAAAACTACATGCAGCTACTATCCAAGACATTCCCAAGACCAAACAAACAACATAGATGCAGACATTAATACCTCATGAGGTGATACAGGTCGTGTCACATTGAAGCTTTCATCCACATCTGGAGTACCCACATAGATATTGAGGTACCTGTAACACAAACAGTTCCAAAAGGAGCAATGAGCCAAATATTTTTCAGGCAACCTTAAGGAAGCAGAATTCTATATATACTGAAATATGAAGTTACTTTGATGAATCTACATAGATTTGTAATGATCAATAGTTCTTCCCAAAGAAACTCCCTGCATTTGAGGTATGTTCAAGTTAGTTAAAATTTAAATGCGATAAATCCCAAGTTACCTTTGCAAACAGACAAGAAAAAACTCCCACCTGACATCCAAGATTACTAAATTATAGAAAAAATGGTGATACAAGGTATTGATAATAGCTTTTTATTAAGGTTGCTTCATGAGATTATTCTTCAATGCTCCAAATAAGAGATAAGTCATGGAAAACAATCTCCTGATTTATACCCACAAAGGTGCCTATAAACATTTAATAGGCAGTAACAAGCCCATGAGATAGCACACATGCTACGACTGATATGGAAATAATTTCATGCTTACTTCAAGTACCACATTGGATCAGCGTCACTTGTAACTTTTTCATTTGCCTTCATGATTTTCTTTATCTGGAGGGAAAAAAATCATAAAATAAAATAGAATCATGTGCCTTTTCTGAGTACTAAGAGCCACTCTTTTCCCACCAAGAAAGCATACCTCTACGTTGATGAAATAGTTGAATGAGTCTATGTGCTGCTTCACGAGTCCTTTCACCTGGAAAATACGTGCAAGCAGCAAATAAAATTAGCTTCACTAACATCAATCACAGAAGGCAGAAATTAAGATACAAGCATTTACAAGTGCTTTTGGATCTGTGCAAAATTCTTTCAGATGACAAATTTCACAAAGTGCACGGATGATCAGTCTGGTTCTACGCTCTACATTTCCAGTTTCATACTGGAACTGTCATTGTTCCAAATCAGAAAAGAACTTGGGTAACCATATAACGTAAACACCCAGTAGACTCTGAAATTCATGCAAACAAACAAGAGCCATTGCAAGTCAAAATATTTTATCAGTTTGCTGCTCTTTTGAAGCCATTTCAACCATTCATAGTATAATTAACCATATGCGCCATGTGCGAAAGAATTGGCCTGCACCTTAACAAGAGCAGCTGGCACAAGGAAGAATGAGAGGGAGGGCCAGTAAGACAGGGGAAGTGGTACAGAAGCAAGATGTGAAAGAGAAGTCAATAAGCAAGTAAACAGTCACAGGAGGGCAGGGCACTCATAAGAAATCTGAGTTTGATTTGTAGGCAGGAAGACAGACAATATGTCCATGAACCACACAGAATAAACAGTACCCAGCTCCCTCATGCAATGAGTTGATACAGTACATTTTAAAGATTTAACTCGCAGGTGTTAGGAACAGTCAAAAGAAGAATTATATTAAGTAAAATAGTCTGGGGTTAAAGAAAAAAATATTTTGGTTTGAAGGAATACTAAGAGAAACATTCACTTAATTAAGAGATTGGCATTTGCAGAAATAAAAGGAGTACATATCCTAACAACAGGGCAAAATCCAGCCCTGAAAAGGAAGTGTGCTAGCTGATATTGAGACACATGCTTACATGCTCATGGAGGGCTTTAAGCTTTGAAACACCATGTGACAACTCACACGTAACAAGCCTAAAACTTCACCCAGAAAACAACTGCATTTACAGAGTTCGTACGACAGGCAACAGCTCATTCTGAAATTATTAGAAAGAACTGGGAGGCTTAAAATGACAATTCCAGCTGCTCAGTGAGGCCTCCATGTGTTAACACAAGGGAGAAATGTCTCCAGAGCAAAAGTTTCTCTAATTTACAAAAACGCTGCTCATCCTTGTGACACAGACAAGAAAGTATCATGGATTTATTAGAGTCTAGAAATCAGGCTGGTAGTTCTTTCCATTTTTTCATAAGGCGATATCAACAGTTTTATTGAAAGAAAACTCCACTGTAGGAATTGTAATGCACGACATCAACTTTGTATAACAGAATCACTGCTGGCATAAATAAAACAATGCGCAACAGAAAGGCCAGACCACCATCAGCTGCCCTACAGTAAAGGGCTCACTGGCTGGAAACAACATGGGATGGGTACACTTGGCATGAAGTGCGTAGTAAATTGCATCTCACAGTCAGCAGCCCTTTTTCACAGCCTCAAGACTTCACACAATATCACCAGCTCAAGCTCATGGTGGAAATTCATGTGGCTGCTGGGAGAGACAAAGAAACAGGATTCATTGGGGCCCTGAAGCATCTTCACAGCCCTGAGCCAAACTGAAAACATAGACAATCTGTAAGTGACTTTTGAACTTTGTTCTGCTGCCAGGATCAAACTCTCAAGGGTGTAACAAAAGAAAAAGGACAGGTCTTGAAACTAGGAAGGAAAGAAGTTAACATAGTGAGGCTAGAAAGTACCTTGCTGAAGTAGGCAATGTTTCTGCAGACTGATGACAGGTACAGAAGTGGCTGCAACTCCCTGAAGGGATCTATGAACATCACAGACTTTACCTGCTGTCTTTGCAGGTGATTTTCATTACTGCCTTTCTCCTTTTTCACTTCCAACAGTTTGTTAGTCCTGTTATTACATCTGATGGCATTTTATATAGAACTGTGCCTTCAACAAATACCAGATTACATGAGTAGCACTGAAATTAGGACACTAGTAATCTTCGAGTTCAGTCAAGTACTAACTTCATAAGGGAAGAAACACATATAATACATTCAAGCCTTTGTAGAATCCAGATCTGTGGTTATATGCTTCCTATGACAAACACAACTACAAACCTAACACCACAGTCTTATGTAAAGACCAAGAATAGGGTCTCTCAGGGCCAGTAAAACCATAAAATAATACAGAAACATTACACAGTTTCATTGTTCACTGAGAAGAGCTATTCAAAAATGTCACCACAAATTAACCTGTAAATTTATCAAAATATAATCTATGTAACAAGTTTATCCATTGAACTGAAAAGAAATAAATTGCAAAATCCACACAGAAGGTGAAGGCAGGTAATTTGGGGGTAAAGCAAAAACTAGAAGAGGGGAATGTAAAGTTAGAAAACAGACATAGCCTTTACGTCATGAACTGAATGCATAGCACTAACCTTTAGAAATGCTGGAAGAAGTCTCCATTTTTCCTGAAAACGAAAAAAACAGTCTGAAACATCTTTCCAAAGAGGGACCAGACATCTAAGATGCTTGAGCTTTTTTGTGTGGCTTTTTATTATTATTTTTAAACAGTAACATTATTCAAAATCAGATCTATTTAGAAAAAAAAAGAAAAAAAGACTGTCCAAAGCCAACCTAGATGCCAACAACAAAACAATGGAATTACTTGGAGCATCTTGGTAAACCATATGTGCCATTCAATATGTACACAGGATGCAACACAACATTATCTTTTCTAAAAACAACTTTTGTGAGTATATATATTTCTTAAAAATCTCCTTACTTCTGAGTCATCATTTAAGAGCAACTAACTACCTTTTTTCTTTTTTTCCTGATAATACCGTAAATTATATTCCTACCAAGGGAAGACTTACTACAATTTTCACTTTACAAAATACATGCAAGCATCTCAGTCCTGGGAGCAGCACCTGCAGACATGAGTCTCTGTAAAGCCTACCAGGCACCTTGACTCCTACAAAGATTTAGAAAAACTAAACAAAGTACTGACAAGTGTAAGTATCATCAAGGTTCCTACAAACTTCTCCTCATTTCTACTGTTTGATGATTACAGGGAATATTACCTTACATCAGCACCACCTTCTCCTCCCACAGCATGGGGGGGTCCAGCCCAGATTTGGGCTAAGAGATGCAGGTGGAGGGCAAAGGCGAGGAGGACCACACAGCACAGAATAAGGTTGAATCACTCAGCTCTAGAAGAGACTATGCTATAATACACAGAGCACCAGCACCACATAATTTAGTCTGATACTCCACAATCAGAGGTACATGGCAATGCTGCAGTTGCTGTAATGCTGTCCCTACTGATGCGGGAGCACAGAGATGAATTCTTGGCAAAACACAGCACACAAGGCTGTGGGCTCCATTTCTACATAAAAAGCTTAGTCTGGTCAAAGGAACTTGAAACGTGTCGTCCACCTCCTTCCGCTCCCCACAGCAAGATAATCAGCAAACTTTAGAGCAACTGGCACTGAGGACAGAAATCTCTTCACTTGTGAGTGCAGGAGAGAGGACAGACACAGGCCGAGGCTGGCAGCTTGGCCAGCCAAGGTCAGAATCACAAAATAGCTGGGGTAGAGGGGATATCTGGAGATCATACAGTCCATCCCTGCTGCTAAAACCAGCTTTACTACAGCAGGTTGCACACAAACGTGTCCAGGCAGGTTTTTAATATCTCCAGGGAAAGTGCCTCCAAAACCTACCTGGACAGCCTGTTCCAGTGCTCTATCACCCTCACTGTAAAGAATTTTTTCATCATGTTTGGGCGGATTTTCCTGTGCTCCAGTTTGTGCCTGCTGTCTCATGTCCTGGGCACCACTGAGAAGAGAGCTCCCATCCTCTTACATCCATCCTTTAGATATTCCTAAGCATTGGTAAAGGTCCCTCTCAGTCTTCTCTTCTCCATGCTAAACAGCCCCAGGTGTTCCAGCCCTTCCTCAGGCTCCTGAGGGACAGCACATAGGCAGAGCTGCAGTCCCTCCATGTCCACTCAATACCAAAAATGTCAGCAAATAAATTCTGTAAGACTTGTTTTAGAGTTTTAGAAAGCAAGCATCACTTATCAGGCCTGGGCAACACGAGGGAGCAATCTCTATTAGTTGTGTGCTGCAAGACAAGGGCTGAGACAGAACAGATCTCCCATTTGTATGCATACTCATAAAATTTCCCAGAAATCTTATGCATATTCTATCATTTTCCAAGAACTAATCTTAACAGAATAATACAATAGTTTGGGTTAGAAAGGACCTTAAAGATCATTTAGTTCCAACCCCCCTGCCATGGGCAGGGACACCTCCCACTAGATCAGGCTGCCCAAGGCCCCATCCAACCTGGCCTTGAACACCTCCAGGGATGGGGCAGCCACAGCTTCCCTGGGCAACCTGTGCCAGTGCCTCATCACAAAGAACCACTTTCATAGTGAAGAAACGTTCATAATGTTATTATGAACTCCACGACAGTCAAATCTCTTACTAATTTGGAGCCGGCTCCAGCTCTGTCTGGCTTTGCACTCAAGACAGGGAGAGGTTGCAAACAGAGGCAATCCCAGCAGACACATCTGTTCAGCACAGACCACGCTGCACCCATCTCCAAAGAACGAGCAGTGTCCGGAAAAACACTGCTTGAAACAAAACACGCTGTCAGTGGGACATTCTACCTAGGTTCCCCAAACTAAATGAAATTACTTAGATGAAACCTAGCTATAATTTAGCTTACATCACACCCCACTTTCTGCAGCAGCAGCAGCCGCCGCCGCCGACCCTGTTTCACGCCGACGCAGATAGGGGGTAGCTCCGCACAGAGTGGACTGCCTCTCCCCTCCACATGCCATCGCCCTCCGGGAGCGCCCGACGCGTGCGGCCCTGTGGCCGCCACCGCTCACCTCCACCGTGTTCACGGGCGCCGCCGCCTGCTCCGGGGTGTGGGCGCCCAGCTCGGCTGCCAGCGCCTCCATCGCCGGGGGATGAGAAGAGGGGGTGGGAACGGGTGCAGCAGCCGTACGCGCTCCCCCCGCCCCACGTTGCCGCGCGGCGAGGTTCCGGGCTGGGGCGGCGCACCCGCACGGGCGCAGGGCGGGGGCTGGAGCTAAGGGGGGTCGGGCTTGTCGCTGCCCTGCAGGGCTCTCCGGACCACCGAAGGAAGAAAGGATTTGTTATAAGTGGCGAACCTATTAGATGTTTGAATATTATCTCTAGCTGTTGTGATTTGAGAACTAAACTGTAGAATTAGAATCGTAGAACAGTTAGAGGTGGAAGGGGCTGACAGGTCCCTTTCTGTCAGAGCATTTTTTATTTCTTGCTTATTTTCAAGGAAGGACAGGATTCCCCTGTCAGAGCATTTTTAGTTCTTGTTTATTTTCAAGAGTGGGTTGCTGGCCTGGTACGGATTGGAGATAAGGCCTGTCTGCCCCAGACTCTGGGAGGGAAGAAGAATGAAGGGGAGTTTCGGGAGACATCTCCCCTCAGGATGACCATAAATCCTTCTCCAAAGATATGAGCTAACACCACGGTGTTACTATCTGGCTTGTAAAATTCCTGTATTAATTGCATGTCTTTGAAGTCTTTGTTTAACTGAAAGCTTGGCCTGTAAGAAGCCCTCGAATTCTCATTTGGGGTTCGCTCCAAATTGGGCATGGGGCGACCGCTGGTTGATCACCAGCGAAATTTTTATGCACATTTATTTTTACAATTTGTAATAAACATTTTTGTTGCTAGGAACTCTGCCTCGTCGTCTTAGCAAAATGTTTTGGACCCTAACAGGGGCCTTCAAGATCATCCAGTCATTGTGGTGGCAGCAAGCACCCGCTTGGAGGTGGGGAAGTGGATGGAAGACCTGAACATGGCAATTGAAATGGCCAAGAAATCCACTGAGAAAGCCGACATGCTGCTGGAAAACTCAGTGTGCAACTGCTCCAACAGTAAGTTGGGTTCCCTGCCCTCTTGAAATGCACTGGGTTTTGTGCCCTTGTTGCTTTTCCTATTGTGAATTTGATGACATAAGTGGAGTATTTTTATAATTCATACAGTAATGGGACACCTATCATGCTTTTATTTTGTTTTAATTAAAAAAAAAAAAAAATCCCTGTCTTCCTAGACTGATATTCCTGGTAGCTTTAGTTGCTGCAAAGATGCTCCAGTTGCAGAATTGCTAGTTTTATATGGTCCCTATTAATCTCTCACATAGATTTTTCTCTATTTAACCATGTAGTGCATTTTCTCGTCCAGAAATATGGTGTCTTTGGAGATCAGCCAGTTCTTTTATAGTGAACCGTTCTCATGCCTGTGCCTGGTGGTGGCACGAAGGTGCTGAAACCTCTAGTGTCCCTTCTTGGAGCACTTCTCTCTAGTCCTCGCTGAGAATCGACCAAAGAGGAGATGTGGTGATATTTGTTTGTTTTACAAGGCATTGAGGCAGCTGCCTCAAGCAGAGCTGAGCAATGAAAGCCACCGAGATCTGCTGTGTTGAGTCACCTTCCCTGGAGGGGTTTAAGGGACAGGTGGACAAGGTGCTGAGGGATATGATTGATGGGAATGGTTGGACTCGATGATCCGGTGGGTCTCTTCTAACCTGGTGATTCTATGATTCAGTTCCAACCCCCCTGCCATGGGCAAGGACACCTCCCACTAGACCAGGCTGCCCCAGGCCCTATCCAACCTGGCCTTGAACACCTCCAGGGATGGGGCAACCACAGCTTCTATGGGCAACCCAAGCCAGTGCCTCACCACCCTCCTGGTGAAGAAAGTTCTCCTGAAGAAATTCCCCTCTCCAGTTTATACCCCTCACCCCTCATCCTATCACCACAAATCTTTATGAACAGTCCACCCTAGCTTTCTTGTAGCCTCTTTCAGGTACTGGAAGGTCGCTATGAGGTCTCCTCAGAGCCTTCTCTAGGCTGAACAACCCCAACTCAGCCTGCCCTGGTGTGGGAGGTGCTCCAGCCCTGGATATCTGCTCCACTGTTAACCTCCTTGGGCTGCAAGGAGAGAGCCTGCTTCACCACAGGCTGCAGGGAAGCCCTTTCTCCAGCACCTGAAGTGCCTCCTCCCCCTTCCTTGATGTCCACAGAGTTGTTTCTCTCATCCTTCTCTCTAGCTGCTGTTGTACAGTTTCTTCCCCTTCTTAAACGTGCTAGCCCAGAGGTGTTACCTCCATTGTAGAGGCAGCTGACACTGGCACTACTGGAAATTGAAGATGCCTCTTCAAGTTTCTCACAGAAACCAGCCCTGGAGCCCCACTGCTACCAAAACTTTGCCATGCAAATCCAATACAACCTTCTTCTCGGGATCCATATTTCAACAACCAACTGTTCTGAACGTAATTTGTGCAGCTGGATTCACATCACTACTTTACCCCCTAACTGCAACCGAGAAGGCACAGAAAAAGAAGAGTCACACTATGTTATTAGTGCAGTCATTTATCTTCAGCATTTACAAATCCATTACATTTAAGAAAAAACTTGCATAAAGGATTTTTCACCACCAATGTTGTCACAAACAAAATGTAATGCATACAAAACCTCAAATCTTTGTATTTCAACAAAGAAAGCTGCTGTAGAATGACATCTTGTTTCACAAGGACAACTACAGCATAGAGGCAAGTGCATTTCAGCCAGAGTAGCTTCAACAGCATGCAACATGAGACATTAAACAGATGCAATGTCCATGTTTGAAGTATTAAATAAAAAATACAATACATTAAACACTTGAAACATAGGCCATGCTATAAAATGCCCTTTGCAAGTCATCTTAATCACCAAAAAAACCCTAAATCCTCATTTATTTATATATTTTTTTTTGAGTATTTGCTGGTAAAAACTAGTATGACAGTTCTCTTGGTACATTATAGATCTATAGATTGACTAGTATTTATTTTTACAATAGAATGCATATAAAGTATTATGATAAAATGTTCATATAAATGTGTTATAAATCTTCAAATGTTAACAAAATCCTCTTTTGGGTCAAGCTCGAAATGGTTCAACTATTTCCAAGGCTGGGGGACTAAGCCTTAGTGATTTGCTACATAGTTGCTTTCAAGATGCATTCTTCTCTAGCTGATTGAGTTGCATATAAAAATTCATATTCATCGGAGCAAGCCTCTTTTACCTAGTGGCACAATTACTATATTCTAAGAGTTCCTTTCTCAGGTTTTTCAGGCTTCAGGAAAACAGTTGCCTTTGGATACATGTATTAATTTTATTTTGTGCAATGTTTTTACAAGGGATAGAGCAGAAGTGCATTACAGAAAGTTCTTTTCTAAAAAGGCATTTTTAAGAAAAACTTCCTTATCACATACATGTGGCCAAAGTCCTTGGACACTGAGGAACAACTGACTTGAAGCAGTTTCCCTTACTAAAAGAAGAGCAGACAATTCTGAAACAAAACCACAGTGCTAATAATGCCCATTTTCTTAGACCTTTATCCTAGACATTGTAATGTACATATACAATTTGTGACACATTCAGCTTTTAGAGGCAATTTTCTGTCTCATCATAAAAAATAGATTGTACTATAAAATATTAAGAACAAGCTATATAACCTGTACCACATGGAGTTTTTATATATCTAACGACATTTTAAAAGGACTATTATATGGCAATATATTAAAAGACAATTTTCAAGTAAATTATGATTCAATTTCATAGACAGGAACATGTCTATAGTATGTATTCCAGCAGTATCTATTCCCAGTAATCTGAAATACGCAAAATAAAGCCTGTGTAAACTTATAGTTTACTTCCATATTTCTCTTTCAGTTTCAAGTCTATTTATTTTCTTATACAAGAATCTTGTTGCCTTAAATGGGAATTAAGCATTGGGCCTCTTCAAAAGGAATTTGAGGAAATCTTCAGTATTTTGCACCAATTCAGTGAAAGTGAATCTAATCACATTTTCACGTTCTCAAGAATGACTAATCATTTGGCTTCTGGCTTTCAGACCCAAGTATAAGTTTCAAAGAGTTTATGCCTTCATCTAACAGAATATTTAAGGGTGAGATGCTCTGTATTCTGCAAGGTCACTCTCAAGTGTATTGGGAATAAAGATTGGAAACATCCAACTTAAAAATACTTAATACCCATTAAGATCAAAGATCGGTACACACACATTAGATTTAAGATCTGTATGACCTCCATTGGACAAACAGAATGCTTACAAAACTTATATACAGCTATTTACTCCACTCCCTCCCCCTCCACATATTTCTTCAACATTTATCACTAATCTCAATTACAGTTGAGAAGTTCTAAATTATTCCCAATTTAAGTGGTGAATACTTCTTCTGTAACTGCTGTACTCTGAACGGCTTATAATACTGGCATTCCTTAATGTAACAGAGGCTACGTTCTGGTACCAATAACTGCAGGAGTACCAAGACTTAGCCTACTATGAACCTGATTTTGGTTACAGAAGCAGTTACACCATACTTTTACTTCAAAGTCTTCCCAGAACCCTAAGTTTTCTCAGATATCGCTCTACAAAAATACAATGTAAGCATAGTACATTTTACCTACAGTTGTTTTGTCCTTCTATTATTGCATTGCTATATGTAAATATATTTAATTTGAAAAATAGCATTATGTTTTAGTGGTGCCAAAACAGTAAGTACTTTCCCAGTTCTTTCCCACTGCAAATGACAATAAGTGCTTGCCTTGAAAACTAGTATTTCATTGGCTATTACAAGTGACCCAACCCATTAAACAAATTTAGTTTATTAAAAAAATATATATGTCATTGAAATTATTTTTTTTCCAGTCAATTTCAGAAACTATTTGCATGCATTTTACAAGATCACTCATAACAGTCACTGGAGTGGGCTGTTCCTCGTGGGGAAGTCAGAGTTCTGTCCTGGAAGGTAAAAAGGCAACATACAGCAGTAAGTCACATTCTTTTAATTGGCAACTGTTTCTGTCTCTGGTTTTCCCATTGGTGTCTCAGGAAAAAGTAGTTTTCTAAATATGTTTGCATAGAATGGTCCATACACTTTTTTATTAAAGTTTACAATGCTTGCATACTGAGATCCAACAAACTCCATCTCTGTCACAGAAAGGCCTCCTGGCATAGCAGGCATACGCATCTGGAAACTCGGAAGAGCAAGCAGGCTTCTCATGAAAAACTGGATTCGTTTGTCTAGAATGGAATATAAAGTATGCTCAGAACAAATGTAAACCCCAAGATGAAGCCAGATGTGCTTTATAAGCACTCTGCACATCAGCACAGTAAAAAGCCAACAATGTAGGTAAACAACTCTGGGAAGCAATATAGAAAGCTTCTTAAAGTTGGTTCCTGCAAGGTGGGCACAGCAACAACCTGCTGCAACAAGTTACTTTGCCCAATATATAGCAGACTCAAAGAAATGAGACACTAGCTTCAAAACCAGAATTAACAGAAGTGAAACAGCAGCACTTATTTTTCTCAATTTTTCTCCAAAACACGAGCACATCTTAGCCTGTTTGCACATACACTCTTAAAGTTATTTCCAACTGCAATTAACTATGCTCTGCCGCACACCAAGAACGCTATCTATAAGTAAACCATATTTTCTTACTCTTAGTTGCCCCAGTGTTTTAATGCAGTAAGAAACTCAATTTATAAAAGTACTTAGACACTTGACTTAGCTTGCTGAGAGTAAGTTTATATTCAGACACATACAATGACGTATTATTTTACTAACCTATCAAGGAACTGATGGGATTATTCTCCTCAACAATATGAGCAATCTGACCCGTTAAATTACTCTGCATTTCTGCATTAAGAGTGGGAAGACCTCTTTCAGTTAGAGATCTGTTCACTTTGTTGCAAATCTGGACACCAATACCATTCAGAGCCTCCTTCAAATCAAAACTCCTGGAAAAAGAAACAGAACAGCATTGACTTTTGCAGTTTCTGTAGTACAGGTTGTAAGGTGACCTCACTTGTCTTTCCCTTTTATTTTCAATCTGCTCTCTGCCATGAGAGAATTAATAGCTATCTTTTCCTTTGCAGATTTATGCACATCTACAGATACAGGATAAACCTCCACGTGGAAGATGAAATAAGGACGTGATTGGGGGTGGGGGGGGGGGGGGCAGCATTTCATGAACAAAACCATACTAGAAAGCTCTTATGACACACTTTCAGATCAGACTTGTTTGTAGCACAAGTGGTAGCAGAAATAGGGAATCAAAGAATAAAATAGCTTAGTCTACCCACAACAACTTTGAAGCAACTGGCAAGAGAGTTTGGTGAACACATTGCCATAGTCTCTCCAGTATTAGGAATGTATGAACGAACTTCTGTACTAGGCTCCAAATTCTGTAGACTAACATCAAGATTAAGATTTTATTAAAATATAACTTTGAAAACATGTGACTAACATACAGGGAATTTATACTGTAAAGGGAATATAGATATAGATTACTAAAATTTGGTATCTTCCTATTATTAGCAAGCACTGGCATTTGAATTGTTTCCAATAGTTTTCAGATCCACCTGGTACTTCCTATTAAAAAAAAAAGTTGATAAAGACAAGGCCTTACTTCTTATTCATATCTTCGAGAAGAGGAACACAGATCTTTTTCAGTTCGTCAGCAAAATCAGACACATCTACAATTGATGGACCCACCATATTGTTTGTTATGAGACAAACACAAGCTATAATTTTTAATTGATTGAGCTTTTCTTTCAACTCCTGAAGACGACCTTCATCTGTTATTAGAGTCTAGAATTGAAACAATAATATTAATTTAGGAATACAGGGAAAGAGAGGCAAGGAAAAGGACACAAAGGATGCAGTCACAAATCATTCATATTTTTAATCATGGATATGCAAAGTCAGAAGAGACAGCACTTGAAATGCCCTGAATATGTAGTATTGCACAATGTGACATTTTGTATGACTATGTTTTCAGTGCAGAGAAAACTGAAAACATTACATCTTATTCCTTATCACTGTTGACAGAATCTGTGACCAGCAATCCAGCCCATCATGTGGAATGCTCAAGAGATCCAGAGGGAGGACACTGTAGTGACAAAGATTATGGACAGGATAGTCTTCTGGATTCAGCTCTCCTTTGCAAAATGCCACGATCTATAACTGACAGACAGTGGTGAACAACTGCGCAGGACATGCATCAGTTCAACCACAAGAGCAGGTTCTGCAAACAATACATAAGCTGCTACAGGCGAAAAGCCAGTAGATCATACCAAGAATGTAAGTCACTCCCACAGCAAAATGTAGCTGGAGTAACATTTTGGGTTAGAAAGAGTTCATCCTAAACAAATGAGAAGCACAGGAGCATTAACATGCAACTCTTAGACAGTAGCTTTATAGTATGATAAACTAGATCCAGCAGGATACCTATATGTAGCTCTTGCTAAAAACTGTTGGAAGGAAGGTAAGAATAAGGGCAGTTTCCCTTCCGTCCACTGACTGAGAGCACTAAGAGCATCCCCACATATTTAGCAAACTCTCTGCTAGGCCCCTCTGAGTACAGCTAAGGTGCTCACTTCAGCTGCTAATTTCAGCCCTGACTGATGGCCAAGTCACTGAAATCAGTCACCAGGAGCCTGAGGGGAAAAACTGAACACGGATTCAGTTCAGAAAGGGTAAATACCTGCTTCTAGGGGACTTCAAGTTTTTACCATTTGTTCTAAACCAACAGTGATCCCACCAATTACTGCTGCTCTTTGGAAAACAGGATGCTATAGTCAGTTCTCTCAAAGATACAGAACTCTAAGTACTGTCAGTACCAGGCCCAATTTTTGACCATGGCAATGACTGCTCACTCTTAGGGTGGACTTGGTGAACTATGACTGGACAGAGGGAAAACCACCTTTATATTGTTCTTTTCTATCTGCGACTTGCCGACTTCTTTTCAGAAACTATACCCACATATACTCTCCAAATTTCAAATTTACCCTTCAGAAGTTTAAGAAGTGCAAGAAAATAGTTCACATATTGCCATCAACAAGAGGATTATTATACCACACCAGTGTTTTTGTATAGCTAGAAATTTGAAGACACCAAAATGTACTTCTTACCTCTGGAATTGTTTTGCGATAATCCCACTGTAACAGTTTCAAGTAGCCATTGTTTAGCACCAGTACAGGACTAATAGTTGGTTTAGAACTACTATCAGCACCAGGGGATGATGAAGATTCATCAGGAATAGATGATAATTCATCTTCTATAGATTCCTTTATCCATTCTGTTGTCAGGTCCAGGGCACCTATGCATTGCAAATCAGCACAGATTTACTGTAAGCTTTTATCAAAATAAGCAGTAGCTTGAGGAAAGGACTTGTATGCAAACAAGAGTATTGAGCTTCTGAAGACTAAATAAACATAATAGACAGCCAAGACTTTACACACAAACTCTCTCCCTCCCTTTTTTGCACTGACCATCTTCCACTGGTCACTTTAAAATTCTAGTTAATCAGTCTAACAAATTGTTAAGACTTTGGCCAAGATTTTGGGTAAAATACAATAATAATTTAAAAAAAGCCTCAAACTCCAAGCTCCCAAAGCATTTTCGTCCCTTTTTCAGGAAGACCACTTAATAGTTGGGGCACAGGACTGGAAAGTAGAGGCAAAAGGACATAAACTGTATTAATAGCAAATGAATTGCTGGTAAAGGGTTCTTTCTCAGGCTGCCTACACAAACACTGCAGGCCATATCAGTGGCTCAGCATTCCCATTCTAGAAGCCCCTGCTCTGGATATTAGCAAATTTACTTTTTATTTATATTCTCCTGAATGCTATTTAGCCATACTACTCAAAACCTGTAACAGTGGATAAAGTTAACTTTGTGTCACCTTTCCCTCAAAGGCAGCCTTTTGTTTATCAAAAAAATGATCCTGTTCCTTCCCACTTTCAGGCACCCTAACTGGTTTTACATGTTTACTTCAGACTAAAACCACTTGCTACGCACAGAAGAGATGAAGTCTCATCTTTCAGTATGCTCGACTTCCACCTCTAGACAGTAAGAGCCAATATTTGTTTGGTTTTCAGATACCAACCGATTTAGCAAATAGAAATTTTTCTGAAAGCACTCCGGGTTACAGATAAAGATATTTTATTGCAAGTTAACCAATTGCCTATTGGTAGCTTGTTTGTCAAAGAATTTTTACATTAGATCCAGACAAGAAACTGAAGATTTGATAACATGTCTTTAAATAGTCCTCTTTTAAAAGAAAGGTTTAATTTAAATATGCGTAATACTTACTTGGTGTTTCTTCAAGAATTTCCTGGAATTTTGCTCTTTCATAGTCCACCAAATTATGCTGGAGGTATGGCCTAAGGCTTTGAATCGTGTAATTGGCCATATCCATTTTCATCAGGTCCAAAACACGGAATATTTGTCTGAAAGTAGGAGTTTAAAATTTGATAATTTCAATAGCCTGTTGATTTTAACCAGCACACGAGAAATACATTTACATTAGCACTTTAATTTCAATTCTGGGAAAAGAAAACTCCTTCCTTGGTACTTCAGTGTGAGAGATGCTACCTATCTTTCAGGATACCTGAAGGAGTACTGTGCATAGGGCTTGGTGGAAGTTAGAGAATAGGACAAATATGCAGCACCACTAAATGCTATAGGCCTGTAACAGAAAGAAGAGGTCTTCCAGAACTACATCAGTTGGTACATTTCAGCCCACATGAACAGATTTTAACTTTTTAGCTGCTTACTGCATCATGACAAACAATCCTGTCCCACTTGCTTTGGACGCTGTATATGCTCCAAGCTGCAATAAAACTGCAGAGCTACTACCAGTTACTCTTAATATTTCAGTGTACTTAAGAAGCAACAATCTGGCTTCTGTCCTTTTATGCAAGTGTTTTACTCAAGTTCAAGTGATAAGATCTTTACTAGAGATTTTAAATCCAAAGTCTGGCCTCCTAGAGGAAGCATGCAATAAACAGTTCAAGACGGGACAATACAAGCGTGCTGCTTAAGTTTTGTAAGGATGAACAGCACTGAAGAAGCCATCCCCAAAACACAGACTATTGCAATACTGTTTTTTATTTGTTGTACAGTGGCTTAGCTGGTAGTGTTTGATTTAGACTTTTGACACATTTCATTAAAAATTAGATAGACATAATATTTCGGTCATGGTGTGTCATGGCTCCTCCCATTTAATGCTTTCATATAAAAATAAGTTTTCCTATAGTGTGAAAACAGCTGTTATGTGATCTGACACAATTTAAGATTTCTTTTTAAGAGTCTACCCTCCTTTTCTACTACCCAGTATCATTTCAGAGAAGAGGGCTTTTCTCTAAAAACACAAAAAACAAACCACCAGACCATCCAAATACCAACCTCAGTAATTCTACAATATTGTCAGTTGCTTTTAACTGTTTTATGTCATCATCTCTTATTGGAGCACATAGCTTTCCCATAGTGTTGATGATATAATTAGCTAGCCCGTGAATATCAACAGCATTATGTTCTGCTTGCTGTCTTATAAGATCTGTATCTAGAACTTCACAAATTTGATTTTGCATCCTGTTTGCTCCAGGTGTCAGGAAGGAAAGAAGAATCTAAAATAGGGGGGAGAAAAAAAGGAAAAGCTTATTAATAAAACCCAAATCACTTAGTAAACACACTAAAGAAAGAGCTTAGTATTAATGTCAAGTGTATTTAGCTGACCAGCTATAACAAGATATGTTAAGCCTGAACATTATCTGATGTAGCAGGGGGAAAAAAAAAATAAACTGTTAAAAGGATCAGAGTACACTTCTGCAAAAATGCTCAAAGCTGATAAATGAGAAAGCATGTCAACAATGAGATTTCTTCAAAAACTGTGAGGCTGCCATGTAAAACAAATATTTACCAACCTAAAATTTTGAAAGACTTAGTATTGTGTCTGTATTGAAAGCCCGATTCTCCTTTGTGTGATGTTCATGAACAATAAAGCCTATTTGGGCAGGTGCAGTCATGTTTATACTCCTGTTCATACCCTAAACTCACTGTATGTTGCTGGAAAGAGGCTACTACAGATGTGAAGCTCTGAGAAAAGCATTGAGTTGCAAATAAATATCCTGCAGTGAAAGCCGAGAGGACATGCCACAGTGCCTGTGCAGCCACATTCATGGTTAACATGAACGTGTTATAAACAGACACCTACTGCAGTTCTGAAAAATCATGATTGCATCTCAAAAGAATAAACCTAAAGGTAGGCTTGACTGAATTAGCAGACCCTTCAGTGAAGGAAGACCTAAGCTGTAAAAACAATAGCGAGGGGACAGAGAAGGATGAACATTACCTCCTTAATTTCCTCAAAGAGCTTGATAGCATGCTCATACTCTGGAGGATCTTCATTCAGTTCTGATTCCAAAAGATCCCAAAAGGCTTTGTGTACAATTTGTTTCACTCTGCCTGCAAGGCTGTGGAATGAGTCAATTAGATAAAGAAAAGACTCCCAACTAGCTTTGCCAAAATTGCTGTAGACTTGTTGGGAAACAAGAGAACAACTGACCAGTTATTGTGCCCTGCAATCCCATCTTTATTGAGTTGTGGAACATCAGCTCTCAAAACATGGTCTAAACTGGCAAGTCTTTCCTAAAACAATTGTATTTTATAGGTCGTGCTGCCACTTCAGATGCAGGCAAAGAAATATTACCATTCCTTTTCCCTTACCCAATTTGTACTCTTTGTCCTAACCTGGTAATTCATGTACTGAGCTCTATCAAAAACTATTCTGTGTCATACAACTAACTATCAGTAATCATCCCTTGCCCTGCTGGCCATGCTTCTTTTGATCCAGTTGGCCTTCTGGACTGCGAGCACACATTGCTGGCTCACGTCGAGCTTCTCATTAACCAGCACCCCCAAAACCTTCTCTGAAGAGCTTTTCTCAATCACGTCATCCCCAATCCTGTATAGAAATCAGGGATTGCCCTGATCCAGGTGTAGGACCTTGCACTCAGCCATGTTGAACCTCATCAGGTTCACACAGGCCCACTTCTCTAGCCTGTCCATGTCCCTCTACATGACATCCTCTCCTTCCACTGTGGCAACTGCTCCACTCAGCTTGGTGTCATCTGCAAACTTGCTAAGGGTCCACTCAATCTTGCTGTCAATATCACAGACAAAGATATTTAACAGCACTGCTCCAGTACAGACCCCTGAGGGATGCCACTTGTCATCACAGATCTCCATCTGGACATCAAGTCATTGACCACTACTCTCTGAATACAACCATCCAACTAGTTTCTTATCCAACGAGCAGTCCACCTATCAAATCCATATCTCTCCAATTTAGAGAGAAGGGTGTTGTGGGAGACCATATCAAAGGCTTTACAGAAGTCCAGATAGATCACATCCATTGGTTTTCCCATGTCCACTGCTGTGGCCACCCCATCATAGAAAGCCACTACAGAACATGTCCCTGGTGAAGCCATGCCAGCTGCCATTAATCACCTCCATTTCCTCCATGTGCTTTAGCATGTCTCTGCTTTTCATCATAGCTATTTATTTGCTTTTTATCTTTGCTATTTACCATAACTTTGATAGTCAATCCTGACAGAGCAGGATAAAAATCTATAGCCTTCCAAGTTGTTCAGGGTTGGTTTTGGTTGTCTGTTAATTTGCTGCTCTGGTCATTTTACTTCTCTTCCTAACTCCAGTGCTGCTTTCTGCAAAATCCAGGCTCTTACCTGTTCTGTGGGAGGTCTTCCTTTTTTATGCAAAAATTTGCATTTACAGCAATTTCATGAGCTAGAGTCAAGTCTGACAGATTTTTTGCAGCTGCCATCAGTTCATCAAACGTAATAGCCTTGGGAGGGCTTGCTGCTGGAACAAATAAGATCAATTCAAGCTAAATATCTGCAGTTTATGAATGCAACTGAAAGTATCAACATTTAGAAATTTTGCTGCTTACTTGCTGCTTGCTAATTGGACTCTAGTACTCTAGAAGAAGCAACCTAGAATTGCCATGTCTTTATATCTTCTTAAAACACTAACCCAGGAAACTCCCAGCTTATCGGGGTGTGTATGCTTGTGTGAAACCACACAAGCTTCATAACATTTTGAAGAGCAATTTCATATTCCTGCATCTTAACCAAGATATCTTTTTCCTTTAAAACAGGATCTTGCCATTCACAGATTTCCTATTTACTATTCTGTAATCCATCAAACCAAAAGCAGGGGGAATAACTGATGCCAGATGTCCATTATAATTCAGAGCACAAAATGGCTATGTTGTAGTTCCATTACCTGTACAGAAGGTTCTGAAGTTACTAACTTGAGAATTCCCCCACTTATGTTCTATAGCAGATGCATCATAAGTTAAGTTTCTTTTTTGCAACTAAGTATTAATGACAGAACAGAAATTCTACATTGAAGAGCAAGACTAAATTCCGAGTTTCTAGTCCCCCAAGTTCTCTCATTTAATTTAGTATTTGAAATTAAGCCTTTGGCAAATAAAGATAAAGATCCAGCTGCTGATGGCATCTCCGTTACCAAGCTTGTTTTAAGACTTCACTTACATAAGCACTAAAAAGTATGTACAGTCTGAGGATGCTTACAGACATGAACATGAAGCACATCTTAACCAAGATTTTATTTATCCTTACTCAAAACATCTCCCTTGTGCAAATGTGTATTTTCTGTTTGATCCTAATATTTATGAAAGAAAATGTGAATTCAAGATAATTTTAAATAACCTTTTGTAATAGTGTAAGTTGCAGATTTAATTTTTCCATGTATGGAGCAAACAGAAGAAACCCACCCTTTGCACAAAGCCATATCTGTTTGAGTGGGAGACTGCTACCAACGTCAGGATTAGCTGAAGACTAGGACACCCACAGTGGCACACTTTTCTTACACTTTCTGAAGGGAAGAAGTGCACAGGGAGACCCCCACGGACACAGCTGCTGGTGATGTTCCACACACAAGGAGAGGCGCTGCTTCACAGCAGAGAGAAAGTCATGCCTTTCTCTAAATACTCTTAAACAGAGATTCAGAATCCCAGGTTCTACCCATGACAGCAAAGAGAAATGAGATAGGTTAGCCTTATCCATCTATGCACAACGCAGGTAAGGCAGAAATAGGCTTACATGCTGGAGAACTAGGCTTGCTTGAAGAATCGCTGTTAAAGCTCTGTCTTGAATACTCGGAGTCACTAGAAGATGCTGTGCTTTCAGAGAGGCGTGAAGAATCTGAATCGTTGTTCTGGTCATCATTGAGAGGCATTCTGATTTGCTTTAGTTGCTACAGTAAACAAAACCTGGAAAGACAAATACATTTCCCATAAAACTAGTACTTACCTTTTTCCTTTATATCTCAGAAGTCAGATACTTATCATTATATTGTGAATGAAGAACATGTAGTTGCTTTTCTTAAAAAGGTGTTACAGAAAGTATCTGGCCTGACATGCAGTTATTAAATAACTACACCTGTTCTGCAAGTAAGTGTACCTTCTGCTGTTTCATATGTTAGTGGTTATGTTGGATACAGTCTGTAAATTGGTTATATTTATATAAGATTGCCCACAGTAATCCCCAAAGTTGCTTGTTGTCAGAATTCTGGCCTTTGCCCTTAAAGGCATCCCACAATACTACCATCCCCCACACAACTTCACCAACAAGTGATGTTTAGCAATTGATTTCCTTCCACAAATGGACCACACTGAGTGCAACAACTCTGAAGCAAACACAGAAGTTGGTGGGGGAGAATAGACAAATAATTCAGAGTTATTCCATTTCTGACAGGGTAGCTAGAAGCCTAGCCTGCTGCTTTAGGTGAATCTTTGCTTAGAACCAGGTCAACAATGGCATAGACTGTCTGACCCCCCCCCACCCCAACCCCCCCCCCCCCCACCTCCCAAAAAAAAAAAAAAAAAAAAAAAAAACCCAAACCCCAAACACCTTCTAAGGGTGAAGGTCAAAGGGGTTTCTGTTTTAAGTCAAATGGTAACTCTAAGTATCTAACATTACATCCGGTATACATGATAAATAACACTTAGAAATGTCACACTTAGTCTACATGAAGGAACTGCCTTCTAGGCAAATAATCTGCAACTGCAGAGAATTTGTCTATGTGGCACTATGCAGCTGTCCAATAACAGTTGCATGGCAGGAAGTTAAAAGTATATTCATAATCATAAAAATGAGAAACTGGAAGTCACCTCTAATTACTAATAATGGAATTTGGCCCAGATACCAAAAGTAGCTGTAGATCTTCGATTACGGCTATGAAGCACTCTGTAGTATGCTTTATGAAGAGACATAGCCAACATGTTTTGTCACCAAATTTAAGTAATATGACTCCACTTATAATTATAATTGCATCAGTCTCAGCAAGCAAGCAATACTGCACTTTGAAACAGCTGGACTTGGAAAAAGTCGCTTTTGGCAGCAAAAGGATGACCTTTGTCTGTACTTATGTGAATCAACATATTGTGGGGTCAAAAGATAGACAAAAGGGAATAAGAAGGAAGATTTCTTTAGGCTGGCATCTCATTACAGCTTAGAGCATTTAACTTTTTGGGTACCGGCTCATCCTGAATAGGCCTTTATAGCTTGCTGATGTATTACACCAATGAGTGTCCTCCTGTTAATTGAGATAATTAATACTTGTTAAGCGTATGTTTACTACTCCTCTTCCTCTCCCAAGAGGAAGGATGATACACTCGAGTGTCTTATTCACCTAATGTTTTATGCTGTTTCCTGTGAAAAGAATTAATCGTGAAGAACACAGCTGGCAGTTTATTACCTTAGTGAAGAAGCCAATAAGAGACTTCTGATTAGGATATAGACGTCATGGGTTCAAAACATCAATGGTGTTTCTTAACATCCTAACTCTTTCATTAGAACAGCAATTTTATTATTTCTAAAATGCAATTGAAAACAAGCAGATTGTTTTAAGCAGTATTAACTAAAGAAGACTCAATGTCAGCAGAACATAAAAAACCACAAGTATGAGATATTTTTGAGTTGGAATTTATTTGTCCAAGTTACAATGAGAAATGAGTCACTAGTTAATGTGACACAAGCAAACAAAACAATTTCTTTGATTAAGATCTGTGTTACAGACCTCAAAGCTAGCACTGTCTAGAAACTAACAGAGACAAGTAACCTAACAGTAGAATGCACTCCAGGTTCTTGATGTGGAGCTGCTCACTTAAATACAGTAACCCTACAGAGCCTGCAAAGTTTGGCTTATTCTCCCACTATTTTTTCTGGATCAGCATCAGAATGCTGCATTTCTCGGCTTTGATCATGTATAGAACTCATTTATTTATATATAAATAACTAACCTCCAATAGGTTAATGCTGCACCTGGTCCATCAAAACAACTGATCAATGTTGTTAGCGGTGTACTGGCCCAAAAGGTCTCCAAAGTCACTTGCCTAGTATAAGCGCCTCAAGACGTGTCTACTGCTTCAGTCTAGGTGTTAAGAACATGGAAGAAGTTAAATGACCATGAAAAAAATGCCAAATTCGCACACAATTTATACATCATGATTTCAAGAACTACATCTTAACTGTCACTATGACAATTCTGATAAATACTTGAATTCGTAAATATTCAGATTTACAACTTGTTTTAGACAGGATGTACTAACCCAGTCATGCTGGCCAGTCAGCATTGCCATTTTCTACCCCAATCTTGATTCCCAAGAGGATCAAATCATTAAGGTAGAAATTAAAACTCTATATAGATTAAGCCTTTGTATACTAGTCCCAGCAAAGGATACATCAGCAACAAATCACTGTATTTCAAAGGGACCCATGACATTTTGATGTACTGAGACCATACCCGTTCCTACAACACACATGCATATATGGATACCAGAGCTGCCAGTAGAACATCATCAGAAGACTTATTTTAAATTAAGAACTTACAACAACGTAACAGATGACGCAATGAAAATAAAACAGTGCAATCTTTGCCATAGTAAATGTATTTCCCAATAGAATGTCTCAAATGCAATGGTAAGGAAGAATGGGTGTACTCTGCAGATTCAGGACATTTTTGCTAGTTTTGAGAGATAAACAAGGCAATAAGCACATCAAAGTAAACACATGAATACACAAGCAGAATTCTGATATGCCATCTGTGGTTTTTGCATATGCTGTCTCACAGCTAAAAAGCTTAGAGAAAAGTACATTTGTTGAGCATAGCAAAGGGAAATACAAACAAAAAAAAAAATCAGAAAACCCACTTTTCTAGTTAGTCACAACATAGACAAATTGGTTACTTGGTCTTTTCTTTACAGCTACCTTTCCTTATGCTTTTGGAGACAGCACAAACCTTCTCATGACTTTTTAAGGGCCAAGTTCACACAGAATATTAAGTTTAGGTTAACAATGTTCCCAAATAAAAATATTTCAGAAAGCCTCATGGCCTTACAAGATCTCTTTGTAACTCACCATCTTGAGTAGACAATGACATCTTATTTCCAGGTTGTTCATTAAGTATTACATATTAGGTTGTTGTTTAATACACAGCTTAATATCCCATCTAGTCTACTGAAGCGTCAGTGTGTGATTACATCCTGCTTTACTCTTCATGAATTAAAAACAAGTTATGCTTACTTTATTACATTGGATACCTTCACATTGAGCTTCACTGTTTGCTTTCTATCAGCATGATGCTGCAGGGTTGGGGTTTTTTTTTTTTGAATTATAAACTCCAAGTGGGACATCAAGCTGAAAGTATCTTGTAAACGTACAGACCCCAAGTTTCCAATTAAATTAATAAGGGAGAACTAAACTATCATGGCTTCTGATGCTATTTAGACAGTTTTATACTGCTCTTTTTAATAAAAATGCAATGAACACAACACTAGAGATACCTTCATCTTGCTCTTCCACGGTCAGCACATCACCCAACTCAATCACTGACTTAAGACCGATCAAGACTGCAAGATCAGATTAGAGAACACAAATGCTCTTTTTATTCCTGCCAGCTTCCTATTTTACAAATCACCTGGGGAGGGAGTTTGAAAGGTGTTTTTTCTTCAGATACCATCTTCAGAAAACTTTTTCCACAGCCCGGCTTTGTTCAAATAAAAAGTGTGCGTGGATGGAAGGACTTAAGTGCCCTGTCTAGTTTTACCACGTCTTAACTTGATTTATTCTGCTGTGCTTACGTCCTTGCTATCTCCAAGCTGGCACTGACCGAATCTCACTTGGACTCAAGATCTGCTTTCACTGACTCCACCTCTGTCAGGGCACAGGAGCAGAAAAGAGCTTTTGTTAAGATGTAAGGAACTGCCCCACGCCTTGGTGTTCGGTGTTTTTTTTTGTTTGGTTTTTTTTTTTTTTTTTTACAGCTTAGAGGCGACATTTCTCTCCTTCAGCTTTCTAGCTCTGCAGCTCTTTCCCTTTATAGACAGGCTTGTCCTGCTGAAGGCTTAAAGCTGTCTAAGAGCGGGATGAGAACGCGTCCATCTCAAGCACAGGAGCCCCCCCATCCCACACACCTCTGCAAAGCACTGGGACGAAGGGACAAGCCCCCCTCCTCCTCAGAGGATGCTCCTCCCCTTCCTCCATCTGTTTCGCTCCCCGTCTCCTCCCCCGGCCCCAGCGTTTTAAACAGAGGCAGGAGCTTGGCACTCGCCGACCAAAACAAACACCGTTTCCAAGGACAAGCCCGGGACAGGGAGGGGGGGAAGGAAGGAGGGCGACCAAAGGGGGAGTCCAGCCCTTCGCTTCCAAGGGCCCCAGGGAGGGGGTTAGGGGTGCCTGGGGGGGAAGCCCCGCGCCCCCCACCCCGGGAAAGGCTTGTCCTCGCAGCACGCAGAGCAAGGGGCAGCGCAGACCCGCCTGGAGCCCCCACCTCGCCCCGACAGCTCCTGCCGTGCCGTGCGGCTGGGCGGCAGCGCTGCCCCGGGGAGCCCGGCCCGGCCGCAGCGCCGCCCCCGCTCACTCACCGGTCCCGGCGGCGGCTGCTTTCGCCCTCCCGCACAGCGCTCGCCGGGGCTTTAAACCCCCCCGCGAGTTAAAGCACCGGACTATTCGTGTCTTCCTTGGGCGCGTCCATCTCTGAGGTGACAGCGGGGGTGCGCTTCCTTTTCCTGCCAGCCGACGGCGAGATAGCCCGAGGGACTTGGGTCAACCTCCGCTTACCCCCGCGAGAAAGGATCCTCGTCTCCTCGTTCTTTGCCAGGAGCGAGCGCCGAGCGGGGAGATGTACCAGGCGGACAAGGGAAATCGCTTCGGCGTCCTTCCCCCCTCCCCGCGCTGAATGGTAGCTGCCCGAGGGAGGGGGGGGCTGGGTGGTGTTTACGGAAGAGCCGCGTCCGCCTATGATGGCCCCGCCCCTTTCCCCAGTGTATAGGCGTGGTCTCTATATTAGCTCCGGCCCTCTTCCCCCCCCCCCCCCCCCGTCCTGGTGGGCGTGGCCTCCGCGTTAGCTCCGCCTCGGACCGCGGATTAGGGGGTGGCACTTTGTGGTGGGTTTGCGCGTCCCTGTTTGTCGATGACACTGAGCTGAGTGGTGCAGTTGGCACACAGGAAGGACGTGGTGTCATCCAGAGGGACCTGGACAGGCTGAATAAGTGGGGCTGTGAGAACCACACGAGGTTCAACAAGGCCAAGCGCAAAGTCCTGCACCTGGGTCAGGGCAATCCCCGATTTCAGTGCAGGATGGGGGATGATGTGGTTGCGAGCTGCCCTGCAGAGAAGGACTCACGAGGGCTGGTCAGCTAGAAGCTAGACATGACCTGGCAGTGTGTGCTGGCTGTCCAGAAGGCCAAACATGTCCTGGGCTGCATCAAAAGAGTGGCCAGCAGGGCGAAGGAGGGGATTCTGCCCCTCTCTTCCTCTCTTGTGAGACCTTGTCTGTATTACTGTGTCCAACTCTGAAATCCTCAACATACGAAGGATATGGAACTGTTGGAACAGGTCCAGAGGAGGGCTACAAAGATGATCAGAGGGTTGGAGGACAGGCTGAGAGAGTTGGGCTTGTTCAGTCTGGAGAAGAGAAGGCTCGGAGGAGACCTTAGAGCGACCTTCCAGTACCTGAAAGAGGCTACAAGAACGCTGGGGGGACTGTTCATAAAGACTTACGGTGATAGGATGAGGGGCAATGTGTATAAACTGGAGAGAGGCAGTTTTAGACTAGACATAAGGAAGAATTTCTTCCCTCTGAGAGTGGGGAGGCCCTGGCCCAGGTTGCCCAGAGGAGTGGTGGCTGCCCCATCCCTGGAGGGGTTCAAGGCCAGGTTGGATGGGGCTTTGAGCCTCCTGGTCCAGTGGGAGGTGTCCCTGACCATGGCAGGGGGATTGGAATTAGGTTATCTTTATGGTCCTTTTCACCTCAAACCATTCTATGTCTTCAAAAAGTTGGTGTTTGGTACACAAGAAGCATGTTTTCATTACCAAGCTCTAATGCGGTTGGTTGTATCTCTGAGGATATTTTTGTTTGTTCAAAATATTTTAAAGAATGCCTATCAAGGCATACAGAGAAACTGAACCTGGGTACCAGAGAGGAGAAATATGTAGAGAAGTCTTTAAGTTGCCTGGACTAGGCTAAAACTAGAAATCCAGGGGTTGTAGCAGATGACTGATGTACTTGCCAGGGAGTGCTGCTTTTGAGTTTCCAGCAATTAATATTAAACATACAAAAGTTGTGTTGCCATCAAACTTATTGTTTTCATGGTGTTTATTAAGATTAAAGAGCATCTTGTACACAACCTTGCACCCCCAGCCCATGCCTCTCCTTTGTGATTCCTACTGGAGGTGTGAGCAGCCTGATGGGTTTTGCTGCGATACTGGCTTTTACTTGTAATAAATACAGAGTTGCTCAGTCCCTGCATTTCTGCCTTCCGACCCTGGTCAAGTGCAGCTGTGAAACCATATCCAGACAGTCCAAGGCCTTCCGTAGATAATGGGGAGCAATTTGGAAAGTGAGAAATGAGGGAGCCACAGTGTAAGAGTCAGTGTGTGGCTGGTTCTCAGTGCCAGCATCGTTGCTGAGATCAGTAGATTTGGAGGATGCCACGTGCCGGCTGGAATGAGGTGGCACCAAAATGGCCAGAGGAAACCTGGTGGGAGTCTGGCAGAACCCTGGCAATGGTACAAGTTGGGGTGACATCAGGCGTTGCTGAACATGACACAACAACCGTAGGGGAGAGGGGTCGCAGCCTTCCATGGCTGCTGCTCCTCAGAGCACAACTCATGGTGATTGGTGTGAGGTGCTCATGATGAGTGGAGGATCTTTTGAGATGGCTTTGGAGCCAGAGGATGCCCAGGACAGCCCTGACGTGCGGTTAGTGCTTGGAAGGGGCTGTGAACGTTGGTAGAGGAGAGCTGGTCATGCTGTGCTGGGAAATGGGTGGTGTGTCCATGCCACATCTGGGGCAGCTGAGCCTTGCTCATCACGTTCCCTCTTGTTCCAAGTGTGTGTGTGTGTCTCTGTCTGGGTGATGACAATTTGCCCTTCTCACCTCCTCTTCTTCCTTCAGAAACATCGATGTTGGGGCTCAGTTTCAGGCGGAGTTGCCTGGTCTCCGCCACAGATCAGAGCGGGAGATGGCTGAGAAGGGAGCCTGGTTAGTTTGGAAACCCTGGGGAGACATTCAGGCAAACCCCAAACCCCAGGACACAGGTTTCTTTATTGCCATTTTTTCTAAAGCCACTCTGAGCTGAGGTGCTAGGGTTCCAAAATCCCAACTTTCCCTGCTGCTTGCTGCACATTCCTATTCCCTCCTGTCTTTTCTCCACCACCGTCCCTCCTTGCAGCCTTAGAGGGAAAGTTGTCTCTCAGTTTGGGGAGAAAATTCAATAAACGTTAAATGTGATAATCTTAGCAGCATCTTCCATGGGTTCAGGGACATTTGTAGCGATCCTGTGTGACCTGCAGAGACCCTGGAAGAGGGAAGAGCTGTCCCTGAGGCAGAGACAGTGACACCCAGATAAATGGGAGATCTGGCTTTTCCTGTGCCTTTCCCTGCTCTCCAGTCTCCCTGTAACACTTGTTCTGCTTCTCTCTGCCTGATTGCTCGCCTTTGCTTGGCAGAACCTGACTCTCTTGGTTTTCCTTCGTTTGTAGTCATGGGGCTGCTCAACACAGACTGCCCCAGTAGCATCCTGGGAGCAGCATGGAACATTAAGCTGGTCCTGCACTGCCTGCATGAAGCCCAAGGCAACATCATGGTAAGAACCAGCGATTAAATTAATAAGGGCCCGGGGGAGCCTTTGTTCCTGGTGGGAGCTGACTCTTACCACAGTCTGCATTCACCTCCTAAGGGATCACAGACCCTGTCCTGGTGCAAACCTCAGAGCTTGTTTGGGCTCCTGGACATGAGGTGATGATTTGAGAATATAAGTACAGCTGCCCTGCAAGCTGGGAAGAGAGGAATTGCCCTGTTAGAGAAATCCTGAGGTCTGTTCTGGATAAACATCATACGCTTGACATTTGCAACATCTTAGGGCACTCCTACCCCAGCAAATGCCTCCAGCCTGGCTCCTGTTAAGCATGGAATGCGTCTTCTCCAACCAGCATGAGCAAAATCTTCCTGCTGTGTCCAGAATTTCTGAAGCAGCACCAGAGCTGAAAGCAGGAATTCACCTGTCTGCTCCTCCTTGGGGACAATCCAAAGTCTTTTTCCATGAAATCTTGCAGAAGGCTATGGAGATGCTGCTCTCTGGGGGTCCACAGAAGTTGGAATCCCATCCTATGGCCGATTATCACTACACAGGTGAACTGGAGTAGAGCCTGATCCTTCACCTGGAAAGGCAGCAGATGCTACAGTTCCTTCATGTCTCCTGAGTTAAAACACTTATTTAAAAGGAGGTGTGAAGAATGAGCTGTGTTTTTTGGGGCTGAGAGAGCTGTTGCAAAGCACTCTGGTCTTAGGGATTCGGTGCTTTTTCTGCTTGGGGAATGCCCCATCCTTCTGTTTCAGCCACTGCTTTATGGGCTCTACCCTGCAGTGACTCCCAACGGGAGGAGCACTCCAAAACAATGCCAGATCCTCCTGGCCATGCTTGCTCCTTCTCTTCTGAAGGAGAAAAGAGGTTGATTTGTGAGGAACAAGTGCTGCTGGTTTCTCTGTGAGCGATCTGAGGGTCTGTGTGTTTATTGCCAGGCTGTGACACTTGGACCCCCAAGGAGGAACAGCTCTTCAGAAAGGCTTTTGCCCGGCACCGGAAGAATTTCCACCATGTACAGAAGAAGGTAAAGGCGTTTGACCCAGGAGAATGTGGGCCTGTCAGCAGTGATGGCTTTGACCTAGGAAGCTGTGTTTGGAGTTGTGTGTTGGGATTCTGCTCTGTAAGAAGCATCCGCTGGTTTTCAATGCTCAGCAAACATGGCTCCATCACATCATCTGCATAATTCCAGCAGAATATTGAATCTCTCTGCTACCAAACACCAGACAGATTAAAATGTCATTGAAATGTTGTGCTGGCCACCTGTGCGGAACTTGCAGTAACGTCCTTCCCACTCTTCTGTGGAGCCTTTCAGGGACAGGCAGGCTTGCTCTATGTCCATCTCAACCCTCTGTAGAACAGAGCATCCAAGCACATTTCATTGGGATACTCAGAGAGAACAGGGAAAGGAATAAAAGAGCAAGATGGGTTTAACATATACTTGTGTGTTCAATGTTGTACTGTGGTGTTTGCATTACGGATTGTCTCTGTGTTTCTCACAACAGATTCAGACCAAGATGGTGGCACAATGCGTTGAATATTATTACACCTGGAAGAAAAAGATTTTGTTTGACCCAGTATGAGTGAGAGCCAAAGAGAGACGGCGGAAGGCAGAGCAAGACCAGGTGGAAGGGAGTTTGGCAATTTAGTATTCAGAGAAGTTCACCAGACTTGGGCTGCTCCGTTCTCCTGCAGGATGGAAGCATTCAAATTGCCTGGGTCATTGGGAGATAATGCAGGCTGGTTTTGATCTCAGCTGAGCCTTCTGAGGAGGACAAGGAGGAGGAGGAGTAACTGATTAGGGCTCTCTGCTTTCCAGGCTGTTGGCGGCCCCAGGAAGCAGGGCTGGTGTGTGTGGGAGGAGAGCCTGGAGCTACAGCAGAGGAGAGCCCAAGAGGAGATATCGCAGCACCAGCAACCCACCCACCAAACCAAGCCAGTTACCATCCCAGGCTGAAAGTGGAGACACACAGACTCTCTTTGCATGCCCAGAGTGTGAGAGGTGGTATTCATCTTTCTTCTGGAAGCCCCCTGCTTTTGGCTAGAAGGGATTTCACCTTCCCCAGCTGCCCAGGGGAAGAATAAGCAGAGCTGAGGGCAGGCTGAGGATTGCCCCTGCCCCTTTGCAATATACAACCCTGTCCAACACAAACATCTGCCTTGGTTAACTCCTCACACCTCCCACAGCCAGAGCTGCGGCACAAGGAAAGAATTAAACTCTGTCGCACCTCATGTCAGAAAGTCACAGCAGTAGAAATAACGGAGCTTGGTGTAATGGTTTATTGGAGTAAAGAGATCCCCATTTGTCCTCTAACTCTCAGGGTGTTTACCAACCAAAACAGGTGCAATGCCCACATGAAACGTCATTGGGCGTGGGAGGAGGACCTGGACTACCTCAAGAAGATCAGGTGGCCCTTAAAGTGCCCAAAATTCGAGCATCAGCCAGAGGAACATCTTACACTGAGCCACAACTGAGTGAAGAAATGCAGGTTGGGTAGGGCTTTGGGCAGCCTGGTCTAGCAGGAGGTATTGAGGTTGGTACTAGATGATCTTTAAGGTCCCTTCCCACCCAAACTATTCTGTGATTCTATGTTTTGCCACACTGCTGTAAGGAAGCTCTAACTGCCCCCACGGAGCTTCCCTGTCCAAGTTCCTGTAAATCTCTAGATGGTGGGGTCTGAGGAGCCCCTTTGCCATCTTGCCCTCCGTTCCCCCCCACCCCCCACTGTCTTTGTCACAGGGCTGAGTTGCCTGCCCAGGAATGTGGTGTGGTTATGGATGCTTTGCTTCAGGCTGTGTTGATCTCATCCACCGGGCACCTCCACAGGGCTGCTGGTAGCCATCAGGTTCATCTTGGCTTCCTGTCACAGGAGCTGTGTGGAACCATTGCGCATACCCCGCCAGGAAGTATGGAGAGCAAAACACAGGCTGCCAGTGGGACCGAAAACGCTAGCAAATAAACTCCCTAAGGCTTGTTTTGGAGTTTTAGCAAGCAAGCATCCATTATCAGACCTGGGCAACACCAAAAGCAATCTCCATCAGCCATGTGCAGTGAAAAGGGCTGGGACAGATTTCCCATTTGTATGCATATGAATAAATTCTCCCAGAAATCTCATGCATATCCTATCACTTTCCAAGGACTAATTTTAATGTTATTATAAACTTCACAACAGTCAAATCTCTTGCTAATCTGAAGCCAGCTCTGCCTGACCTTCTATTTGAGAAAGTGAAAGACTGCAAACAGAGGTGATCACAGGAGACACATCTGTTCAGCACAGATCCTGCTTCACACAAGACATTAGCATCTAGGGGATCATAGAATCATAGAATCACCAGGTTGGAAGAGACACACCAGATCATCGAGTCCAACCATTCCTATCAAAATTACTCCATATCAAGATTACCCCATATATACTGAAACAACTCATGGTTAAGTTTCTTTGCAAAAATATATAACAGGTCTCAACAATGTGTATCCTTGGCCAGGATCTGAGCCCTTGCAGGAAGCAGCAACTAAAGGAAAAATTTCAAAGCATGTTGATTTTAAGTCACAGTTCATTAAATTAGTTTGTTTCTACAGGAGGTAGTCATGAAGAGTCTGTAAACAATATTCTAAGTAGCCCATGGCTCTCCAGATGCTTGAATGGTTGAGGGAAATGGACCTAAAAAATGCATCTGGAAACCAAGGAAGTGCATTACAGGCACTAGCAAAGGCCATTACTGAGTGCCAGCAAGCAACAATTCAGAAGAACCAGACATTCAGAAGCCACTGTCAGTCAGGAGTGCCCACGTGCCCACAGACTGTCACATCCACTGACTCTCCTTCCATGGACATTTTGTCACAAACACTCCTCTGCCCCTTGCGGACGTGCATCACACTAGTTTGCTGCTGCTAGGCAGCACAGGTGAGCAGGGATGGATGCCAGATGGATGTTCAGACTGGACATCAGGAAAAAAATTTTGACAGAACGAGTCATCGGGCACTGGAACAGGCTGCCCAGGGAGGTGGTTGTGTCACCATCCTTGGAAGTATTTGAAAGATGGGTAGACGAGGTACTCAAGGACATGGTTTAGTGGCAGATTGGAAAGGTTGGACTTGATGATCTGAGAGGTCTTTTCCAACCTAGTGATTCTATGATCTCCAAAGAACAAGCAGTGTTTGGGAAAACAGTGCTTGAAAGAAAACATGCTGTCAGAGGGACATTCTGCCCAGCTTTAAAAAAAACCCCAACAATTAAACAATTACTTAGATGAAACTTTAGCTTACATCAAAAATATTCCCCTTTGTGTGGTAGTAACTAGTTCTTGTATCACCACCTCTGAGGATCAAAACTTGCTTGTCATGAAGACACAGAGCTCCCCTTCCTCCAAATAACCTTTAGCACGTGGTAGAAACTATATGGGGTAGATGTCATATTCACAAAAACCAAAGCTTGCTGTAGGCCCCATTAACCTTTGCTATAAAAGCACAGTCTCGAAGCAGGGATCAGAGGGTGGCTATACAAGTGCCAGATACCCTGCTAGAGCAGGAACGCTTGCTTCCAGAGATGCAGAGCACCTGTCAGCCCTGCAGCTCTGAGTCCAGCCTTCAGAGACATTAAATGGGATTAAGTCCAACAGCCTAATCCGATAGCTTCCATGAAGTGTTTTAAATAACCATGTTTGTATTACTTTGCCCCAGTTTGTGTATGTCACATGGCAATGACAATGAGAGAGAAGCTGAGGAGAGCTTTAGAGAAGACTGTGATAGCATAAAGATGGACTGTTTTCACTTCCAAATACGTTATTCATTATTATTTTCATTAACATGCATTTTGGCTTAAAAGTCATCTGAAAGATGAGGAAATCCCAGGCTGCAAAGAAAGTTGGAAGGGGGACAGCTGACCCCTGACTCACCAAAAGGATATTGCATATGACATCATGATCAGCAATAAAACTAGGGGTGAGGTTGCAGGTGGATGCAGCTTGGGGACTGGCTCGGCATAGCCGTGATGGCTGCCTACAACTTTAATTAACAGCTGTATCACCTAAAACTAAATAAAGAGTACTTGCAACAAACACCAGGGCCATTTCATGTGCTATCAATGTGCACCAGCAATTGTGGAAGCCTGTGATGCTCAGTGGCCTGCCTTGCACAAGGAGGGAAAGGGAGGCCTCAAGCTCACCAATATTCTTCTCAATATTTATATGACAGATCAGCTTCAAAGGAAAAAGTGTCTCAGGGTTATCATCCCTGTATCAGAGACAGAATTCCAGAAAGGGGTGGCTTTAAATCAACTTTTTTTTTCTTTTCTTTTCAGCTGCAGCACTGCCCTGCCCATCTCCCACATCCAACCAGCTGTTTTGAAGCCTATTCTTGAATATCTAGCTTGCTCCTATCTATCAATCTCTCTAAGATGTGCATCTGTATATAGAGCTGAGGCACCAAAGACATGCTCCAAGATTCCAGTCCAAAGGCCAAAAATTAGTTAAGATGCCACACTACTCAGCATTTAACATCGTTTTTTTAAATTTCAGTTCCTTCCTGATCCAGAGGTGCTGGAGCTACAGGCCATTATATGGATCTTGAAGTAGATTTGCTCCACAGAAAAATGTCACTCATTTCTCATTGTGTCTTTTGCAATGTTGGCCAGGAAAATCATTGTACAGCCTTTAAATTCATTCTGGCCAATGAAGGCCATCAATGTCCTTCTGTCTTATGTAGGGTGTGCGGGTCTGTGCTGGTTTTGGCTGGGCACAGTTTATTTTCTTCATAGTAGCTACTATGGGACTGTGGTTTGGGTTTGTGCTGGAAACAGTGCTGATAACAAAAGGATGTTTTTGTTATTGTTGAGCAGTCCTTACACAGAGCCAAACCCCTTTATGCTTCCCTCCCTGCCTGCCATTGAGAAGGTTGGGGGTGCAAAGGAAGTTGGAAGGGGGACAGCTGACCCCAACTCACCAAAAGAATATTGCATATGACATCATGATCAGCAATAAAACTAGGGGTGAAGTTGCAGGGGGATGCAGCTTGGGGACTGGCTTGGCATCAGTTGGTTGGTGGTAAACAACTGGTTTTGTTTGCATCACTTGTCTGCCATGGGTTTTATTTCTGTTATTTTCATTTTTATTATCATTTTTAAAATATTTTAATTATTAAGCTGTTTTTATCTCAACCCATTAGTTTTCTCACTTTCACCCTTCTGATTCTCTCCCCTCATCCTGCTGGGGACAGCGAGTGAGCAGCTGCATGGTGTTCAGTTGCTGGCTGGGGTTAAACCATGATAAGGTACTAATTTGGAATTTTGACTGCTGTCTCAAGTCAGCTGTAATACTCAGTCTTTGACTACAGAAATACTGTTAATTGAAATGAAGGACTAATTTGTGCTTGGCTTTTTTTGCAAGTTAGTTCACAACCTCTCCTTACTGTTATCAGTAAAACTGGCAATGACAATAAAGCCTACAACTAATGCACTACTTTCACCAGCAAACACCACCACAGCTAATGAGTGGATAAGACATGCAGCTGCAGCTGCCCCCATGGGTGAGAATGTGCCAGTATGTGGCTAACTGATGGTTAGAGTGGGAGGAGAGAGAAAGGGCAAAGCATGTTATTGTTTACACCACAGCCCATGACAACCAAGTTAAGAATATAACTTGAAGTCACAAGATATTTCCCCCTAATCCTAATAACTAAGCCAAGCAGACTGGCATTAGCGCTAACAGATGGATGTTAAGTCTCCGGGCTGGCTGAGACTGTCAGCCCCAGATGTCATAATAGGCTCAAGGGTAAGACAAAAAGTCTACAAGTCAGGTGTAAGGATGATTTCTCAGCTTGTTCTTCTGTGAAGTTTCCTGTATTCCAAGGACAAATAAGTCTTGTGAGAGGCAAACAGGATTGCTACTCCTCCCCTGCAAAGTATGTATCTTCAAAGGCAAAACAGAATATTGAAACTACTGAGAGAAACTGGTGTATTAGTAAAGCCCTCAATCGCATCAGTCCATGGTTTCTAGCTACTTTACCACCTCAGCAAATGCCTAATGCAGGCTACCCTCAGCACCAGTGGTCTGTCCTTCTGTACAGAGCAAAAAAAGAATTTGACCTACTGTGACAAATACAAGGAGAAGCTGTTAGTAGAGTGATACTTTAGGTCAGAAATACATTTGTATCGGTTCCTTGGTGAGAAAAAGTTTCAGCTAGTACATCACTAACATCTCCCTTGTCACTGCTGCGCTGGAGAGGGAGAAGTGGCATAACAGTTTCCTATGTTGCCTTGCTACCTCAGATTTACATCCCTTGATGCTTAACACTGATGATCCTCTTGGTTATTGTCAATGGTAGCATCTCTATGGCTCAGCTCTTAGAGCAAACTCTCCAAAATAAATGGCTTCAGAACTAAACTCCTGAGTCTTAGGGAATCCTGGCCTTTCTAGGCCCTTCCTAAACAGAAATCTGGGATCCCCCTTATCATAAAGTGTGAGACAGCCAAGGCTGTGGCTAGATGTTCACTGTGGAAAGACTGCTATCCTTACCTTTCCAGGGTGCTTTGTTCACTGCTTCAGATTTTTATTCCCTTGCTATTGAGGAGGACAGACTATTCAGAGGGTTCCTCATTCATTTCAGTGCAAGCCTCCCCCTGCAGCATATCTGCCCCAGCTGCCCCTGGGATGTATCTAAGAGAACATCCTGACCTCATGCAAGCTCTCTGCTACTTGTTAAGCTCAGGGTCATCAGCCAACCAATTTCTGTTGCGGTGTCCATAACCTGTAGTCACTTCAGCATCCTCTTTTACAATCCAGCCCTCATCAACCTGCTCAGTAGGATTGGGACAATCCAGAGTGACCCACAAATAATTCTCAGGGTGTATTCGAATCCACTCTTTCCTTTGAACTCAGCCAAAAATCACGAAACAGATCTCAATCTGCAGTTTACCACAGGAACTTGGATATGATACAATGCACCCAAAAGTGACAAGGAAAAAGTGGTAAATCAAGGTGTGGTACAGGAGAGAATAAGGCAGAGAGAGAAAGACAAGCAGTAGCAGGGAAACAGAAAAATAATTGCCATCCCAGATATGCGCACGTGTGTGCTGGGTAAGGACAATTGGTCTGGCAGATCAGTGCCCCATCCACAAACGGGTTATGGTCTCGTGGTGCCCGCACTGTGTCTCTGATGGGAAAGTTCTGGAATTGGAGCATGTGCAGTCAGGTGTTGCTCAAAGCTGCATCCAACCTGGCCTTGAACACATCGAGGGATGGGGCATCTTCTCTGGGCAACCTGTGCCAGCGCTTCACCACCCTCATAGGAAAACATTTCTTCCTAATATCTAACCTAAATCTCCCCTCTTTCAGCTTAAAACCGTTACCCCTCATCCTATTCCTGCACTCCTTGATAAAGAGTCCTTCCCTAGCTCTCCTGTACAGCCCTTTAAGTACTGGAAGTCCGCTACGAGGTCTCCCAGGAGCCTCTCTCAGCCTGTCCTGGTGTGGGAGGTGCTCCAGCCCTCGGATCATCTTTGTGGCTCTCCTCTGGACTCACTCTAACAGGCCATGTCCTTCCTATGCTGAGGGCTCCAGAACTGACTGCAGTACTCCAGCTAAGGTTTCAGAAGAGCAGAATCACTGCCCTCAAACTGCTGGTCCCACTTCTTTGGATGTAGTTGGCTTTCTGGGCTGCAAAGGCACATTGTTGGCTCACATTGAGCTTCTCATCCACCAGCACCCTTAATTTTTTATCTTCAAGGCTGCTCTCAATTGATTCTCTACCCAGCCTGCATTTGTGCTTGGGATTGCCCTGGCCCAGGTGCACTTGGCTTTGTTGAATTTCATACCGGAAGTTTCACATATTCATACATGAACTTCATGTTCATACATGAACTTCCTACTTGAAATACAAGTAAAGAAGTAAAAAAGTGACGTTTGACCTTGGATCTCTGCATTTGACAGAATTGTGCTAACAAAATGCCTGAGGCAATCAACTATAAATTCTCCTTCTATCACCCTGCTAGTATTTACTGACTAGAAAGCCAGGCGCAGACAGAACAGCTCAGTTCATCCTAGACCTTGGCAGAAATATTTCATGGAACTGGATTTGCAAGGCTGACATCGGGGGATGTGATCCTGCCTATGTTTAAAATTCACTGTTTCTGGAGAATACACAACCTAAAATTCATTTAAAAAAATGTACTGGGAATTAATTGTAAAATCAGAATTATTTGGGTTGGAAGGGACCTTGAAGATCATCCAGTTCTAATCCTCCTGCCATGAGCAGGCACATCTTCCACTAGATCAGGTTGCTCAAAGTTTCATCCAAAGACGGAAAAGGAAAGACCAAGAAAGTAAAAAACTTCCAGGACAAAACTTGATTGGATTTGTTGCTGTAAACAGAGAAAAAGATAAATTAGCACCTCTAACTTTTATCTTGCAAGGAGTTAAGGCTTCCACATTAATGGAATGAACTTCCATTTCATGGAATGACACTTAGGAAGCAATGCATTTCAGTATAACCTAAAAGCACAAGAACAAAAGAAATCAAACTTGCACTAGCAGTTCAACACCTGAGATTTAAAACTGGAAAGAGCTTGTTGCTACTAAAATTTTCTTAGATCCTAGAGACACTGAGACTACACGTATCAGATCTTTGCACAGAAGCCCCAGTAGAGATTTAAAGCTTTTATTCATTCACCGATTCTTTGTCTCAAACAGAATTTTCTTTCATCCCACACAGATCTTTCATAGGGGCAAATATTAACAGATAGAAACATGAATATAGACTTTTTAAAAGCTAGCTATGGATACACATGATATACCCATCTTTAAAATATCTCCAGATACACATCATACCTCAGATACACATCATCCATCCATCTTTAAAATACCTCCAGGGATACTGACTCAACCACCTCCCTGGGCAGCCTGTTCCAGTGCCCAGTGACCCTTTCCATGAAAACCTTTTTCCTGATATCCAGCCTGAACCTCCCCTGGTGAAGCTTGAGGCCATTCCCTCTTGTCCTGTTCCCTGGCACTTGGGAGGAGAGGCCAGCTCCCTCCTCTCCACAACCTCCTTTCAGGTAGTTATAGAGAGCAATGAGGTCTCCTCTCAGCCTCCTCTTCTCCAGGCTAAACAACCCCAGCTCTCTCAGCCGTTCCTCATAAGGCCTGTTCTCCAGACCCTTCACCAGCTTTGTTTCTTTTCTCTGGACTCGCTCCAGAGCCTCAACATCTTTCTTGTGGTGAGGGGCCCAGAACTGAACGCAGGATTCATAGAATCATATAGAACAACCAGGTTGGAAAAGACCCAACCGTATCATTCGAGTCCAACCGATCATTCGAGGTGCGGTCTCCCCGGTGCCGAGTAAAGAGGGAGAGTAACCTCCCTGGCCATTGGCCTTCTTGGCCACCTGGGCACAGTGCTGGCTCCCCACGCCGGGGAACGGGGCCGATCCCGCCTGCGTGGCAGCTCCCCCGAGCGCTTGGGCAGTGCAGCTCTCAGCCGCCGCGCACGGGGTGAGGCACGGGGTGTGTCCCCTCCGCGGGCGGGACGGCCCGTCCCCCTCCCCGTACAGGGCGGCTGGCGGGGCGGGGAGCGCCCCCGCCCTCCTCCCCTCCCTCTCCCGCTGCTCGCACGGCGGCGGCGTCGTCGTCGTCCCGCCATGTCGGCCGCCAAGCACCGTGGCTCGAAGGGGGGCAGCCCTCCCGCCGGCGCCGAGGAACCGGCGGCGAAGAAAGCGGCGGCGGCGGCGGCGCCGGCCGCTCCGCACGGCCGTGGCGGCCGGGCGGGGGGCGGCGGGGGAGGCCGGTCCGGCGCGGGGCCCCGGCGGGGCTGGGCGCTGGTGCTGGGCGCCGCCGTGGTGCTGGGCGTCGCGGTGGCCGGCGGCTGGTTGCTGCGGCAGCTGCGGGAGGAGGTGGGGCGCAGCGCCCGGGAGAGGGAGGACTCCGGGAGGCAGCGGCAGGAGTTGGCCGCCACGCTGGACGCCTTGGTGCAGAAGGTAGGGCGGGGGGCGCGGGGCGGGGACGCCAGCAGCGGCTGCGGGAAGGCGGTGTGGATGGAGCGGGGCGGGGTGGGGGGAGAGAGGAATCGCCCCTTCCAGGAGCGGCTGCGCAGCGCGGCTTGCGGGAAAGCAAACGTGTCCCGTTCCCTTCCCCCAGCCGCCTCCTCTTCCCCCCTGCTCTGGGCACCCTCCGAACGTGGCCTGCAGACGTGGCCCCGGCCGAGCGAGGGATGCCCCGGGCCCGGGGCTGGGCGCCAAGGCGTTTTACGTAAGGCAGCGCGGAGCCGCCGTGCCCGGAGCCCCCGGGCGGTAATTCCATAGCCCATCGGGCCCGGGCGGCGGCCGCTGAGCCGCTCCCGCCTTGGAGCAGGTGCCCCGCCAGCCGGGACGTGGCAGCATCCCGACTCGGCGCCCCTGAGAGCAGAGCCCAGCCCGAGGCGCCGCAGGGAGCGGGTCTGGCCGTGGCCTTCCAGGGCTGGGGAATTGCTGTGAAGCACTTGGCCAAGGGAGTGGCTCAGCCGAAGCGAGAGAAATGCTCATTTACCTCCTCTTTTTTTTTTTTTTTTTTTTTTCTTTCATTTTCACTTGGGCTTTACAGTCCCCCGAGCTGAAGTTTCAGAAGTGGCGCTGTCTGTCTGGATACATCTTAGAGTGCCTGAAAACTTTAAAAGTGGCATATACGTTTAGAACAGAAATACGTTTTTAGAATCCTCAGTGTAAGAAGGATGTGGAAGTGTTGGAATGGGTCCAGAGGAGGGCTACAAAGATGATCAGAGGGCTGGAGCACCTTCCACGCGAGGACAGGCTGAGAGAGTTGGAGTTGTTCAGCCTGGAGAAGGCTCTGAGGAGACCTTATAGTGACCTCCCAGTACCTGAAGGGGCTACAGGAGAGCTGGGGAGGGGGTGTTCACAAAGGCTTGTGGTGATAAGATAAGGGGCAATGGGTGTAAACTGGAGAGGGGCAGATGTAGACTAAACGTAAGGAAGAATTTCTTCACCGGGAGGGTGGTGAGGCACTGGCACAGGTTTCCCAGGGAAGCTGTGGCTGCCCCATCCCTGGAGGTGTTCAAGGCTAGATTGAATGGGCCTTGGGCAGCCTGGTCTGCTGGGAGGTGTCCTTGCCCATGGCAGGGGTGTTGCAACTAGATGATCTTTGAGGTCCTTTCCAACCCAAACTATTCTGCAATTCTATATCATCAGTGTATAATCATGCTCCCATCTAGGGACTAGATAAATGGGTCGGAAAGCACTGTGTAAAGTTATGATGGAGTCAGATCACAGAAAGGGAAATTCTTGTTTCAGCCTGACTGCTTTTTGCGCAGTGAGCCATACAGATTCCCCATGCTCTGTGCAAGCATGAGCCCAGAACAGGAGCAGGGGGACAAAGTGGTGGGACGGGTGCTGGCAGAGATCCTCCAGCCGTTCTGTGGCGCTCCCGGGAATATGGAGGGCTGCATGCACGGAGTTTGTAGAATCAGTCCTGGTGTTTCCCCTCCCTTACACAGAGGAAAACTCTTAGGAGGGGGAAAGGGTTTTAAATGCAGAGCTGTACTGTTGTTTCTGAAGCTGATTTTAAATCCTGGGTGTTTTTTGCTTGCTGATGACTGGACTGTGATTTCACAGAATCACAGAACAACCAGGTTGGAAGGGACCCATCGGATCCTCCAGTCCAACCATTCCTATCTAACACTAAAACAAGTCCCTCAATACCTCATCTACCTGTGCTTTAAACACCTCCAGGGAAGGTGAATCAACCACCTCCCTGGGCAGCCTGTTCCAATGCCCAATGACCCTCTGTGTGAAAAACCTCCTCCTAATCTCCAGCCTAAATCTACCCTGGCGGAGCTTGAGGCCATTCCCTCTAGTCCTGTCCCCTGTCACTTGGGAGAAGAGGCCAGCTCCCTCCTCTCTACAACCTCCTTTCAGGTACTTGTAGAGAGTAATGAGGTCTCCTCTCAGCCTCCTCTTCTCCAGGCTAAACAACCCCAGCTCTCTCAGCCGCTCCTCATAGGGTCTGTTCTCCAACCCCTTCACCAGCCTCGTTGCTCTTCTCTGGACTTGCTCCAGAGCCTCAACATCCTTCTTGTGCTGAGGGGCCCAGAACTGGACACAATATTCAAGGAGCGGCCTCACCAGTGCTGAATACAGAGGGAGAATCACCTCCCTGGACCTGCTCCTCACACCGTTTCTGATACAAGCCAGGATGCCATTGGCCTTCTTGGCCACCTGGGCACACTGCTGGCTCATTTTCAGTCGGCTGTCGACCAACACCCCCAGGTCCCTCTCCTCCTGGCAGTTTTCCAGCCAGGCTTCTCCCAGTCTGTAGCTCTGCATAGGGTTGTTGTGCCCCAAGTGCAGGACCCGGCATTCGGCCGTGTTAAACCTCACGCCGTTGGACACTGCCCAGCGGTCCAGCCTGTTTAGGTCCCTTTGCAGAGCCTCCCTACCCTCCAGCAGATCGACACTTGCACACAGCTTTGTATCATCTGCAAACTTGCTAAGGGTACCCTCAATGCCCTCATCCAGGTCATTGATGAAGACATTGAACAGGACTGGACCTAGCACTGTGCCCTGGGGAACACCACTTGTCACTGGCCTCCAGCTGGACTTAACACCATTAAACTAGCAAGGGTTTTCTTCCTAGTTTTTAAGGAATTTTTGTAGAGTCTTTGTGTGAAGGAAGACATTGCAATGGCAGGACATACAGGATATGAGATTACAATATGTGAATATAGAACCCAGATGCATGTGCAATATGTAAGCTCTTCCAAGCATAGGAATGGGAACAATTTGCTGCCTCCATCTCCATGTAGTCACAGAAAATCCAACATATAAGTTACATTTTCTAGGAGAGAGGTTTTATACCTGAAAGTTATAAACAGTTTGTTTCAAAGGGAACTGAAACCGTTTGCCTGCCTGTAGTAGGTTACTGATGTTAGACTTACTTTAAGTAGTGCAGAAATAAAAGGCAGGGGGAGAGATCATGCAGAGTTTCTATGTAACCCTTGAAAGCTTTGCTCGCTGTGGTTTGGTGTTCTCTTTAGAGAAGAATGTACTTGAGGGAGAGGGAACCAGGCTATATTTCATTTCTTTACAGAAGAGCAGGGTCCCGCATTTTACTTTTTGAGTGTCGTCAGTGCAAGCTGCTCTGTGGAACTGGCTTTCCTCCTCAGTCTTTTCCTGCAGAGCGCTCCTATTGGGAGTAAGCGTTGTATAAACTCAGCTGCTTTACACATCAGCAGTAGGAGGAGAAAGGAAATGATGTGGAAGTTCAGTTTTTAACACAGCACAGTTCTTAGAGAGGCCGAGATTGATTGGTGTTTGAGTGCAAGATAGTATGACTGTAGTTATAGAAGTTATGTAGTTATAGAAGACTTGTTTGTTAGCTATGGACAAATTTTTATGAGCTGTTTATGATGTTAAGCCTTTTAAGGGCTATGCTTTCAAATCTTATGAGCCATGAACACCAAACAGGCAAACTCTCACATAGATGCACATACGAACTAACTGTATAGTGAATACGAACTGTTACAATAAAGTCGTGAGTTTTACCTGTCTTGTGCAGTGGGTTAGATTTGGGCCCTGGTGGCTCTTGGTTAGGACAGGTCAGATTAAAAACTGATCTAATCTGGAGACCTTGGTTCATTTTACCTTACCAGAGCGCTCAGATCTTCCAGTGGCTGGTCCAGCTGGAAATACAGAAGAATAGCTTCAGGTTACACCATGAGTGTTGCCTAAATGCAAGGGAGCAGATATAAAGTGTTTCCATTCTGGAGGGGCAGGATCACTCGTTGTCAAAGCTACAGCGTGGGAGACGTTTTGGCCTTCTGGAGAGTTCTTCTGGGAATTTCTCATGCCTTTTCTTAGACTAACGTTTGAAGATGGTTGATTTCAAATATGGATTCGGTTGGAATATGTCAAAGCAAAATAAATTGTCTTATAAGAAGGGGAAGAGAACTTCCCTGTGCTCCCCTTCTAGATTTCTGAAGTCCATTTATAGTGATACAGAAAAAACTGTCCATGTGGAAAAAATCTACATGACAGCTAAGACAGTGAAAATGAGGTTGGTTAGTCAGTGTGGTGGCTGGTGTCCTGCTGCAGTACATACAGCAGTACTACCTGCTCCCCCCACCCGGCTCATTTCTAGTTTTGTATGTGAACTGTATAGAGAATACAAGTATAGGGAATGGAAAGTCATTACAAACCTGTGCACATGAGAGAGGGGAAAAGGAAGACTATGAGAAACCTGATTTAGTGGAAGGTGTCCCTGTCCATGACAGGGAGATTGGAACTGGATGATCTTTAAGGTCCCTGTCAACTCAAACCATTCTGTGGTTCTATGGGTATTCTTCAAACTGTGAGGAATCTGTTGGAGCAAGGGCAGGTCTTGTGGCCAAACTCTACAGTTCTTCATCAGTGTAGACTTCCACGAAAACCAAGGAGGATTTGGCCTGGGGTTTCATCTTGCAACAATAACTCAATTTCTAATTAGTAAGTCTATTAGGTCTTTTGAGATGAATCTTTAGATTCAGAGGCCTCCTTCAGTGAAAAAGGCAAAAAAGAATAAGAAGCTCTATGTATTTCTCTCTAAGAACATATAAAATATACTTTCTTCTATTTATAAAATAAAACCACCCCTCTGGCTGTGTATCTAATCGGTAAACATGGCAGCCCATGTGGCATGACTGATTAATACACCCCTCAGACACAGGCAGTAGTGTGAGGCGAGGCAGCCTGCATTACTCAGCACTTGCCATCCTGCCAAGACCTTGAGGTATTTTCTGTGTGATGGATTCCCGTTGTAGCCTGTGGGATTTCTTGCAATGCTTTACTAAGTTTAAAAAAAAATACAACCCATGCACGCACAGAAGGATTCCTCTACAGTCTTAAAATTTGATATTCTGCTTGGCCTCAAAATTAAGTAATGCATGCTACCCTGTTGGTGTGCCTGGATCTTACCTTTAAATGTGAGAGTAAACAACTGTGGTGGCCACTTACTCCTTCAGCTTTTCTGTCTTGTTACTGCTAGAAACAACTGTAGTTTTTGTAATTGGGAAGCTTAATAGCATGCCTGATTTAGCAGTAACAACTTTCTGTATTAAACCTGAGACAGATGCAAGTCAGTCCGCTCAGCAGCTGCTATGGCTTTGTTCTCTGTCTTTGTCCGTACATGTGTTCCTGTTCACTAAGAGTATGTGGGTGTCTGCATGTGTGTGGATAACGAGGTGCAAATTATTTAGAACATTAAAGCCCTTTCTGTGTTTTTTTTCTGTTACTCTTTTTTTGTCTACCTTGAAACTTCTTTTATGTTCAGGAATTGGTTTTGGGTATGATTGCCTGCCAGAGTCTTATCGCAGCTTTTCTGTATTCAGGAGCTGCTGCCAGCTGTTTCTTAGGTTGTGTTTTTTTTTTTTTTTTTTTCCCTCCTCCTTTCCTTCTTTAGACTTGTGGCCCATGGAACTAGGAGTCTATGTATAGAGGATGGATGGCTCAGGAGTCTGGATGCAAACTTGACATTGATTTTCACAAGCATAGATTTCCTGGATCATCTGTAGTAGATTAGCGAGGCCAAGAATTCTCAGTAGAAGACATCAGTATCTATAGAACTGTAGGGCTCTAGATGTTGGGCTTTTTGTGCCACTCGTATCTGTGTGACATAGGGTCACCTTAGGCAGGGGGCATGAAGGGTTGCAAGGTGATAATTTCATATGGTAACAAGGGCCATAAGTATTTTACACACAAAGGTTAAAGATGTAGATAAGGATGAAACTGCGTTAACCATGTGGATTTCTGTTTTAGGTGCGTTCCCTTCAAGCCACTTGTGGAGGATTTGAATCTGTGATGAAAATTGCTCAGCAGAAGCAGGAGGTTGCAGAGAAGGCTATTAAACAAGGGGAGAGTGAAATAAACCGGATCAGCGAAGTGCTTCAGAAGCTACAAAATGAAATTTTGAAAGACTTGTCTGATGGCATCCACATGGTGAAGGATGCAAGGGAACGAGACTTCACATCTCTGGAGAACACAGTGGAAGAGAGACTAACAGAGCTAACCAAGTCTATAAATGATAACATTGCTGTATTCACTGAAGTCCAGCAGAGGAGCCAAGATGAAATCAGCAATATGAAAGCAAAGATTGATTCACTGGAAGAGGCAGATGTGTATAAACATGACATTAAGGTGCTAAAAGATGCTTTTGATGAGATGCAGGCATCCATAAAAATCAAAGAAAAGGACATTGAGACTTTGAAGAGTACAATGGAATCCATGGAGTCGGATGTGTATACTGAAGTGAAAGAGCTAGTCAACCTCAAACAAGAACATGAGAAATTCAAAGAGGCTGCGGACAGTGAACACCTTTCATTAAAAGCTTTACAAGAGAAAGTTCTAAGAGCTGAGGATTCTATTATGCAGCTCCCTAGTGACATTAAAAGACTCGGTGAAGATTTACTGCAAGTTAAAGCTGACCTCAACAAGTGGGAAGAAAATGGACTCTTCAGAAAAGCATTAGAAACTTTTGGGAAGAACAGTGAAGGGCTAGAGTATCGACTGAGGCACATAGAAGACAGCCTAGAGTCTCTAAATTTTGTTGCATCTCAAAATAGTGAAAAGTTAGAATCTTTCATTTCTAAGGAGGAAGAATATAAGAATAAGCTCAGTACCCTAGAACAAAGCATTGCTGCTTTCCAGGGGATCTCAGATATGGACATCACTTCAGTCACAGACACTCTGAAAAATCTTCGTGAGTCACAGACCTTGCTGTACAATGAGGTGGAAAACTTGAAGAGAAGCATTGGTGATCTGCCATCCTCTGGTGCACTTCAGGATGTCCAGAACCAAATTAGTACTTTATTGGATCATGGAAATCTTCAGACGGGTCAAGCACATTCTCAAGGGTATCTTGAAAAACTTTCTTCTGTGGAAGGCTCTGTGGATGAACTGAGATCTTCTGTCAGCCAGGTTGATTCTGATTTGAAAATGATAAGAACTGCAGTGGATAGTTTAGTCTCCTACTCAGTGAAAATTGAACATAATGAGAACAACTTGGAGTCCATGAAGAGCTCAGTAGATGACTTGAAGAATGATCTGGAAAGGTTGTTTGTTAAAGTAGAAAAAATACACGAAAAAGTTTAGGCAGCAGTGCTCCTACAAATAATGAATTAAGGAGAATAGCTTTTATATGCCCTGTTTTTTACTCTTTTTAAAACCAATTTGATACCTCCAGAGAGAATAAGAATACTTTAATAATAGAAACAGTTCTGCTTACTTCTTTATTTCTCTTTTGTGTAGTGTTTTTATTGTGTTTTTTTTTTTTAATTTTGTTTTAAGAAGGTATGAGTTTAGGTGGGCATTGAGTTTCTGAGGGCTCATCTTCTCTATAAAGTGACACCACTGTAAGTGTAGTGGTGTAACTAAGGCACTACAGCCTTGTTAGCACAGGCATGTATTTAATGGCATGAAGGTGCTTCACACTATGACACTAGATATCACATGCAGAATGCCCACAGCTGTTCTGGTATGAAAAGTGTACTGCCTTCCACAGCAAGAATTTTACTGATATGTTTTGGTTTAAGAAATAAATTAACAAAGCTACATCTATGTCTTCAACTCTTTAAACCAGTAAACTCAGATGTGGATTTGAAGCGACTCATCCTTTGTTGCAGTTTGGGACTCGGCCGTGTGGTCAGATTACCTGGTGTTGGTTGAGCTGTAGTAGATTTTACACGAGTCCTTAATTGGTACCAAAGAGCTAACAAGGGATTAGCTGAACCCCCTGAAGGGAAAGTTTGAGGTAAGTGGCATTACCTGGGGCTAAGACCCAAGAGAGGTGTTCCACCACCTGGCTGCAGAGATTCATCATTTGTGATCATGGGCTTCTTTCTGAGTGTCTTTAGCTGCTGGTTTAGTAGACCAGTGCTCAGAAGGGACATCTGAAGGATGGGATTAGTTTCAAGAGGGTACAGTAATATTTTTGTCATATCTTTGGGCTGTTTACATGATGAAGCTGTATGTCTTTCCTGGAAGGGCCTAATTTGTCTGTGATACAGGTTTTTCCTATGAAAGCGATCACATATTTGAATAAGGAAAGAGAAGGACTAAAACTGTACCTCTTGCGTTTATCAAGCATGCTAACAGTAATCATACACTCCAAAACACACAAGGGGGAAAATCACCGTGAAATCAGCAGAATTGATTCTAAGGTGTATACATTTCCAAGTTTTCATACAGCTGACAGTGACCCGAACTGTTGTTATGTATTCAGAGCTTGGTGCCTGATTCTTGTCACCATTATTGTCACGGGGGGCCTGCCTGAGACACTGGTAGCAAAGTATCCTTCTGGGAACTGCTTGAGAGCGAAGAATAAGTGTCATACTTCTCTAGATGTTTACTTAAAAAACCCATTTTGTCATGGAGCTTTCTTGGTTTTCTGTCTTTTATGGAAAGGGCTTTTAATATCCCTCCTTTTCGAATTTACTTTTGAACTTATCCAAAGATTTGGTAGAGGAGTCTGCACACTGATGCCTTGGAAATGGGTCATGTGCATCGTGCCCACCTCAGCCTGCACTAGCCAGATCCCTGGTTATGTTAGAAGAATTCCTAGAAATAGGACCTCCCAGAAGTGGTGTGATTGTGGGAATGGCACAGGTGAAAGGGAATTTTCCTAGGTAAACCATGATAGTGAACCGTATCTAGTGTTGTTCCCATTGTAAACAGGAAAGAATTCCTGGCAAAGAAAAGAGGGACCCACAGCATTAAGGTAACTTGTCACTGTTGGAACTGCACTGTTCTTCGTGGACTTATCAAGTTCTTGAACGATGTTGTTCAGGTTACTGTGAAATGAACTGTATGGCTTATTTGCGGTATTTTTAATACATAATAAACATTTGGAATATTCTCTGCACCTGTGTTTGATCGTTGCTTACTTAACGTTATGTGTCCCAGGATGCTTCCAGTGGGGCACAAGGAAGGGCCTGGAGGGAAGCACCAGATCTTGATACTGAAACGTGATGCAGCCCTGTACTTGTTCTCAGCTTCTCTAGAGAAACTTGGAGGCACTCTTGTGGTTACTGAGGAACTCTTGGAAATAGGATTTGAGTCCCACCAGTGCAGTGGTATTGAATATAAGGCTCAGAAGCCCCACATGGTAGTTGTGAGGTATGAAATACATGATTTATACAATGAATAAATGCTATGTTAAACACCAGCAGAAATGCCTCAGTATGACTTTAACAATGGCCAAAGCATGTAGAACAGAAAATAATGTCTGGAAGGAACCTACATCATCTTTCCTGAGTGGCCCCTTCTTCTGCGTAGCTTTGAATGCCAGTTTCTCACGGCTGCTACAAATTGAGGGGATCGGGTAACCGCAGATGCTGCCCCAGCAGGTGCCAGGAGGTAGTCCAGTCACGTACTGATCTTTGGTGTGCTCTTCAAAAATGTGCCGTTTAGAGATTCTTGAAAAACAGTGTCTTAGGAAGAGTGGGTTATATAGTTTGGTACAACAGAAACTGGTAGAAAAAAGGCACTTGTTTTGAAAAGCATGATCTTTCTGCTCAGGCTCAATGCACAGGAAGCTTTTAGGAATTCTCATGGAGTGGAAACTTAACAGCCCTTGGAGCAATGAGCAGAATATTTCCGAGGGACTCAGGTGGTGCTAGGAAGGCACCATAAACTGAAACCATCTTCATGATGGATGCTTGGCTTTCAAAAGTTTGGGAAAAGATAATTTCAGGAATACGGGTGTTATCATGTCCTGGCAATTCCTGAGGCCACATTCATAGAGCTAGCTAATTGACTACTTACATGTCCCACAAAGGTGAGCAGACAGTCCCTTCCATCTAAAAGAGACACCTCAATAGCAAGTAGGCTATGAACACGCAGTGACTTCAAAAGGGTAAGAGTTGCATTTAAAGGGAACTTAAAAGACGCTGTGAAACTACAGGTGCAGCTGAGCCAAATTTGATCTCAAAGTTTAAATGAAGAATTGCTAGTTATGCTTCCAGAATTGTTTTTTTGCAAGCTATTGAAATGTTTTATTTCACTAATTAAGGAGAATTCTTCATAAATTATAATCTGGCTGGAGGCAGGTACAGCAGTGAAGGATCCTTTGGTGGGCTGGAGGTGTAGATTTTAGATGTGGCTTAACAGCCTTATTGAACACAAAGACTTCCTAATTCCCTCATAAATGCTCACAGAGCACATCTAGTCCTAGTGCTGCTGTTTACATTTTTTCATACCCTTTCTAATAAAAGCAGCAGAGGAAGTCTCAAGCAAGACCATCTGTGTTGTCAGTGTGGTTTTACATTATTGGTAGTTCATTAATAATGTGTTATACTAACAAATTTCAAGGGAAACTGTCCACCAGGTTGATGGGATATTGATTGAGCCAGTTCCTTAACATTTGTCTTCATTTTCAGCTCTCGTAAATTAAAAAGCCATTATGCCGAGGCATTGTGGACTTGATCACGCTTGAAGAGACTGGCCTGAATATCTATGCTGGCAAACATGATGCAGAGAAATCTGCTGCTGCTGCAGGGGCTTCTCCCAGTAGGGCTTTGTCCACTGCTGTAAATGAAATAACTCACAACAGCAAACGTCTGGTGACCTAGATGTGTATGTTAGAGTTTTTATGAAAGCATGCATTAGTGATTTAAGTCTTTTTACCATCTTATTTGACATAGCTGGTAGTATAAACAAAGCTGTAAAGAAGTAAAATGAAATAACTATAATAACCTAAAAACATTAAATGTGTGCAGTTTGGAGAGCTGGGATATAAAACTGTTCAGAGGAGAGCCAAAAAGTTGGTGAAAGGGAGGTTGTCGGAGGATTGGCTGACGTTGCTGGCCTGTTCAGCCTGGAGGAGACTGAGGGGAGACTTCATCACAGTCTACAGCTTCCTCATGAGGGGACAAGGAGGAGCGGGCACTCTCTTCTCTCTGGCAGCCAATGATAGTACCCAGAGGAACGGCAAGAAGATGTGCTGGGGAGCTTTAGGATGGATATTAGGAAAAAGTTCTTCACCTAGTGGGTGGTGGGAGTACTGGAACAGCTCCCCAGGGAAGCAGTAATGTTGCCAAGCCTGACAATATTCAAGAAGCATTTGGACAATGCTCTCAGACACATGGTGTGACTTTTGGGGTTGTCCCATGCAGGGGCAGAAGTTGGACTTGATGATCCTTATGAGTCCCTCCCAACTCAGGACATCCTATGAGCCATCCATCCTACTAAGCGCTGCTAAGGGCCATTTCTGTCTGATTTGGGGCACTCTAAGGCTGGTAAGGCTCTCGAAGAAAATGGTGGTCAGAGGTAAAATGTTTTGTGAAAATGAAGGTTGAACAATTTGGCCTGTTCAGACTTAGGAAAGTTGAGGAAGGATTGAAGGGAAAAGAATAAAAGAAGTAATAAACAATGATCAGCTATCTAAAAGCCAATTCTGTAAAAAGAATGAACCCATCTGCTTATTGTGGAGAGGTATCATAGAATCAGAATCGTCAAGGTTGGAAATGACCTCTAAGATCATCAAGTCCAACTGGAAACCAAACAGCCACCATGACTACTAAACCATGTCCCAAAGTGCCACGACTGCACGTTTTTTTGAACATCAAGGGAAGGTGACTCCACGACTTAACTGGACAGCCTGTTCCAATGCTTGGGCACTCCTTCAATAAAGAAATTTTTCCAAATATCCAATCTGAACCTCCCTTGGCTCAACTTGAGGCCATTTCCTCTTGCCTTATAACTTGTTCCTTGGGAGAGGGTGAGGCATTACAGGTGGGAGCGCCGCAGGTGAAGGGCAAGGGTGGTTTAAGGGCAGTAGGGAGGCTGAGCAGGTAAGAAATACACAAATATTGCTGGCATCGAGGGGGCTGTCACCTCTGTTGCTCCAGTGAGGCAGGCAGGGAATCTCGTGGGGGATGGAGCCAGGGATGAAGGGGCAGGCAGGGAATCACAGAATCATAGAATAGTTTGGTTCAGAAGGGACCTGAAAGATCATCCAGTTCCAACTCCTCTGCCATGGCTCCCACTAGATCAGGCTGCCCAAGGCCCCATCCAACCTGGCCTTGAACACCTCCAGGGACGGGGCAGCCACAGCTTCCCTGGGAAACCTGTGCCAGTGCCTCACCACCCTCATCGTGAAGAAATTCTTCATTATGTCTAGTCTAAAACGGCCTCTCTCCAGTTTATATCCATTATCCCTAGTCCTGTCACCACAAGCCTTTGTGAACAGTCCCTCCCCAGCTTTCTTGTAGCCCCTTCAGGTACTGGGAGATCGCCATAAGGTGTCCTCGGAGCCTTCTGTTCTCCAGGCTGATCAACCCCAACTCTTTCAGCCTTGTCCTCATAGCAGAGGTGCTCCAGCCCTCTGATCATCTTTGTAGCCCTTCTCTGGACCCGTTCCAACAGTTCCATATCCTTCTTATATGGAGGATTCCAGAACTGAACACAGCACTCTAGATGAGGTTTCACAAGAGAGGAACAGAGGGGCAGAATTTCCTCCCTCGCCCTGCTGGCCACGCTGCTTTTGATGCAGCCCAGGACACGTTTGGCCTTCTGGGCTGTGAGCGCACACTGGCGGCTCACGCCGAGCTTCTCCTCGACCAGCCCCCCCGAGCCCTTCTCCGGGGGCCGCTCTCCATCACATCACCCCCGATCCTGCACTGAAATCGGTCTCTTCCCGGGACGCGGGCGCTCCTGCACCGCTCCGTCGCCGCCACCCGGGGGCGCCCGCCGCCGCCGCAGAGGGGAGGAGGTGCCGGTGGCCGGCGGGGCGGCGTTGGGCGCCCCCACGTGGCGTTGAGGCGGCGCTGCAGGGGCCGGGCCGGGAATCCCTCCCGAAGCGCCCGGCCTGGCGCTTCGGCCTCGCTTCCCCTTTCCCGGATCCTGCGGAGGCAGCGGGGCCTGTGCTCTCCTTAACGCTCTCCTCACGGGACACCGACACCAGGCCGAAAAAAGCCTTCATCCAGCGCTGGGCTGATTCTGGAACCGCAGCTTCTTCTGCACAGTTTTGCTAATTGCCTGTCCCATTTGTTTTGTCATCAACTGCTTTAGTTTGTGGACCACGAGCAGAGATATTCACCAATGCCAGAGATCCAAGCGGAATATTTACATGAGGGATTTTACGGACACTTATTTGGAAATGAGACGGTCAAATGGAACCCAAAGCAGCCCTTTAGACTGACACTGACCGAGGATGCTCAAAGAGCAACTCTGCTTTGAACACCGAAGCAAAACGTATATTTTAGAATCATAGAATCATAGAACAACCAGGTTGGAAGAGACCCATCGGATCATCGAGTCCAACCATTCCTATCTAACACTAAACCATGTCCCTCAGCACCTCGTCTACCTGTGCCTTAAACACCTCCAGGGAAGGTGAATCAACCACCTCCGTGGGCAGCCTATTCCAATGCCCAATGACCCTTTCCGTGAAAAATTTCCTCCTAATCTCTAGCCTAAATCTCCCCTGGTGGAGCTTGAGGCCATTTTGTGCTTGCTCGTGTAGCAAAGCCTCTCTAGATTCCTTAGTATAAAATATCTTGCTAGCTCTCAGTTTAATATATCTTCTCAGGAGCCAATGTTTGCTCATGCACTGAGAAAGGGAAATCAGAAATCTGTTTACAAGAGTGGAGTTTGATGATTCCTGGATTTATAATGTAAACACTAGCCCTGGATCTATTCAGAGTTAATTCAGCATCAGAGTTGTAGCCTGCTCAGACAAAGAGATCCCCAAACTCTGCTTTTTTAAAACAACAACAACAAAAAAATTTTAATACATTGGAGCTAAAGTTGCAAGTGTTTCTTTGGCTGATATGGACATATGAGTAATACATGTCAAAATCTTTTCCAGCGTTATGGTATCTAGATTCTCAGCTTAGCAATGGGGGACAAATCTTTTTTCAAGTGGTTCCACTTTCACTGAAAGGCATGAAAGCCAAAGAAGCAATTTCTCATTTTGCTACATACCCTGTTTAGAAAAAGAAAAATAGTGTGGATGAAATAGTTATAACACAGTTAACTCCTGCACCCTACTCTGGTGTCCATCTGCAATTCTAGAGGAAAACTAGTTGAAATAAGACCGGCTTTGTTCCACTCAGAAAGATTTTTCCTTTGACACTCTTTAGATATAAATATGTCAAATATAATCCTTTCCAGTCAATACTGCTTAGATTTGGGATTAGTATAGAGTCCTACAGTTACGAGTAAGGATGGAAAAAATAACAAGTGGAGAAAGAATCAGGGTTACCTTGAAACTTCCGATTTTTTTAGTGGTCTTACTTTCACAGAACTGTTTAGGTTGGAAAAGACCTTTAGGACGATCCAGTCCAACTGTAAACCCAGCACTGCCAAGTCCACCACTAAACTATGTCCCTAAGCACCACATCCATGTCTTTTAAATCCCTCCACGGATGGTGATTGCAATGCTTTCCAGGGCAGACTATGCCAATGCTTGACAACCCTTTAGGCGAAGAGATTTTTTCCTAATACCCAGGCTTCATTCAGAGATCTCATCACGACCCTCAGAGCCAGAAGCAAATGGCGCATTGACTGACCTGAATGAAGCACACCAAGTCAATGAAGCTGTTGTTATTCCTAAGTCATGTGTTTAATGCCATTGCCCAGAGATTCAAACCCTATCTTAATAGGGGCTGAATTAGAATACTTGTTTGGACACCTGTCTCCTGGAATGTTCTGGGCACCAAATTGCTCTCTCAATGGCATATTTTCTAGGATTAAATATGGACTTCAAGTCCCCCATTCTGATAATTTTTGCCTCATTCCCATAACCAGATTTCTAACACCATATATTCTGGTCTGAAGATGGTATTGTCCTTAGCATTTTCATTAGTTATTACACATTCTTAGGATGGTTTCTAAGAGAGGGAAAAAACCCCTCATTTCTGCCTAATGCATTTAACATTTAAAAATAAGATACACAAGGAAAAGAACAGCTTTTCCATTCAGGAAGAAGATATTTGTATTGCTAAAAATAGCCCTACTAAGCCTTCGTGAACATGAGATTGATGGAAGGATAATTAACTTTTGCTGGAATCTGAATCCTTACAGATAATTAACTGAGGTGATAATAACCTCTTAGAACCATGAAAAATACCTCTGTACTTGAATGTGTTCAGTGATCAAACTTCAGTACAGTGTCCCAGAAGAACTTCTCAGCCTTCCAGTAACTGCAGGTTGGTGGTATGACTGGAAAAAAACTTTACTTCCTCCCTAAGTCATTGGGGTTTTAAAGACACAGCAGCTGTGGAGACTGCTGGACTACTTGTATTCTCCTTTGGGTTCAGGGGAACCTCCTTTGATTAAGTCAAGCAACACCATTGTAGAGCCTTCAGAGTGTATTATTGCACATGCACCATTATCCTGTAACAACATGAGGGAAAAATGCAGAAAAGTGAGAGTGGAAGGTTCATTTGTCCTCTATGTCACTGTTCCCTCCCTTCAATGTATTGTCACATAAGATACTACCTGACCAAAGGAGCTGATCAACCAAAGACAACAGAGGGAAAAAGATGAGTAGTGCTAAAGCAATGTGGCACACAGCAGAGAGATCAACCAGTCCAGGCAGCTGGTGGCAACCACTGCACTTGTTACACTTTTACAATGTTAACTTTCAGGTGTTTCTGCACCTTTCCTTCCCTGTCTTCTGTGGGATCATACCTTTCATGAGACAACTGAGGCCCACGGACATCAACAGATCCATCTCTTTTGGTTACTCTTGTCATCGGATGTGTTGTTTGTGGGAAGGAGATAAAGAGAGGCAATGAATTTGGTTACAAAGCAAAATTAGCAAGGACCGAACAGAATAAATGCCTACTGCTTCCCAGCCTCCAGCTGCCTTACATATTTTCCAGAGTTTGGGGAGCTTAATTAGTTTACAACTTTTTCCAGGGCAAAAAAAAAATCTTCTATTTCTTCTGTTCATTCTTTCAGTATGGACAGGGAACACTTGTAATGAAGTCAGCAATAAATAGTGGTATTATTTGCTAGATACAACCTCAGAAATAGTTTTTGGTTCAGGTCACAAAAGACGATCAATGACTTCAAGCATTACAACTAAGTGCTCCAGAAGTGCTGGTACATCCATAATGCAAGACAGAAATCATGTGTTTGAACTTTATAGAACCAAAGTCTGCAGCAATTGCTGAGGGCTAGGCGAGGGGCTGCATTTATATCTCACTCATTTGTTCTTCTGGTTTGGGGGATCAATACTCACATGTTATTGTGGTTTGAGCTAAATTAGAGTCAGTTTTCTGACTCTTAACTCAGTCTCGTCAAAGTAAAAAAAAAAAGCTAACTACATGTTTTTGACATGGTTTCTCTCTCAAAGTGATAACATGGAGAAAAGTCATTACTTATATCTATTCCTATAGTAACTAAGGCCATCCTTGAGCTGGCAAAAAAGGCCATACCTGCAGGGAGAGGCGAAGAGGACAGGTAACCCCAAACTGACCAACAGAACATTCCATCCTATATACGTCATACTTGGTATAAAATTGAGAGACCATGAGGGTCTTGCCCTCTTCTGTGATGGCTGATATCCAGTGAAGACCTCATCTGTCTGGTTGCTCCTGATTTCGCATCCATGCATTCCTGAGTCCAGTTCCCGAGATGAGCTGCCGCCTAGCCACAGAACCATTCTCTCAAATCTGCTCTGCAGTATTTGTGGTGATGTTTAGTCATCCATAGTCATCATGTGCCACCATGAATAGGGGCACAATCTCAGATGTTGTATATATTTTATTCTTCTCTTTCTTTTTCTCCTTCTCCTTCTCCTTAATTATTATTTCATTTAAGCTGTAGTTTTAGTTTCCAACCTGCAAGTCTTTTCCCTCTCAATTTCATTTCCACTTTCCCTGGGGGTAGGGGGAAGGGATTGGGAATCCAACTGCACTGTTTTAGTTGCTGAAATAAACTGGGTCAGGTTTAAACTGTGGTACATATAATCTTGCTGTTTCAGTAGAAGCTCTGCAAATACTTTTGGCACAGAAGTATGTGTCTCATATTAATGTCTTAGGGTCATGCCCCTTGCAGTATGCATGCTGACTCTCTACTTAACATGGTTCAGTGATGCAGCTCTTGTGCATGTGAAAGTCTGTCCTCCAAACCTCAAACTACAGGATAAAAGGCTTCATATATCCGAGAGTGCTACCACACTGTCCTTTGGTCATATCCTGATTTGCCTTCACAAAGCTTTTTATTTTCCTTAGGTTTGCTATTTTGTATTCATTAGAACTGGTATAATTTACTACTTTACCTATATAATTAATGCAGTAACAGAGCTGCTGTTTAATATGGCTGTGCAGAGCTAGATCTCTGTGAAAGTATTTTAGCTATAAAAAGAATCACAGTTATTAGGAAGAGTTTTTTTGAGTGCTGTTTATGGTTCCTGTCAATTTCTCTTGTGTTACTGCAACAATGTCCTTCTCCTCCTGAAGAGCAATGAAATAATTCTAAATGCTTACAATCCTCATTAGACAATCCAAGTCAGGACTAGATGTCCCTTCTTATGTTGGCAAAAGAGAAGTAAACTGAGAAAAGATGCTCTGAAGCAAGTGAAGTTCAGTGTTTGCATTTTTGCCTGAACTATTAGAAGTGGCCAAGTGGTTAATGCAACCCTGATTTTAGTTTTTTCTGGATAAAAGTTGGACATTATTTGTCTCTGGATGATGGCTAAGGCTTGCAATCTGCACCTGACTTCTGCAAAAAGGAATCAAAAATGCAACAAGCAAATGCACATTGCCTCTTCCTTCAGTGAATCCAGATGATCTCAATACTGTTGTCTGCAGAAGGGAAGAGAGTTTCAGAGGGCACAGCTATACCCTAACTTGAGTGTGAGCCCAAGCCCATATTCAAGTCCAAACCTCTTTCATGCCTAAATCATTTGGACAAGAGCTTGTGTTCAGAACCAGGTTTTAATATGTATTTGGGCAGAGGAGCCCAGAGGAGCTCCTTTCCTCTTCTTTCCACTCTGTATCTAGAAAGCAGAAGCAGTGATTTATTATAGGTTTGTACAGGCAAGGGGGAACTGGGGGCTTAGGCTAGCAGCTAATGCTCCCACCAGCACAGTCAAAACTCCCAGCCAAAGTGCTTGCTCCCAGTCAAAGTGCTTAGGTCCCTCTGAAGTTTGTACTGAGTAAAAACAAACACATCCCGAAGTGCTTTGCTAATACCACAGGGATGGGCTCAACACAAGGACCTGGTTTGAGACAGGAGTTCTCTGCTGCAAACGCAAAAGTCTGGTCACTAGGTGATTTATTAGTCCTTCTTCAATGATACTTTTATTTTAAGAGGGCTTCGGTTACCTTCTGCTGCCTAGAATGTTTCATTTACGTTGGAGAAGAATTGCTCCTTCACTTGAAAAATGACTTCCACTGATCAGTAAATGCTGCAGGCTTCATCCTGTGGCTTTGGGCATTACAGCTCACCACTGGTCACTTTGGCACAGGATCATTGCCATTCTTTCCCTGTTTTCTTTCTCTTGCTTTATGCTTTGCACATGTTTGTAATTAAGTTTTCTCTCTATTTTTTTTAAGTTGCCATGTTACATCTCCCTCTGTGCCAGGCTGTCATCTATAGATTTCTTTGTATTTAAGTCCTAGGAATTCCTCATCACTGCAGTCACTGAAATGCTTTTATTACCAGAAAAATCCTTTCCCCACATTGTTTCCAGTACAGTAAGGTAGAGGGAGTCCTTGCAGTTAAGGAAAATTCCTTCTGGGGAAAGATCCTCAGTGCACTGAAAGACTGAAGTCCACCAATCAGCCTGCTTTCAAAGATAACGACAACATTTAAGGTATGGCTGAAATTCTTCCTGTATGTTTTGATCTCAGACATTATATGCACATTTCTGACAACAAAACCTATAGTTGGCTGTATTTATGAGGTTCCTTCACAGTTATCAAGTAAAAAGGTTGGATGTCTCAGCAGATCTCTAATGCAGGTTTTACAAGTAAGTTTATTCAAAACAACTGTTTCTTCAGTGAGTCCTGATCTCCTGGAGAAACTTACAGATTTCTGCCTTCTATTAACCCTTGGTAGGGAACTGTGAGGTCTGATCTTTCCCTTCCCTCTCCTGCTCCTTTCATTAGAAGCATTTGTCACAGACAAACACTATTTCAAGGCAGTTCAACTCAACTTACTCTTTTCAAAATAAAAATTAAACAAGTAGGTTTTTTTTTTACTTCCCAATGAAATTCTTGTATACTTATAAACAAGAAGAAAACAGCATATTGTTATGATGCTATAACAATGCTAAATGTCTACATGTAAGTAAGCAGCTATGTGGAGACCTTCCCAGAGCACCCGGGTTTAGCAGGGTGCAGATCTTCATTGCTGCCTGGTTGCCCTTGTACACTGCTCTGGTAGCACAGGGCAAAAGAAGACTGCAGCACCTTTAGAATGATATGTAATGCTGAAGCCTCTAATTCTGCAGCTTGGTTTGTTGAGACATGAAAGCCCCTTATCGCTCTGGCAGTGTGAAAGTACTTTACATCTAAAATAAACTCATAATCAGTCAAAAACATCCATTACTTAAGACGTTGTATAGAACGTGTTTGGTAGTGCTCATCTCTGGGCCAAACATGTTGATCAACCACCTCTAGCTGCCCTAAATCCTGTAGGATTCTCAAACTAAGGCAGAATTTGCTGCCCTAGCAATGTTTAGGGAGGCTGTCTGCTGCTGACCAGGCTTTCTGTGGGGACTGAAGAGATCATATGAGTAATTCACACACCATTTGCTAAAGTGTAAGCAGATCTAAAGAACAGTGATCCTTTTTTACAAGTACAGTAACACGTACAAGTCTTCCCAAATAAGAGGGAATATTGCAGTTGTCTTTCTAGCTGATTTGCCTGTAGAGATTTGGACAGATCTCTAACACTGATAGTATCTTCTGACAGTGCCTGAAATTCTCCTTACATTTCCTTATATCCTTATATAGGATAATGGGAGCTATGCCTAGGGATCCTTCTACAGCCTCTAGCTCTGCTACTGCAATAGTAATGAGCACTACTCAGTTCTGTGGGAGTAACAGCACATCTTGCTTCATGCAAGATTTAGACTTCAGCTTTCTGCTGAGACTTCTTCAAAGGTGCCCAGGAAGGGCAAGGCTGCCAAACCTCACTGCAGCCCTAATGGGATTCAGTCATCCAGTTCCCCAAGGCTGCTGTGAAAATCCCACTCTCAGCTCTATATCTTGCTGTTTGCATAGTGTTCATACCTTCATGCTGTAGCTTGGCTAGCAACAGTCCCTAGGAGGCAACTTGTCTTTGGCTATCTTCAAGAGCTGCAATTTAGTTGATGTGCCCAAGGGAAACACAGGACACCCATGAGAGTAAAGAAGGAAATGGAGAGAACATCAGATAACAACACTCATCCTCAGCATCAAGAAATGAGTCAGAAGTAGAGAACAGAAGAGCAGCCACCAACTGAGTAGGTCAGGTTATCAGCATGAGGCTATTTAGATGGTTACAGCAGGAATTGTGATCAGATATGCAAAGCTTTTGAGATGTAGATTTAACTTCCCTTGGTCAACAGCATTGCTCCAGGTGTTCCTTAATGTAGAGGGGCAGATTTTTTTCCCCACTGTAATTCTGCTTTCTCCTCCAGGTTTCACTGACCGTAAACTTTTCATTAGTGCCCCTAACATGAGGCACAAATGTCTTCAAACTAACACCTGTTGCATCTATTTTTATAAGCCAAGGGACTGGTTGGCTCCACAGGGGATTCAAGAATAAAACGTATTTAGTAGGCACAGAGGTTTTCTATTAACTTTATGTTTCTTTTCCTTTCAAAACTCGGGATTATAAAGCCTATATGTGCCACCTGCCGCTGTTCCTTTTTTATATAAACATCTCTTTGTTTTGTTCCTTTAAACTCTGTGCCAGATTCTGCTCACGCTTGTGTCCATGTAGATCCAATATAACTCCTTGGATGCTAATGATGCAATTCCAGGCTCTCACTGGGGTAAATGAGAATAGGAGCTGGCCCTTGTCGGTTCAAATTTACCCTTAATGCAACTTCACTGGAGGTGAAGGAGCTGCCATGAGTGTATTTTGGCCTCATTGCCCAGTGACACTAAATGCTTCCTGCAGGCTCCAAATGGTTTAAGCTTTGTCCAGCCAAACATGGTGAGTGCAGCGGATCACATACCACTCACGAAGCTCTAGATCTAAACTGGGTCAGCAGGGGCATGACAGCCCACATCAGCTGAAGAGTGCCCCTCCCAGATTATTTCTGTGAAGGAAGAAAAATATGTGCAGACACATCCATCCAAACCTGTAACTGGAAGTGACAGAGACGAGGGGAGTTCCCCACGCCACTTGCTCATCAGAGATTCTCAATAATAACCCCCGACAGAGAGAGCCTCTTCCTGGGCAGCTGCCGATTTAATGTTGGTCTTTGTCTAGCCTGAGCAGCTCAGATCTCTAAAGAAGTGGATTTTCTATACAATAGGGGTGGGATGCACCGAAGCGTGAGGAGGAGGCGGGACACCAGGTGTCTATGAATGAGCTAAGGAGGCACCAGAAATGCCTCTGTATCCCCTCCCCTGCCCCCTTGTTCTGCCCTTGGACTGAAACATGGAGCAGCACAATGGATCAGTATTAGCTCCAGTGCAGCTGCGAGAGGTCAGGCCCTGCACTTTCATATGGGCATCTTTAATTTAGGCTCCTCGGGGACTCATTTTTCAACTGACGAGAGGGCTAATGCTCAAGCTATAGGGGGAAATGACATCAGTTGGTGAGAGGACAGGCACTGAAGAAAAGCAGCTGGTACTTAAACCTTTCCTACCACACCCGTAGTGGGATGCTGAGGTAGCCTTTTCAGTCTTGCTCCCTTTTTAGTAGCCTGTATAAAGTCAATAGCCCAAATCTGTTCTGCCTCTGATGTTCAGGAACACCAGACTTAAGGAAACAGTGAATTGCTTTTGGTGGCATTCAGCACAAAGTTAAGTCCAGTGAGATAAAATCTGACAGTAAAAGCAGCAGAGATAGTTGTGTGCTTTTGGTAGCTACATCATAGGGAAAGTAAAGATTTTCTTCATTCATGCAACCCACAGTCCTGAGGGAATCGGCTGATGTGGTTGCCAAGACACTCCCCATGATATCTGAGAAATCATGGCAATGAGAAGTCCCTGGTGACTGGAAGAAGGGTAACATTGTGCCCATTTTTTAAAAGTGGAGAAAAGATGACCCTGGGAACTACTGAGCTGTCAGCCTCACCTCTGTGCCTGGGAAGATCATGGAACAGATCCTCCTAGAAGCATGATTAATGGATGGCTACACCAGGGGCAAGTCCTGTAATGGTTTTCTATGATGAGGTAACTGCAGCAGTGGACATGGGAAAACCAATGGATGTGATCTATCTGGACTTCTGTAAAGCTTTTGATATGGTCCCCCACAACACCCTTCTCTCTAAACTGGAGAGATATGGATTTGATAGGTGGACTGTTTGTTGGTAAGAAACTGGTTGGATGGTTGTATTCAGAGAGTAGTGGTCAATGGCTTGATGTCCAGATCCATGATGAGTGGTGTCCCTCAGGCATCTGTACTAAGCCAATGCTATTTAGTATCTTCATCAATGACATAAACAGCGAGATTGAGTGCACTTTCAGGAAGTTTGTAGATGACACCAAGCTTAGAGGTGCAGTTAACATGCAGGAAGGATGAGATGTCATCCAAAGGGACCTGGGCAGTCAGAAGAAGTGAGGCTGTGTGGACCTGATGAGGTACAACAAGGCCAAGTGCAAGGTCCTACACCTGGATCAGAGCAATTCCCAATTTCAGTACAGGATGGAGGATGATGTGATTGAGAACGGCTCTGCAGAGAAGGACCTGGGGTTGCTGGTTGATGAGAAGCTCAACTTGAGCCAGCAACGTGTGCTTGCAACCCAGAAGGCCAATTGTATCCTGAGCTGTATCAAAAGAAACGTGGCCAGCAGGGTGAGGGAGGCGATTCTGCCCCTCTATTCCTCTCTTGTGAGACCTCATCTGGAGTATTGTGTCCAGTTCTGTCCTGGGCAGGGACATTCATCTAGATCAGGTTACCCAGGGCCCCATCCATCTTGGCCTCAAACACCTCCAGGGATGGGGCAGCCACAACTGCCACTGGCAACGTGTTCCAGTGTCTCAGCACTCTCATGGTGAAGAAATTCTTGCTAATGTCTAGTCTAAATCTGCCCCTCTTCAGTTTATATCCATTCCTCCTTGTCCTATCACCACCAGCCTTTATGAATAGTCCCTCTCCAGCTTTTTGCAGGCCCCTTTCAGGTACTGGAAGGTCTCTATAAGGTCTCCTCAGAGCTTTCTGTTCTCCAGGCTGATCAACCCCAACTCTCTCAGCCTGTCCTCATAGCAGAGGTGCTCCAGCCCTCGGATCATCTTTGTAGCCCTGTTCTGGACCTGTTCCAACAGCTCCATATCCTTCTTACGTTGAGGATTCCAGAACTGGACACAATACTCCAGACAAGGTCTCACAAAAGAGGAATAGACGGGCAGAATTGCCTCCCTCATCCTGCTGGCCACACTGCTTTTGATGGAGCCCAGGACATGTTTGGCCTTCTGGGCTGCAAGCACACATTGCTGGCTCATGTCTAGCTTCTCATTGATCAGCACACTCAGGTCCTTCTCCACAGAGCAGCTCGCAATCACATCATCCCCCATCCAATACTGAAATCAGGGATTGTCCTGACCCAGGTGTAGGAAATCTGAAGTAAATGTGGAAAAATTAGAGACAATGCACCTGCAGAAAAAATTAAAGTGAAGTAGGAGAGGAAACAGGCTATGAAAGCTATTATGCAGCAACTGTGCTGAAAAGCAAGAATAAGAATTTCCATTACTTCCACTGCTACAAATTAGTATTATTCCTACCAAAGTAAGTGGAGCTACACTGGCATAAACACAAAGGAAAATGAGGTCTCATAAAGAACAACAGCCTCTGGATTAAATCCATTACTGTTATAAGCAAATACATTCCTCAGACCTCAAAGGAGCCATGCCTGTTTGTACCCATGGTGGATTTGGTTCATTTTCCCTGGAGGCTTTTTTCCATTTTAAATATAGCAAGCACGCAGATGGCCTGAGCTCCAACAGGGTGCCCAGCTTTGTGTTAAAACTGGCAGCTTGACTTTGGTTTGAACACAGTGATATGCTCTGCTGTGATTATATTTTTAGTGCTATCACTGAACAATGTTTCAATTCCATGTCAACTTTGGCTTTCAGATTCTTGAGATCTGAAAGTATCAAGATAAACATAAAAGGATGTTTAATATTGATGGCTAATATTGGCAGGATCCCTATAGCAGCTATTTAAGTGATAGGAGCTTACATATATACATATATACAGATATCACTGTATGTAGTCGTATATATATGCTTCTGTTTGTTAAATCACAGATGCACATGCACAGACTTGTTATTGATTATAATAATGCCTTGGAAATCAGACACTACAATGTGTTTTGACTCAATTTACCTACTTTCCCTCAGGGTCAATCTATCCTCTTCAGGAGTGCTGAATAGCCACTGCTGTCATCGAATGCTGTGGCAGTCACACTTTACTTGTGCTATGAAATGTATTTTTGAAAGTGTACCTCTGCCATTAGGAATGCTGGGTCTTCTGCTGCATTTCCAAACAACAGCACCTCAGGCATCTCTGGCTGTGCTGCAAATTCTCAGGCAGGCAAACTGAATGGCCACTGATCACCTGCTTTATTAATTATAGGAGTGTTAGCTGGTACAAAAGGTGGCCTTTTATTCCTCCTGGGGCTCTTTTCACCTGAACCCTCCTGTGAAGAGCAGAGAAACATTTGGTCCCCTTTGTTGCTGGAGGCAGAAGGGAACTGATATTGCTGTGGCACTGAAAAAGGTCAATGATGAACACAAGCCTCAGTGTCCTCCTTTTTGGCCCTGAAATAAGCTGGGGTCAGTGGCTCAGATCTAATGATACCTACAATTGATGAATGCAGTGATTAAAGGGGGATGAAATAGCTGAGGGGCTTATTACACAGTGTGCCTTTCGAAGGGCTAATTATTGCAGATGCAAGGGTTTTGCTCCTGCATTGAAACCTGCTTAAATAATTTTTTCATGATGGTCTGATCCCAGAACCAGTACTTTTACTCTTTCCATGAGTAATATTTATGGGTTCAAATAGGCCACGACCAGGACACCAATGGCTTGGGCTCTTAGCTAGATGCTTCTGTACTCCTGAATTCCATACTGGGAGCAGGGTTTTCCAAGGGACAACCCAGGCAATCTCTTTGCCTGAAAGTCATTTCATGGTGGGGGTGAGCTTGAGCAACCAAGATGCTATGGGGCCATCCTCATCATAAGAAGACTGAAGACAGAGGAATCCTCCTTGAACAGTAGCCCTGAAGGTAGGGCAGCAACATCTTGTAACATCTTATGTGAAAAAATGTCATGATTGTTTATCACTGGCACAGGGCAGTTTTACACCTGGAAATTTTCATGGAACAAGGAACCATGCCCTGTCTTCATTTCTGACCAATCCCCTTCCATAGCTATTGAAATGTTATTTATAAATTCACCTAGATTTTTTTTTTTTTAATGAGGAAGAAAAATACACTCGAAAAACATTCAAAGATGTCATTTGGCACTGATAGCTGATACTACTTCCCAGAGAAAAATTTGTCAAACAAAGATCTGTTTGTCACTTTGTGTCAAGCATTCCCAAGGCAGCCAGGTCCTGCTTCACACCTCAAGACACGTGTTCACCTGCAACAACAGATAAGCATTGAGGTCTTGTCAGTTGTCTTCTGACAGCTTTGAGTGCAACACGTCCAATACTGTCTTCACCCACTGAGGTCTGGTTGGCTTCAATGATGTTAATACCAACTTGCATCCAGGTTTGCATGCTGGAAATAGTAATTACTGCTTAAAGTGCTGTAAAGTAGTTGAAAAACGTTGCTGTGCAGCACTGCTCTATGCTTGTTTTGCAGATTTTTTTTCTACAGATGCGCAGCCACTTGGTGGTGCTACAGAAAGGGCCTACTTTGCTTTCTAAAGCAAAGCAGGTTTCTTGCCTTTCATGAGCAGTATCCAGAGATCACATTAAATAAGCCTATGGCAAAGAAGCACCTTTCTTTCTCGCTCTTTTCTCGTATGAGTATCACCATTGGAATGGTCAGGCTGAAATCTTAGAAACCTAGCTATCTTATTTTCCTACTGAAATCTGTGTAAAGTTACAACCTCAGCTAATCAATTTTCCTCTATCAGATATTTTTTCTACATATTTCCAGTGGAGCTGAACATTGAAGAAGAGAGGGTCTCCTGGAGAATTAACCCATTTAAAAATGAATGTGCCCCATGCTACCTTATGCTTGCTTTCCCAAATGACCTAGCACTGATTTTTCTTTTTCTTAAGCATTGCCACTCGCAGACAGCAAACCTTCAGACTGCATGTTCAAGAGCTTACACTGCAGTGACACAGAGTGGTCTGGAGCTCGTGAGATCTGGGCACCAACACCCCTTTGACTCCTTGGAAAACCCTGGGCCCACCCTGTGTGTGCCAGCTGGCACATAGGGATGAATGGTAAAACCCTTCCTTTTTATCAAGCTAGAGGCAGAAAGCTGATGAAAGCCCTGATGGAGCAAAGTTCTTGAGCTTGATGTCTAGGTCCTAAAGGGGAAATGTCCACAACAAGTCTGCTGCATCTGCCCCAGCAAGTGAGAGGGGGGTTGGGAAGCAAGGGAAGGCACCAGAAGCAGGAGGGATGAGACAAAAGACTTTAGACAATTCAGTGGCTAGCGGGGATGAATGGGGAGTGAGAAGACTGGGAATTTCCAGCGGTTTTTCAGCAGGATCTGGTTGATTGCACATGGCCTAAATGCCCTCATCATTTTAGGCTTTGGTGCTGGCTCCAGTGCATAGAGCCCTCACAGAGATTAGCTCAAGCTGAGGTAAAGTGAAAAGGATTTGGCCTTGCTAAAGCAATGGGAAGTATGCAGAGGACACATTGCTCCTCTTATTAAATTTGAATACTTTTTTTCATCTTGGTAACAGACTTTCAAGTATGTTCTTTAGATATAAGCATCCTGTTCCATTAAAAACACATCTATTTCTTTCTTATAACACAATTAGTGTCAGCAAAGCATTCTGCAGATCCAAGAAGATTTATTTTTGTATAATTCTTGGGAGACAGGAAAGAGTATTCTAGTTCTGCAGGAGAGATAAGGAGACACAAGTTTAAAAGTGTTTTTAGGCCCTGGGCCAGATTTTCCTTTCAACATAGCTGATGGAGGAGAGGGAAGCATCTCTTCAAGCCTCTGTAGACTTGCTGGGGAAGGCAGCTCTTTCCTACAGCTGGCATTACCCAGGGCCATGTACTTTGCATTGATGTGGAGAAGCTGACAGCATCCATGTGTTGCCTTGCTTCTCACTCTAGGGTTGTCACTGCATCTTCTCTTAGTATCTGTGTTGTCTTTTGGGGGTTGTTGAACTGTGACATTCTGTGGCCTCAGTTCTTGCTGAAGAAGCTTAGGGCTGTCTGTCGTATAGACCATCTAGCATTAGCTCTAAAGAAGATGACCTGCCATCTTAGCATAGCAAGAAGATCTCTTCCTCAGCCCTAAACTCTTCCACCCCAGTGTTGGCACTCACTCTGCTCTTGGCCTGGCAATGAGATGGCAGTGGAATCAGAGGGGCTGTCATTGTCTCCTGTTTGCCACTGCATGAAGGGTTGATGTCCTGTGCTCCCCTACGCCTGCTATGAGGGTTTCAGAAGTTTGCAGTTCCCTTTACACTGCATGAGAAGCACAAAGGAGACACAGAGAGCCATGAAACCTCCTCCCTCACAATTCCTTAGCCAGAGAAATAAGATTTTCATGCATAATGAGTCTTTGATCAAGTCTGTCGCTTAGCCAATTTGCTATTGATTTAAGGAGTTCTCTCTGCTTGCGAACAGGAATCAAGTATAGGATTTAAAAAGGTCTAATGGAAAATTGTATTTGGTCCTCGGGCATCGATTTGCAAATGGATTCATTTTCCTTTTAACTGCTCTTTGTAGTTTGCAGCTCCAGATTTCTGTGCATGTCATTTTCCTATGGAAGTCATACTGTATCATTGGTACACATCCTAAAGTCATAATATTCTGTTTGCATCTTTCTAATCACTCACCATAAAACAATTATATTGCCATTATCAGTTTTTATTATTTGACCTAATTTCATTTACAAGTCACAGACAACACTGTTTTCTAAAACCAGGAAGTGGCTGAAGACAAATGAAAAGTAAACATAATAATGCTAAAGGAAGCTGTCAGCCTCCATGTTCAATCTATTGTCTAATTTAGTATTGTTTTGACTTTGACAAAGTAACGATCAGTGAAGGAAGAATGCAGCCAGACCTACAGCTGTGAAGCAATGATGCACACCGTGCTGAACTTCAGTATTTCAGTGGGAATTTAGAGAGAGATGGGAGCAGGAGATGATTTCCCAGAGCCAGACTGCATCTCTTGCACAGAGCCCATAGTAAGGGGTGGAGTTCTCCATCATTCCCTAAAACACACCCAGGAGGGGAAAAAGCTGCATTTTGGGAAGGCACAATTCAGCCCTTGCTCCCTTTAGTCCATGAAGGGAAGCAGATTTCTAGCCAGCCTGCAGCACATGCAAAGAGGGAACACAGAGCCCTGTTGCCATCTGTTCCCCACAGATTCATTTCCTAACAGGACTAAGATGACACACAGTGCCCTTTTCCTCTCTACACTTTAACTACATGCCCCCCCTGCCAAGCGTGGTCTTTCTGATGAGCTACGTTGTATATCTATCAAAACATAGTAGACAAGATGTTCTAAATGTTGTGGGGTCCGTTTTCAGTAACTGGGCAGCATTTGCTGTCTTGGTGAAATGCTTATGCAGATGAATACATGTGAAGGCATAAACGTCCTGTAACTCATTGATGCCACATGCGGCATGAGTTTTAGCATAACTTGTGCTTAACCTTCTTCGCTGTAAGAAATGGTCGTATTTAAGAACCCCCCCCAGCTTACACGTATTTTTGTACTCACTGTATAACTGGAATAGTCTTACCCTTGTGTTTCCAAGAAACCTGGTCATACATCCAATAGCTGTGTGAAAAGAACTATACAATCTAGACACAGATCCACAAATCTCAACATCAAAACAAACATCTTGAGCAAAACATACATTTGGTTTTCTTCATCACAAGCATCACTGCAGTGAATACCACACAAAAGCCACAACTGAGGCTAAAACGCCACTCTTTGTAGGATCTACCCAGTGGTTGTGATATCTCCCTGCGATCAGACTGGGCAGGAAATCCCAAAGTCCTGGAGGGATGTATCTGCCCCATCTCATTCGTGAGTCATCCAGGATGAAGAGGTCAAAATGGCAAAAGTTCATGCTTCCCCATTATGTTCCCATGCAAGCATCCCTGAGCGAGGGCCCCTGTGGCACGCAGCTCCCCGGCAGGATGCCCCTGAGCCTGTCAGCACCTCAGCTGCATTTTGCTTCCCCCCTCTCTGTTCAGGCTGCCTCCTGGCCCCAACCCAAGTGACAGCCACACAGCTCCACCCTGTTCCGCCACAACCCACAGGCACTGTTTGCCAGCTAAGGGTTCGCTGTTGCTGTGCCAATAACTGAAGTGAAGACACCTTGCTTGCATGCACCATCGTGCTGGGGGAGCTGGGGTCAGAAGTGTTGCTATATCTTGGCTATGGGATGACCACCCTTGGTGGCGCTTTGGAGAAGCCGTGTGAGTATAAGCCATGCTGAGAGCAGATGTTCCATGGGTAGGAGGTGGCAGTGGGTAAAATAGGCTGGGTGGAGATCAAGATGCCTACACATGCTGATTGAAAATGATGCAGCCAGTCAGTCCCTTAAAATCAGGGCAAAAAAACCAGAGGTGGCGGAAGGGAGGGAACTGAAGGCAAAGAAGGGAAGTGGTGAGAGGAGGGGAGCATGCTGTCGAGTGACTTAATTACTTTTTGAACTTCTTTTTGCAGTTGCATTGATGAGATATGCAATCCAGTGACCATAGCCCCTCTGCAACTGTACTGTTGCATTTCCTTTTTACCAACCTGCTGATGGATGTGGACTTCAGTCCCCAAAGGATTAATATGCAGGAGGAGAGGGCTGGTAGTTGGGATTTTATGCTTATTTATTTGCTAAAAATAATACATAAACAACAAAATAAACACACTGTCACAGAGTTTTACTGAAAGAATATCTAAGCTGAATGAGAAATAGGAAATCAGCAACAAAAGAAGGAATTGTGTGTGCTTAGTCCTTCTGGAAACCCAGCAACAGAAAAGAGCCTGAGCCCCTACATCTCAGTTTTCTCAGATGTGCAGTTTAAGTTGTTTCTCCTCAGTTCTCAGTGGTGTTGAGTGCCCCAGTTTAGCAACAGTGGCAAGGAGCTCAGGTATCACACAGAATTGTTGAGTGTAGAAAAGCAGCTTTTACTTGCATAAAATCATGTGATGTAAGCATAAAGGCACACGCATGCATATGTAAACATGTAAATGAATTTTCAGATCTGTAGATGTGAACTCAGCAGGCAATTGGTTCTCTCTGTGCTATGCTACAGATATTTCAATAAAACATACCAAGCCATACAAGAAATAACCAGTATTACTGGAAAAAATGATGAAATGTTCAGTGTCTAAAATCTCAGTGAAAGTCACTGAAGCAAAGGCTCAAGGCTTGGAAATGGAATTTAAAAAGATGTTTTACAGACACGGGGCTCCTCTCTTATTGAAAGTCTTATACTCTTATGAAGAACCCCAGCCTAAATTCCAGAGTTCTCTCTTAACACACATCACAAGTATTCCTCAGTTCCTTCACTGCCCATAAAGCTCCAGGATCAAGATTCAGAGGGCTTAACTCCACCAAAGTCTCTATATTTCCTATTGCGTGGACATCTCAGGAGACCTAAAGGCAATCAAACAGCAAGAGGAGATAATATGAATTTAGATTGAAGTTATAACCTCTGAATTTGTTCCCATGGGTGTGCATTACTTGATTGAAACATCGTTTTAATAGCTAACTGACACCTCTGGGATGCAAACAAGACCACTGTTTGCCACAGTAAAGCTTTTTATATAGCTCACTACAGAAAAAGTCAGTGTTACAGTATTAATCCTGAACTTGCATGACTCTTGTGAACTTCATAGAACATGCAGTTCCAAGGACTTGATGTGATCTGCAAGGACAGATAATATGCAGATACCTGCTGCAGGAAACAGATGGATGCCAGCCACCTCTGCCAGCCACCTCTGCCAGCCACCTCTTTCTAAAGGATAATCCCTGTCATCGAGTGGAAGACATTAACATGCTTTCACTTTGTCCGATAAAAAAGCTCACTCTCAGCAGGTACTCAGACAGAGGAGAAAGTTCAATTGAGAGAATGTTCTCTAGCTTTTCCTGCCAGCATCTTCCAAATGTTTGCAGTTATGTCATCTTTGGATTTGCAGCCTGGACGATGCTGACCACTTCAGCTTGGTCCAGTAAATGTGTATGCCTATACTTAGTTTGATTAAGCATGAGCAGTCAAGGAAACTCAACTGACTTTAAGGCTACGGTTATGTGTTTCTCTCCATACTGAGTAGAGCTCAGCAGAGAGCCCTGGATGCTAATAGAGCAGTACGTAATTATCAGAGAATGCAGGGCCATGCATCCAAAATTCCCTTTAGTACTCATTTCTCCCCTTTCTTCTACCTTATGCTGTAGGGACCAGTCAAAGAAGGTATTCCAGCTCTCCCACAGCCCCCTGGAAGTCAACCTTTATAAGTGTGGTAACAACACAGTTGAACACTTCATAAACACTGAAGAGTGCTTACGAGCAAAAAGTCTGTTAGTGTACAAATGATACCATCTCACCAGTTAAGCTGCAATATGCATTATGGTTACACAGAAAGTACCTGGCCTCTTTGAATCTTAAGTTTCATTATAGGTGGTCTAGGCTTTCTGAGGAGACTTAATAATTTGATGGAAAGCTATTAAATCAGGGTTTTTTTTAATCCCGAGTGTCTGTATGCCAGATAACAACTAAGTTGTGACATTTTGAAAGTTCGTGACAAAAATTAAAACTAAAAATGTACTGAGTTTTATGATAAATTTATATTGTTAACTTGCAATCTTTAAGATTGTTTTCCAATTCACATTGACTTCAGGAAGGTAAGCCTATGGAAATCAGTTGCTTTATTGTTGTTATTGTGATTATCTGTATAATTCAGATTTGGTACAACATCTCCGATAATGTTTTGCAAATTAGAGCCTAATCCTATTTCCTTTGAAGGTGGTTAGCAGAAGGCTACTGGTTTCAATGCCAGGGTAATTCCTTCTTGTGAATAAGGAAAAGCATTTACATAAAATAACACTCTCAGAAACGAAGAATTCCCTAGTGGTGTCAATAAACTGAGAGCTGAAACTCTTACAAAACCTTTATTTCAGAAACAATGAAACACTGCATGTTTTACATTGATATGAAAAACTAGAATGATGCAAATTGCCTACAAACATGATTATTTAACATTTTCTATGGCCATTCTAACTTTGTCTCATCTTCCCTCTGTGATTTTTACTTCTCAGTATTATTATACCTGTTGTGAATGTCACTGGTTTACTATTTGCTCTAGTGACTTTTATTCCTGTAGTCACAAGTATAATATTGACTGCAAAGTTGACAATATGCTAAAAATTGAAAGGAAATACCTCTAGGTGATACAATCAATCTTATGAGTACTTCTATTTTTAGTGTTATTTTCTATTCCCATTGCTATTACATAGGAGCACAGAAAATTTCTTGTGTCCAGTTTTAATTTATGTATTTAATTTTCTTAGTGCTCTCTGGCTTCACATCTAAGAGTGTAGAAAGTTAAAAGCAAAAGTAGTATTTCTAATGCTACATAGTATCTGTGCTTATTCCATTATAAAATTGGTATTTTTCATTTTGGGGTTTCTGATATTTTATTATGCCTTATATCTATCCAATCGCAATATATACCAATGATTCATGACATACTTCCTTATGGAACTAGCGATTTATGTTTCCAAGCAGCTCAAAGAGAATACTCTTGGGAACATTAACAACGCTTATGAATATAACATAATGAAACCCATTTTCATCACTGAGATTCATGCTTTCTGGCTGTTCAAGAGGTATAAAGGACCTGGATATTGGCTATAATGAGTTCCGGCCTAAAGGGAGCTTTCAGGCAGTCAGACAACCATAGCTGGACACTCTTCCCTGCTGCCTCTGGGGGGGACTTCTGAGCTGCTCATGCAGTCCAACATGCAGCCGACTGACCCAGATGAAGGCAGGATCCGGGCTGCTTTCATCTTTGGTGGGACCAGGGCTTGCACTGGACATGCAAAACTACTAAGCAATTGTTACTGTCATCTTAACAGACTGCCACAACCTTGGCACTCTTTGAGATAGAGACTCTGATTTAATCTCTTTAAGTGAAGTTGCACTGAGATGAACACATGCCAGGACAATTTTTTTACTTCTCCCAGCAGTCAAGGGCACTTCTCCCATTCTCTGTGTTGCCAACCTCTCTCCTGGCTCCCTCCTTCCTCTCAGTACTACTGCATACCTACCTTATTCCCATGCCAACCCCCCCTTGCAGCAGGTTTCTGCTCCATGAGGAAGTTTCTTGGGGTATCCCCCAGGCTTGAGAAGAGCTACATAAGTGGGTTTCAAACTGGGGGCACAGAAGGCAGCCAGTGCAGTAGTAGATCTACCTCTCCTGTATGCTGAGGTAGCCCAGGCACCACTGTATTTTGTGTCAGTTCTCAGAAATACAATTGCACTTCAGAGCATTAAGATAAAACAAAAAGTAAAAATAGCTACTGGTGTAGTCTTATTGCTTACAAAGAGGACACAACATTTTCATCCTTTCAACAATTAAAATAAGGGAAGAGGCCCCTGGAGGTCATGGCACTCTTCTTTTGTATTATAGTGAGAGAGTGAGGCTTCCCTTACTCTTTCTGCTTTGGAAGAGCCAGTTGACAGTGCACTCAGCAAAAGAAATGTTAAATTTTATGTTCTGGGGCTTAAACACAAAGCTCAAGCACCTAACATGGGAGGGTTCACCTATCCCTGGCCACCGTGAGACTACTTCTGTCTTCTTTAACGCGTGTGGCCTGATGCTAGCCTCTGCCAAGAACAAGGTACTGTGCTAGGCAGACTTGCTTTCGGCCAGTCGGGCACTTCTGCTGATCCTAATCACAGAATCACAGAATCACTAGGTTGGAAAAGACCCACAGAATAATCAAGTCCAGCCATTCCTATCAACCACTAAACCATGACCCTCAGCACCTCGTCCATCCATCTTTTAAATACCTCCAGGGAAGGTGACTCAACCACCTCCCTGGGCAGCCTGTTCCAGTGCCCAATGACCCTTTTCGTGAAAAATTTTTTCCTGATACCAAGCCTGAACCTCCCCTGGTGGAGCTTGAGGCCATTCCCTCTTGTCCTGTCCCCTGTCAACTGGGAGAAGAGGTCAAAGAAAATCTTTCAAGTTTGTCAAGTCCTGAGGCTAAAGCTGCAACCTCAGAACAGTGTGTTCCCTATCTCAAAAAGAAACCTTGAGGAAGTCCAGCCTTACACACTCAAACGGGAGTCTTCACTGAAGCCAGTGCATGGCTGTCCCCCTGTCACCTTGACACTCCTGAATTAATTGCCTCTGACAAACCTGAATTTTCACAGGAGGCAGCCATTCAAACTGGCTGAGCCCATGGACTGACCTCTGTGCTAGTGCTCCCCATGTGAGATGGAGGGATGGGGTTACAAACTCCCTAATTCTGTGCCTTGATGTCACTGTGACTGCAAAGCCGAACCCCGGATTTGAAAGAGTCTGGGTGTTATCCTTGCAGATCGGACAATGCCAGCTGTAATCCACACCATAAGTTCAGTGGGGAAGAGACACCGAGCCAGGGCTTTCACATGAAGTGCTGCGTGTTGGTTTAGAAAACTGGCCATACTGGACCACGCCAAAGTGATTTCACACGACACACATTTCCCATTTCTGCTGCACCAAAAACCATCCACCTTCTCTAGCCACACAATTGGGGATGGCTTATTTTCTAAAAGAAACAGCCAATTGGACTGAAACCCTGGCAACAATTTATATGTCTGCATGGGTTTACATTTTCAAGACATCTTTGCGAAGCAAGCAAACACCTTACTTTAAAATGAAGAGTGAAACTGATGCATTCATCAGTTCATTCATCATTGTATTTCCAACTTCCCGAAAGCGGAGCTGAAGGCACTGACTTGCATGAATGTTGACCACAGCAGGACTTGGGCCCAGGGAGGTTCATTACAGGCAAAAACCTCCTGGAGCTGGTACGCATCAGCTGTCCATTCCGAGGACAGGCAGGAGGGGCTGGGTGTGCCCGTGTTCTTCTGCCAGTTCCAATTCCATGGAAACCCCACAGGAAACCCTCGACGGCTTGGCAAATAGGGAAAATTAAAGTGTTTTCTGGAAAAAAACTTTCCATACCTAAACGTGGTGCAGCTCGCTCTGATGCCTGCCCACTGTCTGCATAGTCATGACGAGGGCTACGAGGATGATCCCAGGGCTGGAGCACCTCTGCTATGGGGACAGGCTGAGAAAGCTGGGGTTGTTCAGCCTGGAGAAGAGAAGGCTCCGGGAGGACCTCATAGCAACCTTCCGTTACCTGAAGGAGCTACAGGAAAGCTGGAGAGAGCCTGATTACAAGGGTGTGGAGCGACAGGATGAGGGGGAATGGCTTTAAATGCAAGCTGAGAGAATTTTGGCTTGTTCAGCCTGGAGAAGGCTCCGAGGAGAGATCTTACAGGGACCTCCCAGTACCTGAAGGGGCTACAAGAAAGACAGAGAGGGACTATTCATAAAGGCTTGTGGTGACAGGATGAGGGGCAATGGGTATAAACTGGAGAGGGGCAGATTCAGGCTTCACACAAGGAGGAACTTCTTCACCCTGAGAGTGTTGAGTCACCGGCACAGGTTGCCCAGGGAAGCTGTGGCTGCCCCCTCCCTGGAGGCGCTCAGGGCCAGCCCGGCCGGGGCTTTGAGCCGCCCGGTCTGGTGGGAGGCGTCCCTGCCCACGGCAGGCGGGTTGGAACCGGCCGCCATCCCCCTCCCCGCCAGCCCCTCGGCCCTGCGAACAAAGGCCGTGTCGCCGCCCCCGGGGCGGAGCAGCCGCCGCGGCGAAGGGGAGGGCTCCGCGCCGCCCCCGCCCGGGCAGAGGCTGAGGAGCCGGCGGGGCGCTCGCAGTCGCGGCCGCCGCCGGGCATGGAGGGCGACGGAGCGGCCGCCCCCGGCCACCCCGAGCCCGAGCAGCCCCGCCGCTCCCCCGGACAGGCGGCCGCGGCCCCGGGGGAGCCGCCCGGAGAGGCTCCCTCCCCGGAGGGAGCGGCGGCGGCGGCGGCGGCGAGGAAGCAGCAGCAGGGGGTGAAGAGGCATCACCACAAGCACAACCTGAAGCATCGCTACGAGCTGCTAGAGACCTTGGGCAAAGGCACCTACGGCAAAGTCAAGAGGGCCATCGAGAGGTTTTCTGGCAGAGTGGTAAGGCAGGCGGAGGGGCTTCTCTTTGCCTTTTCGTTTTACTTATAAGCACGTATCATTTTTCTTCCTAACGCCCGCTTCTTTGGGACCCCCTATTTCTCCAAGCGCATCCCTCGGGGATCACCTGCTTTCTCCGAGCGCATCCCTCAGGGACCCCCCCACCCCCTTTCTCCAACAGCATCCCTCAGGGACCCCCCACCCCCTTTCTCCAACAGCATCCCTCAGGGACCCCCCATCCCCTTTCTCCAACAGCATCCCTCAGGGACCCCCACCCCCTTTCTCCAAGCGCATCTCTTGGGGATCACGCACCCCCTTTCTCTGAGCGCATCCCTCGGGGACCCCCCCCACCCCCTTTCTCTGAGCGCATCCCTCGGGGACCCCCCCCACCCCCTTTCTCTGAGCGCATCCCTCGGGGACCCCCCCCACCCCCTTTCTCTGAGCGCATCCCTCGGGGACCCCCCCCACCCCCTTTCTCTGAGCGCATCCCTCGGGGACCCCCCCCACCCCCTTTCTCTGAGCGCATCCCTCGGGGACCCCCCCACCCCCTTTCTCTGAGCGCATCCCTCGGGGACCCCCCCACCCCCTTTCTCTGAGCGCATCCCTCGGGGACCCCCCCACCCCCTTTCTCTGAGCGCATCCCTCGGGGACCCCCCCACCCCCTTTCTCTGAGCGCATCCCTCGGGGACCCCCCCACCCCCTTTCTCTGAGCGCATCCCTCGGGGACCCCCCCACCCCCTTTCTCTGAGCGCATCCCTCGGGGACCCCCCCACCCCCTTTCTCTGAGCGCATCCCTCGGGGACCCCCCCACCCCCTTTCTCTGAGCACATCCCTCAGGGACACCCCCCACCCCCTTTCTCCAAGCACATCTCTTGGGGATCCCACCCCCTTTCTCTGAGCGCATCCCTCAGGGACCCCAGGGCAGGTCAGCATCCCACCTGTGTCTTCAGTGATTTGTGTCCAGGGCTTTGTTTGCAAATCCTATAGAAAAACTTTTTTTCTTTTTTGTGGGGAGAATGGTGGTGGTATTATAGTAAAGCGTTGGTACATTTTAAAGGATATATTCTCATTGGGAAAATGGAATGGCTTATTGGTCTTGGTTTGTTTTTACATGCGGGGGTCCATGAGCTGTTGCTCTTTCCTCAGTGGAAATTTACAGTTTAGTGAAACCTGTCACATCCCCAGCCTGACTACCTGACTTAAACTGTTCACAAATCACTGTCAGGATGGCAAAGGTTGGCTCTCTGGTTTAAAATGCCATGATGCAGTCATGCTTTTGTGACCTGGACTTTACTGACACCTAAAAGAATTGCAGGGACTGCAAGCTGGCCCCATTGTTTTTTATGATCCGTTTCACCACTCAACGGTGCCGGTTGGCTTGGGACTTCAAGCAGCCCGAAGGTTGTCCAGCAATAATTCGACTCCAGTGTTTCCTCATTGGTGCAGCGCTCCAGCAGGGTGCAGAAATGCAATTGAAAAAATGTACACATTAGTCAGAGTTATTGTCATTTTTCCTTCCCTGAAATATGTAACTATTCAGAGGGCAAGCGTGTGAGAGGCAGTCCTTGCGTTATAGACTGCCCAGAGAAACAGTTGCTTTTCTAAAGAGGTCTTAAAAGAGATCTGCTTTTCGTGTGAAGCAGACTAATTTTTACTGGACTTTTTCCCTAGTGACATTGCAGGTTTTGTCTCATTTCTATCTCCTCTGCCTCCAAGTACAACAGGCACCCAGAGGCAGAAAGCAACTTTAAAACAGATAATGAAATTGCAGATTGCCCTGCCTTTAATAAGAGACTCTTACTTTGCAACTAAATATCTTTTTGTCCACAGTGAAAACGAGAGTTTTGGCCAAGTTGTAGAGTCATATCATGTATGCTTTCAGTTTATTAGCTCATTTGGAGGCTGGCTAAAGAGAAACCAGAGATGGACATCTCTGCACATGCTCATTCCCAGTCCATGGTTTTTAAAGTTTGCTGTCTTGGCTGTTTTACAATTCCAGGCTAACAAAAGCTCCAGGGCTATGTTATATACTATTATTTTGTAAGTAGGTGATTTTTGAGTTGCGTTACAAAATGTAGTAAATAAACACATTGAAAGCACCTTTTTTAAAAGGCTTGATGAATTATATACAAAAGGTTGTCTGTATTGTAAATGAGATTTGGGTTTGGGAAGGGCCCTCGGAGAGACAAGGATGTAGCATAGATGTGTATCTCCTCTAAGTTAACAACACACCTGGTCTTTTTCTGTTTTGCTAACTGTCAAGCACTTCAGCTACACAGGCAAGGATATTTAGATGATACAGTCTGAACTGAATTTATATGTCTAACACCGTCTTGAAGCAGAGAGAGTCAAAATTGGAATACCCATGCAAATCTTAAATGCAATAAAAATGTTACACTTGCTTTATCAGTTGGTATGTAGAAGCTAAACAAATCCTTACTGGAGTGTGAGCTTTATACTGTAGTAATACAAGCCTTGGCGTGTGGCACTTCATAATTATTAACTAGTCTACAGGCAAGTTCTGGTGTAATGTGTCTGAACTTTAACACACGTGAATGTATGTAAAACGCCCATCTTTTGTCTGTTTACAGAATACAAGCTAGTTGTCAGGAATCCAGCCAGACATAAGGGAATGGAAAATGCTTCTTGTTTTCTGACAGTTCTCTTGTCTGTCTGTTGCAGTGAAAACGATTTCTTTCCGTGGTTGAGACAAGAGCACCGTCAGAATGACTGGTCATAGAGGGGCAGAATTTTCCTTCAGTTTTTCACTCCCTCCTTTCTCTCCCTCCTTTCTCTTTCCTTCCTTTTTTCAGCAGACTAGACTGGATGCTGCTTGTGCCCAGCAGGGGATGCACTGAGCGAGCGATGGGGCTGGTGCTGTTCTCTTGCACTGCGTCCAATGCAAATCGTGACACAATCGGCAGCTAGGTAGTGAGAGTCCCAAGGTCGCTGCAGTCTGGTCTGTTTGCTTCCTATTCTGCTACTGGTTTAGCTAATCTTTTTCTTTACTCAGCGGTAAGGAGGTATCTGAAGCTGTAACGCAACAGATTGTGAAGCTGGACCTTGGCAGCAGCATTGTGTTCCCAGTCATCAGCACTGTCTAAGCGATTCTCCTGTTTAGCCTTTCTGCTTCTCTAGTCCATTAACAGTCTCTTTAGCTGTATGGCATTCCACAGAGATGCTTGCATGATTAGCCAGGCTTTTCCTATGAAACGTGCACTTTGGATTTGTCATCGTCTGTATAAATAGAGAGCTCGTGAGTGAAACAGAAATAGACAGATTTGAGCTAATGAAGTAAAACCAAGGTGAGAAGACAATTTTGATCTGAGGTGAAGATGTGCTTTAATCCTGTGCCACTGGAAATCACTAGGATGTCTGTTGACTTCAGTGAAAGTAGTATTTGGCACTTTAAACAGGTTGCAGGTTTATTCACATTGTTATAGTTTTTGTCTTTCATCTCGACTCAGTGGAATATGATCATAAAGCTTCCTGCCATATAGCTCCAGGGTAGATTGTATGATACTTTTAGTTTGTTATTGGAAACAGCTTATGTGGCTTTGTGTATTAGTTACCACAGTGACTGCAGAGTACTGCAAGCTGCATGAAGCAGTTAAAATATTGCCCACAACATGACGTGTGAGGTGCCTAATTTTGCCAGCAATATTTCCTTCATTAGTACTAGCTTAATATACACTGTGTAACTTATGGTATTTTAAATTAAGGCACCTGTTAGTAAGTGTAAGGATGAAGAGATGATATCCCAGGCCTGTGAAATAACACTCATGTTGACATTTCTGTGGGCGTTTTCTCTACTTGTCATCTTGCACATGTTAAACCAAAGAGCTGAGATTTTGTTCCATGTTATGTATTCAGTGTTTGTTAGCCAAGAAATCCACAGTTACACTTATGTCAACCTTAGATAAGCTGTGTATTAACTACCTCTGACTGACCGTATGCAGGGTACATGAAGACAGTAGATGCTGCTTGGTTTTTCTTTAAGTAAGTGATTCCACTGGAGTAAATACTCGTTATAATGTAACTTTAAATTACAGATCAGCATTTTCAGTCTTGTTATTTGTCTTTTCCTGGCATACTGAAAGCAATGCCTTCATACAAAAATGCATTAAAATTAATTAAATAATGTTAGTGAAGAAGCATGTAGCTCTCTCAAACATGGAAAACACCAGGTAAACCCTATTAGGCCGCTGAGCACTCCCAGCAGAGTTTAACCCAGGGGCTCAATGCCCTGGCCAGTTCATGGCTCCCTGCGGGTGCTCTGCTGGGAGTCATTTGTGCTCCCTGCCACCACTGGGCTCAGAGCTTGCTAAAGTTGCTGGTGGGTTGTTGTAACCTGTCATTAAGCACCTTGTATTATCTGTGCTTCCTTCATGTTACCAGCTGGCCTTAGGAGAGATTTTTGCCGTTTGCAAGAGCCAGGAGCATTTTTCCCTTTCTTGCTTTTGGCTGCACTGGGGAGGTGATGGGGAGTAACTGCAGCAGCCTCCCCTCTGCCTTCACCTCCCTCTCTCTGCCTGAGAGCCAGGGCATCTTTTCTTCCTCCTCACCAGCAGGTGGAGGAAGCACTACTCTCCTCCAGCTGTTCCTCCAACAAGTTAATTATTTTGGGAATTGATGACAAGCTGCAACCTAACATGAAAAATAGGCATGTGGTGCATATTTATTCAGGTGTGTTATGTGTGACGGTGCGTGTTCTTTATCTGTCTTGCGTAGAAGTGCAGGTAGAAGGATGTTGCCAAATGAAATTCATTTCCAAATTAAAATCTTGTATAAAAACCTCCAAACTTTAGAGCTACCAAAGTACTTTTAGTTGCAACTCCAGTGAAAATCTTTGCTTTGTAATAGCTCTGCTTCGTTATGCTTATGGAGAGTCACATAGGGTTTTTGAAACCTTGAAACAGCAACAGATCACGTGGAAGGAACACCTTTGCTTTGCTGATTGTGTTTCTCCGAATCATGACAAAACTAAACCAAAAATACCAATACCAACTCTGTCATGTCAGTAATTAAAGCCCTGTTGGCCTGTTGGTATACCCCTCTTCCCTCTTATGTACCTGAGTTCTCTTATCATATTAAATAACACTTCCATATATATTTCCATTTTTCCTGAGAACTTCTGCTTCAGTTGGCACCCAGCTCACAACTTTATATTGATTTTTATCATAGCCACTCAGTATGCATCTTCTGCAGGATGATGGCCAAACGTGATGCAGAATTGTTTATTTTTTTTTTAAGGTTCTCTGTTGTTCCTATTAAGATATCTTCCTTTATTTCAGACACCAGTGGAAGTATCTACACAGCACTGCTGTGATGTGAAGTGCTTGTACAGTACTTTGCACAGCAGGATTCTGAGTCATAAATGTGACTTCCACAGCTATGATAATACACTTGAATAACAGTAACAATGGCTTGTATCACTACCCCATTTTATACATGAGAAAGAAAAACTTGCCAATTAAAACCAAAATCATCAGAAGTATCAGCCAGTTTTGAGTGCATAACCTAATACCTGATTTTTCCAGACACACAGAGTATGTAATGTGATGATTCTACAGATGACAGCCTCCTCCTGCAGAGCTTAGTCTCTCTTGCCTCCTGGTCTTTCTCTTTGCCGTGGGCCTTTGTCCCTATGTGTCTCCATTCCTGATCCTTTTGTACACCACTTGCGCTGCTGCCTCTTGCTTTGTTCTGTGTGCCAGCCCTGTGACCCATGCAAAGAGTGCTGTCTTGCTCCCTGCTTCCAAACTGGCAGCTGCCAGCAGAATCTGTGCAGCCTGCAGCGGGTGCTGCGTACGCCTCTCCTGCTGTGCAACACTTGAAAGGGGTAGAGGTTCCTCATCTGAAAAGGGATTCTTGTGAAATGTATTCCCAAAACCCAAATTTTCTTTTATTTTTTTATTAATGTGCAAACTGAGTTCTTTTAGGCACTTGTAATGTGACTGAATCTGGACAATGTTTTCATGGTGCTGAAAACACATTACTGAGACTCAGGTCATCTTCTGTAGAAATTGAACCAAAGCATAGAAATTATAGATGTGAAACGAATAGAAGTTGAAAGAGTATATGGGTTTTAAAATGGTTTTGAGTATATGGGCTTCAAAATGGTTTTGCTGTTAATTTGTAATTTGTTCCACCCTTAATTAGTTGAGTTCTGAGATTGTGTTTAAAAAAAAGAAAAAAAATAGAGCAATGAAAGAAACATTGGATTTAATCTAATGTAATTTCCAGGGAATATTGTAGGCCTGTTACAAAAGGAGTTACCACATGGTTGTATAAAGTTACTGCAGTCTTCACATAAACACTTGTAAATAAAATACCAAAGAAGTCTTCAACATCAAGGGCTTCAGGCAGAAATAACTGATTACAGCACGTAGGTAATTAGGGGAAAGGTCCTGGTACAAAACACTTGTTTTCTGCATTAAGAATTCTTGTTGAAGAAGTAGATTTGTTCATGGGTGGTTCAGTGGTATGAAAGTCTGAATTAATGACTAGCCAGTAAATGGACATCTGAATATATTAGCTCATCAAATCTTTTACTAAATTAAAGAACAGCATGTACTTTCTGAGCTTTGAGTGGGCATCCAGTGATATTCCTTCAAAGATTTTTGGACTCCTTTACAGGTGAGGAAATCGGAATTTTACAAGAGACTATTGCTTCCTTTTTTTAAGAATTATTTTAATTTTTTTTTACATTGAATTGAATGATTTCGGGCAGGTCAGTTAACATCTCTGTGTCTCAGTATATCCCCTTCCAAAGGGACACTACTTAATACAGGGAAGTTTAATTAATGGGGCATATTTTGGCCTGATACATACCTCATGTGATCCCTGTAAATGCGAAATTCACAACAGAATTTGAGCCAATGTTTGTAATTCAGCCTTCGACTAAAAACACTATAAAATGCCTAAGTGTTATTACAAATGGTTTCACAGCACCATATGCTTGAGAACATAACAGAATGGAAATTGCTTATACAAAGTCTTTCATTAGATATGGCTAAAATATACTGCGTTCTTTGGTGGCATGTGTTCTAAAATTATTATTATTTTTTAGGAATTGCAATGTGGATTTACCATGTGGAGACAATTACTGTATATATTGTAGTTTGGGGTCATACATGTTGAATAAAACTGTGTGGAATGTGCAGTTCTTGTGACCAATTGTTTTTTCTTTACAGAACAGTAATCATAGTCTGTGTTTTGTCTGGTAAATAAATAACCAAGAGTCTTTGCTGGAGTGGGGAATTGGAAGAAGGCACGTGGTGGTTATGAGAGCACCAAGGAAGAATGCCACATGTGGTTTGAAAACCAGTTCTGGGTATATCGGTGTTGAACACTGACAGGTCAACATGAGTAAAGCCATGGTAATCCAATGCAGAGCATGTGGGATGTGTTTCCAAAGTCCACATACCAGGGATTTGGAAACTGGCTGCTGACCTTTGTTTTAATGTGGGCATCTCCCTGGGCTTAGATCTCCACATCCCATATGATGCTTATGCTCTATGGATGAGAACCAGGATTCTGGTGCCTTTTATTGTACAACCATGCTCGTCTCAGCAGGACTCTCTTTTCATTGTCCTTATGTATGCTTGTTCTGTGTAAAGTGGGACCAAGCCATATGTTTTCCACAGCAGCCCAGGACTGTACTCCAAAGCTAGAAGCACAGGTTTGCCTCTGGGCTTAGGGTGGGATAAGAACTCACAGCATGGATAGCAAGAAGTGACGGTGGCAGCTGTCTTCTCTGCACAGAGCGTCCAGAGCCTCAGCAGCTTCTAACCTGAACAGGGTTGGAGGTGGCTGCCAGGGTCAAGCTCCGGTATGCAGTTCTGATGGTTTACATGCCACCTCTGGTGGGCATGCTGGTGAGTGAATCTCTGACCTACAGAGAGTAGTCATCTTGTCTTTTGATTTCCTCCCATGTAAGTCAGGATTTGTCCCAAAATTGCCCAGATGTGCACCTGATACTTAATAGAAAAAGCTCTTGTCATTCGCCCCGATGGGTTGATGTATTTGGGATAGTTGGTATGTCAAAGGAAATGTCACAGATGAAAAGGTCTCTGACTAAATATGCAAATGATACTTGTCAGCATTTCCCTCAAATATCTTCCAGCAGATGTGGGTACCATGTGTGTCCATTTAATAAACTAAACTCAAAATAATTTCCACTTTGCTAGATATATGGGGAATAGCTGGTGGGGGTGGGGAGCGAACTACAAAGCAAGGTAAAAACTGCATATGTGTGTTGTTATATTTGATGACCGATTCATTAAAGCCATAAGTGCATCCAGGCTTTCAATAGTGTTCTCCTGCTGTTGCTTCCTGTACTCCTTGGCTACAAAATCAGCCTCTATGGCTTTCATTTGTCTTACCCACATGAAAGACTTTGAGCATCTGCAAGTTATAATTTGAGAAGTATCTGCTTTTAAACAGAACATATTTATCACCGTGTCTTCACAGGCAACATGGTACATTGTATAAATTAGGAGATCCTAGACCTTTGAACACTAGAAGGTTGGGTGAGATACTCTGTGAACGTACGGTGTCTGGCCGTACCCATCAAACAATCTGGACCCACACCAAAAATGCCAGATGTTCAATAGATGTGGAGGGCCTCCCATAACCTTTGCTGCATGTTGCCAGGTGGATGAGGATGGAGGGTGTGAGGTTGTAGTGATCCCTTGCTCTTGCACTGTTTTAGTTCTCTTGTTTGAGCGTAGTATTTTTTGGTTTGAGCTAAAGGCCATAGACCAGCCCTCAGTTCAGTTTGTTAGAACTGTTGCATGGTAAAAATGCTTAGCGATCCTTAACTTTCTAAAGACAGATGGGACTTGCTTCTAGCTCTGGTGGTTTATGAGACGCCATCTGCCACTGGCCCCCAATGGGATGCAAGTCCTGAGTCTTGCTCAAATGTGAACTTCTTCAGTTTCTGTTCTGTATGGAGGGAGATAGTAGGATGCTTTAATCGATGGTTCCCTTCATTTAAAAAAAACCCACTTGCACAACAGTTATGGAAGAAGGAGATTGGTGTGGTTGACGTGTTTGAAACCATCAGAACCAGTTGTAGGTCAATACAAAATAAATGCAGATCTTGTAGCCTCTAAGTATTAAGAAGACAGCTGAGGTTGCTCAAGTTAATGTGTGACCATTGTAACTGTTAATTTCTGGGGGCCCCCTATATGTCCCATCTTCCTGCCAGCATTTTCCACCTCACCTCAGTGATGCTTCCAGCATGGTGCCTAAGGCCCTTTGCTTTTGGGTCACCTGGTGAAGAGGAGGGTCTCCTGTGCCTTGTATGAGGCTGGCTGCTTCCACGATGAAGCATCACTGATTGACAGACTTCTCTGTCCCTCTTGCTTTGCCTATGTCAGCCTATGGTAATCCCACGGCCCCTTGGCTACCCTGGCATAATGGCTGGTATATGTCAAGTGTCTTTGTTCTGATGTCTAGTGGCTTGAGGGACTTGCAGTAATCCTAATGTCTTGCTGTGCTGTGGTGCTGCGTCAGCCTATTTGGGCTTGAGCACCAGTGCCTTGGAACTGAGACACTGGTTAAGGGATATTAGACTTAGAAATAAGAAAAAAAATCATTATTCCTGTGAAAAAATCCTGTGCCAAGCTCAGAGACTAAATTTAGCCATTCATGGGTAGATCGGAAAGAGTTGAGTCCTGCTGTTGATGGAGTACTCAAAGCCTCCGTATCATGTTTCTAATGCAAAAAAAAGGATTTAATCTTTGCTACAATTTCTAATCTCCATGAAACCCATGGTGGTGAATGATATGTTCCTTTATTTGAGGTACAGGTGTTATTTTAAAACTGAGTCTGACTAGGTTTTTTTGATCACAAAAGGTAACAATGAGGATTGCGTAAAAATAACTGTTTAAGCCATGTAGTAACTAAATAAATGTCCTTTTTTTTACATGGTATTTTGTTGTTGATGCAACAGATCAATAGCCTGGAGCATGAGATAGCTGTGCTTCGCTGCAAGGTGAAAACACCTGTAAAATTACTTGCTGGAGGCAATACTGGCTTAGCTGACAGGTGTAGGGATATAACTGAGAGGCATCCACCTTGTCTTCTTGGGAAGACACATTTTTAACCAGGCCATGAGGCATGACATTCTTCATGGTCCTTTCCTTGTACATTTATTCTCTGGGGTGCTGAAATGAATTGAAATAATGAGAATTGTCTGTAGGTTTAATCTCCAACTCTGGTAGAAGCTTGTTGTCCCAGCTGTGCTTCAGCCACACTTGGAGTGTTTCCCAACGGTTCATTTTGAAAGTCTGGTGGAGCCATGGGGAGAGCCTGAGGTCAACCACTGCTCCAGTGGTGCGCTGAGCTGAGCCCTTCCTTGTATGGGTGTAACCACCTCAGGAAGGTTGCTCGTAAAGTGAAGATCCTCTTTCATGGATATAGTCATATTTTGAAGGGATGGTGCCAGTTTTACCAAAGCCGTTGTGTCTTGGAGCCTGGTCACCACTGTGTACCACTGTTGATCACCCATTGGTATTGCTTGGTCGCCGTTGTGTCCTCACTGTCTGGGAGAAACAAGGGTTTTCAGCTAGACCATGCAGTGCATTTATATCCAGGCCAGGGACTAGCCATCATTTCAACAACAGGGTCTTCTTCTCTATACACCTTTAGAGTTTTCTATTCACCTGTCTGTTTTGATGGAACAAACGTATTCTCCCAGTTCATCCTGTCTGGAGTTTCATGATGAAGATGTGGTGTAATGGGACCCATGAAGTGCCTTATTGTGGGTTGCACATTGCTTGCAAGGAATTCATTGGGGAGAAGGATTTCATGCTGTACTTTAACCTCCTTCCAGCATTTTTCAGATGAAAGGAAATCTCTGCAGCCGTGAATGTAACTGGTTATCATTGCTGGATGTCATTACTCACTTACTTCAAGTATAAAACAAAAAATTGCATCCCTTGTGCTGTCCATGGGTAAAATGTTGCTCTCAGTAACATTAACACTGTTATAAACTGAGGAGTAGAGTTTGGCCCTTTGTGTCAATGAAAATATTTGTTTAACACAGGCAAGGACTAAACAATACACTTGAAAACCATTTGTGTTATTGTCTGTAGAGCAGAGCTTGTATTTTGTGAACTGGCTGATCATACAGACAGCATAGACGACTTAAAGCATTCTCATTTACTTTTTCTTTCTTTTTTCCTTTATGCAGATGGAGCTTGTAGAGTAGAGTTGCAGTCAAATGTCTGCTCCGGGATATTTTAGTTGAACTGTGAGTCCATTAAACAAATGTAATGGCTTTTTGGAAAGAAACACTGCATGTTTTATACCAAAGGTTTTACATAGAGAACATCTGGGTAGTTCTGGGTGTTTGTATGTAGAGCACATCAGACAGCAACCGTAGTGAGCTCAGCTGGGAGGTTGCCTGGGATGTAGTTGTAGGATATGACAGTTTAGTTGTTATGGAGAATAATTCCTATGAAGTATTGCCATAAACTGAATGTTTGGCACAAACTGCTATATCTTTACTTTACTGTACACCCAAGTCATTCTTCTTATCTGCCCAACAAAGCTCTAAATGATGTTTAAACAACCCAGTGAATGCTGGCACCTCTGAGCTCCACCAAGCACATTAAAGCAAACTTGACAAAATCGTTCCTGTTAGGGGGAAAGGAAGCTTATTCTGTTTTCAGCGAAGCGCTATTGATTCCTGCCGTGGACAATGCAGTGCAAGTGTGTGATGAATGCAATATGTGCAAATGATTTGTGGGACTGGGTTGGAAGTTATCAATGTTACAGTGGTGTTGCTTATTGTTGCTTTGAGGAATGTGAAAATGCAAACCCGATGGAACACATACAATTAGCCTGCAATCAGAGTTTTTTTGGCTACTGGAAGAACCTTAACCTGGTTAAATTAATAAGCCCACTTTTACTTCACAGCACCAGAGGTAATGTATGGTCAGGAAATGTAGAAAAGTCTCTTATTTGGGAGTTGGTTGTTAAATTATTTCTGCAGGTTAACTGAGGAATGCATGGTTCAAATGAGATTAAAGTTGTAATTTCCAGAGTAGTAATGCAGCTTCCCCTTTCAGGATTAAGTAAAAAGTTAAACAAAGTGGGTTAGGCAGTCTTTTGCTGCAGTCCCTTGCAGACAGCAATTCACATTGTGCAGCACTGCTTTAATAGTCCTGCTTGATCTGACATGATTTGTGGTATTTGCTGAGATGAATTTCTGGACAGAGCAGTGTGAGAGGGAATTGCTCCTACCTCTGACTGAAGTGGTATGTCCAAGTCTGTGCGAAGGTCACCGGCAGGGTGAAGTGGGAAGCCTGCATGGCTGCTGTTGCACTACCTAACATCTTAGCTTTTGGCAAGGGGAACCCAGAAATTGGAGTGTTAAATCTCCCTTGTTCAACTGACCCTGGCCAAAATACACGACGAAAACCGGTATTGGTGCATACCAGAGAAAGGGACAGCAGTCCTGGAGATCCTAGGGTGTGGAGGAGTTCTTTGCCAGAAGCTTTCCATCTTTACTCTTTCTCCCCTCCAAACTTAACACTCCCCATAACTACTTATAACAACTGCCTGCAGTTGCAAACTCCTGTTCTATCAGGGGAAGCTAGAATTATGTGTTTAAGGCTGCAAAATTGCTTGATTGCCAGCCACTTAATTGTAGGAAAGTGTAATTCATTCTTCACCCTCTCGCATTTATTCCAAGCCTAACTGACCATGGGGAGCAAGAATATTTCTGTTCCTACATTAGTCTCTCCACTAAGCCATTAGGGTGGCCCTGGTAATTTACTTTCAGTAAACAGAAGGGAGCAACAGGAGGTTCCTCTGCCTTCAGGGGTATAAATATTTCTCAGAAATCAGAGACGGATGGGGTAGAAATGTTAGCAAACTCCTTTCCTCCCTCTGTAGCAATTGCACCACATTGTCATAAATTCTAGGATGGTCCCTTCCAAAATGGGACCATTGAATAGGTGATATCCAGGCAGAACAATGCAATACTGAAGCAGTGCTTTTCCAAAAACAAATTTAATATTGCGAAGTGTTCTGCAAGTCCTGGAACCAAATAACCTTAGTGAGACTTTGATACATGATTGCCAATCTTTGTTTTCCAAGAGTATTTTTCCAGATAGGATGTGGGTTTATGGTTCACTAGACTCCCACCAGGAAGTGGCATTTATATATTGATCCACCTTGGATCAATTTAGAAAACTATACTATATTTAGGTGATTCTGATAGTTCTGTGTCGTTAACCTTTTCAACTGTGCTGTGTACACACATCTATGTGCCTCCCATGATATAATCTCTGTGTCCCACCATTCTTGCACAATGAATCCCTGCTCATCAATGTTAATCCAAAAGCCTAAATGCTATAAACTAAACATTAGCTCTCCAGTCTTCAAAATTCGACTGGGTGAATTACGAGTTTGAGGTGGGCAAGCAGTATGGTATTGAGTTTCAGTGAGCATTGTAGTGCCTGAAGGTACAGATGCTTCTTGGTCAGAAGAAGAACTCTTCCCAAGTTTTCACTGTACTGTTCCAATTCTCATGGTGAAATAGCATGTCTTTTTTTTTTTTTTCCCCTGAAGGAATGCAGAACCAGGAAAGCAAAATTAAAAGATCCATTCAATACCAGGTTACTTCGCATTTGTGGCAGAAGAGGCATTGTAAAGATATGCAAAACTGTTCTGAGGCTTCTCTGAACTCAAAGAAACTTTAGTGAAAAAGTGACAATAAGATGAGTTTTCACAGAAAGGATCATTGGGCACTGGAACAGGCTGCCCAGGGAGGTGGTTGATTCTCCTTCCCTGGAGGTGTTTAAGGCACGGGTAGATGAGGTCCTGAGGGACATGGTTTAGTGTTTGATAGGAATGGTTGGACTCGATGATCTGGTGGGTCTCTTCCAGCCTGGTGATTCTATGATCCTATGATTCTATGAGTTATATTTATTTAGCTGTAGCTTCCTCAAGCAGAACATACCAATGAATAAAAATGGTCTATCAGGTGGCTTCTTGGAAAAAACTAGTTCTAAGAAAGCGTTCAAACAGTGTCCACCCCCTTCCTTGTTTAATGTGAATTACAGCCTTGCACTAATATAGCACCTTTCACCTAAACATGTGCAAAATCACTTTAGAGACTCTGGTAACTGCTGAGGTTACCGTTATTTAGCAATTATTTAGCAGCATAATGCAATAATTTGCAGCAGTTGCTTAGAGGGTGTGAGTAACTCCATTTCCAATGTAAATTATTGTGAGGAATTACAGGAAACCATCAGTTTCAAGCTGGAACTAGATCCAGGCATCAGGACTTTATACCAGTCTTCTTAACAAAGTCAGAAAGGGCTTTTTGTAACAAAGTAGTCAGGATCTTTGTTTTACATTTCATCCTGAAATCAGTGCCTTGAACAGTGTGCACTCTGGCTTTGGAGGATTACCTCAGTGTGGTTCACTGCTTATTCACAATGAAAAAACAACATTGAATTAAAGTCCTTCTCTGCTGCCCCAGGTTAGCATTTTGCATTACATCAGCAACTGTGGTAGCTCTGAGATCAAGTCTCAAAATTAATGTGAAATCTATCTTCCAGTTTTTGGAAGGGGAATCTGTAATACCCATGAAACGCTGAGAACAGTAAACTTGGGGCTTGTGAATTCCTTCACTCCTCTTTAACCTGACTTGCCAGTAATTTGATTAGTGCTAAACAGTCTGCACACAGACTTGCAGAAGTTAAAGTCTGACTGACACAGGATTTGCTTCCAGTGACTTTTCCTCTTTTGCATGTGTGCTGGATCGAGCTGTGCTGTGTTTGGAAGCTGATCAATAATGGTTGCACCATTCTAGCCTTATTTAAACTATGATATAAACAGACATGATCGAAATGGATGCTACCAGATTTTTTCCTACTTTAAAGTTAAGTCAGCTTTTTCTTCCTGCCTTTCTCCCTCCTTTATTTTTCCTTTTTGGTTCCAACAAAATTGTAACCTGGAAGGAAAGCAGTTAGATTTTGTGAAATCCCAGTTCAGTGTAGCATTTGGCTTTAGTAAATGTGGAAACCAAAAATAAACATCTGCTTGGCAACTTCACCAGAAGTTAACTGTAAATGCAGTTTTCATCTTTTCAGTGAATGTGGCATTCAGTGCTGGTTAACATCTATTAAGGAGGTACGGTCCGTTGTTGAGGTTGTAAAGCTTTTTTTTTTTTTTTTTTTTTAATTTTTTCTTTTCTTTTAATTACAATTATGAACCTCCATTGCCTTGGGGAAATCTCCTACCCTAGTTTCTTTCCAGATATAATTTCTCATGTGCCAAAACATGAACTTCCCTTGAAAATTTCAATGTAGTTGGATAGGATATTTGTGAGTTAATATACTTTGGAAAAGAGAAGGTCTTCCATTGATCTGTGCATGACAGCCCTAAAACTTCAACTTGGCCATTTTTTCCCCTCTTTTCTTTAGTCCTCCAGAACTCAATTGTATATGTGTTTTGTTTGCAGGCTGAATTATGAATATTTTAAAGTATTAGATACTGCTTCTTTGGATATTCAGAAAAATACGAAGTTACATTTAGAAGTGAACTAGGAAAAATGTAAGCAGTCACACTCTTTTCTCCAGGAAAGTGAAGTCTGCATGTGACATGGACCCTCCCAGGATGCCAGCCTTGGGCTTCAGTCCTGGAAGATGTCTTTAATAACCTCATCTGGTCAGATTTCTGCTTTTCAGCAAATCTTTTGCAACCTCTGTTGCTACCAGGGCAAACTTGTTTCACTGTGGATCAGGGAATATTGAAGTGCATGCAGATTTGTGGTAGCGTGCTTGTGGGAGCAATATGATGGGGCAACTTGAGGCAGAAATCCATTATTGTTAGAGATGGTGGTTACTTGTAGGATCTCCTAAAATTGAACAGTCCTATTACTCGGAACTTCAGTAATGCTGTTTGAAAAACTTTTGTGAATGGAGGTTTTTTTGGTAGATTTCTGATGTATGCCAGTGAATTGGCCATTCCTGATTTCTGCAGCTCTCCCTGCTTTTCCATGTTTCCAAGATTCACTGCCTCAATGTAAAAATCAGTAACCAGATTGCTAGATTGTGTTTTTAAATGCTCTTGGAAATTGAATCTATTTTAAACCAGATGAATGCTTTTTAAAAAATTTATTTATTATTCCTTGTGGTAAGTCAATCCTGAAATGACTAATACAGAGCTGTAAGATCCGTCTGGTACTAAGGGTGACTTGAGGTCAGGATAGTCAGCATTAAAAGAAGAAAGGTCTGCCAGGTTAATTTGTCAGAGGATGCATGGTGCATGCTAGGCTTCATATACACAGCTGAGGATAGCAGGTACCAAATAACAAAGGGCTGTACATTTTCCAATAAGGCAGTAGTTACTCAGGAAATGTGCTCACAAATCCTGTTAACAGGCACTGTATGAGGGTGAGGAGAGAAGTTGAGGAAGGGTGTTGTACATGTTCCTTCTGGCACCCACTTCGTCTGTCTGCAGCGTAAATGTGTTCATCTGATGCCTTATACTGCTCACTAAAACTTGGTTCCACAGACAGTAAAGGGGTAACTAGAATGAAGATACAACCCCCTTGCCTAGTGTTTGTGATTAGTTAATTCCTCTTCACTTGATGAATCATCATTTGTGATAAAACAATGACTATGTCCAGCAGAACCAGAAAAGGAAAACTCAACCCTGGTTCTCCAAGAAGCACTGGTGCATTGTGTCTCAGCTTATGCAAAGAGAACTTTTATGTGACGTATGTCACATGGACTTGGGACTTTTAGTGCATTGGTGTAAAAGTGAGTTTCTTTCCAGGTAGTGAGTGATAGAGCGGCAGTAAATCAGTTTTGGTGTTTAGAACTATTATCTCTTTTATGTGATACATTGGGAAGAAGAGAATGAAGCAGATAGGCACAGATGTTTGCAGCTGTAAAAGATACCCCTGTGTCTTAAAAGCAAATGAACTTGAAAGGTGCATCACGGCATGTGCATCTTCACCCTTTGTGTGCAGCTGCTGGCTCACAACAACAACAACAACAAGTGTTTTGTCTTTGGTAACTTCCATAACATGAACAAATGTGGAGTGGAACAAAGTAATGAGCACAAGCCCCGACATTTAAATCAACAGAGTCTCACTGGGTGCAGATGGCACTGGTTACTGCTTTGAGCAACTCCCCTGATTACCGCATAGTTTGACAACATATCAAACAATAGAGCTGGGCTGTTGATAAATAATTAATAAGAATTTTGTTGCATGTTTACCTTCCAGCAGTATCACCATGGAGATGATCTGGCTTTTAGGATTTGAAAAGTAACAATCTCGGAAACAATGGCATTGTGTCAACCTTACTCTTTCTCTGGAAGAGAGAGCCCTCTCGGAGATGTGTTAGCAAAATGCACAATGCCAAGCACTAATTTTGCTTAATCTCACAGTGGCCTTTTGTCGAGCTTTTCAGTGAGTGCTTGAAATGTTTTCTGTGACTATACAGAAGCTTGTTCTTAGAATTGCATATCCTGCATTATGCTCTTTATTACTGCTTTTAGCCTGGGATTAAAGTCTCAGGATAGCTTTTTTTTCACCCAGCAAATGGACACAGCAAAGATACACTCATCTGGGAAGAGGCTTAGAAGGAGAAGTTGGCATGACAATACCTTTGAAGAACACTTCGGATGCTTGACTTCTGTCTAGGGATATCTGTATACGGCTCCTTCTTCCCACCTGGAAGGTCCAGAGGCCAGATAGCCAATTATTCAGCCCGTCCCCTGCCTTTCCTTTCTATCCTTTGTGCCATCTGTGGAAGCGCCATTCAATGCAAGTGCATTATCAGCATACCCCTCTTATCATTTGATTGCAGCAACCTCAGGGACCACCCAATTTGATAGTTTTGTTTCTCTTCCTCTTATGTTGGTGATGTCTGGGCCAGGAGCCATAGGCAAAGACGCCTCTGGAAAAAAAGCGTAATATGGTGCCAGACTTTATTCTTTCTTGCTTAGCTCCATGTAGCTGGAGAAAGAACAATGTGCCTTTTCTTTCCCCACCCCCAAACATCCTCTGCTCTCCCTTTCTCTTCCCCCACGGTTGATCAACCTATTCTTTACCTCCCGCTCCTGCCCTGTTGGCACTTGGTACATTGCACTTCCCACCTCCAGCTCTCAAAGAAAGGAAGCAGAGCTGTGAAACCAGCTGGGCTCACCCATTTCCCATTGCTGGGTGGGGATGGCCTTAGTTCACAGTTTTCGGAAAGGAGAGGTTTGTGTGTATTTAACCTTCCCCTCCTTCTTCATCTAAAGAAAAATGTTTTTATTAATTTTCTTTAAGTTACATTTCTGACATATCTCTTGGTGGCAGTAAGCTGGTTTCTCTTCCTTGGAGCACTGCACTCTCTGTACCGATGTCATTTTCCTGGCTGTCCACAATAGTATTATTGCAAGAGCCCACTGGAATTTGCTCGAGCACGAGTGGTATGCACAAGTGCTGAAACCCAGCTTAAAAGTCACAGCCCCCGCAGTGGAAAAAAAAGCAGTTTGTCCATATCTCACCACAGTCCTAAAAATAGCCTTGATAGATAATGAAGAGTGGAAGATTGTTTTCAATGGGACTGAATGTACTATATGCAGAAATTGCTGGGGAAGGCTCAGTGGTTTGTTGTTCAGGTGGTCAGACTTGCTTACAACACTCGCTGACTTAAAACTCTGTGACTTTTGGCACTGTAGCTAGTTCTGCCTTTGTGTTTCACATGTCTCATCTGAAAATGAGGCAAACGTAGGTTCATTAGATTAAAATATGTGCATGAGCTAACTTCCTGAAATTGAAAAAAAAGCCTTACAGTTTGAACATATAGCTTTGTTGCTCATCCCATAAATGATGATGCCAGCAGTGACTCAGCAAACACGGATTTGATATGGAAATAGGCACCTATTGTCTGACATGCCCCTTTCCAGATGTTTAAACTTTCAGATATTTTTCTGTATGTGACGGTCTTGATCTGCCTCTGTAAAGAGAAAATTCCACCCATTTTGTTCAACCCAGCAGCCGAGAATCTCATAAAGAAGAGATTTCTCTTACAGATAGGACTGAATGTACAGAAACCTTTGCAACTGTCATCTTTTTGAAGTATTTATAGTTCAACTAATGTTACTTGTACCAAAAAAAGCAAAGAAGCATTAAATGTGTTGGAAAATACTAATAATCTCCTTACACCAGTTCAGAGAGTGAGTATAAATCCTCTTTCCAGCAAACGGAGACAGGTAATTTATTGCAGGCTTGAAGAGAGCAGCTTATTTCTCCGTGCTTCCTGCCCAGCAAACTCTGCAAGCTGACTCACAGAGGGATGAGAAGCCAAAAGCAATGCTCCCTCTTTCCTATCTGCTTATGGAAGACAGAGCAATGGTGGAGCAGAGGCTGTGCTCATGCAGAGCTGTGTGGAAATGCCTGGTCGTATTAGAGATTTACAATCCCCTGCTCTCTCTCCCCTGTGCCATACGATTTGGTAGAGGGTATTCTCTGTACCAGCCTCTGAGCAGAGGCTGGTACCAGAACTGGCATCTCTGGTGCTTCCTTCTGCCTCTCAAAACCCATGTGTGGGACCATGTTGCCATCAGAGCTGCAGGAGAGATATCAAGGATTTTACTGGTGCATACAGCCAATATTGTTCCCCAGAGGGAGCATCACATGGCCTGGTTTTGAGCTATGACCTTGGTGCTTATGCATATATTTAACTTTGCATGTGGAGCTAGCCCACAAAAGTCAATGGTCTGCTCACATATGTGAAGTGAGACATGTGCTAAAGTGTTTTGCCAGATTGGATACTGTGTCTACAGGGGCTTTGGGTGAACTTGAACCTGGTTTGTTGGGGTGAGAGGCTTTGGATTTCATTATTAAGAATCTGATATGTTATTCTGTCGGAGTGCAAGGTCTTGGAGTTACCTGAAATTCTCATTAGAACAAGAAGCTAGGAAAAATAGAAATTCCTCTACTAGTAAAGTTACTAAAAATACTATAATTAAATTATCTAAGTCTTAAAACCAGTAAAATATATTGAGAGAGTGTAGTAGAGGTATAAGTACAGTGTTTTGAGAGTACCGAAGGGACTAACAGCACATTCTCTGCAGATTTTGTGCTGGAGTATTTGGAGTAGTTAATGTAGCTGATGTAAAGAAGCATGTTGGGTTTGCCCTACTCTTGATTCATAGGCTGTGACCCTTAATAAATTTTGATGTTGCACACAGTGGAGCTGTTGCTATTAGAGAAAGCAAGGAAAGTAAGCAGGCAAGCAAGTAAGAAAAAGACCTAAAGAATGAACAAACAAGTTCTTTCATAAGGTTTTTCTCAATTAAGATTATTTCTTACTAGGTTTAAGTTGTTCATGTTCATCATGTACTGTATCTGGCAGCAGTCCTATAAGTGGGGTTTTGAGAAACGGAGCCAACTCTGTCTGATGTTAAAAGCATAAGCAGACTTTGAAAATGTATTTTCTGGACTGTATTTCTAAGTAAAACAGATTTCATGAAAGAAATTCTGTTGTAGGTAGTATATCTGGAAGAGAAACTTGTTTTACAGCCTGAGACCAGAATATACAGCTAAAGATCTTACTTTACTTGAAGCGGTGAAAACAATTAAATACAAAATAAATACCTAAAATGGGATTACAAATCATAACACTTCCATGAAGCACTGGAAAAAAACCCCAAACACCTGGCCCTCTTTCTTGTTTATGTTGTGGTTTTGGTATCAGTAGACTTAAGCCCGAGTATCCTTGCTGACATGGTTTGAGAAGATTAATGCAGGTGAAAGACTGGCAGAAATCCTTTCCTTAGAGGGGAAGAACTTTAGCGAACGCTGTCCTGCTTCTCCACTAATCCTCCTTCAGGATGCTGCCTCTGACAGTGCCAGTCTGTTGACAGTGATTGCTTGCTGTTTGGCCTTTCAGACTGTATCACCAGCAAGGCTGTGCGCTCTTGATAGTCTTTGAGATGTGAAGCCTGTCTACCTGGGGATTGTGCAGGCCACCAGGGAGATGGTGTGGGGTAAAAAGTATTTATTAAGATACCTTTGAATCTTTCACTTCCCTGAGTCTCTTTTTGAAGGGGCAAATAGCAATGGAACATGGGGGAATGGTTTGAGAAATCATCCTTCAATAATCAGGTTGCTTGTTGAGCAAGGTACCCTTGTGGTATGTTGCACAGTTTGGGAGGGAGAAGCCTGAAGCAGTTTTTGAGATGCTACTGTATTTGTTTCCTTTACGAGTCACCTCGGCTTTCGTTTTCGATTTCCTCGTCTCCTAAAAGCAGATGAATAGTGCTGTTTCACCACTTCCCTCCCCAGATTTAATTAATAAATGGCTGCACTCTGCTTTGAGCATGCTCCTGTGCTGCACAAATAGACAGTGATATTATTTCGCTGGTACGTGTGGATGTCTGAAGCCTTGCTCTAATATAGAGTGTTCGTACTGGCAATGTGCTGTGTCCTGGCTAAAGGATGTTGCCTCTCCCACAGTACTCTTGCTGTTTGTCAGGATTGCAGGGTATGGTCTAAGCGTGGGCAGGTGGATGCTCAGCAGGATCCATTGACACTGCTGGTGTTGAGATAGGTCACATCTGCTGAATGTCTTTGCCTGTTTCTAAATGCTGGTCACTGTGATCTGAAGTAGCTGAGGGAGGGAAGAGAAAGTTTTGAATATTAATAGCTGGGAGATACTTTTGGCATGTGTTCTTTCCTTATGTTGGGATGAGATCTTGCAGCCTGAATGCCACTGACAAAATCCCAAGTACATTGACTGGGCTGCTGTATTCTACCCCTGCAACTAGGAAGGGATGTTTTCAGGAGAGGTGAAGTACCATCTTCAAAATTCAGTTAAACTTCTAGGTATAGCCATTTTAATGAGCTGCAAGCCTATAAGCTCTCTGGTCTTGTTAAAAAATATGTTCCCAGGCAACACATCTGTTTGCGTTTGAAGATTAATCCAAACATGTATTTACAGAGTGCCACCGTGCTTTTCAATCACATTTGCATTTTTGTATCTAAAAATATATGTATTTTCACTTGTGCAGTTATTCCAAGGAGCCATTTGAAGTAATTAGGTGTAGACAAACAAAAGTCCTGTCTGTGAAGCAGAGTCAAGTTAGGAGGTGATTGGTGTGCCCCCTGGGGTGCTGTTTACCAGGCATGAATGGTGAAAAATTTGCTCCCCATTGTATATTTGACAATTAAAGCCTTCTTAAATTCTCCTTTAGAGCCAAGAACAAGGCTATCATTTAATAAAAAATGTTTTCTTACCCATGTCTATATTTATTTGTGGCAGGAATCCACATGATACTTCAAGAGCCACCCACATACTTCTTGTATACAGGGTGTATTTGCACTTGCAGGCCATCCAGTGTAAACATGGGAAGGGGAGAAAATTCCACCTCATCTTCAGTGTTAGTTGCTTTCTTTGTCTCTAGAATTACTTGATATTGATCATTCATTCAATTAAAGTCTGTTGTGTTACCTTTTGTAGAAATATATGCTACGTAGATAAGATCATAGTTATGTTGTTGCTTTTATAATGTCTATACCAAATAATTTGGGTCAAGAGCAAGAAAATAATTGTATGGTTTTTGCCATGCAAATCACTTTGTCCCTTGGGTTCTAGCTTTTCCTCTGCTGTCCCAAAGTGGGGTAAGACTTGAGCATGAGCTTAATTCTAAGCATGTGCTGAAATCTGTCAGAATTTGAGGGATTGGGACATGTACTTAATGCTTTTTTGAACAATGTTGCTTTTCAGGGTTGAAGACTTTGTAGGAAACCTGGTCTTTTAAACTAGCTTCTGTTTATGTATATTTCAATTTTATAATATTGTAAGTTTTCCCCTTCTTTCTTCAATATCCTTGATGCTACATCATATAATGAAAACAATACTAGTCGTGCCACTTGCAATTACTTAAGTAGGCAGTGAAATTGTTTTTTTTCCGAAGGAGCTAGGGCAATCATAAAAACCAGAGGTTTACAAATGTTTTCCCAGGAGAGAGGTCTACAGTAGCTGACTGCATAGAATGACGAAAGTGTTGCTTACCCATAAAAGGGTGGTCATCTCAGCAGGTCAGTGATGTTTTTCAAAGACTTATTGTTGATTTTAAAGTAGCTGGTAATTTATTCCTTGAACTCTGGCTTACAAAAATAAAGCAGGGTAAATATTGAGTATAATAAAGACCATGCTGCCATTCAGTGTGCACGGTGTCCGTGCCTTCCCTCTCCCACCAGCTTCTCTTCATTGTTGGCTTCTGCATTTCTTGCAGGGCATGAGCTGACCTTTGTGATTTTTCATGTCGTTCAGATAAGCCCTTTTTTTCACAGGCAACACACATACACACACACACACTCACAAGGGCTGTTATAATTTGCAAGTTCAGCTATCACTTCCTCTGTTCCCACCCTGCCTTTTGGAAAGATACCCAGTCACACGATGTGCTTGAAAAAGGGTTGCTGATTGAGGAAGGATGCAGGAAGGATATGGTTTTACAGTGATTGTATAAGTGCTGTGTAGGACCTGAAAGCCTTGGGTTTACATGAGGACGAGTTTAGATGTGGATTTCGAAGATCTATTTCTTCTGAGTTTTTAAATCAGTCATAATTCCTGAGCAAAGTGCCCACGTTAAAGAATCATGGAGCAACCTGTATTAATGTGATCCTTTATGTATTAACATGGACAAATAAGAATTTGTAATAGGCCCTGTGGATTCCCTACCTCTGCTTCATCAGAGATCTTGGCCTTATTTCAGAGAGATGGTCTCCAAAGCTGGTGTTTGAAATTGTCTAATCATGTCTAAGCATATATACTCCCTACCAAAATCTTTTGGGAGTTTTGCCATTTGCCTGAGATGGAAAATACTTAGGCTAACACAGAGATCTAAAAGATGCTGTGTTCCCTGTCAGTGAAGTCCTCACTCCTGAAGACCCTAAAACTTCATGTCACCCCTTGCTGTGGTGAGAGTGTATTTATTGCTATAAAATGAAGGAGCTGGGGCATGGAGGTTTGTATTTTAAAGCTTTTCTTTGGTCATTCCACATTCTACCAACATCTAACATCTGTATTTATTTTGTTGAACTCTTCTTAATGTATTCTATGCATCTGTTCAGTTCCAAGAATAATGCTTGATTTCCTGAATTTATAGGTTGCAATAAAATCCATTCGTAAGGACAAAATTAAGGATGAACAGGATATGGTTCACATCAGACGGGAGATTGAGATCATGTCATCCCTCAGCCACCCTCATATCATCACCATATATGAAGGTTAGTGAATGCGATTATCTTCCCTGACTGCTCTGTTACGTTCTTGCAGACTTGATATTCATGTTTCTTGAGATCATGCATCAAACAACCCCCTACCCCTAGCAGAAAACATCCCTTACCAAAGAAACTGTTTTGAGTACTACCTTCCTTCTGAACCACCAGTGTTTCACAGATGTGTAACCCTTTGCCTGGGGGAGCTTCTTCATGTGTGACTTGAGCGCTCTGTCCGTGGCAGGTGGGAAGTCATTGCATGTATCACCTCATCTCCTTGCTCCCATTGGACAATTTGATTTAATTTCTCACTCACTCATGCACCAGCCTCGTAACTACTTATGTCTCGAGTGCCTAAACCAGTCCTTGTGTGCTTTATTTTCCCTGGACTGCATGAGACCAGTCTTTTCTGCTCTAGGGCATTGGTCCTCCTTTGCCTAGAAGTTAGTCCTTCTGGTTCTGTCATCACTGCTTTTTAACTCTGAATCTGAGTTTTAACTCTGAATCTGAGATTCAGATCTGAATCTTCCTATCCACCTCTGCACACTTTCCTGTCAGTCTGACTTGTTCCTGTTTTCTCATCTTGAATTCCCCCTCTAACTCCTTTCTTCCTGGGACACAGCTGGGAAGCCTTGCTAATTCCTGTCTCCAGGAGCTGGTCCTACAGCAAGGAGCAGGAAGCCGGGGACATTCCTCTCTGATTTGTCTGTTTGTTTGTTTATATATTTATAGAGTGTCATTCTGTAGTAAAATCCTCTCCTCCTTCCTTCCTTCCTTCCTCAAGTAACATCACAGCTCTTGCTGGAATGTTTGGGCTGGGTACGTGCTAAAATTCACCATCTGAAATATCTGCTGCTGCAAGGAGGGCGGCTGCATGGCAGACCTGAGGTGTGATTTTCAGATGTTCAGGGGGACCTGGGTCAGGCAGCCTTGTCCCCAGGGATCACCTCTTTCCCTTTGTGCAGAACAGGCAGCCCAAATGTAGCTCTTTGTATTTACATACCAGCAAGGTAAACGCGCAAGGTGATGATATGTATATGGCAGCTCTGCTCTGAGAGTTGATACGACTGATTAAAACGAGCTGGCTTGGAGTACTGTTACAGTATCGCATATTGAGTTATTCAAAAGCATGTTCTTGTACTTGAAAAGAGATGAATATCTGTCTTTTTATTGAATAAACTCATAACAGGATCTGGGAACAGAAAAGGGGAGGGATGCTGTGTCAGCATGTGGGTTGCAAATGGAACAAAAGTTATTTCACGGGAACTCAGAAAGAAAAAAGGTTGTGTGCTGCAGTCCTTTGACTAATTGCCCTTCTTATCCTTACTTTAAATAGTTTTTACTGAGTTAAAACACTTGTGAAAGTTACAAAGATTACAGTATTTTTAAGAAGCAGACAATAAAGTCCTGTGGGAGCAAAACTTTCCTTCTGGCCCCAGGGAAGGAGGAGCAGTGCTTCAGCAGAACCAGTCAAGCTCCACAGTTGAGGGCTCATGCTGTCTGCAGGAGGGCGAGTGCCTATAGCAGGTGATGTTGTGGTCCTCTTGTGGTCCATGAGCCAGCAGCAATGCTTTGCGTCAACAAATCTGGAGGCGTTTTTTTCTCACATTTCTGGGAAGTTTTCCATTCTGTTACTGAGTTGTATCCTTTTCACTTTCTAGAAAGCAAAGCAACCTTTCATGACTTATGTTCAGTTCCTGGCCTGAAGGGATGAGCAGTGGAAATCAACTTCTTGGTTGGACTGTATTCCATTGGAAGGAGTTACATAGAACAGAGCTATGGCAGCTATACAGCTCATCCAGCCTTTCCAAGCAGTTAGAGTTAGATATTTTGCCTTTAGCAGCCAATGCTGTAATTTAGAAATTGTAGCACTGAGAAGATGTGTGGTTGCACAGCTGAATTCAGAGAAGTTACATACTGCGTGGAGATAAAGGTGTGAGCTCAGGGGTACTTAAGTGTGTGCTTCTTTTAAGCTGAAGAGTATTTGTAGTGAAGTTAAGGGACTATATCTAGGACTGAAGTATTTGTATCCTTTTGAAGTTGAATTTTAAACATATGGCTATTCTTCTTGAGTTATGCACAAAGAGTGATGTAATATTGCTATCCTTTGACATAAAATGTTGAACTCATCCAGTCCTCAGGGATGAGCTTAATCTCACCAAATTTAAGTCATCCAAAACTTAGGCAGTTTGTGTGCACTAGAAGTCTCATTTACCTCTCTACTTAGGAGAGATCAGGATCTACACAGAGTGGTTTGTTCTCTCCTGGGGGAGATTTTTCAGATGGGTGAGATAAATGACATGCTGGAGGCTCCTGTTGGCTATAGATGGAGTCTAACTGACTGGCTTGGATCAGATGCCTAACTTCTAAACTGAAGCCAACCCACGGGTATTTTTCTCCTCTCTCACTGATTTTTCCTCCGGGTTTTCAGACTGCCACTGCACTTCTGACAACACTTTCTGTAGGTGCCAGGTTGCACAGATCTACCTAGGATGGACAGTGCTATATCTCCTTGCAGTATCTTTGAAAGTTCTTTCTATTGCTTTTTCAAACATGTGTTTTCCTTAAGTAGGATCCTTGTTTAGGTATCCTTTTGACCTGCCTGCTTAAAAGCAATTAACCTCTGAATTTGTCAACTTGATGTAAACACAAGCTTATCTTATTTTTTTGATACTGAGCAAATTCAGATGTGTGCAAACAAAGCTTTGTGGTTTAGAGATATACTTTTTGTAACCTAATCAAAAGGCATGTACCTTGCCCATTAGTAAGAGTGCAGACTTGCAGTTGTGACGCCGAAGAAATTCCATCCTCTCAGCAGGGCTCTAATTGGCAATCTGTTGAGCACGGCTGTGAGGGAAATGCTCTTTCAAGTGAGTTTAAACTCCTTGAAAGGGGCTGGATAAATGAAGCTGGCTTTGCTAGCAGTGTTCCGATTTCAGCACATAAATTTTAATTTATAGAATAATGCCTCTGTCCATTCATCTCTTGCCTCCTGCGCTCCCCCCGCCCTTCCCTTGCCCTATTTCTTTTTTGCCTTGAAAACTCCAGAATACGATAATAAAGCCTTTGAGAACTAACATATTTTTCCAAGAGTAGCCTGAGTGCAAAATCTATCTCATCTGGCAATACTTTATAAAAGTTAAACCAGGGGAAAAGCATCCAGCTTGATTCTGCATACATTCAAACATGTGTCGGACCAAGCATGACAGTGAAGTTATATTTGGTATGTTCAGGAGTGAGCCCTTGAGTCTTTGTATCATGAAGTGCAGTGCCTGTATGAGTGTTTCTGTGCTGGAAAAGTTGTCCTTGGTCAGTATAACCACGCAGAAGAGTTCACCCATTTGCAAAATGTGCTTGAAACTGAACAGATTATTAGAAAAAACACATTTGTGGAAATAGTTTAACAAAGGTATTCTATGAAGAAAGACTATTAGGATCTCAGTTCGGTGCCTGTGGAACATGATGGCATTAATGTGAGCAAGTAACTGAAGGAAAGCATGTGCTCAAGTGCTTTGCTGGATTGAGGCCAGGGTGCTTAGAACAGTGCTGGACCCTTCACAGCAACAAGGCACAAAAATGGATTTCCCATTTAAGAGGCACTTAGATTTTTTTTTTTTTTTCTTTTAGAGTGCATTTTTGTACTCTTAAGAAAATGCACAGATTCTCCATCATGTATCTACCAGTCCACGATGACTTGAGCAGGGTTGCATGCTTTGGTTAATCAGGGAACTGATTCAGCTCTTCTGTACTTTCAAGTCCCAAAGACAATGGAGGAAAATCTGACAGTGTGTACTGGTACTGGCATAGTGTTTCATGGTTACTGACATGATTTGACAGTGTGTGTCAGACTTCATGCAACAAAAAGCAAATGCATGCTTGGTGTTTCAGATGCACATAGGCCTGTCTCCAGTGTGGGGCTCCATGAATTGTGTCAGTCAAGTCACTGTGTCGTCAGTGAAAGCAGCTGCCTGGGTGGCAGCTGGCAAGGTGTGTGGCTGCGAGCCATTGCTGACGAACTGTGTCCTTCCAGGAGCACCGGCTCAGGCAAGCGCTCATGCCATCGGCTTCAGTGTGCACCCCTGGATGGGGCAGGTAGCTGGGGACCAAGGTGGCAGCTTACACCCTTGACAGGTGTGTGCAAGTGCAAAGCAGTTACGTGTCTCGGGCTGACAGTGATCATAGAATCATAGAATCAACATGTTGGAAGAGATCCACCGGATTGTTGAGTCCAACCATTCCTATCAAACACTAAACCATGATTCTCAGCACCTCATCCACCTGTGCTTTAAACACCTCCAGGGAAGGTGACTCAACCACCTCCCTGGGCAGCCTGTTCCAGTGACGGGGAGGAGTCCCAGCCTCTGTCCCAGCCTCCGCTATGTCCTGGTTTTCAGATGTAACCAAAACAAACTTTAGTGTGTAATGACTTCATCTCTTTGGTGCAAAACACCTGAAAAAGTCAAAACATCACGTGGATAACTGGGCTGTAAACAAGAATGATGAAAATTGGAAAGCTGGAATGATTTTTTTTCCTCTTGGATTCAGCCAAGACAAAGTACTTCAGCAGCGACACTATGTAGCCACATTTCTAATTGGTTTCCTCTAATTATGTAGGCTTTTGACCTTCAAGTACTTTATTCCCATTGTACTCAGTTGATAACATCCAAGAACATAAAGTAATTTTTAAGTGTCTGGCAATAGTAATGAAACAAGTGTAAACATAACTTAACACTTTAGCTACCCTACCCTACCTTTATGAATTTCTTGTCATTCAGGGTGATCACCTAAACAAAGCTTTGTTGGACAGGACATGAACTCAAACTTGTGAGATGACTGGCTGGTCCAGTTCAGATGTCAAATTGATTGCAAGCAACAGTGTCATTTGTTTCCATCTTTTCATTTACATAGTACTCCCACTGCAATGTAAATGTTTGCCTGTCTGAAGTTCCTCAGTAGTTTGTAATCACAATTTTAAAAAAAGAGGGAATTAGCTTTTGTATTGTCTGCTGAAACAAAAGACAATTAGTGTAACTTGTTATTGTTGCTGAATTAGCAATTCATTTTAACTTCATTTTTCAAGACTAGACCATCAAAATCTGCATAACCTCAGTCTCATTCTCTGCGAAACATCAGCAGGGATAATGATCCTTGTTCTGATTTAATCTCACTGGGGAGTAAATTCTAGCATGCTGTCAGATTTAAAATTATTATTGCAGGATCTTAATTACATTCCTTTAATTTAAGAAGAGATGCAATTCAGTTGAATGAGACCATAATTCAGAAGAATAATTTAACACAAATTTAACTTTAGAACACATACTTTGTTTCCCTATCTTTAGTTAAATTGAAAATATGCATAAATTTATGCATATGTATACAGGTGGGTTTATACATTGGACCTTGGATATTTTCATGCCTGCTGTATACTCAATAATAGTAGTAGTAGTAACAACAGCAACAACAACAATAATAATAAATGCAAAAGGGCTTTATAGCTTTCAAACCAGCCAAGAACACAAAAGATCCATTGGGGTGAATTTCTAAGATAAAAACAGTTTTCAGTATTCACATGTCTGTTTGAAGAATAATTTGAGCCTTATTAAACAAGTGAGGTAATTGGGTCATACAAGACTTTTCTGAATGAAAAGGTTATTCTAGTCTGCATCTCCAAAATTAAAAACAAACTCACTTGCTCTTTTGATTTGGCTGACCTTTAATAAAAGAACGTTTTGTAGCAGTGGAAAGGTACTTCTGTCTGTGGTTGTTAAGAGAGTAATAAAAATACCGCTGAATGGAAAGACACCAGATGGAAGGAATGTCAACATACTGGAACTAATTTAGGAGATTGCTCTGATAGAAGCAAAGGCATGAGGAGAATTCAAATGGTTCCAGTGCGAAGAGATTGGCTGCCCCTCTTAAACTAACAAACTAAAATCCTTACCCCAGGGTTACATGTAAACCAAATGGAATCAGCCCACAAGGAGGTAGCCCATTAAGGGGGAAGGAGGATTCTAACCCCCTCAGCACTCATGTATACATGCATGGAGGAAGGGCAGAAATGTTCTGCTTTGTTTTCCTTTTTATGTTTGGTAGTAAATAAGTCCAAAGCAAACTGCCCTAATACAAAGGTGGACAAGGTACTATTAACTCTTTCAGACTGATGTTTGCAAAAACCATGGCTGTGTGGGCTTTTGATGCTTTTAGGATGACATACATCTTAGCATTTAAGAGGGATAGTGAGTGTGATCATCCAGTGTTAAACTTGTTCTGCGGAATTTGAGTGGAGGTGACTTCAACCTAGCTAAAGGAAAGAACTTAGCAGTAGGGTTGAAAACAGTGCTGATCAGCATGAGGTCCCTGTGCAACTAGTGCCATTTGGAAAATGGAAAGCGGAAAGCTGTAGGTAGAAGCTGAGTTCATAATTTCACTGCCTTTAAATATAAATAACTGGAGGGGTTATATCCAAGAATTATTGCCGCAGTAGAACAGCCTGTGAGAGAGACAGATTGTTGATGTTACAAAACGTACTTTGTCTCAGATATGTCTTTGGTAGTGAGAAGTGAAGTTCTTTCCCAGTTTCACATTTATATTCTTCAGTGAGCTCTGAAACCAGCGGATTTGGTTTCAATTATCAGCCTAGAAGTATAGAATTTACTTTCTGTCATCTGAAAAAAAAACCCCAAACACGTAAGAGTTAAGTGGGAAGTGTAAAGAAAAGCTGCAAGGGTTCTTTTTTTGACCACTGTATCTTAAGCATCATTTACTGCTTGGGTAGAGTGCTACTAACATTCTTGGGGTGAACAGATGTGTAGCCCTCTGGGAAATGGTGCTTCTCCACGTTGGCTTCTCCACAACCCACGTTTTAGTATGTTGACACAGTACTGTTGCTCATCTGCTGGGGATAACATCACATTGTTCCTTGCACCGTGTGGTACCTCCTGTGCCTGCTCCCTGGTTCCCATTGTGCTCTCACAGTGCTGTCCCTCCCTCCTCCCCTATGGCCAGGTGGAAGTGTAGGTGCTTCAGAAGTCAATCCTTCATCCTGCAGAGCCTGTCTGCCACAGAGCGCTTACATTTTGCAATCACTACCTTGCACTGCTTGATCACTAAGGCTGAGACAGTGCAACTGCCCTCCCACCACACCAAGGTCTTGCTGCAGCTCTCTCAGTTTAACTCAGCTTGCAGAGTGGTGGCAATAAACACAGTGGCTCAGAAGTAAATGACACAGCTTGCAGCAAGTGTTTCTCCTGCTGCTCTCTCCTCTAATAGAGTAGCTCATGCCTTGTCACTAAGCAACCCCCATCTCTTGATTTGTGATTGACAGACCGTCTCCCCTGCTACCATGTCTGGGTGTTAATATTGACAGTTCCCTGCTTATCTTATTTGGCCAGCTGTTTGCAGACTATCAATGGTTTGAAAGAAGCAACAGCAGCTCCACCTTTCTTACACATGACCTCCCTCCTTCCCTTGACCTTGGTCATAGTTGATGAGCAGGCTTGTGTGATGTGGCCATCTCATCAGTAGCAACCTGCAGGGTGTTCCTGGGGTACAGTATCCTGCTGGATCTGTGCTTCTCTGTCAGCAGTAGCTGCAGCCAGGGTTCAGGCACGCGTCTAGGCGGGGGTGAGTTTCGGAATGAATATGCAGTAGCATGGCAGGTAATAAATCATCCACAACAAAAACAAAAAGTGAACCAAACAGTCCCAGAAGCTATATGTAGGCAATCCGTCAGTCATCAGCCCGCAGGTTATGACCCAGGTGTTAACAGGGCAGTATATTTATTACCTCATTATTATTTGCAGTAAGCCAATCGAACCTTTAATTAATGCCCTTCTCTCTTCCCTCAGCCGTTAGCGACAATGCTTTTTTGGAGAGTATGTTAATAAAACTACACAGTGAGCTCAGAAGGGAAAATCAGAAGTCTCTCAATGAAGCCTGCCTGGCATACCAACTACCTCTGTGAAAATTCATGGTGTACATGGCTGATGGTCCGAGACTTGCCAGAGTGCCACTTTGCTGCATGCATGATAGTTTTGACCACTGAATTCCTCTGTAAGATTGTGTTTGTGTATAGACATAAATTGTACTGCTTTTCCATTCCTGCCTTCTTCAGTGGCAACTCTCGTTCAAGGCTTTTTGTCTGCTGTTCAGTTCTTTCTCTGCAGGAAAGTAGCTGTAACCCTCACATGAGGTTCAGCTGATAGGATGGGGGTGCTCTGAAACCAAATGATGCAGTTGTAGAAAAATACCTCCCACCTTCCTGGAAAAAAAAATGATTCTCCATTCACCTCTGCTCCTTGATGAAGAGATAAACTCACATTTAATTCTCTAATTGTCCAGCTGTGATGGTGCTGAGGAGGCCTCTGTAATGTCATCTGAGTCCAAGGGTAGTGTCCTTCTTACAATGGTTCCTCATGAAGAAAAAGAATGTTCCAATTTGTCCTGAGTATGGTGGTTAACTGAAATCTCAATCTAAGTTGCTGGAAATCTTCAGTTCTCATTGATTCTGGTGTGAGTTTGTGACAGAAATTTATAATTTGGAACAATGATTTATAGTTTACTAAATTAAATTTTTAAGGTATTATCTTTGTTTCCTAGAAGGCATAAGAGAAAATTTGAAATGGAAAGTTCTTTTAATTACACATTCCTCCAAGCCAAGTGCTTTCTGCTTCATTCCTGTTGAAATGTAGGAGAATATGTTTGGATCGGGACTTGTATTAATATGGTAAATTTTAGCTCAGAATAATCAGATTTTGAAATTTAGAACTTCAGAACATAAAGGATGATTTGAGAGAACTCTCATGACTGAGTGATGAAGGCAAGACTTTAATAAAAACACTGTCTGGAAGAGTGCTTTATCGTAGCAAGGCTGTTGTTGATGTTATTGTCATCACCCACGCTGAACACCTGGTGGGGCATCAGCGGTAAGAGGGGTGGGGTGGGAAGAGCTGAGGGCTCCTTTGCCCCCATCTGCAACCCTCTGGTGAGGCAAACGTGCCCCTGAGCTGAGGGTGGTCCTTGACTGGTAGTGGTTGGAGCCTGTACTCCCAGAAGAGTCCACTGAGGTCAGTGGTGCCATGTGGTGACTTCACCTATATATGCCTGACATAATAACCCCTAAGTCATTGAATCAGCTTGGGGGTTCCTGGGGAAAGGGGATTGAGGGTTTTTGTTTGTTTGGCTTTTTTTTTTTTTTTTTAATCAAATAAATAAAAGCAAGTGATTTGTCTCATCTTACTGAAATGATTTCTTGTTGTCTTCTGAAACAACCCTGTATCTAATAAGCCTTTTTCAGCTTGGAAAACAAATGTGTGCATTGCTGCTTTATTGGTAACACATCCCAGCAGTTCCCTATATGACACAAGGCATGTTCAGTTTTTCCCAGACAATATCAGTCTGTCATTTGTGGAGAGGATGTTGTAAGTATAATCCATCCAGAGACAGCTCTTCCAGTTTCCGAAGTTTATTGCTAATGAGGATGCACATAGGATGTAATCACTGGCAGGAGCCTCTGCTTCGGGGTGCAGTGAGGCCAACAGACAAGTAAGCGGCCAATTTTATCTGGCTGTTTGCTCTCTCTTTTATCAGAGCTGTTTGGCTGGAGTTCAGGAGTGTTAGAGGGAACTGCAGAGGCTTTGGCTTGTGGAGTTGAATGACAAGGTGTGATAGGACATGAGACAAAGGCTAAGAGCAGCAAATGTCTGCATGAGAGAGGCAGCTTCACATTTTGCTGCAAAAGCTGAAGTTTTTGTGTCTTGTTTTTTTTTTAAATACCACTTCAAGACTACTGGCTGAGCTTTGCTAAAGATATATAGGAAGGCATCATTCCAATAGCGCTGGTCAAAACTAGCATCTGTTTATAATAACCTCTGTAACCTCATTAATTTGCGGATGCTTTGCTGCCAGTATGACCTGGCCTCAGCAGGCTGCTGCCACAGATAAAAAGAGAAGGAAAATCACCATGTTTTAGTATGAACAATGGTTATTTATGGCAGGTGCAAACAGTTTCCAGTGGGCTGCAGTAGATTTGCAGTGTCAGAAGTGAAAAAATATTCAGCAGCCAGGGCATTGTGGCAATTCAAGACTACTCACTGCCTGCTTTATTAGGTTAAGTCTTCAGTTATCTGCAAATCCCAGCACGTGGCAGAGAGTACCATCAGCCTCAAGGAACAGTCAAGTTGTGATGTGTATTACATGAACGTTCTTTGCATTACTTAAGTGGGAGATGCACATTGCTGCTGTCTCTGTGCAAATGGTGAAGGATATATCTACAGCATGTGGTGGGACATGCGGTGGAGGCAGGAGATAAGTAAGACTGAGGATGGGTTGGGTGCATGAGACGGGGTGCAGAGACATACAAGACATGTGCAGCTCTGGAGATGTTGCAGCCACTGCGTGCTTAGGTGTCTGTGCCTGATATACTGGTGCACAGATTTGGGTTGGAAGAGGATGCATACGTCTACTGACTTGTTGGATTTTGATGGCAGACAGAAGATGACTCGAGTCATTATACACCAAATAGCAGTCCTGTGTTAGTCACTGAAGACAAGGTTTATTATGCTTTCTATTTACCCTTTCCAAATGATGTGATACCTCCAGTTCCTTTCTGTCCTGCACTACTGTTAAGAGACAGCCCCTGTTGGAGCTGGGACTAACATACAGATGTCAGTGGCCCAAGTGTCCCCTGCACCTCACCTCATTAGGATCAAGTTGACACTGCCATACTGTGATCCCATATTGTAGAGGCAAAGACCTGCTTTCATGTAGCCATCTGAAAGTGAAATAGCCTCAACTGCTGCAATCCTCCTCTGGAAAAAATATAGCCTTGGTGCCTGCTTTTTGCAGTGGGGTTGATAGAATACCTTTCCAGGCTGCAGTGATGACAAGGGATGTGTTCAGTGATCCTAAGTCTTCTTCACCCTTTAAAGTGTTAGTTTTTAACTGTGGCATTTTTTTTCCTTTTTATCTTGTGCAGTGTTTGAAAATAAAGATAAGATTGTGATCATCATGGAGTATGCAAGTAAAGGAGAACTGTACGATTACATCAGTGAGAGGCGGCGATTGAGTGAAAGAGAGACAAGACACTTCTTTCGACAAATAGTCTCTGCTGTACATTACTGCCACAAGGTGAGCAAAGTATTTGATATTAAAAAATGCCGTTTGCAGGCTGAGTAGTGATTTCAAAGCGTGTCTGATTCAACAGCATTCATTATTAAATATGACAGCATGTGATATCAGTACAACAGAAGATATTCATTAAAAACACTGCAGTAGTTCGCTGCCTATTTTTGAAGACTGTGTTATGGCAGGTACCAGCCACTCCCTTACGTTGGCCCTACATTGCATTTTTGCTTTGGAAATAGTTCTTCTGACATAAAAAAAACCTATTAACAATGTAAACTATCAAAGGCATCCATAGAACTTTGACAACATTAATATTAATACATTCAAACAAATTACATTTTGCAATTTGAATATGCAATTGAACAACTTCAGAATAGGAAATAAAATATGTAAAAGAAAACAGCTGAGAGAAATGTAGATTGTTCATGTATGAGCTTTAGCATGGCCTCATTCTGGGTAAGCAAAAGTGTCTTTTCCAGCTGTGGCAGGAGCATTAGAAAGATACCCTTTGCTAATGACTTTATCCATCATGGTACCTATTAGAATGACAATTTAAACAATTAAACCCAAGGTAGCTGACTGGCTGTCATCATGGACCTTTAATCTCTGCTTATGAACCAAGTGCATAGAGCCAAAACTTGCATGAGGCTGAAAGCAATAAGTAGCTAACAGATTTTTTTATTTGACTTCACAAACACTTTAATATCCACTTGAATTCTGATAAACAAGGGTGATTTTCAGAGTTCTCCCTGTGCAACTCTGAAAAGCTGCAGCACACTTCCCTGTGCACTTAATTTTTCCCACATTTCTGTAAAGAAGTCTCTGACCTAAACCAAACTTGTTCATTTCCATCCCTAACTTTTACAGTCCTTTAGGATTCTAACTCCTCTGATCCACGTGGCTGCACATTGCAGGAATGAGGACTTTTGTAAGGACTAACGTCATTGACAGAAATTTTTTTCTGGTGCCTGGGAAGAATATATTGCTTTCACACAGTGGGGGCAGGATCTGGTCTGGAATTAAGTTCCAAAAAGACACCCCCAAGCCCCTCACCCCTGTTGCTGTTATAGAGACTTTGTGGGAGGACAGATTCCAGTCATTCTTCCCTTAACCACACACCAAATGACTAATACATTGCCTGTCACTAGTCACTGGGCTGTAAGTGTTATGACAGTGAAATCAGCCCTGAAACGTAGATGCAAAGACCACCCTGCCAGCTCACCTTTAATTTTCCTGATATTTTCTGGTGGTTTTCTCACTGGTTTTTAATTCCTTTTTTTTTCAGAACAGTGTTGTCCACAGGGACCTAAAATTGGAAAACATCCTTCTTGATGACAATTTTAATATTAAGGTAGGATTCTTTTTCTCAGCTTCTCAGAATGGATTTGCATGTTTTGTAACATTTTTGTCCAAGGTATTAGAAGAGCTAGTGTTATGGCAACAGCTACTAAGCAACAGCATCTGGCAAGGGGCTCAGAGGCTTGGAGGCTGAGGGAAGAGCACCACTGGTGACGAGTCATACATGCCAAATGAAACTTCGCATGATCTGGGAAGAAGGTCCTGTCCTGTCCCCCATGGGCCATGATTCCCAAAGCAGCATCTATTTAGTGGTAGGAAACAGCAGAGCGTTTCGTGCGGTTGGGTTTATTGTATGAATGGTATTATTGCTGGCTGCTGGGGTTAGGAAAAAGCTTTCCTGGTCTGCAGGGTTCAAGTGCTTCATAGAGAACACTCTGAATGTCCTTTTGATCATGACTGGAAAATAAGCAAATAGAATTTCAAAATAAACCTAGTAAAGCACATGTGCTTCATTAGGAAATGGCCTTGGAACTCCAGACACAAACGTATACTTTGGATAGTGATGTCAGTGATGTCATTTCCATGTCATTTCTCCCCAGTGAAAGCATGGGAATGACCTTTTTTCCATGCTTCTTTTCTTTATTCCTAAGAGCTGTAGAACAAAGATATATAACGCAGAGATAAGTGTAGTTTCCAGGTAGCTAAACCTTTTTCTCTTTCAACTTTGTTCCTCCCTGAGTAGCTGGATGTGAGGGTGGCGGGGTGCTCTCATCTATGGGTGAACAGAAGGAGGGATGCCAAAGAATTTCTGCCAATGCTTGGGCATCCTTGCTTAATTAACAAACCAATTGAGAAGCTCCCTGTGTAGCCAAGTATCTAAATAGCCTCAATCTTCATTTTGTCTGCTGCAAGGCTGCACGTGCTGCCTTCTGCACTTCGTGCTGGATAGATTGTCTTCATTTTAAGCTGATGTGCAATGGAAATGGAAAGTAACATATGGTAGCTGCCATCTGTGTAATGCTGATGACAGAAGCTAACTTGGATCAACTAGTGGATTAAAGGCACATAAATATGTGGTTTCTAAAAATAGACTTTTACAGAAGGCCCATCCAATGCAATACTTCGATATTTTGCCCTTAACATCCAGTGTTAGTGCGAACCTTCTCACTCCTGTTCCTACAGAGACACTGGCTGCAGCAGCCTGAGCTGTTCTCACCAATGCTGAAAACAAAAAGTAGCCTTTCTAGGACATTGTATACGGAACAGGCTTCCGCAGGCAGGATGACCTTTCTTTCCACATTACAAGCCAAACTATCTTCCCAGCTAATCAGAGAATTCTTGAGAGAAAAGAGGAATTTGGGGAATTTGCTAGCTGTGGTGGCCTGGATCTCTGCACTGTGGTCTTCATATGCAAAACCAATCACTTCCCCAAGCCTCTGGGGAGCAGTGCTTTGTCAAAAGGCTCTGCTTCCTCCCTCTTCTTCTTTATGGGAGTCTAATTGTCCTTTGAGGAAAGCAGGAGATTGGGGCAGGGAAAGGAATAGGTCATGGTGTGTTCACCTCCAGACCATGGAGATGACCCAGGGGCTTCAGAACCACATGCGCATTAGTGACACTGCTGTGGAAGAAATTTGGTTTGCTGCAACTCCCAACATTCCTTCCAATAATTTTGACGTCTTTTTCTCGAAGGCTTTCCTTTGCTGAACTGAGCTGTGTTTAAGCTGCCATGTAGGTATTTTGTGTGTTTCCAGCCGTTCCTCAGTTACTTCTCTGCAAACCTCTGCACGCCCTGAGCAGGCAGGGCAGCCTCAGCCTGAGTGGGTGGCTGCAAGCTTCCCTGTTGTCCCCTGGTAACTGTTTCTGCAAAGCATGAAAAGCAAATTAAAAAAATAGACTTTCCTTAGGATATATTTGGAATCTCATACATCTTACTGTGTTTGAATTTAAGTTACTTAAGAAATGACTTGTGTTGTTTCCCTTTCTCTCCCTGCTCACGTTTTTTATCTCTTGTGACCAAGATCAGCTTTGAATACTTGATGTTGAGTGCACTGCCACCGTTTCCCAAATGCTGAAACTTTAAATGTTACTGTGATTTCTACATTGCTTCCTCAGAATTTTACTTCCCGCTTTTTCTTTGTTTCACTAAATAGTAACCGTTGGCAAGGAGACACATATGGAGCTGTAAATTATTTATTAGGAGTAAATTTATCAGGTCCCCATTCTGAGAGTGTTTATATATGACTTATTCAGGCAGAAAAAGAGAAATATGCAGTTTGGGGTTTGTTTTTAACTGACGGCTTCAAATACATAGTGGAAGGCATTTTCTAGGAATGGAGTGATGGCTTTATCTGTCCTTTCTCATTATTTATATTTCATTCAGTGAATTACGAGGCACTTACAAAATTGTCAGTTTGATTTTAAGCATAAGAAAATTAAAATAATCCCTTTGTTCTTGGGTGCAATGTGCAATTAAATACATGTTTCTGAAGAAGCCAGTGATCTGTATATTATAATATACTCAAACATGTCACATTAATGTGAAGAAAAAAAATCAGATACTGGCCATGTATAACAACTTAAGCAATACTTTGAGAACAGGAAATAAAAGAGGACAAGTAATCCTTTAGAAGTTATTATCCAAAGTAAAAGAGCCCTAAGCCATTTTTACATGATACTACGTTAGCTTGGAAACCGTTCTTAAATTTTAGCTCATTAAATGAAGGTCACAAAGCAGTGTATGGAGACATAATCAACTTTTTTTAAAGAGTTATGTTAGTGAGTAAAAGTCTCTAGAAACGGATACATGTCTTGGAGTACAGCATCTAGGAAACACCAGTGTCTGGAAGCTGACAAAAAAATTACATGATTTGAAGAGTTCTGCTGATCCATAGGCCAGAGGTGGAGAGTGATGAGAGGAAGAAAGTGATCCAATCTGTGGTGTATAATTATGTTTTTCAGGGACTTGGTATGTGCAATAATATTTCTGACAAACTATTACTTAAAAACCCTAAACACCACAAACACATGTGAAAAAATGAGTTTTGAACACTTGTGAGGCTGAACATGCCCAAAGATCCATGGGGTAGATAGAGTTCATCGAACCAAGTGATTAAACAGTGACTTGCCTTGCTTCCCAGATATTCACCCAACTTTCTTGCAGAAACCCTGAGTAGGAATGTTTCTCCTGGGAGCTATCCTGTCAGAAGTGGGACACAATCTTAGAGCTAAACCTCACCAAGGCACTGCAGCCTCCCAGGGCAGAAAAATGTTATTTGCTTTCTTACTTTGTTCATGATAACATATTCAAAAAAATAATTAAAGAAATAATGTAGTGATAAAACTAGGGTTTCTGCGGCGTGTACAGACTTCTCCTTACATTCATGTGCCAGCTGCTAACAGCACAGTTCACCTTAAAATTTACTCCATTCTCCTTTCAGCTGCCCGTACTTGCTGCTTTCTACTCTTCAGCTATGGGTAACTCAGAGCCGTCTCCTCTGCTTGCCCTGGGTTCCTTCGGATGGGTACAGCTGTTCTGCACATCAGCAGAGCAGCCTCTTGCTGGCATTTTCATTCTATCAAGAGGTTATCATTGTGTATAATCCTAATGCAGCTGGAGGTCGGCAGGGTCAGACAGGCAGCAGTGCTAAGGTGACCCCAAGGCACTGAAAGAGATGCCCTGGTGAGTGAGTTAGTCAGTGAGTTAGAAAGCTTTATGGGTGCTAGGTTTTGGCTCATTGTAGGTATGAATTTACTAGAAGAACTAGCAGCAGGGAGGAGGTTTAGCTGCCTTTATTCTCCCATAGCTCCTGCAGTTTGACCTGATGAGGACCACATGTCCTTGAACACCGCAGCTCTCCCCAGTGCCGAAATCCCCCAAAATGCATGCAGGGAGGTGGAGAGAAACTGCTACCTGGTGCAGCAGCCAGGAAATTAGTGCCTTTTGCTGGTCTGTCCAAATACCACTACTCTGCCCCTAGGGACTCCTCTGTCATGCAGCCTGGCACAATGGAGCGGGCCTCCTTTTTCACAGGAGGGCTGTGGCGGCTCCTTGACTGGGAATTGCACCTTAAAGAGATGTCTAGCAGAGGTTGACGTAAACTGTATGATCAACTCCAAAGTGATAGAAGGAGAGAAGAATGCAAGTATAATAGTAACATAATCCTACTAACTGCACTTTCTTTTGCGCCAGTAAGGGAACACCAATGAGACTAACCACTAAAAACCCATGAGGGTTTCAGATATACAGAGTGAGTGTATGTAATTGGGATTTACCTTGCTGGAAGTCTCACCCACTGCACATACATTTCATTTGCTTTAAGGGACCTAATTATTTCTCTGTCTACAGTACAAAGAGATGGATTTTTAAGTGGGATAAACCCGACACTTTCCATGAGTGTGAAATTCATGGAGTTTATCATCCACACTTAAACAATAAATTGCACCTGGTTTATCATAGCTAACAGTAAATATGAAACATACACCTCCTGAGGCAAGGGGAATAAAAACCCACTTCCTCACTCCTCCCAATTTAGGAAGTTTTTTTGACTTGATGCCTTACTTCCATTTAAGTGCCAAGAACATGAAGTAATGTTGGTTTCTATTAATCTTGTTTTGGAGGGCATGACAGTTTTAATGGGAAAGCTGATAAACATCAGTCTGTGAGTATGGGAGTGGACTGTAACATAAATACTCTTTTCCTGAATGGACAAAATGAAAACATGAATGCCCACGTCTGAGAGTTTCTTAATGTGAACAATGGTATGTGTCTCCATATATATATATATTCATGCACATCCGCATACATTTTATACATTCCACGGTATTAAGGGAATGTATTTTCATAAGGAATCACACTGTGAAGTGTTTGTCCTTGTCTTAGCTGCATCCTGAGCTAAAATAAAACTCAATGACGAGCATGAAATTTTAACACTGAAATGATCCCATTCTTCCCCTGATTGACAGGTCTGCTTCAGAAGGCTTAAAACCAACTTCCTGCAAGCCAGGCAGAGTGACTTGATAAGAAAGTGGATTTTAGGGCAATTAAGTGCAATCTGAGCCATGAGAATATGCTTGCAGACTGCAATTGTACACCAGCTGTTTTCAATGATGTTCCAGCCATACAATGAAGATTTTACAAACCACATTTATTTAAGGACTGAATTTTCTTCTGTGGGTTGATAATATGCTGTCTGGGGGACTGCGTGAATTCAAAGTATGAATGGATATGGTGAGATGAATTAACAGTAATGAACAGGAATCAGCTGCTCTTTGAGCAGGATGAGTCCAAGTTGTCAGTGTAACACCTGCAGGAGCAGAACATCAAAATAGGAGGGGATGAAGCATGACATCTCATTTATTTGCTCTGTTACTACAAGAATTTTGGGAAAATGGTATTTTTAAAAAGTGTTTATTTCTAACTTAAAGGTGTCTGTATCCATAATCAACATCAGTATCTTTATGTATTTATAGAAAAAATTGTGCATAAATATTTCATTTTTAGGGTAAAGAAAGAAAATTGGTAACTTCTGTCCATACTTCACCAACTTTATTAGTTTCGGTCTCAACTGTGACATTTCTAGGTGTGGCTGTCAGAGTTTAGATAGTAGAAACAAAGACTTTTCATCTCCTAAGAGTTCACTAGACATTGCAGTTAAACAGATATTAGAGGAACTGATGATACACATATGAGAAAACCAGGAGTGAATCATGCTGCTGGTAAATCCTTTTCTTTTCTGTTCTGTTCATGTTGGATTTTCTTCTCTTGTGAAAATTCCTGGGATTTAATTTATTTCTGGTAGAAAAGACACGAATAAGGTGAAGAAAACTCAGAGAAAACTTCTGTCTGTCATAGCTGTAATACCTTTCTTGTGCTCGTGCGTTATGGGTTTTACATATGCCTTATGCTGATAGTGGGCAGTAATAAAAGTACCTCTGGAAAACAGAAGCATTTGGGTTTTTAACAAGATAAAAAATGAGTTATGTTGCCTTGTGCGAGAGAAACAAAGGAAATGCAAAGGTTGTGGGAGTATTTAGTGTTGCTATCCTCAGCTTTTGTTTTATAAGAACAGAGAACTGAAGTAAACAAAATATTTGGACCCGATCCTGCAATTCCTACTTGGGCAAGATTCCCAACAGTCTCAAGAGAAGTTTTGTTTGTGTTGGGAAAGCCGGATTTCGGCCCATTGTTTCCAGTTAGGAACCAGACTTGTGTTTATTATCTCATGATAGACATCTCATGTGCTTAACAGCTCAGATTCCTTAGCGGAGTCCCTGAATCTGCAGAGTTAGTGAGTGCTTCACTTTCCCCCTCCTTCGAGCATAGCCAAGTTCCAGATGATTTAAAAGATCACTTCCTTTTGTAATGCTTAGTTTCCTGTGACACTCCTGCCTCACCCCTCCAGTTGCATTTGAAGGTCTTGGCTTTTGTCTTGTGTGTGCATGATAAGAAAGGTAGTACTTTCCTCTTGCTTTCCTTTGGTATTAATGATTATACAAGTTGAAGAGCAATCAGTGGACAACAGGCCCAGTGCCTCCCAGACTGTCTTTGCAAGCATATGTAGTTAATCTGGGATAAAATTACTGACAGTGATCTGTCTGTGAATGGAACCAAAGCATCCTTGTTGCTGATCTGTAGCACTTAATCTGGGGACCCTTCTCCTTCTCTGGGCAGTCTTTTGAGAGAAAAGTCAAGAAGTCATAGAATACTGAGTTGGTCAGGGAACCTGGGAGATTATTCACATTGAGATCCCTGCCCTACAGGTCTTTCCTGATAAGAGATTTTCTGTTGCATTAAGATATTGCTAGTACTACAGATGCCTTGTGCAATTCTCTTTGCAGATTGCTGATTTTGGACTCTCCAACCTTTATCACAAAGACAAGTTTCTACAGACCTTTTGCGGAAGCCCACTGTATGCTTCCCCTGAAATTGTTAATGGTCGACCTTACAGAGGCCCAGAGGTAAGAAGACTCAGCTTTTCCATGGTGATATGAGTATTTGTTTGATGATAATGTTCTTGAGGGTTAGTCTTAGTGCCAGTGGTATTGCATATGTGGGTTTGCTAGGGTCTTTCTCATACTGAAATTTCTCAAGCTGCCTTTATTTGCTTTCATGTGCTTTGCCTGTGATTAGTCAGATGCTAGATACTGGTTTGCCCTAGATGCAGCTGGAGGTGATGCTGCTGTTGTGGTGCTAATGGCAGGAAGAAGGGTGGGGATAAGCTTTTCTGGGCTTCACACGTGTTTGTCTCTGTTTCAGGTTGACAGCTGGGCCCTTGGTGTATTGCTTTACACTCTGGTTTATGGAACAATGCCTTTTGATGGTTTTGATCACAAAAATCTCATCAGGCAGATCAGCAGTGGAGAATATCGTGAACCAACACAGACCTCAGGTATAAAAAAGGAGTGAGGAAAGTGTATTGAGCTGACAGGAGTTCAGAATGGATGGTCTGCCCCACCCCTTCTAACTCCAACATGTTTTGGTGTCATGTTAGAATGATCAGCTAAAAAAATCTCATTCCCCTGCTGACTTCATCTGCTATCAATTCCCATCTGGGTACAGCATTTACCGAAAGCCCTTTTGAAATTGAAGTTTTATAGCAGATAGATTTTATTGCCTTGGGGAAGCTGTAACGGGCTCTTTTAACTAGATCTATGACAGTGGAAGGTCTGTTAGCTATTGCAAGTGGAATTGTTCAGACAAGCTGTAAAGTGATACAACATACTGCAACAGATCAGTCCTCTACACTGTGGTGTATCAGAAGCAGAGACAAAATGAATGATGAGAGTGACACAGTCTCTTATCCAAGAAGGCAGGCCAAAATCTGAATTAATACCCCTATGTTTGCATTTTCTTCTACATAGAAGACACCACATTAAGCAGTCACCTGACAGAAAAGCATCAACTAAGTCTGGATCATTGATTGTAATGACTCCTTCCAGCCCTGAACTTCTATGTACATGTTATATTTAAGTCAATATTTCTTTTATATCATTTGTTTAACATCCCTTTTGATTTTCTGCCTTCTTGCTCTCTTTATGAAAATGTACCTTGAAAATATGCTGATGACTACACTCTTTATGAAATAAGTAAATACAAAAGCAATATTTTCCTCTAAGCTTTTTAGTTACTATAGTTGATAGGTTGTTGACTTCCTTCAGTAATATGGAACTATTCACTGACTAGTATAGTAAAACCATTAATTTCTTCAATAACCCAGTGTACATTGCCCAGGGTGAATCAAGTAGTACTCAAATGCATTTTCCAGCATTGACTGATTGCCAAGGCCTTGCTCCCTTTCACTTCCCCTGTTCTAAGAAGCATATTTTTGCTCATTTGATTTTCTTCACACTTCCATTTTAAACGGAAAGAACTAGGAATGCCCATATTCTAAATATTTTAAATTCTATTCTTTGTTCATAGATGCTCGTGGTCTTATCAGGTGGATGCTGATGGTGAACCCTGAACGCCGAGCAACCATTGAAGACATTGCCAACCACTGGTGGGTTAATTGGGGCTACAAGAGTAGTGTTTGTGACTGTGATGCCATGAGAGACTCTGAGTCTCCATTGCTGGCAAGGTTCATTGATTGGCATCACCGTTCTACTGGCCTCCAACCAGAGACTGATACCAAAATCAAGTGCCTTTCTAAGCCCAAAGGTCCTGAAGTCACACTAGAGAGACAAAGATCTCTGAAAAAATCAAAAAAGGAAAATGACATTGCACAGTCCATCCAGGAGGGAGGAGCTGAAAATGCATCCAAATCCACCTCCAAGAGACCCAAAGGCATCCTGAAGAAAAGGAGCAACAGTGAACATCGATCTCACAGTGCAGGTTTCATTGAAGGAGTGGTCAGCCCAGTGTTACCCTCTGCTTTTAAGCTGGAGCAAGAGTTATGTAGGACCGGTGTAGCCATTAAAAGTGTCGTGGAGGGAGAGATAACAGTCAAATATGGCACTAAGCAGTCTTCACTAATGCCAAAAAAGGGAATTTTGAAGAAGACTCAGCAGAGGGAGTCTGGTTACTACTCCTCTCCAGAACGAAGTGAATCTTCTGAACTCTTGGACAATAATGATGAGGCAGTAAACAGTGACGCTTCTCCCGGGGTCACGGAGCCACCCAGAAATGGGTCGTATAGCCATTCCTGCAGGCGTAAGGGCATCTTGAAACATAACAGCAAGTATTCTACCAGCAGCACTGAATCTGCTTTGATTAGCCCTGACACACCGACGCAGGAGGCCATGGAAGAAGTGGTCTTGCCAGGGGATGCATTACCTCGAAGTTACAGTCGCCCTTCCAGTGTAATTAGTGATGACAGTATTTTGTCCAGTGACTCCTTTGATTTGCTGGATTTGCAAGAGAACAGGTCAAACAGACAGAGGATACGGAGCTGTGTCTCTGCTGAAAACTTCCTTCAGATCCAAGACTTCGAAGGACTTCAGAACCGCCCACGGCCACAGTATCTAAAACGTTACCGCAACCGTCTTGCAGACAGCAGTTTTTCCCTTCTCACAGACATGGATGATGTGACTCAGGTCTACAAGAAAGCTCTAGAGATCTGCAACAAGCTCAACTAGTAGAGGGAAGATGGAAAGGGAGGGAAGGGAGTTTTTCTGTGTACCTTTATGATGGAGTAAGCCAGGTCACTGATTTGCTGACAGTGGTAGGTGTTGCTTCAAAGGAGCAGACTGTACCTACTTAGCTGAACTCCTACCAAAGTAGCCCCAAAGCCATCCCGTGCTTCTCTAATTTTGTGTCCTCAAAATGTCACCTACCTGACCAGAGAAAAACCTTTGGTCTTTGTATATGTGATGAAAGCACATCAGGATCTAGCAGAAAAAAATATCAACGTTTGATGGCTCAAAGATAGACAGAATTAAAACTGAAAGCGAGGGACACACATTTTGAGAGGCTTGTAATGAATGTTATATTAACTATATCAAGAGATGAGCTGAATTCTGGAAGTCAAATTTGGATATCTTTTATAAAGAGAGCCTTTATTTCTCCCTGAAGTTACTGATCTGGATGCAGTCCTTGCAAATTGGGGATCTTTGGCTTGCATTATGCCGGAGGCCAGGCTAGGTGGTCACCATGGTCCCTTCCACCAGGGTGATCTGAGAGAATCTGAGCACATTCTGGGACAGATAACTTGAGAGAATCACCCCAGAATAAACTCACAAGCAGGCGTTCAGATCTAGCCCCTTCCACAGCCATTGTTCTTCAGTGGGCAGGAGACCCTAAAAGCATTTCCAACTACCACTCCTACCAGCAAAAGCAGTCACAGAAATGGTAGTGGGAACTGGAAGGAATGGGTGTTATCAGCAGCTAAATGACCTTTAAAGGCATTTCAACCCATGGATTCAATTTATGACTCTTACGAAATGGCCAGCGAGATGAATGCCCAGACAAAGATGGATCTAACAAAAGGTCTTAGTGGTTAACTGGCCTTCCAATCGAGAGTTCAGTTGCTGTCAGCAAATAGTGCCACCTTGTTGTTAGCTTATAGTATTTGAGGGTGACGTATAGTTTGCAACCAGAATGTTAGGTAAGGAAAAGGTTGTAGCATGTAGGAAATGGATAGAGGTCAGAAAGTTAGTGGGAAGATGCCTTTCTCCAAATGAAAATGTTTCTAGGTAGGTAGTAATGGAGCAGAGAGATTTGAGCGATGAAATGATAATGGTAGACTTGATAACAGAGTTAGCATAAAATTGTGGGCCTCTCTCTATACAGTGTAGCTGGTACTGCATGTGCAATTGTACCAGTCTGTAACAACCCCAAGAAGGATATGAGTTTGTGCTCTCAGACTTATCTGACTATCCAGACTGAAGGCTTCAACTCCCATAAAGGTACCACATGGGTCTACTGGATTACCTGAATGTAAACCTATGTCAGAAAGGCACTGTGTGTTTGACAGGCCTGGGCAAACTGGAATCTTAAAGCCCATTTCAGTCTCATTTCCATAAGCACATAGTCCCTGCCTTTCTTGGAGGTGTGCTGGTGTGAATAAGTAGCAGGTTTCCGCTAATAATGCCAAACCATCCACAGCTGCAAAAATTGACATCTATATGCATATCCAGAACAGAGGAGCATGGGGCACGCTCTGTTCTCACTCCGGCCCTGTAACTGGAACTGAAAGCAGAATTTAGCCCACTGCATCCCAAATCCTAGAGATTGTGTAGAAACTGAATAGAGTTCCTTTGGGGATTGTCTGGGAATCTGGGTTAACTCCATAAATAATTGGCGTCTGGGACAAGGAGCTATTTCACTTGCAGATCTCTTATTTGATGTATCATGGTACTTAAGTCCGCTGATTCCTCCTAAAAATGAACTGGGCTGTGTAGCATAAAGATGAATGAGCTTGAATTTACTAAATCAGTTAGTTTGCCTCTATGGAGAACCTTTATGTATTGTAAAACACTGGACCAGAATTGGCCCTGGGGTTAATGGCATAAATACCGTGTAATCTATGAGAGACATGCTCTCAGGTAGTCAAGTGAAATTTTCCTTACCGTCCATCTGCTCAGGAAGGGCAACTGCAGGTCATTTCTCTACAGATGTGTATCTCTCTCTAATATTCAGATGTCCCATCTTCTCACAGGCCCTGCATGTGCTCTTTTAGCCCATCTGTACTCAACACCCCTTTTTGCAGTGTATTTAATAGATAAAAAGTTGCTGTGGTGCGTATGAAAACAGCGTGACATAATCTCCATAGCCTTCCTGAAACGAGGATGGGCTTTGCAGCCATGTCTTATAACTCCTGCCCTGGAGCATAAGAGCCAGATCCTCAGCTGGTGTAAATCAGCACTGTCCCATTGACATGATGGAGCATCGCATCAGTGGATTTACACTGATTGACACCTCTCCTGCAGATCTGGCACTAAATCTTGAATGGATTAATAGAGGTTTCAGGACAAAGAGAAGGCAACTCAGCCAACCATGGCAGGGAAGTGAGGAGCACCCCGAAGGCTCATATCTCCCGAGGCTTTTGCCCAGGCCTGCTTCCTTGTGTACAAATGTGAATGAGTGAGTGACTGCTTGCTGCCAAACTGGAAATGTTATGTAGGGATTTACTGGCATGTTACTGGCATGTTACATGTTTACTGGCATGTTATCATTCCTAGAAGAGAAGAAAAAAACCCCCCACACTTGACTGCACATTGTTACTATTAGTGTTGTGATTTTTATTTAATTTTTTTGTAATACAAAGTTGACTTTTTTTATTTGAATTTGTCTTTTTTTATTTATTGGTCTAAAAGCCATTTCAAAGGTATAATAATATATTTGGTGTAATTTAATTGGTGCAACATTATTTTACAGCTCCAACCAAAATTGTTTGGTGTAATTTTTGGGGTTTTTTTGGTTTTTTCTCCCAATCCTTGATTGGTTCGAGCTCTATGAGGCACACAGGGGAAACGCTGGATAATCACCCAAAGTGTTTGTATTTTTAATCTGATACTGTTTTTTATTAAATAAAATGAAATTAATGTAAATGTGAAGAGTTTTCCTCTCTCTCCCTTTTCTTTTTCACTGCACATCAGCGTAAGCCAGGGCCAAATGGTAATGAACTTGTCATGCAGAAATACCGCAGCATCTCAGCACATTGTACCAAGTTGTTTATGCAGAGCTTCTTGGCTCAACTGTGTGGTTGAATATAATGTGGGTGGCCACAGAGACTCCCGTGCTACGAAGCATTTGGCACTGCAATACACCCAGAGCTTTCAGCTATAGAAATGGTGGAGAAGAATAGCTGACTGGGGTTTCTCTGTGTGAGATGGATGAGGTTTGTGGGCCAGGTGTGCTGTAGGTGAGACAGAGCTGGCTGGCTGACCAGGCATGGCACAAATCATTTGTAGCCCAGAGGCTGATGATCACTGTCTTTTCCCATCTCTTATGAGGAGAGGTTATTTACACTGTTCCTGTTGATATAATTTAAGGGTTATTGGGGTGCAAAAACTGATGGCCATCCACTATGAAGATATGAAGATGCTATGAAATCTGATTGATTTCAGTCAGATGGCTTTCAGTAGTCAGCATAGTCAGCTGCTGAGAGGCAGAAAGGTAGTCAGTTTTCTTTTTTTTTGGAGTCCCCTTGATATCCAGTTTGCTTTTCTTAGAAAACAGGTGGGCATCATAAGGGAAACTGGGTGTTAGGTATGCTGTTTGTACTGGGGATTAGTTGAAATGAAGGAAATGGTTGGCAATGTCCTAACATTGGCTCTAAGCAAGGCACTGTTAAACTTCACCCTTGATGCAGCCAGCCAAGATACCTGTGGAGTATGTTCTGCTTTTTAAATCACTGGTGGTTTGGATTAGGAGCCAATATTTGGAAATCAAGCAAAAAAAAAAGACTTTCATTTTTCTAATTAATTTTCTCTCTCTTGAACTTTTTAAACCAAGAAGCTGTGGATGTAGGTGCTAGGTTTATTCATCATCACCGCTTAACAGCCAGTGGGAATAAAGGGAAAAAAACAATGATGTGGAAAGTCAAACAGCTGTTAATACATTACAAAGGGTATGCTAACCAAGTCAGAAATTGTAAGGTGTATATTCAAAGGTGAAATGAGTATTCATGTACTTGAGGTGAATAAAGTCTGTGTTGGTGCTCAGTGGTGGAAAATGTAATGCAAGTCTCTTCTGCAGTAGCAGTTACAAAACTTTTTTTTAGCATACTAGGAAAAAAGTGTAAGTTGAGGGTAAACCATATGTTTTGTTTTAAAAATAATGACTTTTAGAAAGAAAATTTTGGGTGGCTGTGTACAGTGCACGTATGTGGCAAACACTGAGAAGCAGTTATGTATATGTTTGCATTGCTCTGAGAGCACACACTTCTGAGTTGGAGTAGGGAGGTGGGCATCTAATTTTCCTGTTTGATAAAGGAGATAAATGTACAGTGATATGCCTTAGGTGATGTTACATATTAAGTCTGTAGTCAGACCTGATCTTTTATGCTTATCCCACGGGGATTCCACTATTGCCCAGGAATCACTGAATTTTTATGGACTGTGCAAGACAGAAGCCTATGCAGTCAAGTGACAAAAGCAGTGGTAGTTTTTTTGATGCATCCATAAGTAGTCTTGTCCATTATAATTCTTTCTTTACCTCTAAAAGCTATCAATCTCAGTTTCCAGTCCTGCAATGCCTGTGCATGTATGTAACATGATAACATCAGGGATGCCTCTAATTTCTGTGGTAGGTTTGCCAGCTCATATGTGTAGCACTGCTTGATGCTGCCGTACAGCAGTAAAATAGTTAAAAGCCAGCACAAAAAATAGCAGGTGAGCTTGATCATAGAATCATAGAATCATAGAACAACCAGGTTGGAAGAGACCCATCAAATCATCGAGTCCAACCATTCCTATCAAACACTAAAGCATGTCCCTCAGGACCTCATCCACCCGTGCCTTAAACACCTCCAGGGAAGGTGAATCAACCACCTCCCTGGGCAGCCTATTCCAATGCCCAATGACCCTTTCCATGAAAAACCTCCTAATCTCTAGCCTAAATCTACCCTGGCGAAGCTTGAGGCCATTCCCTCTTGTCCTGTCCCCTGTCACTTGGGAGAAGAGGCCAGCTCCGTCCTTTTCACAACCTCCCTTCAGGTAGTTGTAGAGAGCAATGAGGTCTCCTCTCAGCCTCCTCTTCTCAAGGCTAAACAACCCCAGCTCTCTCAGCCGCTCCTCATAGGGCCTGTTCTCCAGCCCCTTCACCAGCTTTGTTGCACTTCTCTGGACTCGCTCCAGAGCCTCAACATCCTTCTTGTGCTGCTCCTTCCAGCTCAACATCCCCAAGTCACTGGTGGAGAGGGAGAGTACTTGTGCCAACGCAATGGGAAGCAGCTGTCTTCCAGTGCTGTCACAGCCTTTAAAGTTGTACCCACAGACACCCCAAAAGTGTTGACAAACAAAGCAAAATTCAGAATTAAGCCATACAGCACTATTTCTAGACACAGATGTTTGTGTTCAATGTATAGTTGTGTCTCTTCTCACGGCTTTGCCTGAAGTTTAGAAACTTCAAGGGCTATGAAAGTGAGGTGGAGTTGGCACTTTCAGTTATTGCAGACAAATGTATTTACAGGTAAATTTGCTAGTGACTCTATTAACGCATGGAATAATAAACCTTGCAACACCAGAGCCTCAGTTATAGCTACAGGGTAAGTCAAACCAGTCCAGTGAAAAGAAAGTCTAATACTCATGTAAATTCAGTGTATATGAGAAGCTTATCAGTTTAGTTAATCGTTTTAACTCAGTGATTCACATCTCATTTTAATGAGATGCTTCTGGAGACAAAACTGCAGGAATGCTTTTGTTGAGCCAATAGAAACTCCGGTGTTTGCTAGCATCAGCCCAGGCTCTCTGGTACCAGTCCCAAGGTTCCCAGTTTCAGGGTTTCAACTGAAACTTTTACTACAGAAGAGAAAAAGCCTAATTTCTCCCAGACTAATGGTATTTAATATTCAGCTAGGGCTTTTTTTTTTTTTTTAATTATTGTCTCTTGGAGCTTTCCTTTGCTCCTGGCCAAACCAAGACATCTTTCTCGTAGAAGACTGAATAATTTGGCTGGAGAAGTGACTTTTTTTTGGATAGATGATCTGAGCATTTTTGTTCTGGCTATCTCTCTGTAGCCCTTTATCCCATCCTGCATTTCCTAGAATTTCAGCAGTGCAGAAAAACCTTTGATTTACTTATCATCTGGCCATACAGAACCCTGCACTTTTAGGGACATTAAGGATATTGCATGTATTTGCACTGATGCCTAATTGTTCCTTAGAAGAGCATTTTACAAGACAGTTTTGCGCAGAGGGCTCCTTGCCTCAATTCATGTGCTAGACTTAGACTTCACACTGAAAGAAAGCACACCAGGCCCAGCACCGTGACAGAATTGGATAGCTGACCACCATCAAAATAAGAAAATTAGCTGTGGGTGTTTGCCACAGGTGCACTTGTGGGTCAGGACATCACCTTATTTCTTCGTTCAGAAAAGCAGCTCTACTGCCATCACAAGCCCAGGGCTTTTTGACACTTAGTACATCTGAAAACACAGACAGCAGCTTTCTCACAAGGTGCACCCAATGCTGAAGCCTTTGTTGTCAGAGACCATCCAGATATGTTGGTGACAACCAGCCTTGATGTTTTCTTTTTTGCCCTTTCCCCTTTCACTTCATCCTATTTATTTAACACAAATAATTGTAGAATCATAGAATAGTTAGGGTTGGAAGGGACCTTAAACATCAACTAGTTCCAACCTCTCTGCCATAGGCAGGGACATCCCACTAGACCAGGCTGCCCAAGGCCCCATCCAACCTATCCCAAACACCTTCAGGGATGGGGCAGCCACAGCTTCCCTGGGCAACCTGTGACAGTGCCTCATCATTCTCATGGTGAAGAAATTCTTCCTAATGTCTAGTCTAAATCAGCCCCTCTCCAGTTAATATTAATTCCCCCTCATTGTATCACCACAAGTCTTTATGAATAGTCCCTCTCCAGCTTTCCTGTAGCCCCTTTCAGGTATGGGAAGGTTGTTATAAGATCTCCTTGGAGCCTTCTCTTCTCCAAGCTGAACAAGCCCAACACTCAGCCTGTCCTCATATGAAAGATGCTCCAGCTCGATCATCTTTGTAGCCCTCCTCTGGAACCATTCCAACAGTTCCATATCCTTCTTATGTTGAGAATTGCAGAACTGGACACAATACTCCAGATGAGGTCTCACAAGAAAGGAATAGAGGAGCAGAATCACCTTCCTTGCCCTGCTGACCACACTGCTTTTAATGCACTCCAGTATGTGTTTGGCCTTCTGGGCTGCAAGCACACACTGCCAGCTCATGTCGAGCTTCTCATCAACCAGCACACCCAAGTCCTTCTCTGCAGGGCAGCTCTCAATCATGTCACTCTCAATCGTGTACTGAAATTGGGGATTGCCCCAACCTAGGTGCAAGGCACTTGGCCTTATTGAACCTCATGAGGTTCTTAGAGGCCCACTTCTCCAGTCTGTCCAGGTCCCTCTGGATGATATCTCGTCCTTCTGATGTGGCAACTACACCACTCAGCTTGGTGTCATTTGCAAACTTGCTGAGGGTACACTCAATTTTGCTGTCAACATCATTGATAAAGATATTAAACATACTGGGCCCAGTATGGACCCCTGAGGCATACCATTTGTCACGGATTTCTGTCTGGATTTGAGCTATTGACCACTACTTTTTGAATACGACTATACAATCAGTTTCTTATATACTGTACCATCCACTCATCAAATCTATTTCTCCCCAATTTAGAGAGAAGAATGTTGTGGGGGACCACGTCAAGTGAGGGGTAATGTCCCTCACTTTCTCACATAGTCTAACTCTTGTTTGCTGTCCTGTTTCAATTTGCTTCGAAGACTGTGTAACACCCTTTCAGGATGGTGGGTTGATCTTAACTCATGAGGTGCTTTTACGGTGCTTACCCTGGCATCAAATCTCCTTTGGAAGCTGTTTGGATCACAAGCTGAAGGCACAGCCTTGTTCTGCTGCAGCAGCTCCAGCTCTGGTGTCTTACAGCAGTTAACTTATCTTCCTGGATGGAGAAACTGTGGATGGGACCTTGAGCTAATAGCAGGGCATTCTCTGAAAGAGAGACATCATGCTGAGGAACAATTAAAAAGCTGGGCTGCTACAACAAATTGGTTATATCAACTGAATGTAAATCCCTGGAAGTTGGTGGTGAGATTATACCCTACCCAGCAGGAATTTGCTCAGAAAACTCTGAGCTGTGCTTCTTTCACAGGATGGGAAGATACCATTGCATTTAGAAACACAAGGAGGGAACAGCTGTAGATGTGCTGGTTAAAAAGCTGGTGGGGACGGAGAGTTTGTCTTGTAGCTCTGCAGTGACAGAGTTTATTGACAGAGCCCTCCAAATTTCAGCCTCGGAGATAATGGGACAAGACATACTTTAAAGAGAACCAAGGGGAAAACAAATTCAAAACAGATGTTAGAAAATATGTAAATATATATTTATATTTACATATAAAGCCGTAGCTGCCTGCCAGGCCAGTTTGCTAGGACCAGAGTGTGTGTCATCATCCCAGCTGCACTGGGAATTATCAAAAATATTTCTTTAAATGTTCCTTCAAACTCTGTTGTTCTCTTTAGCTGCACGTCCCAGAACTTGACAGTTTAATTGGAAGATTTCTTGAGATGAGGGATCTGCTGCCTGAGAAGGGAGGTTTGCTAAATTCCCATACAACTCAGTGCCACGAGGAATGTTCAGTCAGCTCTGGCCCTTAGAAACCCCAAGGTAGTTAATCCCCTTGCGGTCCCAGAAAAAATTTGTGTAAGAGTGGAAAGAGGCAACGGGTAATGGTTGAATACCAGATCCCCCGACAGTGCAAACTGATCTTGACCCAACCCAGATGAGTATTCAGCCTTACAAAACAAGTTCACATCAGTGTGAAATTCTGGCTGGATTCAGTGAGGATGAGTTCAGGTCCCACACACTCACTGTTCGATTTCCCTGTCTGAGGAGTTCTGGATTTTTGAAATTGGTTTTAGAAACACCTCTTTTTGAGAAGCCACTTTGAGCTGCCCACACCCAAAATTTTGAAATGGGTGGCCACCTTCTTCTCACTGTGACTTCAGCCTGAGTTATGGTTACTTGGTGCTTACAAGGTTCCCTATGGGTCTCATGCTAGACATTTCAAAATGGTGATACTTCTAGAGAGTAAATTTGAAATATTTATCTTTGCCTTAGATAGCACAGGTCTTTCAAATCATTGATATACTTGAGCATTGTAAGAAAGTCCCTGCTTGCAACATTTTGCAGAAATTGCACAATTCTTCAGCAGGATCGGGATTAATAATTTCTGACATTTTTTAGAAAATCAAAATATTTTTAATTTCTCAGGACTGGATGACTTGGAGTCCTGCTTAGAAACAGAGAGAGACTGCCCCTTGCAAAAGAAAAACTTCCAAAGCTCCCAACAAAGTTTGTGTTATAGATCAATAAATCTGCTATTTCCTAATGGAATTGGAGTGGTGCTGCTGGTGAAACTTCAAATGTGGTCTAAACCCAGGGTATCTCACCAGATCAGTGGCAATAATGTGCAGATCATTTCTGGGTGGGCATGGAAATTGCCCTTTTGTGACATTAATAGAGAAGGAGCAAACATCCCAGATAGACAGTTGAGCAACAAAATCATATGGTCTATGAAGAAATAACTGCAGTGTCCAGGTCTGCCATCATAGTTCCCTTTAACCAGGGCAAAAATGCTATTTTTCCAGAAGTTCCAGATAGAGGATCCGGTAATGAGTCAGGCAGGTACCTCTGGAGGAAACATAACTATTGATAATTACAGAAAACAAGGCAGAGTAGGGGCTACATTTCTTCTTGGTGAAAGATTAGAGGGAGTACTTTCTTGAGCTGGAGAGAAAAGAATAAATCAATGTCCCCTCAGTTCTCCATTATAATACTGGGGCAGATCTGCTGGAATTCTCCTCACTGGTTTTCCAATGGCAAGTGCTCACAGAAATTTTAAGTTGGTACCGTGTCACCATTTGCACCAAAACTGCAACTGGACGGAGAGCTCTTGCAGCCCCTTCAGGGAGCTCTGGTATGAAGAAGATTTGTAGGTGAGAGAGGGATCTGAGCCCCTAATAGGCTTGAAGGGGGAGATTCGCAAATTTTCCCCTCTGAGTAAGAACAGCTCCAAAACCACTTGCAGAATCACCTTTGCCACAGAAGCCACCTCTGAAAACACTTCAAGTAATGTCTGTGTTGTGAGAGAACCTGATGACTTCAAACAGCAGAAAAGTCATTTTTGTCAACTCATCCGGTAAACCTTAATTAAAACTGTACCCTTTCCACTGTGCAGTTATTGGTCTTTTCTTTTGGAAAAGTTGATACTGCCGAGAAAGGAATTCTCATGTCTAGCTTATATGTCTGCCCCCTTTAACCATTTCTTCTGATGAAGCCCTGGACAAAGCTGAAGCAAGGTTCTCCAGTTATGGAAATATATAGAAATACATGTTCAAGTCAGCCTGAGAAATGAATAAAAAAATTACGCAACTTATGACCTGTCACAGCTTGTCCATCCAGCCTGCACTGAACATTGCATATCTAGTGGCAAATTCCAAGAAATAGTGTGCGACCATACCAACTAACTCCTCTCTGGTAGGAAGTATGTTTGAAGCATCAGAAGAATCTAGATTAATTTAGTCTCCTGACCTGATATATACACTCCTCGCTCCTGGTAAACAGTCCAAACAAACACTTGGTTGGCTGCTTTCTGAAAGGACAGTGAAAGCCTCAGAGGCGCTACAATTAGCCTATCCACTGCAAAGTTCAAAAGAGAGATCTGATCTTTCACCACAAAAATATCCACACTCTCTTTCACATGCATGTGAATAGAAAGCCTTTGTTCAGATCAAGCCAAGAAGAAATAAACTATTGTTGGAAGGTCATTTCATCTTGCTTGGAGGGATGGGGAAGAATTACAAAAAATAACCAAATGTGGTCTTCTTACTCGTGATTACAGATATTGTCTTTCAGCAGAACAGGCAAGGTTTTGTTAGAGATATCTATCCTTGTGTTGGACCAATTCATTGTAGGTTCAAGCTAAGGTTTTATGAAATGTCTAGTTGTTTTAGGTACTGTGGTTCCATAGCGTCCCACTTGGAACACACTAGCAAAGTTTGCTACTTAGAGAATTAGTGGTTCCTGTGAGGAAATAACAAACGTAAGCACTCAGTCTCCCTGGCAAATCTTGATGGTTGCTTCTTTGACTGGTGCTTGTCAGCATTCAAGTCTAACTTGTTGCTAGAATAGGAAAGACTTTCAGTAATCTGTTCTACATTGATATTTGGAGTTTCGCTTCGATTTTATATTCTACCTTAACATAGGAATAGGCTACCCAGGGAGGAAAAGGCTGGAATAGGCTGCCCAGGGAGGTGGTTGGTTCACCTTCCCTGGAGGTGTTTAAGGCACGGGTGGATGAGGTCTTGAGGGACTTGGTTTAGTGTTAGATAGGAATGGTTGGACTAGAAGATCCGATGGGTCCCTTCCAACCTGGTTGTTCTATGATTCTATAAGCTTACCACCAGGCTGTCACAAACGACATGCAGTCCATCCTCTAGCAAACCACCACTACTTTTATAAAGATGAGTTTTGCTACAACTAGTACATTCATTTTAGAAGGAGGATGGGAAAGGGGCACATGTGACATGTCAAATATAACCATGCCAGGATTTCCTGTAGTTGAGTTGAAACCTTGCACATTATCTCTCTCATATGAAGCCTGATTCAGTAAATTACTCCTATAAATAACTTTCACATGTTTAAAGGTAAGCCTGCCTGTTCCTTGCTGATTCAGTGTTTCTATCTGACAGTGAAACACTATCCAGGAAAATCCCCAAAGGTCAGTTTTCAGTATTATTTTTTGACATTCAAAGAGACTGGCAAAAACTCCTCAGTAGTGGTTTTCTGGAAAAAAAATAAGGAATATTATATATCTGTCTCTCAGCAAATCTGATGCTTTGTAACCAACCACAACTTGCCTGGCTATGTCCTGTTTTCTTCTATTTTGAGTATTTATTTCTGCGGATAAATGGCTTGCAGTAGTTCCTCATGCAAATGGTCATTAACGAATCAAAGCTGATATATGGTTGGACTTGATGATGCGATGGGTCTCCTCCAACCTGGTTGTTCTATGATTCTATGATTCTATATTCAAAAACATTCAGCATAAGTCTAGCTCTGTTCTTGTCCAAGTTACTGGCAAAAATAAAGTAACTTTTTTTTTTTCTTTGGTATAGATTGCCCCTTGGAAGACCATCCTGTACCTTTGCCCCAAAAGAAAAAAAATCCCATTTCCGGTAGAATTATTAGAAGCGTTTTTGCACAAGAAACGAACAGTTTGGCAAGATTAGAATGGCAGATGTGGTCTTCTCTTATATAATTATGAATTCAGAATGAATTAAATCAGCAATCTTAGTGATGAGAGAAAATCTGAAGAGGTTGTTCCAGTACTTCCATGGTCTGTGTCCTTTTTTAATTTTGTGGCCCATAATATCTTCCTCATTTTCGTGGACAGGTCATCCTCAATGACATCTAAAATGACTGGTTTTATACATAGATTTTTCTTTCCCAAATGACATAGGTAATCTCCTTAGGCTAGGGTTTGAACTTCTTGAAAGACTCAACCAAAATAATAAAGCTGACCTTTAACCTATTTGATTTCTTTTTAAGTGCTGAAGTAAAGCAAACAGTCTTTGAAGGAAAGAAAAGAGGCAAAGCCAGAGCTCAAAGCAAATGGATATCACAGAGAGTCTCTCCTCAGCTCTTCCCATCCTGACTTTCCTTGACATCTTATGGTCCTCATGTCATGTCCCAGCACAGGTGCACACCAGACGCAGCAGCAGCCTCCACCACAAGCCCAGACCTTCATGCTCCAGGAGTGCCATCATGTCCAGGAAACCTCCCAGATCCCTGCTATGTCTTCCCTCCTGAATACCCTCGGCTCCACACACACCTTAAACTTCCCTTAGAAATGTTTTGTATCTTTCTTTCACCACTCGAATTTTTTTCTTGATGCTTCACCCTCTACTACTTATTGTTAATTGAGGACCATGGCACCAGGACTATGTGGTTTTTTCCATTAGTTTTTTCAGGATAATTTCATTTCTGGGTTTGCACAGGCAACAGCAGTCTGGATCTTAGCTGGACAACATATCCCATAGTACATTCTTAGTGACTCCCCTACGACAGAGCTAATTTATACCTTCTGCTGGGGAAACTTACTTTAAAAGCAGATAGCCAAGTACAGGAATGAAGGAAGGGTTTGGGGCAGGGAGGTGGGGGTGGGTGTGAATAGGAATCAGTTAGTTTCTGTATTGGGAATCTCCGTTAGCCTGGAAAGGCTAAAGGCTATCTTGTTTGCTGAGCTGCACAGCAAGAATTGAGAGTCACACCAGGATGCCTCAGACCTGTGATAACCTGCTGAGCTAGCGTCCTCTGCGCTGATGGCTAAAGCAGATGGCAAGGCCAGCTTGCCTGCATCCAGATGCATTTCTTTCATTTGAGCTCCTGGCTGCTCATCCAGCTTTCTTCATATTCATAAAAATGAGTAACGTTATAATATTATTTTTATTAAAAGAAAAAATTATGAACTAAGAAATAAAACTGTAGACTGCATCTTCCCTGCACCCTCCCAAGATTTTTATCATTACTGTCTGCGTGGAGCACATTGCAGGTCGTGAACTCCTTGTGAGGTTACAATAACATGTATATCGCTATGCAGTTTTTATGCACATTTATACCACAGTCCTCAGTTGAGCATAACTCTGACTGATTTAATGATTGCTCATGTCAGATGCCTCATACTGGTGTTCAGGCTTTTGTTCCACTTTCATGATGACTATGAGGAGTGGTACAGGGCAGATCTTCCGGAAGAAGATTTCAGCAGGAAAAGAAATGAGAATCAGCAAGGGTTTTGCTTCTGTCAGCAAGTGAAATCTGCTGTTGAGGGCATTTTATCTATTGTAATAACAAAAGTAACCCCCTTTCTTTTAATTTTCGTTTTCTTGGACTTTGGTCTCACTCTCAACTTTTCCACACTTGTATTCCTTATGAATTTTTTGTGAGCTAAACCAAAGAAACAGGAGACCAGTATAGCACAATTGCTGTCTAAGTGATTTTTGGGTACAGACACATTTTCATAGGGAGAGTAGTGAAAGAGCTATAAGCTGCTGGAAAAAATGAGACAGTCTTTCAACTTTCCTTCAATTTTAAATTAAAGCATTTTGTCTAAATTCCAAAATTTCAAAAACTTCAAGCAGACACAATGATCACTTATTCTGCAGTTGTATTTAGAGGAGACTTGGGAATTTGTAAATAAAAGGCCTGAAGAACAAAGAATTCTGCCCTCAGGAAGGATATTAAAATTGAAGGAGGCCTATACTTGAGCAAGCTTCTACTCCTGCTTCAGGAGATTTTCTTGCAGCAGGGATTTTCCTGCTTCATTCTCTACTTTCCCTGAAGGCATTTTGACTAGTTGGATTCCTCGTTGCACGTTTTGCCGTATCTATGGTATTTGAGGGAGACGAGGTAAAAATCTACAAATCTGTACATATACAATGAAGGAAAGAACTGTTAGCATGTCCTTAAGGGCAAACAAAGGATCAGTTTCTAATCTACCTTTTTTGCTAAACAGAAGTTATAGAGATTTACCAGACATGACTTGCATCTGTTTAAATTACAGTTTATCATTTAGAAAATAACCAACCTTGGTACAAGTACTTTAGAGAATGGAGAATCAATTGCATTCTTTAGGAAGTTTTTTTCATTTATTACCAATACGTGAAACTGAGATTTTTCAGAGTCATCTTGAGAACTGGGCAGTCCAGGTCCTGAAGGAAGGTCATCTTTAAAATCTCCACGTGGACAAATTTCTTTAGCATTTCAATAGTGTCCCTCTGGAACATGTCTGAAATGGAAAGTGCTATTAAGTCCCTTAAGTCTTTTAATCTCAAGGAAAAATGTAAAAATGATTGGAGAATGTGAATACTTAATGCGTGTCCACCATGTGTGCTTAACCCTCTGCCCCCTTCTCCCTATGGATCTGCAAATATACTAAGTAAAGACTGAATGAATAAATAGATATTACCTGTGGCCAGAATCAATAGGTGTGTAAAACATTTCTCCGTTTAAGCGTTCATCTGCTCCTGAAGGATGCATATGGTGGGAAACACTTCCCTCTCTTTTACATAGAACTGAAAAATGGAGCTTTGACAACATGTAGTCAATGCACAGAGAGTTAGCACTGGGACATTGGAGTGTTTGCTTCACTTGTTCCAAACAACCAAAAAACCAAACAGCCCTGGGTAACATTTTCTGAATAGTTTTTTTTTTGAAAAATATCATTTTTCCTTATCAGTTAATGAATTTTCATGACAGGTAGTTTAATCTTCCAGAATTGTTCTACTGATGCAGAGTCTAACCATAAAATGTGCACAACATTCTTAATTAATCTCTTACAGCAATTAGCTTTGAAAACTCTGCACATGGTTTGAATTCTGTAAATATGGATTTATATAAATATTCAAAGGAAACACCCCTTTTTTGACGCTGAAGCTAAGATTGTACTACAATAAGCAAAAAAAAATATCCTAGAATAAAAACTATCCCCGAACCACTGTTTCATTCTTCCTACTGCTGCCAGTGATGGTGTGTGAAAAATAACCACAAAATATGTAGCTTCATCATACCAAAAAGACAGATAAATATGAAAGCAAGTTGGATTTATGGAGGAAGATTAAAAAATCTAATTATGTTTAACTTGGCTGTGAGACAGCTAAAAGGGGATTTGAAGGGGAATTTGTGAAAGATGCAAAATACACCAATAAAAGAGAGAAATAGTTTGAGACAAAATCTAATAAGGCAAAATTTAGGCTGTGTAGAATGCTAACAATAAGCCCTGTCAGAGTACAGAAAAGTTACCCGAGGGAATTAGTTGACACCTCATTAAAAACACCGGACAGCATGCACTGAGGGTGTGAAAATGTGGGGAATAATCCCTCAGTGAGAAAGTCAAGGACCAGGAAGCTTCAGGGTCCACATTCTACTCTAGTGTCAGTGCTGCTGTCAATAGGATATGATTTTGAAGTTTCACAACGTTTTTGAGGCAGGAGACATCTATTTAGACCCTGACAAAGAGTAAATGGAGGGAAATTCTTTTTGAGGGAGGCTATTCTTTTTGTGGAAAATCTGAGACATTAAGGGTAAGTCACTGTATTTGGAAACAGAGCTCTGCAACACACCAAAATGGGGTCATGCTGACCTTCCTTTAACCCAGGACAGTTTCAGTGTTGGTGATGGGAGTGTTCTGGTTGAAATGCTAGGGAATTGGAGGCAATCTGGGCTTGAGGTCACATATGTAACTCCTGTTCAACACAAACTCTGTGGTAGACTAGCACTTAAACAGATATCCTGTGTCAAAAGCCAATTTGCCTTGCATCTGTGTGATTTTTCACCTAAATAAACTAATTTGAGTTAGTCAACCCAGGTCAAGAGCACATTATTATTTTGCAGTCTAAATCTATCTTCACTATGCAATATCTATGCCAGAAATACCAGCCTATATTTTTTCCTTGGGACTGGTTCCTCCGCGTGATCCACCACAACTGGTACTTAACGTAGCTCGACCAGAGCAACTGTGAATCTACTTAACATCGATCTTATGAAACTCAGTGGAAACAGCTGATTCCTTAAAATGAGAAGGGAAGCAGTATTTCATTGCACATTTATGCTGCTGCAACTCCTTTGCTGCATACTACGATAAACTGTAGCTAGGCAGCAGTGAATTAGACTTAATATGTTTAGTAGTTATATGCTAAATTTACGAGGCATCCAGTGACATTTGCCTTATGTATAATGGTAGCACTCCCAGCAGGATGATCTAATCATTCATGAGAAATTATGGTACAATGTTGGAGTTTATTTAATGCCTAATGTTCACAACAACCTCCAGCACTGATTTTAATCTGGTTCCTGCACACATTGTGGAACAGATCTCTGTGGAGCAGCAGCAGCAGCAGAGATCAACCACATCCCATGGAGAATGGCATATATCAGCAGCAAAAAGTTGTGCAGTTTTTCTGAGAGGCAGAGGAAGTAGAGTTGATTCACACATCAGAATGATTCCTCTCACCAAGACGCTTTGGAATGCATCAAAGGAAATCAAGTTTTCTCAGTAGGCTTCCTCTGAGCCACGGGCTTACTGTAAGTCTGAGACTAAAAGAATAGCACTTTTTAAGGAATGGTGCCCTTGAAAAAAAAAAAAAAAGGGCAGGAAAACCTGTGGTAATTTAGGCGCAGCTGAATGGATACTCAAGAAGTGCATGTCAAGTTGTTAATTTTGTAATGTGTACGGGAAGTGGCACATTTTTCTGTTTCTAACATTGAATTCTCCCAGAAAGGAGACTCAGGCCAAAAAAGTTCTCTGCCTCCAGGAGATACACAGTTCTTAAAAAAAAACAGGGGGAAAAAAAAGAGGAAAGAGAATGTTCTTCCAAGTTGGTTACTCAAATTCTAAGGAAAAGGTTTTGAATGAGAGAATGAGCTTTTCATAACCAAAATCCCCTCCTGGGGTCTCTGCAGTTTGGAGCTGGAACATGTTTGGTTCATGTTGCCTGCAAGTCATTTTAACAGCAAATATTTCCTGAGCACGGAAGGCAAATTGTCTTGCTAGTGGAATTTAATCACAAGGTTTTAGGAAAATAACATTAATATTCACAGCTGCTGTGTCGGTGCCACAGAGAAGAAGCAGCTTCAGGAGGATGATGGGTTTGTATCCTGTCCAACTTTCATCCAAGACTGGCGAGCTCATGTTGCTGATTTTCCCCTGGAGAGATCACTGCTTTATCCTCTCAATGATTTCTTGAGCTACTTGCTTAAAATAAGTATTTACATGGCATCTTTTTGTGTGATTGATTGTTCTTATGACTTGTTGCCTGGCAGCCGCTTAAATATTACATTAAGAAAAAAAAGCATAAAAAATTCCTTCAGGGTAAGTTAAAGTTACATCAAGGAGGTTCTCACATTTAACAGCCCTCCTGTGACCACATGTGACAATGTGGTGAGCAACAGGACCCATCCAACTTGTCTGCCTTGGGCTGTCAGAGAAACAAATGACCGAACACTTTTCCTAGAGAAGCTTAAAATATAATTTCAGAAGTCACGGGGCAACAGTCAAGGCTCATATATTCTCCAAATGAAAACACGCCATCTGTGTTGGAGATCTACTGACACAGGTCCTGGTTATGGCTAGGAGGAGAAGCAATCACACTGCATCTCGCACAGCTGTGGAAACAACTGGCAGAGTGTGACTGCCTTGTGTGGCTTCCTCTTCTCAGCTGCCCCACAGCTGCTGCAAGGTCCTCCTGCTGCCCTCTGTATGCTGCTTTGCTCAGTGAAATTACCCTCAGTGTGTCACTTGTAGGCAGGACTCTGTGTGCCCTGACCAAGGATGCTCTGCAGCAGGGATTTGAGTCCCTGTTCTGATGTGGGGTGCTAAACGCCCACCAAGAACTCACCTGAGCAAGAATGTAAATTACATCTGTGTCCTGGGCTGCACTGTGGGGAAATAGGGTCATCCAAGAGTGAGACAGAGGAAGGAATGAGGTTAGTCACAACAAGAAGCTCAAGAAATTAGGGAGAGTCAAATTGTGACCCTGTATCATTGACTTTTGGGGTAACCCTGAAGAAATTCATGGTAGAGGACAGTATTGGGTACCCCGGTTTTCTCCCCTGGGAAGTCTTGGAGGGTTTGTAATCAGTAGTGGCCATGGGGCTGGTGGGGGGCAAGCCCCTGCAAGTCTGGCAGTTAGTGCTAATTATCAGTCACTCTACAGACACACTGCGTGGCTCCTGTGCCTGTGAGCCAGTGCTAGTGTGCACAAGCTGCCGAGGAACCCTGCTATTATAGGGTAACATGTCTGGTTACTTTATAGACCCAGTTAACAAGAAAGGGGTGGGGGGGAATTCCTACATTGTGTAAAGGACTCTTTTCTGCCCCCCTTGTTGTCTGGACCTTTGCCACTGTTTAAATTTAAGCAGATTTGCTATTCCAACATCTGCAGTTTGATTATTTGAGTATTGCCTGGCGCTGGGTCAAACCACAGCAGAACACACTAGTCTGTGATTTACAGCCTGGGCTGTGATTATAATGGTTTTATTTTAGTTGGACCCCTATTTACAAGCTCATTTGTATTAGTGCACAGTGTTATAATAACAATGGTAGAATTATTAGGTCTCACAGAAACAATCGCACATAGTAAATGGCTGTAGCTCACAGGGCGCTGCTTAAGTGCACTAGCAGCCTGGTGATGTCTGTAACACAGGGGTTTCCATTTTAATAGGGAGGTAGATGGGGGTGGAGTGCAGATGAGGGGAGAGGGAAGGAGCTGAAGAGAGTCGTGGTTATTATTCATTCTTTTCTAAGTAAATAGAAGGGACGTGTGTTTCCTGGATTAGCAACTGAAAACAAATGCTGAGAGGGGAAAGCGCTGGTGTTTCCCTCACCGAGGTTAAATAAGGTACTCTGCTACAGCACTGATGCCCGTAGGCTGCTCAGAACTCTGCTGTGCGCCATGCAAAGCACCGTAGGTGGCACACCAAGGGGCATCCACCACCACTGGAAGGGTTGTGAACAGCAATGGGTGTCCCAGGGAGCCCACAGCCAACTGTAATGGAAAAGCCCAGAGTGCACAAACACAGCTCCACTGGCCTTTCCCAGTAGCGGACTGGAAGAAGGACAAGTTGAGGGGGGAGGAGTTAGGTGGTGCCTCTGATGGGTGTGTGCTGACAGTCTCCTCTCAGGTTGGTGTGAGCTGTCATCAGGGTGTCCTGCTGCCATGCAGGGCTGAGATGCTGCTCCGCAGGCACTTTGGAGGTTTGCCTTGGGACCCCCATCCCATGAAAAACCTCCCTTTATCAATAGCAGAAAGAGTACTCAGGGTTTCACTTAGTGTACCACGGATGCTGATCAGCCAAACCCCACAACATGGCCACAGCAACATGTGGCTGAAGCAGACCACTCTCACGTTCTATCTGCAGTGTCAGCAGCTCCCACTGGAGACTTCTGAGTGTCCAGCATTTCTGAAAATTAGGTCCTTCAAGCGACTCATGGCCCCAGTGGGTCAGTGGCAGGGCTGGGATAGACAGGATGGAGGGGAAGTCCCATGGCTCTTTTGCTTTCCCTGAAGGGTGTCAGGGAAAGGAAAGCTGTTCTGTGTGAAACACTGCCCAAGGACTTCTACCTCCTGGCCACCAGCCAAAGTGTGAATATTAAACAATATTGATTCTCTGGTATCAGAGAGGAAAACAACATCTAACAGATCCGAATCTAGCATTCAGAAATACAGAAATCTCAACCCAGGCTGCTCTCAAACTCCAGTGGTAGATTTTAAGCTGCATTTCTATTCTGGCTTCTTATGCCAAATTGTGCAAGGCTGGAGCTGCTGCTCAGGTTACCAGGAGGAATTAAAACCACCTGTGGCAGGTGAGGATACCACTGGAAGTGGCCAAAGGGGAAAATGTAGATTCTGTGAATTTGAATGCCAGGTGTGGGTGTTTTGCTTTGAGCCTGAGGTGAGCTTTTCGAGTTTGTTTGGGTTGTCTTTCAAAATGTGGGTTTCTAGAAATTCTCCTCACCTCCTCCCACCATTTTAATGAAAAAAGTAGCTGGTGTTTTCCATAACTCTGCGTGCAGAAAACTCTGGATTTGTTTTCTCTCGTCGTTTAAAGTTTTAGACTTTCTTTTTTTCTGCTATGTAACAAATACTCATAGAGTATATTCACACAAGTGAAGTCAGATTCTAGTTTAAATAAAAATATAAAAACCCCATTCGCATATCTAATTAGAAGTATGAACAAGGGAGTGAAACATATTTCAGTTTCATACTGTCAAGATGTCTCTGATGACTCCTGGAACTGTGGCCACAATATTGCAGGAACATTCATTAGAGAACATTATAATGTTAGCTGACCTGCACTATGTATTAGTGTAATAGACACAGATCTCTACCCATTTCAGAGACTCCATAATCAAGTAGAAGAATCTAGAAGGATGGGGCCAAGATGAAGTATCTTTCTTTTTGAACAATATAAGACAAGGAAACAGCACTGACTTGACTTGTATGGCTTAAGTCCCTTCCCCTGATGGGATTCCCTCATCTATCATCTGAGGTTGCACATGAACAGAAGAGCTGAATCATCCTTTCTTCTTTGACTATGGAAGAAGCATATAGCAACAAAACGCTGCGTGTGAATGTTTCAGATAAATCATCCAAGATGTCTAAGATGAAATCATTTTCAAATTATTCTAGCTAAGATGACAGGTGTACAATTGGGTTGTCCTTGATGCCTGTCTGTTCATAGATATCTTTCCTCTTAGAGATGCTTGATATTGCTGGCCAGTTTTGTTCACCCTTCAAAACAAAGGGAAAAGACAGTATTTCTCTTCCACTGTCTGTTCCTCTGTCTGTGTACCTCTAGCTTTTTAAAAGTTGCCAGTTTCCTGGGTGTTTTGGTCTTTCCTGAAAAACCCTTCCAACATGAATTCTGCGTAGCAAGGTATTTAGAGATTTCTGCAGTCCCTTTATACTAATTGATTTCCCAGTGCATTAGCATCACCAAAGCCAGATTAATCTTCATTTTAAGGCTGCAATCAATGTCTATGTCAACATAGTTTATTGAACCTGTAAAGTTCTACCACTTGCCTTTACCTCCTCTATGCCTTCTTATGCATGTCCTGAGAAAAGATGACTCTTTAAAACTCTCTGTCCAAGCTGTGGAGTGGAATTGCTTTACTGTGGGGCATGATACAATGCCCAAATTTCTCCTGCTTTATTGCAGCCACCAAATTTCCCAGCCAAATGTCATCCTGCAGTTTTAGGAATCAAACTGTCATTTTGTAGGGGAGAATTTAGGAAGGAGTCTTGTGCTAAAACGAAGGACTTGTGCGAGAGATGTTCACACATAGGCTGTGCAACCTGGGCTCTTCTCACAGATCTAACACAACGGTTTTGTAGTACAAAATTTGTTTTCTGGTGGAGCCAAAGTTCTTCCTCGTATTTTTCAGGTGCCATTGTGTTATTTCTTTCAAAACTTGGCAATAACAGCCTTTCTCTGTTTCCATTTCTTTTATATCTGTTTTATTCAGGCCAATTGAAATTTTATGACTTCTTTTATGCTAAAAGAAAGTGCTGGGTAAGGATTGGCACTGAGAACAAAGCCCTGAGTCAGTCTGTATAGCCACTGGCCAGCACTGTGAGAACATGATATACGCTGAGATTCAGAGCAAGCCACCATGGCTCCACTGTTCTCTGCTGTCTCCATCTAACCTTCTTCCCCATGGAGCCAGACTGTAAGGACATAGCACATTAATAACAATGTTGAAACTATCAGTAACTGTTCAAAGTCAGCTTTATTGTACTGTAGCTTGCTTGTGATCTTTCTTGTATATGAGAAAAGTCAATCTGGGAAGTAATTCCTATACAAATACCCAGCAGTATAGAAGAGACTGCAGAGAAGAGGATTTTTAGATGGTCTTGCCTGAACTCATTTATTTCATGCCACAACAGTCTGGGGAAAAACAGTCTCTCTGCTTGCTTATATAGATGGCACAGACGGCAGTGGGTCCATCCCCTCCTTCAACACTCAGTTTGCTTCTGCTGAAGCTGGGTGGAAATTACTGCTGACTTCGGTGATTGCAGGTGGACGTGATCTATTTTTGATCAGGTTTGCACTGTTTTCACTTCTCTTTGCTTATATAAGAGTCAGCCCCTGTAAACTTTCTGTGCATTGACTACTTCCACCAACTCCAAGGATATATTTGAGTAGATGAGGATTATTTGCTCATATGGAGTTTGCAAGATTAGAGCAAAATATAAATGACTAGATGCACAAATCTTGCCTAAGAGGGCTGAAATGGAGCTTAGCATACTCATCTGCTTCTGTCACATGCAGTGAACCTGACTTCTGGTCTGCTTTGGCTTCAGCATATTGCTAAATCCTTTGTGGCACAGCATTTTCCAAAGGAGCTGAGAACCTCCACATCTGCATGGAAAATCAAACTAACAGGCTGGGGAATTTAAAATTAGTATAAACAAACATTTCACAAGCCAGGCTACTTAGAAAATAAGTTAGCAATGCAAACCAGAGAAAAATAAGTTTGCACTTATGAAATCCTAATCACTTGCACTTTCATTAAAAAAAATTACTTAAGTATTATAGTTCTCATGGTTCAATGAAGTTGAAGGAACTTAAGTATATGCTTAAAATTCTGTAAGTGCTTAAAAGTATTGCCAAACAAGGATGTAAGTCTTCAAAGTGCTTGGGCTAAGTGTACACTTCAGTGTTTTGCTGAATCAGATCCGTCATGTCACAGAGCCTCAAAGTGAAGCTCAGAGGTTTTAGCCTAGATGAGGAATAAAGCCAAGGAGCATAACAGGAAACTCTCTGGATTTTCCAGGGTCTAGTGCATAATTAGATTATATGTTCAATCTCATTTTGGGATTATGAATGGGTTTGGGTTTTTTTAGCTCATTAAAAAGAGAAAGAACCTTCCTTGCAGATAGAGATATGCCATATCTATTGGGTAGCTTTCCCCATGTTGCACTTTCCTAGTGTGTGGCATTTCAAAATTAAAGAAATGTCAGTGGCACTGCAGTTTACTCCTGAGTAATAAAAAAAGTCCAGTTTGTTTGGCAAGTACTTCTCCTGGATTCATCCAGATAGTGTTAAATTCCTTCCCAAATTTCCCTTGGGCAACTAAATGGATTGTAATGATAATGCAAGTTCAGCATAACACTGACCATAACAATTATATCTAAGCTGTGTTAACCATATATTTAAGCAAACAAGTCTTGATTGCATAGCTTATGGTACATGAATGCCTTTATTTTAACATACATTTTATATATTTAAAACATGCTCCCCCTACCTCTGATCAGTGTTAGCCACATCCATTGCGTGCAGAAATGCATGAAGCAGAGCAGATTGAATAGCTTCTACTCACTGCTTCACATCTTAATTTCCCTTAAAATTTTATCCTATTACTTGGCCCCAGCCTGATTATGCCCTCCAGCACAGATGAATTTCAAGGAGGTAATAACTGCTTTGAAACTGATGAAAAGAGCCATAAAGAAGATTTAAAGACATAAAAAAGCATCTGTTACCTTCTCACAATACCTGGTACGTGATTTCTTTCAAATCTTTGAATTTAGAGTTTGAATTTATTCAGTCATACAAGTATGGGTCCTGAAACTACAGTCTGTCAAGCAAAATTTCACTGTCTTTAACAAAGACACTGCATCTCTGAGGAGAACTAAACTATCCCTTGATCTTTTCTATGCTAATTTCATGTTTGATGTGTTCTGTTTGCTGGAGTTCTGAGACGTCCCTGCTCCTGGGCCAGACCCTTGAGCCTGGAATGGCTACTAGCCTTTCTTTACCTGGACTCAGACAGCCCTGATAGCTCAGTGAACTCCCAGGAGATGAAGTCGGGTGACCCAGGCTTACTGCTTGCAAGGACATTAGGGTATCTCTGCACCACACTCCTTGGGTAGCGACTTTTCACTTTTATGGGATATCTCTGCACTCTCCCATTGTCTTCCTCCCTCCTGTGAGCATAAATATTAGAGCTGGTTGCAGAGCAGTGACCACCCCAGGACCTCCAAATTTGTCCTGATGCCTGGAGCCAGGGTCACAGGCCAGATCAGGATGGACAGTGCTCTAGCAAAAATGAAAACCCTAAACCATGAAAGCAGCTTCATTTTCAAGATGTCATTTGCCTTCCTTGCCTTTCATACATCTTTTATATCTGACTGTAAAGGCGTTTAGAGTCCAGAAGTTATGAAGATACATGAGGGCTTAGAATCATAGAATCATAGAACAACCAGGTTGGAAGAGTCCCACCAGATCATCGAGTCCAACCATTCCTATCAAACACTAAAGCATGTCCCTCAGGACCTCATGTACCTGTGCCTTAAACACCTCCAGGGAAGGTGAATCAACCACCTCCCTGGGCAGCCTATTCCAATGCTTGATTCCCTGTGGGCCTCTGTTCCCCTACTGTGGCTCAGAGCAGCTCCATGTGACATATCCTGGATTCCAGGTGAGGGTCTCCCCTTCACCCAGCACGACGGCAAGGCCAGACATTACCTGAGCCCTCCCTGGGGGTTTCAAGCAGGTGCTTTGCACCGGTGCTGGTATCTTCCACACACAGCTGTATAGATGCCCTATGTGTCCACTTAGGCTTTGGTTCCACAGCACGGTAGCCAAACACAGGGAAGGCCGTAAATTTCCATTTTCTGCTGGCAACAAATTACTGTACAAATGGGCCCAAAAGGAAGTCTGGAAGTAGGCACAGCACAGCAACTGGCATGCTATTCACCGCTGCCGGGAAGGTGACAAGACCTGGACATTAACCCTTCCCACATACATCTTTAAAAGCATAATCTGACTATAAATAATTTTAAAAAATACCATCATGTCTCAATGGATAGTATCCCATCACATCAGCCTTAAAATCTGCTGAATACAGGGTCGGTCAAGATCTACACCTCCTGCGAGAGACAGAAAAGAAATTAGCATCTGGAAGATAAAGATGCCAAGGAAAAAAAGAAACAAACAGACCTTTCAAAAGCACTTGGGAAAATATCATTGCGGATGCTCAATCAAATATGGAAATCCTTTAAAACGTATGGGTGGAGGCAACAATAGGCAAGAAACAGCTGTGCCTGTCGAATCCTGTCCCTTTGAGCAACAGCACAAATCCCCACAGATGTGCAATCTTTTTTTATTAGCTTGCCCTCCCCCCCACATCATATCTGTATATGAATTAATAGCATCTCTAACAGCATTTCAGGTTATAACCTTGATTTATAATATTGGAAATGCTGGCACACCATTTTGTTTGCATAGAAGTCAGCTAGGTGAGTTGCATATCTGAGGTGTAATGCTGCTGTGAGGAGTCACAGATGTTTAGCTGTTTTTATTTCCACTCCTTGGTGGACAATCCACAACGTCTGATATCTTCTCTCCCTTGCTATGAGGTGGCCCAGAAATCAAAGTGGGGGGTCTGACCAGAGCATTGTACACTGTTGAATCAGCAGGATATCCCTATCAGCCTCAGCATTGGCTTAGAGATGTTGGATATCTGAGAAATTTGGGCATTGATTAGTGCTTTTTATGTGCTTCTGATTGCTCTGGGCCTGTTGCCTAACCTTTTGGGTTGTTTTGCATATAGTTTGCTATGTTGTCCCCTTCTGGGACTTCATGTACCTTTCATTTCTCTTCTTCAGGAACTGAAAGCACACAATAGAGATGGCTGAGAAATATCTTCCCCCTAGTGAATATTTTCACTAAAATAGAAACATCTTTATTATAACTGAATTTCCCATAAACTCTTAATGAGAAACCTCCTGCTTTTCAGAGGAAAACGAATGAGCAAGCAAAATCCTTAACCCACCCTTGTGCTCAGCAAGTTCCCCTATCTAGGGATCTAGCCAGGCTGTAAAAAATGCATTCCGTAATGCCATGGAAATGTGAGAAACACAACAAATCACTCTCACTCATCCCTCAGTCCAGCTATCTTCCCACTCTTTACCACCCAACTTAAACTGATATCCCTCCAGTGACTGCAAAAGAGGTTCTGTCTGAGGTAGTTCTAGACTGCAGATGCAGATTCTGTGTCATCCAAACAATGCTGCTATTTGCACCACTACACTTCAGCTTAGTTGTGCTTGTTACTCTTAATTGATCAGGATACATTGGAGCTGCACAGAATTGTAAACCAGTAGATCCAATATCAAAGCTGAGTCATGCCAAATCAGTGCAGGTTAATCTAAAATTGCTCAAGAAGCATGGCTACTTGAAAGGGTGTTAACTTCACCAATTTCAAGGGAGTTACTCTTGTTTTGTGCCACTATAAACAACAGCAGAGCTAAGCCATGAGTCATCACCCGTCTCTCCTTTGCTGCTTCTATTTTCAGTGCAGATCTGTTGGCTTTGCTGCTGGCTGAGCTTGCAGTGATGCTTTTTGGAGCTTCTTGCTATTTAAACAGGGGTAGACTTTGTTCTCTGTGGGAGAGCAGGGAGAATCGGGATGTTATGAGCCGGGAAAGGCTGAAACCCAAGGTTTACATAGTATTTTTAGTAATATTATAAAATTCAGGTGCCCCAAAGCCCAGATTTTGTCTCAGCTGGTAACAAACATTTGAGAACAGTCATTCTGTGGCTGTATGAGGTTCCCCCAAAAAGTGTAGGTCCCAACTCAATTAAAGAGAGGTTCCAAATAAAAGGTCCCTGGACAAAGATGCCTGAGGTTGATAGCTGCTTTGAACCCCTTATGTGTCTTTGCATTGCCATATAATCAGAGGATATTTTTATACCAAGACAGTTATTTTAAAACTTACTTCTCTGTCAGAACCATGCAAAGACAGGATGCATCCCTTTTCTAATACAGCCAATGTAGCAGTCCATTAGCTGAGAAATATCTGGAAAAAGGGTGACTTTCCTCAAATGGAAAATGTCTAATGAAAGTATGTGGCTTTCAGGGGAGGAATAGTTTATTATTGTTAAAGAATCCCTTCTACAAAACATTTGTTTGTCTGACTTTTAGCATTTGAACTACCTCACGTGGTCCAGCATTGCATCACTTGTTTGCCCCTGCCAATCAGCAAGTAATCCTGTGGCTAAGGTGCTGTTTCCACATCTTCCTTTTCCACCCAAGCTGCCATTATCTGTCAGGTCTTTACTTTCAGAAACCACTCATTGTTTTCATCAGGCCCGAAAACAAGATGTGGCAGGAGCCATCACAAGTTGACAGATTTTTTTTTGCAGACTTAGGGTATGGATGCTATGCCCATGGAAACTAACGATTAGTCGTCTTCCATGCATGCACTGCTTCTGGCTACTCTTTGTCCTGAAAATTGTCATGCTGGCAAAGATTTGGAAAAGAACAGGATGAAATTCTCCTGTATGTATGCAGCCAGCATGGGGTGCAAGCTTTACCACAGTCTCCTATCAGGCTTATTTTGACAACCAGTAATGTATGACCATTCTGTTGGTCTTCTGAAAATTATTGAATTCCAGTCTTATAACTTAACTGCTGTCACATTGTTATGAATCACCACCAAAATATTTTCAGTGCTTCTTGGAATAAATAGCAAACTCAAGCAAAAATAGAAGGGCTAAATAGGAATTTAGTACTTAGAGCAGGAGCTATTAAATTATTCTAATTAGAGCCCTTAAAGTCTTGATACAGAATATACTGAATGAAGTTGTCTCTTAATTTCTTTCAGGCTACCTTTTCTTTAATTTGCAGTCATGCCAGGTTGGTCTGGCAAGCCCAGAAATCAAACAAAATAACCTGTCATGGTGGTAAAGCTAAAAAGAAATAGTGGACTGCAAGCTCTGCTCTGATGTGTGAGTACATGCATATGTAGATATGTCTGGGTCAGTAGAAACTGGAAAAGATCTTCCTACCACTAGAGCGGATTCTGTTGCTGTTGTACCCAGGCATTTTCCATGCAACCCTACTGACTTTGGTAGAGTTACTCCATCTGTATGACAGGGATCCTTAAAACAGACCTTGGACTATTGAGGTCGATGGGAATGTTGCCATGTCCATTGGCTTCATGAGTAGCAGGGATATTGTTGGCTTAAAATTACAATCAGCTTTCAATTATTATTTCTGGCTTGGGAGGAAAGACCTTAGAGAAGAAAATGGATGGAGAGAGACATTAACTAAAGCCAAGAGAAGGAGTTTCAAAGCAGCATCATTAAACTTTCTCAGAACAACAGGAACACAACGCATCTCTAGAAGAATGTATACTCAAGTCAAATTACAAGACTTGAATATTTTTCTTTAGGAAAAATGCTGTGGTGAAAAATGTTAATGATTTTTAAATAATGCTGCCTTTTGCAGGGAAAAATTTTCCAAGCAGTCTTTGCCTCCAAAACAATTGCTGACCATTTAATGACATAGTAAGTATCAATCACTGGCAGAAAGTGTATGTGGTAAGGACCATATAATCACAAAGTAAATTCAACATTATTTTTGTCTTTAAAACCAGCACACATGTTAAATGATATTTCTGGGTCTGCTGTGTGTAATTACCAAACATTGTACAATTCAGGAGCACATAATTATGATGTATACTCCTTGCACTATGAGTATATAATTACTTGCTCAGGTCCAAAGTCTTCTCTTGGATGCTGTGTCTGAAGGGCCAAGTGTGAGCCCAAATATAGGATCCTTAGTGACCAGGACTTCATGAGCTTTCATATAAATAGCCAAGTCGACATCTTACCCTGTTCTGGTTTCCTTGATAAAGCTTTGGGTGAGGCTAAGACCTAAAGAAAATGTCGCAAAGCAACTACAGACTGGCTTAGTTACTTTAACTTTATAACAAAGATGCTTCATCTGTCTATGTCTTCATCTTGCTATTGTGTCACTGCACTCACTATCAGTGTGTTCATTTTCAAAAGGAGGTGGGTAATTTCAAAATGGTTGCAGAAGAAATGACATTATGTCTGGAAAACATGCCTGACAGGTAGACACTTGAAGCTTTTGACTTCACACTGTCAATAGGAAGTTAAAAGAAGTGACTAGAGAAAATACCAGGTACAAAGCCAGCTAAAGGCACAACAAAATGGGGGCCTGGTGGCAGACAAGAGCAAGTGAAATATTAAGGGTAGTAGTTTTAAGTGTCAAAGTAATCAACTAATGACAGAAACTGCTCAGGAAACTATGAAGTCTGCCTCTGAATGCCCCCTTATCAAACTCTGGACATCTTTCTGGAAGGAAAAGTCTCTTAATATACAGAAGGTCACACCAGTGCAAGCGTGAAAAACATTGAAACCTTGACCTGATAGTGGAACTCAGGATTCAGAAAAATTTGAGGTCAAGCACGTGCACATAAGATACTCAATATTACACCTGACCCTGTAGGCTACTGTGTTTGGAGAGTGACCCACTGCCATCAATGGCATTGCATGGGACGGAGAGGGGTGTAGATGGGAGTAGAGTCAAGCACATCACAGCTCTTTGGCCCAGTGTTCAGGTGTGCTGGGTTGCACACAGGTAGCAGCCCCTTACAGCTCTGAGGAGGGGCTGGAGAAAGGGTAAGGAAAGAGGAGAAACTCCTTGGGGAAAGGTCTATAGTAAAATATGTTACACAAGGGCATTCCTCATCTCACTGTCTATTGAGCAGGTGAATGTAATGACATATCTGCCTGTGGTTTAATTTCTCAAACCCTCCTTATAGGCAGAAAACTCCCTATTCCCTGGAAGGACAGTGGTAAAACAACGAGGGTAATCCAGCTGCTGGACTCCTAAGGGAAAGAGTGGGTGGGGCAAATTCTGGGATAAATGACTGAATGAATCCCTGGAGGATACCATCTGGTGCTGTGGATGTGATGGCCACTGTCAGCATTTAGCAGAATTCAGGGCAGAGAGAAAACCAGAGCTATAAGCAGACATGATATCTATATCACACTGAATTTCCAGAGAATGCACAGAACTGTTAACTCGAGTAAAATATTTTACTAGAAAACTCCCAGTTCTAAAAAATTGTTTTCTATTGAGTTCAAACCTCTGGAGGTCTATTGAATCCTTACTGTGAGGAAGAAAAATCCTTTTAGCTGTGAGAGACAGCATTAGTTAATTTCCATCTTATAACCTCTGAGTCCTGGGAGTGTTCATTGTGGGCTTCTTTTCAGCCAAGTCCCTGAAGCCTCTTTTCTAAAAAGATATGCAGTACAGAGCAAAAATATTCTGTTTTCCTATTGGGTACCCACTTTGACATTTTTTTCTCCCTATGGTCAGTAGCTGGCAAGTGGTCATTTGTTGTGTCTGAGGAAAGAAAGAATATCACTTAAGAAAATGAACGTAACCGCAGAACTATAAAAGCAAATCGTTAGCACTTTGCTATCTCTTCCTTTGACACAAAGATTCTCGTGTTTCTGAGGTATGTCCTGGCACTCACTTTAACATTGTCTCACCAAGTGCTTGATGCCTGAGTTTTAGAAACTTTGTTGGTCAGAGTTGTGCTGTATTGCTGGAGTCAGGTAAGGGTTTTGGATCGGAATAATTCAATGTGTGTCTGGCTTGCCTAGTCTGAAGCCCATTATATGCAGAAACATTTACCTTGATTTTCTCTGTCTTCACACTCGTACTCTGCAGTTCAGAGATCTCAAAGCAAAGGCTACTTAGTGAAATCTGAATTTAAATTTAAAACCATACTGCAAAATTTTGGGAGAAATGTCAGATTTTGCTAGTACATTCCCACCAGGGCTAACAAAATACTTTTTGTTAATATTTTAAAAGTCTTCCACCTAAACATCACAAGTATTAATTTTTTTTACCTTCAGTTGTCAGTGGAAAGTAACTGAGAGGTATTTTAGTGTGAAGCATTTTGCCATGCATCTAAGCAGGTGATTTAACAAACCTTAGCCTAATGTCAAAGGTCCTGATGGCTCTCACACTACTACACTTGCACTGCCTGACATCTGCTGAACCTCAGCTGCAGAGATTTTGTATAGAGGATAATGCTAGCAAATATTTCCTTTGATGTTAGAGAGTGTTCAGTGAGTAAGTGAAAAGAAAAAAAAAAAGAAAAAAAAAAAAAGAAAAGAAGGAGAAAGCCCCCAGCACTGAACCTAGACTTCAAGATCACAGATGGTCTGTTTTCACAGTCTTCAAGAGTCTGTTAATATCAGGTTAATTCCTGATTCCACTTAGTACTTGCATTTCATAATAATTGAAAAATGGTGCAAAACCCAGGATGCAGTTTCCATCTGGTGCTGGGACGAGTCTGGTGTAATTCTCCTTGTCAGACTTGAGTCAAGCCTGATGTGAGCAGGAGCAAACTGAAGTCTACAGTCTTTATTTGTGTAGAAATAAAAATAGCAGTGACACAAGAAATATCTGGAGGCAGTGTGACTGAGGTGATAAATAATGGTGACAAATGGACCTTGTCAATTTACAGCCACTCGCATTTGGTTGCGTATCACAGCCACCTTGTCTCTCCTTTGCCCAGGTGTAAATGACAGAACTTGCATTGGCAAGTTAAGCCTATTTCAGATCTTGTGGATTAGTGACAGACAGGTTGTGTTGCCTGACCTACATGGTGCAATACTCCCCAATGCACCTGGGTGCTGAGACATTAGGAGAAAAACAGTACAGGGAAAACTGTATCTGGGGAAGGAGAGCTACACACAACCACATCGTGCAGAAGAGTGCCAATAGTTGGAAGGGAATGGAGGCTCGAGGAGGGTGGAGCAGCAAAGAAGCAGAGTTAAGAAAGACTGTGGGTGTTCAGGAGTGCCTGAAAGATAGACAGGGAGGTTGTTTTGGCAGAGCAGAGGAAGCAGAGCCTGAACAGCACAGTCAAGTCTGCAGGGCTTAGGGAGCAAAAGGGAGCATCCGAGTGAAGTGCAGTCCTTGCCAACTTTTGCTTTTCTTATTCATCTTCTCAAAATAGCTACTTGTTAGAACAAGCTTCTTGCCAGGATGTCGCAACTGAGAAGTTAGCTCCAGGTCCTGGCTGTGATCCCTGTAGCACAAATATGCTGGGCGAATCAACACCCTGCCCCCACCAACAAGTGGCAGAAAACAGAATCTTGGCTGGACTGAAAATAACAAACTTTGACTCACTTCCTCTTCAGAAATTCTTCAGTGTGGCAATCTTGTTTAATATCTTTGTCAATGATCTGGATCGAGTGCTCCCTCGGTAAGTTTGCAGATGACACCAAACTAGGTGTGAGTATTGTTCTTAAGAGTAGGAAAGCTCTGCAGAAGGATCTGGGCAGGCTGGATTGATAGGCCCAGGTAAATTATATGAGGTTTAGCAAGGCCAGGTGTCAGGTCCTGCACTTCAGTCACAACAATCCCATGCAATGTTGCAGGCTTGGGAGGGGGCTGGTAGGCTGCCTGGCAGAAAGGGACTTGGTGTTACTGGTCCACAACCAGCTGAACAGCAGTGTGTCCAGGCAGCCAAGAGGCCAACAGCTTCCTGGCTTCTAACAGAAATGGTGTGGCCAGCAGGAGCAGGGAAGTGATTCTCTGCCTGTACTTCTCACTTGTGAGGCTGCAATTCTGCTACTGTATTCAGTTTTGGTGCCTTCAGTCAGGAAAGACACTGAGTTGCTGGAGTGTGTACAAAGAAGGACACAAAGCAGGTGAAGAGATTGGAGCATAGGTCTTAAAAGGAGCATCTGAGGGAACTGGGATTGGGTAGGAGAAGAGGTGGCCTGGAGAAGAGGTGGCTAAGGGGAGACCTTGTTGCCCTCTACAACTATCTGAAAGGAGGTTGTGGTGAGGATGGTATTGGTCTCTTCTCCCAAGTAGCAAGTGATAGGACAAGAGGAAATGGCTTCAAATCAAACCAGGAGAGGTTTAAATTGGATATTAGGGAAAAATTTTTACTGAAAGAGTGATGAAGCATTGGAACAGGTTTCCCAGAGAAGTGGTAGAGTCACTATCCTTGGAGGTGTTAAGAAAATATGTAGACATGGCACTTGAGAACATGGTTTAGTAGTCATGGTGGTGTGGGAGTGGCAGTTAGACTTGATGATCTTAGAGGTATTTTCCAACCTTAATTATTCTATGATTAGGCAAATTTCCATCCTCCTGATATCAAGAGGGAATGAATATCCATTTAGTTCCTCAGCGGCAAGCTTCCAGGAGATATTTTTCCCAGCACAGCTCCTTCAATTATAGCCATTTTAAAGTAGTGCAGGTATTCCTGGACTTGTGTTGACCAAGGAATGCTCTGCTGCTGTCATCAATAAGTTTGTGTGTGTGTGCACGTGATTTAGATCTCTCCTTGCTACTCCATTTACAGAAGATATGAGTTGCTTGGCATTTTAGCTAGAAAATATCAAGCTCAGATTCCAGCAGAACAATCTTTCAGCTCCAAGAATTATCATAACCATCTGTCATCAAACCAGCACTTGACATTAAAAATATGGAGGTTCTACTTCAGTGGAGAGCACACATTTCTTTGGTGACTGCTAGGAGGTAGGCAGGGAAAAAGAGATGGACACATGCTTGGATGTGAAATATGAATGACGAACAATTTTACTAGCCCAGAACTGAATCAGGATCCCAGACTGAAGTCTTGCTGAGTCTTACATCTGTTGTTAAGCTTTTCAGACCTCTGAGCTGCAGCAATAAATCTTTTTCTGCTAATGACACCAAGACAGCATGGCAACTACTTAGGCAAAACTGTCTTGCACGCATGCATACAGACACATGCCCTTTTGGTGCCTGCTTGCTGGAAGAAAAATACGCAATAGATCAAGGACAGATGTGCAAAAGTAAAAAATATCTTCTTAGTCATCGGTGTGGATGAAGCTCTGCTAAAAAAATGAAAAAAGTGAAGGATTCCCATGAATTCAGGTGCTGGCTGAGCAGCTCTGTATGTAATAAGACTGTTCCTTTGCTGGAAACTGAGGTAAATTCATCTGAATGGTACTGGGTAGTCAGGGGAGCCACTGCCTGCTTTTCAGTCAAATTATTTTAGCTGCAATTTCCCACTGAGCACAGCAACATGGAGAACCTATCCCAAGCATGAAGAGGTGCAGCAAGACGTCAATAAAGTATCATGAAGACAGACACTGAATATTCACTTCTACATTCAGTGGATTGTATTGTGACATTTTCTGGTATTATCTTGGTGGAGTTCAGCAGAAAAGGAATACCTTTAAAAGGGGCAGTGAATAGAGTCCTTTTGAAAAACAAAAATTATTTTCCTTGCCACCCAGAAAGATGCCATAGATCCTGCTACTTACAGGGATCTACTATTAACTCTTACTAAAACACCTAACTGCTTTTGAAAATCTGGTCTTCTGTGTTTTATTAGCGTCCCCTTCACAGAAAAAAACCCTACTGCCCCAGGCACCAACTCTAATCCTCTAGAATTTATAATTTAAATACACGTATCAGAGACCTCAATCTGGATCATCCAAGAGTTCCTTTGGGGTTTTTATTCCAGTTTCCAATCAAAGAGATAAAGAACAGGAATTCAGAGTCTTGTCTTCTGCAGGGAGGCGTTTCTTCTAAAACAAGAACACCTCTGGCTAACCCTGGGCATCTGTATCCCCTCTCAGATCACATCAGCACTGCTGCGTGATGAATTCTTAGTTGGAGGTCATACATAAACAACATTCATGAGGCAACCAGCAGTGAGGTGGGCAGGCACTCCCTTGTGACTCCTCTAAGGTGCCAGCAGTTTGGATGCAACTGAACAATCTGAGTGCCCATGGGGAGATGTGTATTTGCATGCAGAATATTAGCTAAACATTCTACTTGCCAAAGAGGCCAGGTTGGTGGGATGCGTGCTCGACAAGCAGCAGCCTGTGTCTCCTGAATTTGGAGGCAGCTGTGGCCCAACCAATGTTGTGATAGGCAGCCAACATGGGTGTGCATTTGGCTTCCACAAAAGGGCCAAAAAGGCAGGTGAACATGCAGCACCACCAGCTTGCCTGAACCTGCTTGGCATTACGCACCCAACTAGTGTACAAAACCACTGCCTTCATTCTCCTGGGTAGGTAAAACAATCACAGTTGTTTGTTGGCTTTGGAGAAGCTGTTTACTGTGTCTGTTCCCACGAGGAGAAGAAAGGGTCCCTTAACCTTTTTGGGGCTTTCCAGAAAACTGATATGAGCCCAACACAAGGCAGATTTACTGAATGAGGTATGATGTTGCCCATCCTTCTGTCTTGGACTGTTTCACAGACCCAGCTGAGACCAGCAGGTTCCCATGGAGATGCTCTCCAAACTCCAGCCAACGCTTACGGCTGGGGCACATCTTCAGAGCTGCTAAGGGTCTGCAACATTTCTGATGCCACCACACACTATCTGGGGAAATGAGACTTTGAAAAGGCCGTTTGATAGCACAGTCATCTATGGCTCATGCCCAGCTGCTTGGATGTCCTGGAGGAGGGTGCAGCTGAGGCTGCCACATGCTCTGGCACAGTTCAGTGCCTTTGATAGTGATGTCAAGGGTAGGTAGAGATGCTGTTTGGTTGATATGTGGAAGGCACAAAGCTGGGAGACATGCAGTGCATCAGTGAGGAGTGGAATTTAAAAATATCTCATCAGCTTAGAAAAATAGACTGGAGAAAATAGGATGAAATTCAGTAGACACAAGTACAGGATACTATACTTAGGCTTGAGCAAACAGCTCTTTAAATGTTTCAGCTTGAAAGTGTGAGAAGGAGTCCTACTCTGCTAAGCCCTGGAAAAGCCTCAGCTGGATTTCTGTGCTCAGTTTCATGATCAGCTAGAAGGCCAGAGATCTCTACACAGTTTCTTTATGACTCATTGTAAAACAGAGGCTTTGTAAAACAATAGTGGTTATTTAAAGATCTGTCATCATTCCCCTCTGGCACAAATAATTCTGTTGGTTTGGTTGACAGTGTAAGCTTCTGGGGTTGCAGTCTGAGAGCACTAGAATTAAACTTTGAATTTGTCCTGGAAGATGTGGCCAGAAAGTGTATTGGAGACACCCTTTGAGTGCGAAAAAACATAGTGATGTTGTTGTGCTGGCGAATACGTGTTGCTTACTTCCTGTGATACTCCAAGTCAATAGTGGTATTACTCCAATAACATCAAGAGAGTTAGGCTGATATGAACCTGAAAATAATGCAGTGTTTAATTAGACGATTCTGATAAGAAGAACCTGAGGTAACATGTGTAGCTAGAAAGGATTAATTGCTGCTTCAGTTCCCAAGTTAGTTACTGACAGGATTGCCTCTGGTCACAACACAGTTTTACTGTAATAGTGCTGCATGCTGTTAAAAGTCAACAGTCATTTATTTTGCACTGAACAGGCTACATTATGAAGGAGATAATCCAGTTTGCTGTCATTTTTGGCAACTTGTTAATGACATAGGGCAGCATAATATCGCACAGGTCCAGAATTTAGCTTCTAAGCTTCAAGCTTCACGCTTTGCACACACTGTCAGTCTTCAGAAATAGTTTTTGCTTTATCCACAAACTCTGCATTAAATTTATTGTCACTTCTGGCTAGTGTCTGAAGGGCAATCAAACGACATTTTTCTTCATGCCTGTTATATGATGTAGTAACAAGGAGGGGGGAAAAAAGCACTCGCAATTAACATGACCAGACCCTTTGTAAGAAGCAGATGGAACAGAAAAGGAAACAAATCTTGTGTGATTCACTCAGAAGAACTTTTAACAAATCCTCCATTTCTCTAAATCTATGGATGTCCTTTGTCTAGAAGGAAAGAACCTCCAGTGGTGTGGATATTAGCCTAGGACACAGGTCAGTCTGAGCTGACCTGGACCATGTTCCTCCCTCCCTCTCATACGCTATCCCTGTCTCCTAATTTCCAGATAAAGGAAAGCCAGGCCTGTCATCCTGCTAGATGCCACAGCACACACAACTGGCAGCACCAGGGCTTCAGGTTTAAACCCAAAGAGCAGGAGTAGATGGAGCTTGACAAAGGCAGTCTTTCATGGCATCCTATGGATATCCTGGCACTGTGCCCGCTGATGCTTCGGGGATATTGCTCAGCTCTGCCCTCTGATCACAGCCAGATGTACTTCCTGAGGTAGTGGGAAGCATCGGGCGTTTGTTCTGTGGGATCCACAGCTTTTTCTGATGGGTTTCTGTCGCCACAGTAAAGCTCATTTCCCGGTTCCGGTTTGCACAATCTTGCATCTTCCAAATTTTACTTAGACTTTCAGGGAGTTAAAAGGAAAATGTGCTAAAAATCGATAGTTCACTGCAGTTTCCACCACACATTTTCAAGGTTGCTCTCCACTGTATGGAACTGAGGAGACTGAGGAGAGACCTTATTACTCTCTACAACTACCTGAAGGGAGGTTGTGGAGAGGAGGGAGCTGGCCTCTTCTCCCAAGTGACAGGGGACAGGACAAGAGGGAATGCCTTCAAGCTCTGCCAGGGGAGGTTGTTAGGCACTGGAATGGGCTGCCCAGAAAGGTGGTTGACTCACCTTCCCTGGAGGTGTTTAAGGTGTGGGTGGATGAGGTACTGAGGGGCATGGTTTAGAGACTGGTAGGAATGGTTGGACTCGATGATCCAGTGGGTCTCTTCCAACCTGTTGATTCTATGATTTTATGATTCTATGAACTCTCCTAGGTCAATTTTGCCATGAGGGTTTTTTTTGGGAGTATTTCATGGTAGAAATTGTTTCAGGTTCACAGACCATAACAAACCCTTCTGGAAATCATGTACAGTCTGTGTGGTGATCTGTTTGGTGTGTGATTTGGTTTGGTCAGTTATTTTTTCTTGGTTCTTTGTTTGTGAGGAGTTTCCTGTTGAGTATAGGACTCTCGGCTCTCCTGATTATTCCTATTCATAAATGGTGGGAACTCTGGCACCTTCTGACAGTTCGGGCTTTGTAAGGGCAGAGAGGCAGAAGGATCAGGCTGTGGACGGCATTCAGAGTGGATACAAAAAGCCTGACCTTCATGTCCTGAAGCTGAGGGTGTCTGAAGAGTGGTTCAAAGAGGGTAGAATGAGCTGACACTGGGCAATTGATGGGTAAAGAATATAATCTTAGCAACTGCCTTTTGAAGGGTGACCTTAAGGAAGAATTAAAAAAAAAAAGAAAAAAGGAAAATTAGTACAAGCATTGAAGCTTTAGCAAAAAGGTTGACCTTTATTGATCCTAACTTCTATGAATTCTATATGTTTATTCCAGCAGAGGAATTGAGCCTGAATTTATTTTTCTTACAGACTTCCCTACTAGCTGAATTTACTGGTGAGGAAATAAAAGTAGGAGGAAGTTGAGTGCTGATTTTGCCAAGAGAAGGACTGCTTCTCAGGCCAGCACTTCATACAAAATGCTGTGATCTCATGATTTTGTGCTTTATGAGAAAGACTGAAATAAAGTCATAACTGCTCTGTGCTGCACTGAATGGTGTTTATGGTCACAGGAGACATCTCAGCACTCTCAAACTCTCACCCTCCTCACCTCTCCCCAAAGAGTAAAACAACACAGCAAAACAACACAGCCAATTGAAAAAGGTCAGCATTTGCCAAGATGGACACAAATGGGTTGTCATACTGACCACAGTGGGGTTTAAGTGGCTGGAGCGAGGAGCAGAATATGGAGAGAAATGGATTGGAATGGGGCTAGCTTCTGCTAGTCCAAGCAGCAACAGATTCATGTTTTGGCAGAGCAGTGATGCTAGGCTGACATTTCTTATTGCCAGGCTTTTTGTTAGCACCAGTTCTTCTGATACATTTGACCATAGTTAAAATTCACCACCACTTACACCAAGATGTCCCAGCCTTGCATCATGAAAGCTTCCAACGGTAACACTCTCTCTGAAAGCAAGAAGTGGAATGATGCACCCATTACAAGGATAAAACTTGAATAGCAGAATAAAATGGAGCCCAGCAGAGCCAAGCTCCCAGCTCAGGCCATGTGGTCCCCAAGTTAAAACTTGTCCTTTCAAAGGCTGTAGCCAAAACAAAGAAAGACACAAACTACTGGTCTTAGAATAAAGAGAGGGAGGAAGTGAAGAAAAGGGAAATCTATTTTTAATAGTAGGAAGGGTCTTGGATACAAAGGGTCACCCTGGATAAGAGAACATAGAGTAGGCAGAAGCAGCAGCATTTCTAAACGGCTCAGGAACAGAGAAGGAAAGAAAGCTAAGAGCTGAAGAGGACCTGAATGAGAAGGAGGATGAGGTATTCAGCAGTTTCCCATGAAGAAATACCTTTAAAAACAAACCCCATCTTTCAAAGAAAAAAATATGAGAAACAAAGCCTTGAAGTACTTCACGAGATTTTAAATAATTTATAAATGTCTTCTGCATTTGTCTCATCCTTAGAAAGTTTCTTAAGAAATCAATGGATAGCAGTTGTTGGTGGGAGCTTTCAGCACTGTATTGAGTGAGCAATCATGTTCCTGTCAATCTCCTTTCTTTGGATCACATGTCATCACAATGGCTGCATTTGCACAATGCCCTAAAACACAGTTGCTGATGCTTGTGGAAAGTACATAACAGCAACCCAGAAGGTATTGTGGACCATTGTCCCATACTTCTTATTTCTACTCTCTATCAGCTGATGATCACAAGAAATATTTATTTTTCTGCTAACATTTTGGTTCCACTTCTACTATGATTTATGTAGGGTGTGAGTTAGAAGTATCTCCATTAACACTGATAGATTTACAAGAGCTGAGAGCGTGGAGAACTTCTGAATTTAGTTTATATAGTTCCTGTTTTATAGATCTGTTACTTCTAAAAAAACTATTGTCTCTAAAGAAAGTAAATTAACAGTATGACAGCACAGTTTGACGTGTTCCTGTCTTCCTGGAAAGACATATGCAAAATAAGGTAAGATCATATTAGTTCTTCACCAACTAAGTAAAAAGAAACCCTGTTGTTTCATGCAGTTTGGGATTGATGGACATCTTTCCCCTGCTCCTGCTGTTTTCTCATTCTTCTCTGCTACCTCCAGCTGGAAAGACCTTAAAACATTTCATGCTCTGTAGGAAGTAAGACTCAAAGACATTTCCTATGCTCCTTCACATTACCCTTTCACCTACCCCCCAAACACCAGAGTGCATTGAGTTCTGCTACGGGGCTACTGCATTTCAGCTCAGAGATGAGTGTATTTCAGGTGAATATCTGTGTATGGGACAAGATCCTCCACTTTATGTGGGAAAAAAATTAAAAGAGAGAATAAAGACAGTCTCCTCCTCTATTCTGCCTTAGCAAGGCCACACCTCAAGTACTGTATCAAGTTCTGGGGTCTCCAGCTCAAGAGACCATGAAGATTGTACGGAGAATGGAGCATATCTTTTCTGTGGAAAGGCTGAGAGGTCTGGGTCTGTGTATGGTAAAGAGAAGACCAAGAGGGACCCTTATCAATGCTTACAGAGAGCTAAAAGGTGAGTATCAAGAGGTTGGGGCCAGACTCTTCTCAGGGGAATCTGGCAACAAGACAAGGGGTAACAGGCACAAGATGGAGCACAGGAAGTTCTACCTGAACTTTGAGGGTGATGGAGCACTGGAACAGGCTGCCCAGGGAAGCTATGAAATCTCCTTCTCTGGAGGTATTCAAAACCTGCCTGGATATGTCCCTGTGCAACTTGCTCTAGGTGAACTTGCTTTAGCAGGGGGTTGGACTAAATGGATGAGATGGGACAGGTATACTTGGGACTTTGGAGGCTGCGACTGTCAAATTATTGCAATTCTTCTGTCTCATTAGGATGTAGAAAAATTCTCCTTAACTGAGCCAAGCACCATCTTCCTGAAGTAGCTCTCATTTTCGGTGCCTGTTTTTGCTGAAACATAACTTTACACACTGCCTTGTAATAGTGCTCTGTATCGCATTTACAGGGCTGCTTTATCATGCTCATGTTTCTAGATAAGTAATTCCACTCTCCATTGGCTGTTAAACCCTTGCAAATATTTCTGTACACCTCTCCTCATGCTATCACTCAGCCGTTGCCTTCAAACTTACCTCTGAAGACTCTCTTATCTCTAGTAAGTGCTGTTACTCTTTTCCTTCATGGTCACTCAATACTCTTCTGATAACAGCCTGGCCAATGAATACATTTCTCATTGAGCCACGGAGTCCTTCTTGTAGACCTACCTCATCTCTGTCCTTTTTCCACAGGCAACAGCTGTTCTGACAGTGATGGTGACGTCTCTCCTCTTTGATCTGAACCCATTGGGGCAGCTATTTCCAAAATGCACAGCTGGTGGTTTCAAGTCCTGTGGTATCGAACAGCTATCTCTAAACCGACAGTCTCCTTTGCTGCTCCTGAGTGTGAAATTATTTCTTCCCTGCCTCTCCACCATACATTAATTTGTAATGAGGGAAAGTAAGTCGCTCGCTGTTCTGCTTTATATAATTACATATCTGGAACTTTAATTAGAACACCACTAAAATCAGAGAAGACAAATGAATCCAGCTCTAAGACGTTATATAACTGCATAAACGTATTTTCAAATTAAGATGGAGCTCTTTGATACCAGAACCACTTAAAGCAATCCACATTGGTAACATTTGCAAAGGAACCATACATACGCTACCGCCTGCATCCATCAAAACTAAGGGTGCTTTAAATCATCCAGTGCCAAAATTAATGCAAACAACCTGCAAAAGGATAAAGAACAAAGAAAATAACATACCAGCCTTGAGGCCTCTCTCTAATCTTTGGAAGAGCCTTAGGGTAGACACATCAATTATTTTCTTTGTTCCTCCTTCTGTACACTCTTTGCGTTACAATTTGGCATAATGATTTAAGAAGCTTTGAGTTGTGTTGGATGTAGGTGGTGGATTCATGGCTTGGAGGTTGTGTTGTTGTTGTATATTACTGTCTAACTCTCAGGGGACTAAGCTTACTGTACTCCATCTGCAATTAATTTATCACTTTGCATGTATCTGTTTATATAGTGTACATATTATGACTAATGCATGCATACATATCTGTAACTATTATGCACCATAATTTCATTTTTCTTCTTTTTGCTGTAGATAGTAAATATCTGCTTAGGTTTCTCCTTTTCGCCTTACACATGATGTAGTAAGTTTTGAGGCATATGGTTAAGCAAAGCAAAGCAATTTTTTTTTCTCATGGTGACTGTTCTCGAGCTACAGTGATGTAGCTCTGAACAGATAGCAAGACACTGTGGGCACACAGCAAGGCACGCACTTTGTAGATGGAGCCTGGATATTCAGGCAGTTTTCCTTTGCTAAGGATTTGGCTCAGAAAACGATCATTTAGAATCTGTGATATTTCTTCTTAATGAGGGTGATAGGAGAGACACTAAACACATTGACTCAATAAAATAACTAGAAGAAGGATATGATCCATATTAGTTTCAGGCTGTACCATTGGCACATCATCCAAGAAGGCTGAAATAGTTACATTCTTCTAAGATTCAAGTATGCTTTGAGGTGAACATACCATTTAGCAAGCGTATATATCAACAATTCATCTTGTGGTCTTTTTCCTTAACACCACAGATTTTCGGCCAAATCCAAGGCTGATGCTTGGTCTCTGACTGCAATGGGTTTTCATCTAAGTTATGATTTGGTGTCTTCCACTTAAACCAGAACCAAAGTTCTGCAGTGAAGTAGATACATACAGGTCAATTAAGTAGTAAGGACAGTGTTGGAATATATTCAGGTAGCAAAATTGCTACTGAGGAAACCTTAAGCCCGAAGTGTAACTGGGCACAAATCAAGAAGAGAAGACAGTTATCAAAAGCATTGGTAATTCTTTCCCAAACTGATCTGAAAATTAATGTACTGAACTGGTCCTTTGACAGCACAGCACACGAGCCCTGGCATTTTACAGATTAGGTATTGATTTGATTTAGTCATGGCCTGTTAGGCAATACTCAGAGCTGTACAGCAAATATAACGGGGCAAATGGTAATTTTTCAGTACTGTCTAGTTAACAAAGAAACATTGGGAAGAACAATTTACTTGTCCTTCCTAAACTCTTGCACTGCAGTGTCTAGCTCATCACTATCCCTTACTGAGTTGGTGGCTGGAGGCTTACCCTCTGCTGAACACCTTGGAACCACAAGATATGGGTTATATAGAAAGTACGACAAGTCCTACCACCTTCTTCCTAGCAGACACAGGGACTGATAACCTTGGCTGGGCTGAAGTGACTGCTGCAGACATGGAGCAGGCTGTGTGAAACAAAGATCATATACTGTCTAGCTGTGCAGAAATCCACAGGTTGTTTCCACTATATTAGGGTGGATAGGAAACTAATAGACAGCAGATGACTGGCAAGTTGTGTCATGGCACTAAGGAAACATGAGACAAGGCTTTGCTGCTTTAGCTTTATTATTGCCCTAATTGCAAAGCAGGTGGTTTTGAATCATACTTATTCCAATATTACTTATTTCTTGGACAATGTAACATGTTGTTGTAAAGAGCGTGTGTTAATTTCTGCACATGTGGAGTTTCAGAGCAGTATTTCTAAGCCAGGCTTGCAAGATGTTTATCATCTAGTCAAAGCATTTTTTCACAGTCAATCTCCTCTCCACACACCTAAGTTGGAGATAAAAAAGTGCTACTGTGCTAAAAGAATGTGGGAAGACAAGGTGTGCTCTGTGGTCACACAAATTATCCCCTGAGTGACCTTTGCACCATAAGGTCCTTTGTGTTTGAGGTTTGTGTTGAGGCTCTGGAGCGAATCCAGAGAAGAGTAACAAAGCTAGTGAAGGGGCTGGAGAACAGGCCTTATGAGGAACGGCTGAGAGAGCTGGGGTTGTTTAGCCTGGAGAAGAGGAGGCTCAGAGGAGACCTCATTGCTCTACAACTACCTGAAAGGAGGTTGTAGAGAGGAGGGAGCTGGCCTCTTCTCCCAAGTGACAGGGGAAAGGAGGAGAAGGAGTGGCCTCAAGCTCCACCAGGGGAGGTTTAGGCTAGACATTAGGAGGAAGTTTTTCAAGGAAAGAATCATTGGGCACTGGAACAGGCTGCCCAGGGAGGTGGTTAATTCACCTTCCCTGGAGGTGTTTAAGACACAGGTGGACGAGGTGCTGAAGGGCATGGTTTAGTGTTTGGTAAGAATGGTTGGACTTGATGATCTGGTGGGTCTCTTCCAACCTGGTTGTTTTATGACTCTATGAGGACAAACCTAACATTTTAATTGAAATTCTGCCCATCATAAAGCCAAGCTTGCTGTAAAGTGGAAGTTACAAACAGGTCCCTCCTTCCTCTCAAAGAAATCTCTTGACTCAAAATCTGGCTAGGTCAGCTAAACTTTGTATTCGAAGAGCCTTAGTTATGTATTTTGCTTAGAACCTGAGATAAAGCTACATGGATATAGCATGTCATTACCAGATTTGACAGTGCTCTAAGGTAGATGCCATCCTGCAAAGCAAGCAATTGAACATACCTACTAGACATGAGGCCACACAACAAGTGGGAGGTGGTACCTGACAGGGATGAGGACCTCCCACAGATCTCTGCTCATTTTTCCAGGGAACGAAGCTAGGGTAAGTAGAAATTAATGCATATTTCCCCAGTGCTAGGAAAATCCCCATAAATGCAGCTGCACTGCACTGTACATTTATTAGACAAATAATCTCATGCATATGCATTAATAGGCATTGTCAGGGATGTAAAATTTGGATGGTCCCAAATCCGTGCTACTTACGCTTCTTTGGCACTTGAACTAGAACTTCTTCCCTGCTTTAACCAGGTAGGCAAAATCTCCTAATTTTAGTTAATTTGTTCGCCTTCAATAGACAGAGGATCTTCTCTCATTACCAGCTGTCTTGACTAACACATCTGAGGATGCATTAGCCACTCAGAGGAAACACAGAAACTAGAAAGAACATCTGTCGCTACAGAATCATGTCCTTGATATCTGTTCTTTGATGTAGAAAAGCAAGAAGCCTACGTGACAAGTTGTGAACATTTTCTGAGATAGTACTATGGTAATAACACGTTTTTCTAACTTCAGGTTTAAGCAAGTTGGGGCCAAGACCTGAATGACGGGATAAAACAGTCATGTGGCTGCCCAGTACTTCTAAAGGAAATTGTTTGGCCATTTCTGCTATGTTTTTCAGACATGAATAAAATCGTACCAAAGTGTGAAAAGCAAATCCTCTTTACGAATAACTGGATAAACCCAGCCCCTGCTGAAATTTATGTGTCATTTGATCATTATGTCCATGGCTATAATTAGAAAGGCACAAAAGGATATCAGAGAGAATAAATAGAGTTGTTACTTGGCAAGGGTCTGATTTTGATTACATTTGTAAGGCATAGTTGGGTAAGTTTCTGCTTACATTCTAATTTATGAGGATGTGGGGCAAAGTCATTTGCTACAGCTCAGAGTAAAGCCAGGAGATACATTCTTTACCTATTATGACTAATGTGACATCTGTAGAGAGTTAAATAAAGAGTATCTCTCCTCCACGAGTTTTTAAAGCATCCTTCTACTACTGAAACAGGAAATCAATTCCATGTTAAAGTGTGGTTATAACAGCAAAGCCGACAAAGCGAGGACAACCTCAGACATGTGCCTGAAACTTAGTAAGCTTCCAGAAGAGCTCTGTGTTCAAGGCAGTGTATGTGGAAGAAGTCAGGAAATGGAAATTGTGTGCCAGATTCTTTACTTGATTATACTAGTTGGAAGAAAGAAAATGAAGTTTCACCGGGATGACTCACTGGTTAAAGAATGGACAATCACATCATATGCTTTAAATAAAATTGTTGCTGACCAGCTGCTCAACAAGACTACAATACAACCCTAAAACCTCAATAAGAAAGAAGAGGTGTTGGGTCAGAGAGATATTGCATAGCAAGGTGATACATAGACTGAAATCCACTCATCTGGATTCAGGCCCAAGTTCTGCCACTGACCTCTCCTGTGTTCTCAAGCCAGCCAGGTACACCAGGGTTTGAATAAATGATCATTATTTTGCATGACTCTGAAAACACCAAGCCTGGGTTTTTGCAAGCCCTTGAAACTCCATCTGAAAATTAAGATTTTTTTCAGCCAAGCAGAACGCTTAAAAATTACAAAAAATAGATAGATCCTGCCAAAGTAGAAGCTGTTTATTACTCACTTATGCACATCACAGACCCACCGCAAGATTTAACCAATTACATGCTTTAAATCTTGGCATGGAAAATGACTCGCACAATGAATGATGAGTTTATTCTTCTGCTGGTGCCCATCCTTTTTTTTCCCACATATAAAGAATTTTAGTTTAAATTGTGGCGTATTAGCCTTTTTGATGCGTAAAGGAATAGTCCAAACAATTATAGGATTATATCAACACATGATGCTTTCAGAATGTTTTAAGAAGTGCAATGAGATTTAAAACAGAAATCAGCCCCAATGCAAAATAAATACCAAGGTAAATCATCACCTCAAAACCTGAGACACTTACTGTGACTTTTGTTAACTTAGGATATTTACTGTACTGTGCTTCAGATGAAATGTGATCACCTGGTGCAAACTTCCTAAAAAGAAGAGATTTACAATGGGTCTGCTTCCAGCATTGGATTATAGACAGCTCTTACCCACCACTCATGAAGTATTAGAGAACAGGACTTTCCAGAGCACAGGATCCCCTGTTTGTGAATGTTTAGGAGTCTGTCTATGCTGGGATGTTCATATTTATTAGGAGCGAAAGGGTTTTCACAATTTAAAACACCAGCTATAGAAGTAACTCTGTTAGGTCTTACTACACCAGATGGAGAAACATGAGTCTCCATGGATGTAACCATTTATAGGTGGCCACAGTAAGCCATTCCTAGGTGCAGAAATATTTCCCAATAGCATGTATGCAGGAGGGAGCCTAGTCTCCTGGGAGCAAATCTCTATATACATGCATTGTCTCTGCAAGTAGCTGATAAAGGTCACCAGGGGTAACCCTGAGTATAGTTCCTAGGCAGTGCAGGACCTACTTGACCCCTTCAAGCTATGCAAGTAACCTTTCAGTCAAAGTCTGTTTAAATTTTGAATTGGAGGTCAAACATGCAGCAGATCTCTTTGATGACAGCTGTGGGAAGTTCCTTCAGAACGCAAGGTGTGTGCTTTGAAGCGCTACTGTTGTGGTTTGAGCTAAATTAGAGATAGTTTTGTGACTAAACCAGTTGCTCTATGTAACTTCATTCTGTGAAAGACAACTGCATGTTTATGAGACGGTGTTCCTCTCTAAAAGTGATAACACAGGACATTGGTATGGAAAAAGGCCATTGCTTATACTTATCCCTATAGTAACCAAGACCATCCTCAAGCTGGCAGAAAAAGGCTGCATCTACTAGGAGGGGTAGGAAGAATAGGTGACCCCAAAATGACATAGAGTGTTCCATCCCATGTATGTCATACTTGGTATAAAACTGAGAGAACACAAGGATCTCATCCCTTTTCTATGATGGCTGACATCCAGTGAGGACCTTGTCTGTCTGGTTGTTCGTGGTCCTGGATCTGTGTGATCCTGGATCTGTGTGTTCCTGAATCCAGTTCCTGAGTCCAGGTCCCTCCTAGCCATGGACCCATTCTCTTGTTTCTGCTATACAGTATTTGTGGTGACATATAGTTATTAAGGTGTGGACGCATGATCTCATATACTTGTATATATTTTATTACTTTCTAATTATTTTCATCATCATCATTATTATTATAATTTCACTAAAGCTGTAGTTTTAGTTTCCAACCTGCAAGTCTTTTTCTTCTCATTTTCCTCTTTCCCTGGGAGTAGGAGGAAGAGATTTGGGAATCCAGCTACATGGTTTTAGCTGCTGAAATTAGCTGGGCTAGATCTAAACCATGAGAGCTACCCAAAGAATTTATCATCTGAAAAGGTCTTTGCTTCCTGTTTTGTGGCATTTACTTATAGGTTAATACTCTTCATCTCACATCCCAAGAAACACAAGTTTCTCTTGTATTCTCCAGGGTACTGCAATCATACACTTACATCCATTCAGTTTCTCTTGGGTGATGGATTTCTTTTTTAAGATGCATACTTTAAAATTCTGGGCTGCCAAACATGCTCAGTAGCTTTGTCATTCAGAGCAGAACTGATGCTACACTGTTCTTACAGCATGTGTATTTGAGAAATATGATACCAAGTTCTAAAGGATTTTGTTCTTTCTATTCCTTCTCCAGATTTTCCTCTGACATTTTCAGATTTCTTCTCTCCCTGTTCCTCTGAGATTTTTCCTCAGGGGACAGGGTCTCTGAGGTCTCTGAATGATTTCATTGCCAAGGATGCTGTTAGATCTGCTTGTCATTATGCATTTGCTCCGAAGTTTCTGATTTTAAAAGTTTTTAAAATTTCCCTTGCAACTCACAACATCCACTGCATGATACCACAGGAATAAAGCCCTAAATGGGAGGCATGGGAAGCACAGAACTTTTCTGCTTTGTCTTGGGTAATTACTGCATCAGTCAGAGACAAACACAGGCTTCTATCTTTGCTGCCATACAGCTCCTGGGAGAATGTCAGGATCCACATAGTCAATTTGTCTCATAATTTTGTAGATGGGCTGTGAAAACTTTGGTGTTCCTATGCTGGGTAGAAATGGAGAGCTAGCCATGGCTTTTTCAACCCAGATGAGGTTAAATTTTTCAAAAGTACTTGTTATTTTATGACTGCGACCTGGAAGCCCACAGAAAAAATGTTCAGTCCTGCAGAGGATTCTAAATCTCATCATACTGACAGTGACAAATACGTATGGATTATGCAGAGCCTGAATGCTGAGTGAATTCATCAACCCAGTAGGAAAGTTTCCTCTCTTAATTACACAGGAACAAGTATGGAATTGCTCTAGTTACGTGACTCATTTTGGATAGACACCAATACAGGAGAGAACACAATCTGCCTCCTTGAATGCTGCCAACAAAAGCCCAGTTGTATTATCCCATGATCTGACTGGGGCAGCCAGTCTCTCTGAACTGATGTCTGACCCAGCTCCCGTAGAAGTCAATGTAAGCCTCTGCACTGATTAAAATGCTTTTCAGTAGACCCTCTTGGCAGCCAGATTGGATTTCAGATCCAGGCCTCCATTACCTGCTTTGATTGAAACTCACATCCTCGATGGTGCTGACCTAACTGTCATCTTATCTCAAGACTGGCCCCACTTTGACTAGGGGGGTTGGATCAGGCAACTTTCTAAAGGCTGCTCTGACATGAAATACTCTCTGTTTCTTTATGACTTGGTAACAAATAGGGAGGGAGACAGCAATGTTCTCATCCCTCAGCTCAACCTGTACTTTCAATAGAAGAAAGACTCCTGAGCAAGTGTCCTTGGGAATTTTAGGCTTTATTTAACTACTGTATTAACATACCTGTTTTTATTAGCTTATGATACTCTCATCATGTTACAACATAGATCAGGACAAGTCCCAAACCCTAGAGATTTATCTTCCCTAGAAGAATGCTTCCAAGAGTTTAACCCATTAAACAATGGAGCTTAGCTGGGATTTAGGAGGAATGACTTCTCCTATTTGATTTGCAAGGTCTGGATTTCCCTGCCTCACTACAAATTTCCAGAATTTTAGGTGATGGGGTTTCGTTTAAACACTTAAAACTCCCTGGAAAAAAATGAAACACATCCAATTTTTCATCTACAAAATATCTCAGATGACACAGTTTTGGAGCTAAATGCCAGTTACACCAGGCTGTTGAAAAATATAGTTTCTGAAGCATTTGCCCAATGACTGAGTTTTGTGCCCAGTAAAGTTTGCTTTAAATATTCACATTTAGGGCTTCTGGGCTTTGCAGTTTGTTACCCTCTTCCATCTTAGTCTGCATTTTCACACATTGAAAAAAACTGAATTTTTTTTCCTGTGGAATTTTAGAACAAGGCTAGGGATGTGATAGCAGGATTAAATAAGTATGTGCAAATGAATATCTATTAAAAAATAGAATAGGGACAGAGATAGTGACTCTCTAGATCTGACCTTTCTGCTGGATTCCTGTGTACAACATGGATTATGGAAAGAATTATGATCTGCCTTACTGGCCACTGAACCGTATCGTTCTTCTTCCTTATTACTTTTGACCTGATGAATATCTTATGAATTGCTGACAATGTTCTCTCCACGAAGCAGATCGTACACTTATAAAAGGCAGGCTCATCTCTGTCCACTCCTTCTCCCTCCTCTCAGGATTCAATGCCTCTGTCCCAGTTTGGATAGGCTTTCTGTAAAATCACGTTACAGTCTGGAGATTGCAGTTCTCTGGTATCAGAGAGGTCACATCAGGGTGATTTACCTTCTCCTTCTGCTCTCTAACATCCAAAGATGAGTTGCATGTTTAGGATGAAAATTTAGCCCAGAATTCTCCAGATTATCTATGGAGCTGAGAAATGACTAAACTAGAAAAATAAAAGATGCATAGCAGCTGTTATATAAGTGGAGTATGAATTATTCATAATTACTGGAGAACTAGTCCAAATCTTACCATAATTGCCATATTCTTACTAAAGATGATATGTGGTCAAAAGCATGAGTGCTTTGGCAGCCAATTTGGTTCCACAGTAAACATATAGCATGCAGGTCCCATAATATTTGCTGTGATTGTGCTATTAAACTGGCAGTGTTGTGCACCCTAGACGTAATCAAGAGATTCAGGGTCTGAGATTACTATAATTTCATAGAGTAAAATCCTGGGCAAAATTGTATTTAATCCGATAGAGCCTGCTACTGAAATCCTTACATGGTGAAATTACTCATTGACGTCACTGGAGTTTTGCCTGAATAAGAGCTTAAGAGTAAGGCCCTGAGGGATTAGTTGTGCTCTTCTCTACTTACTCATTAAGTAAATCCTATGCAGCTCCTAAGGAATGTAAAACGGTGTGAGTGGAAAGATGCGTCTTACATAAAGTGAAAAAGATTTTACTGGGTTTATTGCAGTCACCTTCATTTAGGTACTTTTTACTTTTTTTTTTCAGAGGAGTTCTTTCTATAGAAGAACGGGAACAAGGTGGTCTATAATCTGGATATGGTAACTAATAAGACATGAGATGTTTCAAGGACTTTGATCTTCATGCTTTTTGATGTGAAGATGCTTAGAAGGCTTCCAAGGAAAGTACAGACCTCCTAAGGTATTCTGCCAGTAGAGTTTTCTTTGTTATTATTCATAGACCTCTTGATAGTAGCCCACTCACAGAACCTTGACTTAAAATTAATGCTCTAAGAAGCTGGCTTTTACCAGAGAGGCAACAGCTGATGCTACTTGGGTTTATCTCCAGAAGCACATACATAATCATTTGAAGGTGGAACATTTGGATCCAGTGCAATCACTGGCCAACTCTGGGGCCTTCAGCATCTGCTGTGCATCTTTCTTGCTCCAAAATGATGTATAAATTTTACTGCTGGATAAGAAACAGGATTCATCACTGACACCTGTCCTTCCTGCCTGATTGGTCTCAAACTGGGTAACATGGACAACAGGAGGAGAAAGCCATGCTGTTATGGAAATGGTCTATTCTGCTTTCCCCCTTGGCACTACAAATAACCTTACAGTTTGCTAGCAGTCAGAGGAGGGCAAAACTTCTATTTTCCTCAGACATAATGTTTTTTTCTTTCAGAGACATTTTCCATCCATCCTGGAGGATATGATGCAAGTGCAAAGCCAAAAGACTGCCTTTTACTCTGGACCACAGCATGTGCCTACAGTAGGTCATCATCTAGAGGGCTTGACTTCTTGAGGGACTCCGGCCCTGTTAGTCCTGGAAAATGGCCTTTAGTTCCCTAGGGTAGTTCCTAATATCCCTGCGGGGTGATAGATACTTTAGCATTCATCCTAAGAGGTACCAGTCCCATTGCCTTACGGAAAACACCAAAATGCCATTGATTTACCATAAGCATTCAATGGCTACTACATTTCTTTTGTACAGTATTAAATTCACTGTCTCTGTTTTCCAGTGCCATAGACCTTCCCCTTCCACAGCAAGTCAATGCCAAAAAGCTGCTGAATGCTCTCTGATGCTTTCAAACTGCAGAACACTCTCTGATACTGCTGGCTACATCTATGCATACTATTCTAGGCCTATAGAGAGTACTGAGATTTACTGGTGAATATTTTCTAGCATCTTTCATCTTGTTTGGAACAATCCATTTCTCAGCCTCTCAAACAAAGCCATAAATAAGAGACTAACTCGAAATGTTATCTCCTTCAGCATTTTTCAGTATTCTTCCTAAATAATATGGGGGTTTTTTTCTGAAGGTAGAAAACTTAGCCAACCTTGCCATGTCCCAGCAAGCACAGACACCCTGTTTGTTGTATCATGAAAATGAACAAAACAAATATTTATCCAAAGGTTCAGCATGACTGTTAAAGCTTGAGTAAATCAATCACAGCAGGTTAATCTTTGCTCGTAACACTATTTTTCCTTTCCAAGAGCACTGTAACCATCAGATTGCAGTTACGTGGTCCTTCAACATGCCACTATCAGGAGAAATGCTTAATGGAGAAATCTGGCTTTTTCACCCAATGCTCTGTGGAGCTCAAGTTTATGGGTTGCTGTGCTATATCTTAAGGACATTAAAGATCCAATTTCAGCTACAATCCATCTGGAAAAATACCACAAATGTGAAACTATTGGGAGTTTAGGAGAAGTTAATGTTCCCTGGCACATACATATCAGCACAGTTCAATTACACAGTTACAAGCATGCTTTCCTTCTAAATTGGCTCTGTGGAACAGATCCTAACATGTCATACCAAGATGTTTGTGTTACAAAGGGTTATTGTGCTGTGGTTTAGCCAAAGGAGATGAGAATAAGAAGATACAAGAAAACATTGAAAAAGGAATTTAGGCCATGGTAAACAATGGCTCTTCTCTGCCCTGAGAGAGCAAATATTTTTGTACCTGCAAATCTCCAATTAAGTTGGGTAAGTAGTAGAGTTACCCAGCTTAACTGAATACAAAAATAGAAATCTGAGACGAGTAAGGTGTTTTGCACACTGCAAGGAAGCATTTTATGTTTAAGAGTCAGTATGGATGATCATTTCACTGTCTGCACATCTGAAACAGGCAGCATCGCTGCACAAACTCAAGACAGGAAAAAGACATGAACCAAGAAGAGTACTTTCAGTGGTGGAAGACTGTTTTTAGGGCAGGGTAAATGCCAGAGTGAAGGTGGACAAGGTAGGATCCTTTACACTGCATGAGGTTGATCCAGCCAAGGCTTGTTCCAGAGGGATTCTTAAATGATCATCTTACCACCCTGGAAATTCCTTTTTCTCCTAGAGAAAAACCTAGAGTACTCTTAGTTTGGATGAAAACAAGACTTTGACGGGATCTGGGACTGTGAGCGATGCACCTTATGTGTTCTGGCTACCTTTTGGACAGCTGGAAATTGTCCCAAATTTCCTTTCACTAAATGTCTCAGTTCTTCTTTCTGTGGAGATTTTCAATGACATCTAGAGGGAAAATCTCTGCAATGTTCAAGTACAATCATGGGATCTGCTTTCTGTGTCCAGCTGAACTGAACTGTAAGTATTTCCCACCAAAGGGTGAGCATGCTGCAGAGATTTGCAGATGGGATCTGTGGCACAGGTCATGGGACAACAGGTCCCACTTCTCCTCTGGCATTCCCTGTGAGCTTCAGCATAGAGTATCCCAGCCACCAGGTTGTCAAACAGAGTGTGTGTTTTGCAGAGACTCATGCCCATGGCCAGGAAAATATTCCGTAATTTTCACTCTTTAAAGCCAAATAGGAACTGGTTTTGGAGGAAAGCTGCAGTCAGACACCAATGGCGTCTTATTGCAGAGATACCTGGGAATCTGCAGCCAATGATTGCAGAAGGTTATACTAGGTGGTCTTATAGTTTCCTCCTGCCTCAGTCAGTGAGGATCCCTGAAGCCTCAGTGAGTTACTACCATTTTCCCCAAATGGCAGCTGTCATCTTTCCTTACTCTACTAGACCCAACAGTGTCTTTCAGCAGTGCTGTTCTCTACCATACAAGGTGGACCTTGCTTTTACATCCAGCCAAAGCTAAGAAACCTCCCGTTCTCTTGCCCATGTCCGGACTACTTCAATAGTTTGCCTCCTCCTGACAAGTTTACTCTTGCAGGTCTCTGGAGGTGACTCGGCTACTTCCTAGCAGTGTGTAATCATAGAATCATAGAATGGTTTGAGTTAGGAGGGATCTCAAAGATCATCTAAGTCCAACCCCCTGCCATGGGCAAGGACACCTCCCACTGGACCAGGCTGCTAAAGGTCCTGTCCAGCCTGACCTTGAACACTTCCAGGGATGGGGCATTCACAGGTTCCCTGGGCAACATGTTCCTGTGCCTCACTGCCCTCATCATGAAGAATTCCTTCCTAACGTGTAATGGGCAGTAATGAAAGTCAGAAAATGCTATGAGGTTTATTTCCTCCAGTTCAATAAAGAAATAAGACAACCTTTACAGGATTCAGAGTGAGCACCTAACTTAGCCGCTTTGCATCTCTCTGTAGAGAAAGCTGCCTCTTTGCTGACTAGCGGAGAAGGCTAGGGTAATTGTACTCACTAAGATGAAAATGTCTGTTGAAAATCCTATTTCTGCCTGACTGCAGCATCTCATACACTCAAAATCTCAGCCTGGTGGCATTAGTGGTATTCAAGTGGTACTTTATCAGTGGGAAACGGTGCCATGTTTCACTTTCTGCTTGCTGGATCTCAATGAGGTGCACCCCCTCCACCCCCTGTTGGAGTTTCTAGTGCAATCCCAAGAGCATCAAATCAGACTGATCTCATAATATGCACATGTTGGACAGCAAGAAAGAGATGGTTTCCAGTTCAGACGTCAGACTGCTTCATCTATAAATACATCTGCTGAAAAAGCATGTAGTGGATAAGAAGTTGACCTCTCTTAGCTGCTGCTAGGATGTCATGGATGTGGATGTCGGGATACCCACAACCCAGCAATCTTTTCTACCCACTTAAGGCAACACTGGAAAGAACCTGGCTCTAATACAACACTTTCCCTTTTCTCCACCTCTAAGTAATACCCACCAACTCATGCTGCTGCAAAACCTCTATGGGTGTGGGAGTCTTCTGCTTTTACAGCTAAGTTATTTCCTCTAGTTTTTGAGGTAAACCACTAACCCACATTGATTGTGTACAGTGTTATGGGCTTGAGCCTCACCTTAGAAAAGGTTCATCCAGTGTCCAGAGAGGTGTTAATATACATTGTCCCTTCCACTAATAATGGCAAAATTGAATAATGTGGGTGACATAGGAGCTCCTGCCACTGCTACAGCTTGGTCTGTGGGCACACCACTGTCTGCAGGTTGAGGTAGAGACATAGTCCCTTTAATGAGTGCCCTGTATAGACAAATCCAGCAGAGATTTTCCTGTTTTCAAATAGCCACTGTGAGAAAGGGATTGGCCTTGAAGGTACTACTTAACCTCAGTCAAGCAAGCGTGATTTAAATTTATCCTGCAAACGGATGGTTGCAAAGGAAAACTGCAAACAAATGGTTGTTTTCTCCAGCCACACAGCAAAGTCCTATTTGAAGTAATTTACCCCAGAGGCAGAACGTATAAAAGATACACCCCTGTTACAACCAGCTACAGCTTGCTGGGCAAAAAACACTCCAGTAGTGCTGGATCCCTGTTTCAGAGTGACTCACTGACAATGTTTATCCTTCATTATGATGCAGGTTTGATTCATTAATTGCCCAACTATTATGTCACTAAATAATTAGGACAAGAGATGTTTGCAACAGCTTGGTGGGATGGAGGCAGTGACAAAGAGGTCAGAGGCTAGATGTGTCCTAGCTTTAGAAAGGCAGGAGGGCTGGAAGAATCAGGAACAAAAACTTGTTTGGGGCTATCTCCTCCAGCTGCCACAAAAAGAAGCAGTCTTTTTCTTGCTAGGCTGTGAGCTACAGAGGCTGGTTTATTCTGTGCATTTTGGTAATATGGGGACAAACAACCGCATCCTTTTAAAGCTAAATAATCAAATTCTGTACGGAACTCAGCAAACAGAACTGAAGTCCTCCTTGGGCTAAGTGACAATACTGGATGAGCAGGGCACAGCACATGAATAAGTTACCTGGAGAAAAAGCTACTCTGTGGCTTTATAGAGCTTTAATTTATCTACTGTTAATAGGCATGCTCTCAGCCCTCAGTGAATATGAGGTCTAATAGCATGCTTTCAGGCAAAGACAGCCAAGTGTCTAACATGTTGTAGGTAATTTGCTTCTTGTTCACTGTAAAATAAGCACAGAAATTAATTACTATAATAAAATAGCAAAAAAGCATGTCATGGATGACCAGAGTATATACAAGTAGCAAAGCTGTTAGGGGTATAATCTAAACTACTCACACCAAAATACCCATGAATAGAAGGCAATTCAGCTTGGAAACATGCTGCTGGAAAGCAGGAACAAGGAAGCTGAAAGAAAAGGCATAAAAATGTCAGGCCTTCATGTCTGCAGCTAACAATTGAACATATGGGGAAGTGGGAGGACTCACTGCTTGTTTAGAGCAGAGCATCTGTTACATCAGAGATGCAGCAATGCCAGCCTTCCCAAGTCCAAAGCACACACACCTCCTTGCATATATGCAGAGCCACAAGTCTTGCCTGCATACCCCATCCTCAGTGTTGCACAGAGCTAGAGCTGTTACAAGCAATTGATTACACACTGGTAGCTGCAAGTGGGATTTGTCATAATTAACATTTGATTCAGATGCCAGCACATGTCTTGCCTGTCTCTTTCAATCAAGGTATTTGATACTGATATTCATCACCAAAACACTGTAATATCCCATATGACCAGGAACTGGTTAATGTAGAACCTCTGGGTTTTGTTTTTGACTTTCTCAGTGCATCACTTTGCTTCACACATTCTGCAGTGGAACCAGCGGTGCCCTCCTTTCGTTAGGCCTTTGGTTCTTGGCAATCTGTGGAAATATTTTCCAGCTTTGAGATGAAAGGTAAAAGATTTAAAATTATATAGTGGAAGGTAGACCCTTTAAACGGTTTATTCACAGTGAATCTGACATGCTCCCTGCTAGATACCATAGGTGGTAAGAAAAAATTGATTGTGGTGACCTGACAACTTTTCTTGAAAAATGTAAAAATGTGCCACCTGGGGATCTGGCTGGCTGTGTTCCCTGGCAATAAGCAAAGTCCAGTTTTGACCAAAGGGTCCCGGAACTTTTTAACTCATCAATCTCAGTTATACGTGGACCTGGGACCCAGCAAAGGAATGACTGGGCAGCAGTGATTTCCCAGTCCTCTAGGAAACTCTCCTGCTAACTAGCAATCTGACATAATTACTTGCAAATTCATTTGGCAGCTGCATGAGGTCATCTTGCTTAGGTGTCCATTCCCTTTTATTCATATATTGTCTTTTCTTAAGTGCTTTACTCTCATAATTGTAATTTCTTACATATCCATCAAGAGATCATCTTCTCCTCTCCCTCCCAACCTCCCTCCAGCCCCGATTTGGTGGCTTTCTCTCTTTATGATTTCTATTGCTTCAGCTGCTCAGATCAAGATTTTCACCCCAGTTAAATAAAATATACCCCAACAAATCATTACCACAACTTGCCTTTAAACTAGCTGGAGAAAAAAATATTCCAACAGGTAAAAATATTAATTTACTGTGGGTTCAAATTAGCCTTGGAGCAGTGCAATGTTCTATGAAATTATGCAGGACAGAGCAGGTATTGTCTGCACCTGAATTTGTTAGATTTCAACATAAAACGCTGGAGGTGAATCTGCCAGAAACTGTAGGTCCAGGTTCTGCATCCTGTTGTGACTGCAGACTTCTGTCCTGGGCTCACCACAACACCTCCCAATAGTCCAAGGTGCTTCAGGTCCTGAGATGATTAAAATCTAAATTCCCCAAAGGAGGATATCTAAATTCAATGCAATTTGCAGAAAAAGCTCAGCAGTGCTATTTCTGTTGCTCGGTTCTGAGACTGTCAACCTGATCAAGAGGAGGTGTGACACCAGATCCGTTGAACATAGAATCTTAGAATCATAGAATCATCAGGTTGGAAGAAACCCACCGGATCATCAAGTCCAACCACTCCCATCAAACACTAAACCATGTCCCTCAGCACCTCGTCTACCCGTGCCTTAAACACCTCCAGGGAAGGTGAATCAATCACCTCCCTGGCCAGCCTGTTCCAATGTCCAATGACCCTTTCTGTGAAAAACTTCCTCCTAATGTCTAGTCTAAATCTCCCCTGGTGGAGCTTGAGGTTGTTCCTTCTTGTCCTGTCCCCTGTCGCTTGGGAGAAGAGCCCAACTCCCTCCTCTCTACAACCTCCTTTCAGGTAGTTGTAGAGAGCAATGAGGTCTCCTCTCAGCCTCCTCTTCTCCAGGCTAAACAACCCCAGCTCTCTCGGCCGTTCCTCATAAGACTCGTTCTCCAGCCCCTTCACCAGCTTCATTGCTCTTCTCTGGACTTGCTCCAGAGCCTCAACATCCTTCTTGTGGTGAGGGACCCAGAAATGAACACAGGATTCAAGGAGTGGTCTCACCAGTGCTGAGTACAGAGGGAGAATAACCTCCCTGGACCTGCTGGTCACACCGTTTCTGATACAAGCCAAGATGCCATTGGCCTTCTTGGCCACCTGGGCACACTGCTGGCTCATGTTCAGTCGGCTGTCAACCAACACCCCCAGGTCCCTCTCCTCCTGACATCTTTCTAGACAGACTTCTCCCAGTCTGCAGCTCTGCATAGGGTTGTTGTGCCCCAAGTGCAGGACCCGGCATTTGGCCTTGTTAAACCTCATGCTATTAGACTCAGCCCAGTGGTCCAGCCTGTTCAGATCCCTTTGCAGAGCCTCCCTACCGTCCAGCAGATCGACACTTCCACCCAGCTTAGTGTCATCTGCAAACTTGCTAAGGGAATCATCTGCAAAGAAGTGACAGCCTGCAGCTTTAAATATCAGCTCTGGAGGACAGCTATTTCAGCACAACAGATGCCTTTCTCATGTGAAATTCCTAGGAACAGGAGATGTTTGGGTTCATGTATGCTTAACTATTCCATCCTTCTACATTTTCTTTCCTGAGTGAGTGAAACTTAAGGAGGTCTCCACTTCCAGTAAGGATGCAAGTGTTGTTTTGAATTACAAAGAGGAAAATGAAAGACTCTCACTGGGCAGCCTGATGTGTTATAAATTCCTTTGTAGTAGACATAGTCCTCTGTCTTCCTGCAGCAAATAAGAAAACCAAAGAGTTCAAAATGTTTTAGCAACACAAAAATCACAGTTTAATTCTCAACCCTTGAGCAATCTTTCCTCCCTCCTTCCCAAAGCCCCTCAAACAACAGTACTGCAGTAGGCTACCAAAGACTTCTACTGTAGTTTACACTTCCTGGCATAGCAAAGCTCTGACCTGGCTGGCAGTGGCTTACTTATTTTAAGCAGGCAAGAAGAAAGCATGGAGGAGTCAGGACAAACCATAATACACATGAGCTGAAAGCTGCTGGGGAAACAGGGTGAATTAAACAAGACAGGGTTTCCTGTACTAGCATTTCCAAGCAATTTCTTCCTGATTTTGTCCTATTGCTGCACAGAGAGGATAGATTTGTTGTATGGCTGGTCTGATACCAAACAGCTTCCTTTGCTTGTTCACCAGTCCAGACTTGAAATGATTAGAGAAATATTTGACACAGTCTACTGCAAGAATAAAGATACTATCCTTGCAGTGTTAAAGCATGGGGAGGAGACACATGGAGGAAGATTGTGCCTCACTGTTTAATATAAGATGCCTAAGAAATAATAGTGATTGCAAAACAAAGAGAGAAGAAAATGATAGGACTCAATAATTGTTCAAAACTGGCAGTTAAAAATTAAGAAATGTAGAACCAAAAAGAATTTGAACTGCCCTGTCCAACAACCAGGAATATAAGCCTGACCAGTAATGTAAAAATAACATCCTTTTATAAAATGAAAAATCTGTGCTAAGCCACAAAGCTTCAAAGTATCAGTTAGTTCTTCTATTAAAGGATCATCCCTCTCTGCCAGATATATTCTTGCTACTGTCCTTCCAAAAAGAAAAAGAGAAGGAGGAAACTGCTCAGATATGATAATATAAACTTACTTTAAAAAATAACACAATATATAGCAACTACAAATGAAGGCATGGAAAGGGATTTTTTAAAGTGGGGGGTTGTAGTGATTTTTCAAACTAACTCATACCTGTCAGTGTCCTGAAAATTACCACCTCTGAAAGATATCTTCTAGCACCCAAGATGGAATAATTTTGTAGTATAAATTGAAAAGAGAAAAATATGTGGATATGTGTGAGCAACGGACCAATGTTCCCCGGCTGTGCCCTGGTGAAGAGAAGAGGGCAGTTTGTCACTGCCCCTTGATCTGACAGACTAGAGACCCCCTCGGCTTGCTGCTTACAATATATGGAAAGAAAAGTTCCATTGGGAAGGGTATCAGACTTTGCAGTTGGCTTCCTGGTACCTCTGCATCTACTCTGGTTATGGATTGAATATTGAGTGGTCTGGAGGCCTCAGGTGTGCCACCCAGTTTGCATCAAGCTTAGGTGCTTGGTTGGGCTCCTTGGCCTTGAAGAAAGGGGTCAGAAATATCATGGAGACCAAATTCTTACAAATTCTGTTCACAGTGCAAACTAGCGTGGGGGCTGTGGTCAGATGTGATGCTTATCAATTACACAGGGTCATAACAAAGCTGAAATGCCACTCAGTGATTACAAGATAAGTAATCCAGCACAGATCAACAGATAAATTAGCTGGGACCTGCAAGCACTGAAGCATGATGATTGTGCACTGAGCTATTTTGAAGTCCCTAAGGTGGTCGCAAAAATGTCAATGGTTGATCCTTGCTGCTTCTAATAAAACTGTTGAATTGCCTTTCTCTTCTCTAACAACTTGCCTTCCTGCTGGATGGATATTGGATGTAAATATCCTCCTGTCAGATCTTAGCCAGAATGTTGGGTTTGACAACTGAGAGTGCCCGCATAAGCTCTACTTTGACTGTCCTATCTCGGAGCCTGCATCCTGCATTCAAGGTATCAGTTAAAAATAAATTGACTACTTAAACGTTGTTTCATTGGGTGAAGACAGGAAAGAACAAAACAAACAGTCTGGAGGTCAACACTGCCAACAGTCCCTCGGCTACAAACACAGGAATGAGAACCAGAGCCTACATTTCCGGGGCGGGGGCAGCTCCCTACTACCAGCCCCTCAAGACCCTCCGCTCCCATGCTTCTTGGCCATGGACGTGAGGAGTGCTGATGATATTTCACTTACCTCTACATAAGCAACCGGGCAGATGCTGGAGTTTCTGCTTAGCTTGGAAGAGCTGTGCTGCCCTTTCAGCCACTGTTCCTGCTAGCAATTCTCTCTGCCCACTACCCTGTTTACCTCCTCTTCTTCACTGGGTTTTAGCTCTTCAGCATATGACAGCTGCATGGAGGACCTAAGAAGACTTTATCCCACATGAAAACATTTCCCAGCCTGCCTTCTCTCCTTTTCCTGATGGCTAGACTTTCAGGGCCTCAAGGCATTGCTAGATTAGGGACATATGATTTCTTGGATACCTTTGGGCTGACTAAGTTGGTTGCCTTTGGGTTGACTAAGTCTTTCCACATCCCTACTAAAACTTTTCCAATTCCTTCAATTTCAGTGTGTCTATATGTGTGGGTTTCTTGGGTCTTCCTGCTGGTTCTGTCCATGTCTCTTCATTACCCTTCTGGTTTCTGGCTCTAGGTTGTTCTTCAGAGGAATCTATTCTTCTTCCTCTTTAGACCTCAGCATCAGTCTTATATTTCAGACTAATAGAAACTGCGCATTCTTAAAAGCTGTAAAACATATGGGTTGTCCAAAGAGAACTTCTTTTACTGAAATTTTGCATTAAAAACATGTTTTTACAGCTGTAATTTTTTTCTATGCTGCTTATTTTTATAAAACATATAAAAGGTGTTTAAAAATACACAAACAGTCAACAAAAGCATTTTGATTATATGACTCAGCCTTTGGAAAGTCAACAGAAATATTTGGCCCAGCGCTGAGCCACTGGCAACTCAGTGGTTGCCTTCTTCCCACCCATTTTCAACCCCCTGCACTCTCTCCTTGCACACTTCATTACCACATCAGTCCTAAATCCATTGGAATGGGATTGCTGATACTGTGCTTACTCACAGACCTCAAACTCTCTAAGCATCTCTAGTGTTCTGTGGAGGTCTATGTGAAAAGCTTTTTAAAAGTATGGCTAGATTAAATCTAGCACTTTATTCCTGTCAGCTCTCTGAATGCAATATAAGCATCTGAGCTTTGAGTTAGGTGGAATTATGGCATTAAGAAAAACACAAGTAAAATTAATGACCAGGCAATGGTCTACCTAAAGGAACATATTTATTCCTTATAACCGTCATGCTTGACTGTTATATAAGCATTTATTTTTTCACGATAAGATCAGCTGATAGTTCAAACATAGCAAAATTAGACCTCACAGAGAGGGGTACTCAACCTCTTTACTCAATGTGACCTGTGAATACATTCTTCTCTGAGTCCTAAAGCTAGTGTAGTCTTTCTAACACGCTCTTTTTTGAGGCTTTTTTTCAGACACATTTGTGTGTGGAACAGGAAAGAGGGGAGCAAAAGGATAAGTTAATGATACATCAAGAGAGGAAGAGAGAGAGAGAATATACTAATCCATATTACTGCTGCTTATGGATTTTCCAGATGTTTGTTAATGAAAAAAACATAGAAGAGATGAAATTAAGAGAAAAAGTTAAATAAAAATATCCCCAAATCAAGTTCACATTTGTATAGAGTTTGCTGCAGCTCAGAAACCCTTTGTGTGAACGTGGACTGATTTATGATTTCACATCAAAACCACTCCAGCCAGGGGATTTTGCATGGTTAGGATGTGAGACCAGATGATTCTTACTACTTCCAGGGTTTATTCAATTCCAGAACACAAAAGAAAAGCCAGAGGGTGCAAGCCTGCATGAACTGACATAAAAGAGAAAGCAGCAAATCTCTGAAAAGCAGAAGGGCCAACTTTTACATAGCTCCAATTGTGAACTAGGAGTTTCCACATATTCTTTCCACACTAGCGATTCCTTTGAAAATGCACCCTCTTCCCTTTCCAGTCCAGAGAGCCTGAAGTTACATGTGCCTTGGCTCTTCTATGCTACATAGCTTAGTCTTCAATCCTCATCTGCAGCACTACATTAAAGTTCCCAGGAATCCTTAGCCAGGCACAGATCTGAGACAGAGGAAGAAGTCAAGGGAGTTGGCGCATGCTCCAGGTCATATAAGGCAGTAGGGATAGTACAGCTGCACAACTCTCTCCATGCTCAGCATGGCTGCCTTGGCTTGCATTAGGCTATTTTTAAATCACAGTATGCCATTTCCTCATGCTTTTCATTCTTTTCTCTCAATATTGCTTAGAAATGTTATTCTCATTTATTTAAATGACTGGAATACCAAGCAGTCATGATTTCCTTTCTAATCCATGTAGACTGTGGACTGCACTTTCTCAGTAGTGCTTACCCATTTCAACATGCAGGATGTACTCTTCCCATATGATATATATAAAGTGCCCTCTGACACTAGCTCATCTGCTTTTTGGTTCATTGAAACAGTGTCCAGGCTATGCCAAAATGTCCTGAGAGTCCCACAGATGCTGTTTCACATTATTTGGCATGCATCTTCCTCACTGTAATTATTCATTAAAGCTTCCAGTCTACGCAGGGAGGACAGCAGTTACCAAGCTGGAGGTCCTACATCCATATATTTCTCTGACATGGTTCATGAGTCTCTTTAGCTCCTCTGTGGAGAGGTTTTTCTCAAATTAGTGGTGCATTTTGGTATCAAAGTGACTGATGGTGCAAATTAGAAACCTACCAGTATCTTTCTGCAACTAAAATCAATAAATATCTCTGAAAAATAGTCTTCTCTGTGCAGCTACTTTTTCTTCTTTGAATAGCTCATTTTGCAGTGATTTCTGGGAAAAAAATGCAACTAGTACTGGACCTAAAGGTTTGTAAGCTGACAGACACAAGCTACCTCTAAGTGGGATATAAATATCCAGCAAAAAAGAAGGATGCGTCCCTAATGCTTGCTAACAGCAAGAACCAGAGCCCTGAAAAATCCTGCTGCTGTTGCCATTGCTGGTTTCCAAACCAATGAGGGCTTGGGAAGCTGTCTCCTAGGTTATCCCTCCTACTCAGAAATCATAATTATTTGCAATTATCTCTCAGAAAATGAAATGGTTCTTGCTTGAATTAGGTCATATGATCTTTTTGTTTTCACCAGAAGATTTTTCATGTCATCTTCTGGAAATATGACCAACTCTCTTTTTGCCTCTAGCAGCTGTTGGGCAGTCTGTATTGCCCTGTCCTCAGCTGATCCGAGGCAGCCTAACTCCTTCACAGTAGATGTGGTTGAACCACATCATGCCATGGAGGATGCCACACCATGGGACAGTGCTTGCTCTGTAAAGAACCCTGGAGCAGTCACATGGGCTCTCGGGCTGCTCTACTTTCAGCTTTTTTCATGGTGGTACCCATCTGTCTAAGGCTTATTAACACTTTTGTGTGTTTATTTACTGGTTGTGATATACTGGCAGATTACATACCATTCCCAAGTTTTTCTTGTGCTGCTGCTGAACCAATACTGCATCCTGTTATGATTTGGATTTGTGTTACCTGCCAGTATTTTAAATTAAAAAATGTGCTGTTGCGATATATTTGGTCTATGTGCCATAAGCGCAACATTACCACAGCAACTCTGACCACTATTAGGAGCTCCCAAGTCAAGCCTGAGGTCAGGACATTTTTTTCTTAAATAAATCCAACTCAACCAAAAAAAAAATCTTTTGAAGAGAAAAGCAAGACCAACCACAGATCATGGCTCAGGGAGATTGATCCACCCATGCCTACTCCTTGGAAGACGTTCACACTGCATGAGGCTGGTGCCATTGGAAGAGGAAGTGTTGCAGGGAAGCCTCATATAGCAATCATAAATCAATTCCCATTCCTGGGTGACTCAGGAAATGTTACAGAAGTTTTATCATATTTTAATGAACTATAATTCTGTTGAAAAGGAAGAGAAAGGAAAAAATTCTCCCAGCTTCATTTTTGCAACCAAACTGGTGAGCAGTTCCTGTATTAGCCCTATGAATAAGATAGTTTCCAAGCCAATTAGGCTGAAGATGCCATCTTAATCTCTCATTGCTCTTGGGGTTTCTCTTAGACTGTCAAAAGAGGCAAAAAAAAAAAAAAAAATAGCACATGATGGGAGAGAAAACTGCCAAATTCTCACCTCCTTGACAACAACTATACATGAAACAAGTTGGTACTTATCTTTACTCAAACCAGTCTACAGGACTGTTGGGAGAATTTAGCAATTTTAATACCTCAAACTACTTTCCAGTACCTTCTTTACTAGGCAATGTGCAGCTGCCAAACCTGCAGAGTTCCTGGCTTGGCTCTGACTAAGAACATCTTTTTCCAACAGGGAAATTACTTCAGATTGTGCAATGTCGTAAGGAGATTTAGAAATTTAAAACTGGTCCAGAATTAAGCTTATCTTACTGTGTGCCTTCCCAACTTGTGCCTATCTTCAAAACAAGTTTGTTTAATTCAGGCTTATTTCACTTTTTGTGTGGAAGAATAAAAGGAGATAGTTTATGGAAGCTGGCTGGGTAACAGAGAAAGGGAATCCTACCCATCATTTCATTTTTTTTATGAGTGTATGAATTCAAATGCTTTCTGTACAAGTTCTCCCTAATCCACTAGTTGCCATTTGAGAATGGAGAAGAAAGAATGTCTTAGTTAATATGCTGGTTAACTACTTCAGTTTGATGTTTGAATTAGAAAGATGTGCTGACTTCTCCCTCTCAGCATTTTGAAGAGTCTTTTACAGCCCTAGAAGCAGTGCCTTAACAGATTTTGGTCTGTGACTTTAGGTTTGTGCCCTCAGTGCCGGGCTGGTCCCCACTCCCGATGCTGTAACCAGTGAAGGACAACACAATTTCCTTTTTGGCAATGTTTTTTAGACCTAGGGAGTCTAAAATAATGTGGAGTCCTTTGCAAAGTTTTCCCCTCATTTTAGATTAAATATATATATATTTATGTAAAGTCTCATTCATTTAAAAGCAATTATTTTCACACCACTTGCCTTATCACTAAATAAAAACCTCAAAAGAGTAGAAATGATAGGGCAAAGATTTTTGTATGCACTTCTTTGATGAAGAGTTCCCACAAGCAATCTCTATTTCTTGCAGAAGATTGAATGAAGAATAATACTAGTAGGATACTGCTGTTTGCTGGTCTCTCTTTCCAACAGATTAAGAAACCACTCTATCTCACCACCTTCTCACCTGGAATAATCTCTAGAATAACTTCTAAGCAATTATTACTCTAGCTATTCCGTGTAAAATTTTTGTTGATTCTCTTTCTGAGCTTGTGGAAAACACTACTTCTAAAAGACATTCTGTAACAACAAAATACACTTGGCATTGCAAGGTAAACCTTAGGTCTTTAATACTAACATTTTTAAGTTAAAAATTGCAGGTATGTTAGCAAAGGCCAGTGATTTTCCCCCCAATGCTGTTGCAGTTTATTAATGTCTTGCTCATTAAAGGTGACCAGTATCAGTAGTTAAGGAAAAAAATAGTGAAAGACGCATCCAGATAGCTGAATGCACCATCAGAAATTAAACTCTGTCATTTTTACCTTTCTTTACATTTTCTAAATAAACAAATATCACCTTGGACTAATAGCTACTCCTTGAATGTGGTACCATCACTGCTATCAAACAGGTCAAGTCCAGCTGTTGAGTTTAAGCAGTTATATAACATTGGTTAGAACTATCTTTTTTTTTTTTTTTCTTTCTCAGCCCTCATGAAAAAAATTACTTAGTCATTTTCCAGAAGAATCTAATGGATTTGGGTACTCCAAGTCAGATATTGTCCACTCTTAGGAAGCGAAACTGGCTCCCTGCAGGATTCCCAGCTTGGTCACAAAACAGAATCACAGAATCACAGAACAACCAGGTTGGAAGGGACCCATCGGATCTTCTAGTCCAACCATTCCTATCTAACACTAAACCAAGTCCCTCAAGACCTCATCCACCCGTGTCTTAAACACCTCCAGGGAAGGTGAATCAACCACCTCCCTGGGCAGCCTATTCCAATGCCCAATGACCCTCTGTGTGAAAAACCTCCTCCTAATCTCCAGCCTAAACCTACCCTGGCGGAGCTTGAGGCCATTCCCTCTCGTCCTGTCCCCTGTCACTTGGGAGAAGAGGCCAGCTCCCTCCTCTCCACAACCTCCTTTCAGGTACTTGTAGAGAGTAATGAGGTCTCCTCTCAGCCTCCTCTTCTCCAGCCTAAACAACCCCAGCTTTCTCAGCCGCTCCTCATAGGGTCTGTTCTCCAACTCCTTCACCAGCCTCGTTGCTCTTCTCTGGACTTGCTCCAGAGCCTCAACATCCTTCTTGTGCTGAGGGGCCCAGAACTGGACACAGGATTCAAGGAGTGGTCTCACCAGTGCTGAATACAGAGGGAGAATCACCTCCCTGGACCTGCTGGTCACACCGTTTCTGATACAAGCCAGGATGCCATTGGCCTTCTTGGCCACCTGGGCACAGTGCTGGCTCATGTTCAGTTGGCTGTCAACCAGCACCCCCAGGTCCCTCTCCTCCTGGCAGTTTTCCAGCCAGGCTTCTCCCAGTCTGTAGCTCTGCTTAGGGTTGTTGTGCCCCAAGTACAGGACCCGGCATTTGGCTGTGTTAAACCTCATGCCATTGGACACTGCCCAACGGTTCAGCCTGTTTAGGTCCCTTTGCAAAGCCTCCCTACCCTCCAGCAGATCGACACTTGCACACAGCTTGGTGTCATCTGCAAACTTGCTAAGGGTGTTCTCAATGCCCTCATCCAGGTCATTGATGAAGACATTGAACAGGACTGGACCTAGCACTGAGCCCTGGGGGACACCACTTGTCACTGGCCTCCAGCTGGACTTAACACCACTTACCACCACTCTCTGGGCCCGACCATCCAGCCAGTTTTCTACCCAGGAGAGTGTGTGTCTGTCCAGGCCAGAGGCTGACAGTTTCCGTAGCAGAATGCTGTGAGAAACTGTGTCAAAGGCTTTACTGAAGTCCAGGAAGACCACATCCACAACCTTTCCTTCATCCAGCAGCCGAGTGACTTTGTCATAGAAGGCGATCAGGTTGGTTTGTCAGGACCTGCCTCTGGTAAACCCATGTTGACTGGGCCTGATCACCCGGTTCTCTTGTAAGTGCTTCATGATAGCACTCAAGATCACCTGTTCCATGACTTTCCCTGGCACTGAGGTCAGACTGACTGGCCTGTAGTTCCCGGGATCCTCCCTGCTACCCTTCTTGTGAATGGGAACTACATCAGCCAGTCTCCAGTCCAGAGGTACCTCCCCAGTCTTCCAGGACTGCTGGAAGATGATGGAAAGGGGTTTGGCCAATACATCCGCCAGCTCCCTCAAAACCCTAGGATGTATCCCATCTGGCCCCATGGACTTGTGGGTGTCCAGCTGGCCAAGCAGGGCTCTGACCTCCTCCTCTTGGACTATGGGAGCCTCGTATTTCTCCTCTGTTTCCCGGGTGTCTACACAGAGGGAACAGCTTTCTTTACAATTAAAGACTGAGGCAAAGAAGGCATTAAGTACCTCAGCCTTCTCCTCGTCCCCTGTCACTGCTGTTCCCTCTGAGTCCAAAAGGGACTGTATGGTCTCCCTTGTCCTCCTTTTACTGTTAATGTACTTATAAAAAGATTTTTTATTGTCTTTTGCAGACTTAGCTAATCTGACCTCTAGCTCGGCCTTAGCCCCTCTGATTTTTTTCCCTACATAGCCTCGCTTCCCTCCTGAAGTCCCCCCAAGAGGCCTGTCCCCCCTTCCAGAGCCTATAAATCTTCCTTTTTTTTCTAATTTGGCTCAAGATTTCCCTACTTAACCAAGCTGTTTTTTTCCCCTGCCGGCCTTTTTTCCAGAACACGGGGATGGCTTTCTCCTGAGCTGCCAGGATCTCCTTTTTGAGAGAAAAATTAAAAAAAATTAAAACTTCAGCAGGGGAACTAGCTCCCAAGCAGCAAAAGCTGACATCCCAATGGGCTGATTGTACCTTGCAAGAGCAGCACACATGCCTTAAGATCACTTTCCTGCAGTTTCCTCATTCAACCCTGCATGTCTTTTGTGAGCTCTTACAATCCAATGAACTTCCATTCATCTCTCCTTTTTGTCTTCTATCACAAATGCTTCTGCTGTACTTCAACAGCCTCTTTTGTGTACCACAGTGATTTCAGTGGAGATCCTGTCTCTGAAGATCAGGATGGGTCGCTGCCCTCTTCTGCATTCTCTTATTCTCTGACTCCATGCTACCAGCTTGCTTGATCATTGAAATTTCCCCAATGATTTTTTGGAGTTAATGTTTACCCTATGGACTAAATCGATGAGCATTTCTTGCTTGCCACATTTTTTTTCCTTCTTGAGTTTCAGAAATGCACATAACTTTAACCTACTCTCCAGTTACAGCTAAATTATTCCCTAGGGCAATTAAGGTGAAACATTACTTTGAAAGACGTTGCTAGTGTTTCAAATTAACAGCAGCATTTGATACAGTTGTCAGTTTTTTTCCATTAACAGTGCTAACCTCCCCATCCATCCCTGCAAACCTATAAAAATGACCTGATTCCCATGAAACCGATGAGAAGAGTCCAGGTGCAGTTTCTCCCAGTGAAACCAAAATAAAACATTTGCAAGGACAAGCTAATTGTCAGAACTCCCTGCTTCATTTATTGATCTCTTTCATTCAGTGCATTACAACTCAAAAAGCTCTTCCCCTCCCATTTAATCCCCTTTAATCAGTGGAAGATTGTATTTCAGCAAGGCTTTAATGGATTCTTGAGGATAGATATGGAGCGCTTTACCTTTAGACTTGGTGGCTGTGTAATCAGTCTACTGGCTTAAAACCCAGCCAATTTCCTGGAATTCTTCTGAAGAGAGTTGAAAGGAGCCCGACAGTGACAGAATTACACCACAGCAGGGAAATCTGCTCATATGCATGGTATGCGTTACTGGCTACTCCTTCCTCTCTCTACATGCCAATCAGCAACAGTCCGGTAGATGCAACGAGAGGTAGCCACGCTTATTAACAGCATTTCAAAAAGTCCTAATTATCCATGTATGCACAATGTATTTCCAAGGTTAAAAAAAGCTCTAGTTGCCCTGTCCAACACAGCACTTTCTTTGCATTATTTACACAGGCCTGAGCTCTCATTCTGTATTGATGGAGGATAAGGAGAAAGCTTTGGGCAACCTAATTCTCTAACATACAGTCAAGGCCCTTGTGATCTGTCATTTCTTGAGTAATGTTGGCATCAAGCTGACTCCTAGCTGAATTGCAATGCCACCTCTGCTCAATTAATGCATGATCTTTGAGGATAAGTTACTGCATGGTTCTTGCCTGTTTATTGCTTACCTCATTTGCAAATGTTTTTACATTAACTTTTTGAGATAAATGAAGGTGAATGATGCATAAAACTGTTCTACAACCTGCTTTGAACAAGTAAAATGTAGAAAGATACTTTAAAATGTCCAAGCTGGCCATTCAAGTACAACACCAGCCACAGTGCCTAGAATACTAGGCTCAAGAATACATTTGAGGTTAGAAACAGCTCAGTCTCACAGCACTTCTCTGATAAAATTTGAAAAGAAGCAGCACTCTGGGCTTTATATTTACTGATATAACCATTCAAAACACCGTAAGCATTCTATATGTAGTGTGTAGATGTCCTAAATAAATTACTAAGCACAACAGGAGAGCTATTGTAAGGACAACACTGGTTTGGACTCTGAAGGGAATGTGGTATTACCCTGAGCCTTTGGCCACCACAACAGAGATATGCTGGGAGCTGCTACACCTGACAGGTCTCACACACCGACCAGTTCCAGTTTCTGCCACAACTCTGAGCAGCAAGTGACGTGGCAGGCAAGCAGGACAATTTGAAACAGAACTTGCTAAAACATGTTGAGATGACGAAGTTACAAGCTAAGGCAACACTTTTTGGTAATTGTGTGTCCACGTTTGTAGCCAAGAGCCCAGACAGCCCAAATCTTCCAAGAAAACTTGATCTTTTTCTCTCTAGTTCTATTTTTCATATTATAACATATTTCTCTGTTGATCACAGCATTTTGAGACATAGCTACTAACTCAGCTGTGAAGCACACAGCTACCAAATTCACAAAGCAGAAACAACCCATTGTACAGATCTTTCATCTAAAGTGCCTTTTGTTCTCCCCAGAAGTCCATGATGTGACCTCAATGCTCAATCCACAAACCGGGGACAAAGGTCTATAAGAATTTACACAAAGGCTCAGAGCACAAACCCCATAATAAACTGGGAAAATGACAAGTATATTGTCTTTCTCTAGAAACATGGCAATAGTCACATGCTCTACAGCCAGGGCCACTCAGTATAACCATTCTCCACAGATATGCTCGTAATTTATTCTGCTAAAATTAATGTCCACATCATAAATATTTCTGATACCAGTAAACACTAAGGAAAGTATAAAACCAGCTATGGACAGCAAAATAACTGCTGCACATCAGTGAAGAACCTGCACTCCAGGACCAATGCATCTGCACTCTGTTCTCCAGGCTTCCTATGCATAGGCAGCAAGCATAAAAAAGGTATGAGAATCAATGCAAATTTGCCATTTAGTTTGGAGCCTTTTGCCTGTTCTATCTGCAGAACACCTCTTAGCCATGAAATGCTGGTGAACTATACCAACTAATTCACACCTGTTGAGGGTGGTACATTTCTATTTCAAATTATTATAAAGGCACCTGCTAGAGATGGGAATACAAATAAAGCCATAAGACTAAGTATTAGGCTTTCATTTAAAGGATATAAGACCTCTAGGAGATCATAGAATGGTTTGGGTTGGAAAAGACTTTAAAAGTCACCCAGTTCCAACCCCCTGCAGAGGGCAGGGACACCTCCCACCAGACCAGGCTGCTCAAGGTCTCATCAACCTGGCCTTGAACTCTTCCAGGGATGGGGCAGCCACAGCTTCCCTGGGCAACCTGTGCCAGTGCCTCAGCACCCTCATCACGAAGAATTTTTTTCTAATGTCTAATCTAAATCTTTCTTCTTCCAACTTAAAGCCATTCCCCCTCATCGTATCACTACATGCCCTTGTAAAAAAGTCCCTCCTCAGCTTTCTTGTAGGCCCCCTTCAGGCATCGGAAGGTCACTATAAGGTCTTTATCGAGCCTTCTCTTCTCCAGGCTGAATGACACCAACTCTCTCAGTCTGTCCTTACAGCAGGTGAGCAGCAGAGCCCTCTGATCATCTTCGTGGCCATCCTCTGGACCTGTTCCAACAGTTCCTTTTCATGGTACAGTTTCCTGAACTGGACACAGTACTCCAGGTAGGATTTCACCTCCCTTGACCTGTTGGCCATGATTCTTTTGATGTAGCCCAGGGTATGGTTGGCCTTCTGGGCTGTGAGCTCACATTGCAGTCTCAAGCTTCTCATCAATCTTTCTCTGCGGGATTGCTCTCAATAATGTCCATCCCCCATCCTGTGTTGAAATCATGCTTACATTTAAAACTAATCTAATAGGTGATAGTTCCCATTATCTTGGCTTGATTTTTCCTAAATATCCCGATAATAACTGACCCTGTTTTGAGCAGGAGTTTCCTACTCAGAGAACTCCTGAATTTCCGTCCAGCTTGAGCTCTGCTGTGATCCTATAATTAAGAATTACATGAGAATTGAGAGGAATTTCTTAAATTCAGCTTAATTAGTTTGATCAAGACTTACATCTACTTTAAAAGCATCCAAGTTCTGTTTATCCTGTTTCAAAGTGCACAAATGAAGACTGAAATATAGGCTGCACAAATAACATTTTCTGAGATGAAGAGGTGATAAAATGGGTAACGCTGGGGTTTTTGCTGTATTTGAAACTGCTAAAGATGACCCTAACATTAAGATCTTTCAGCCTGTTCTACAGAAGGTCCACATGCCTTCCTGGTAGCAATAAGAAATTCCTCTTCTCACCACTTTCCTCTTTCATTTCTGCAACTTTCCACAAGCCTTGCAAACTGCACTGCCTGCATAGTACAAAGGCTTCCAGTAGAATTAGAACCATGCACAAGCTGCAATTCTCACTCCGTAAGAGAAAGAAAAGCAGAAGGCAAAAAGTCATAACAAAGCAAGCAAGAAAAACCACTTCATCTTCATGAGATTGCTTTTATTTCTGAATCTGATGCCTAGCTTTTAGATCAGAAAGCAACCCAGATTTCAAAACTAGGAAACGTGATGAAATGTAAGCTACTGATTCAAGAACAGCCCGCAGCTCCTTACCAGACCTTCTACTGTCTCGTTCAGACTCATTCTGCTACCATCATAAAGAAATACATTTCTCCCAAAGCCCTCAGTTCCAGCTTTTGAAAGGAAAATAAACCCCCTAAAAGTTCACCTCCCTTCCAATTACAAAGTAACGGATGTAAAAGAACTCTTTGTTCTAATTCAGAGCACCTGAAGGTGCACAACATGCTGACCTCCAGCTCTATATAGTTGCACTTGCAAGTTGGAGCTCACCACCTTCCCAGACACCCCATCAGACTCTCCCAGACAGGGTAACTCAAATCAATGGGGCTGTAGTTGACCAGTTGAGTGCCTGGCCCACATTGGTTTAACTCTATCAACTAGTTGGATCTGGTTAATATTAGAGACTAATAAAATTCATCTGTTTTGGGAACAAAGGTGAGCCAACAGTTAAAATTGTCATCAGTAAAACAAAACAACTAAAAAAAAAAAAAAAAAAAAAAAATTAGAGGAAGCCTGAGAATGATTAATGCTGGGCCCAAACTAAAGAGAAAACAAATACTCCTCAAAGCTACTATCAAGAAGAAAAGATCGAAGCCAACATTTTGATGCATGATGTGGAAATAACTCTGACACAGAAACGTAACACTGGAATCAATTTTGTCCAATAGCACAAACAATAAAAATCCCAAGCCAGAGTCTACCCTGGATGTACACATGGGACTCCTGTTGATTTCAGTCCCAGCCACACACATGCATATGAGGGTGGATTTTGGAACTTCAGGTCTTTATTCCACTACCTCTACTAAGCTCAGCTATTACACGCATTAAGGATGAGGGCTGCATATTTGTAACTGAGGGTTATGAAAAGTCCTTAGTGACATACTGTAAAAAAAAATTATGTCTACAATATAAAATTAGAAACTGCAAAACTACTTGAATGAACAGCTCATCTTGCAGAGTTGGGAAATGATTCACTGTAGCAAGAGGATGAAGAAAATCTCTTTCACCTTCTTTGACTCAAGACTGGACTGCTGTTTATGCTAGTTTTCTGACTTTCAAGTCCTTTAGTATCCACCTATCCAATGTGTTCTGTCCCTGAAAATATCTGACCTTTTGCTCAAAAATAATATTACTGCATCTGTTTCTCCCCTCTTTGCTTTGGCAAGTAACGCTAGGACAGATAAATAACCAACAGTGTCAGTAACATACATCATAAATCATTGGGAAATTGGGGTAATTTGAATAGTCTCTCTGAGTTCTGATATGTATTAACTGCAGGCAGAGCTTCAGGAAAGGCTGTGTGCAATTGCAAGTCATTAACCTGAGGTGCATCCCACATCCCACGGTGTTCTCTGTGGAGCCTGACCCAGTGCTGCTGACCTTAGGGGAGTGTTCTCCAGAGTTCATGGCTCAAGTACAGAAAGCTGCAATCCACCTGGAAAATCAACCAGATTATGTTTTTTTAAGAATTCTATGTCAGTGTTCGGAAAACATAAATTATCATAAAAATTGATAGCAAAACAAGCACAGGATTTCCAGGGGAACACAGAAATGTAGGTGTTTGCACAAGTACTGCATTTGCTTAGGGTCACTGAGAAATTCTAGCCTTTATGGGCCGAACTTTCCAAAGGCATGAGGAGCAGCTAGGACATTAATTGCAACTGAAAGCCAGTGGAAACAAGGTGTCAAACCTTCAGGTCTGCTCTCAAGAATTTTTCTGAGCATTTAGCACTTCTGTTGCTATTGATTTTGAGGACACACAAATCTCTGGCAGTCAGGTCCCTGAGTGGATTCTCCTCAGGGTTCAGTTGCCAGGGTCAGGGTAAGTGGGGAGCTGTTCCAACCTATGGTTTCTCAGGAGTGCTGGAGGGAGGCAATTTTCAGCCAAGCCAGGCACTTTGACCCTGCCAGCGCTACTACCATGCAACTCAGTAGGAACGTCCCAGAAGCATGCACCACCGTGAACTTTAAAAGGCCATGTGGAAGGCTCCCTGATGCAAAGTATCCAACCTCTGAGAATATCTAGCCAGACCGCAGCTGAGCTCATCTTCACATCTCGCACCTTGGCCATGAGCCTGCTTGTGGAATCCAAGAAAATCCCACTGGGGCTGTGGGAAGCTTTGCATTTGCTTCAGCACAGTGGCATTTTAAAAAAGGGGCCAATTTACTGTTCTGAGCACGTTTGGATTTATGTGCAGAGAAAGAACAACCCCAGTGCAGTAAGATACCGTCCACCAAGCAACACAAGATCAGTTCCCACCGGCAGCTTGGGAGAAGGCTATTCCCAACAAGCAATTTACCTACTATGGGTACTTGCTTCACCTTTCTTCTAGAATCAGACACACAAATTTTACCACAAAAATCATGAGTATACACATGTTTTTGATCAAAGGTAAGTGCTTGCTTCAAATCACTAGACGTCTAACTGAGAATAAGGTCTGACTGTTGAAGTTGTAGCCAAATCTCTTGGGAAGCATTGACAGATGTGTTGAAGGAAATTCACGACAAATCCATCTACACGTCCTGGAGTTACCCATTACATTATTTCTCTGTCTTCTTTACAGAGTAAGGGAAAACTGATTGACAAAGTATACTGTAATGTGCATCTGTTTATGAAAGAAGAAAACACTCATTAATATGTGACATTTCAGTTCTTGGGCTAGAAATGTTAAAAGTTACAAGCAGTGCGACCACAATGCCTGTAAAAATAAGGATCTGTACATATTGTTACTTCTGTCTCGATGTGCTGAACTGGACCATAAGTGGAATGTCAGCATAGATGACTACATTAACCTTTTTACATTTAAATTCTGAGAAGTCAAAAGGCAAGAAATATACAAGTGAAACAAAGTTAGACACAACTGAGTTTTTCCCTCATTTTGTCCACACATGCATGACCACGCAGAGGCACAAGGTTCACAGTGGGCTCACTTGGCACTGGAAAAACTTGAGGTAAATCTGAATGAGGGAACAGCCTCTTCTTGCAAAATGACATTTGCATCATTTGGTCCTGTTTCTGTTCTCAGCCAGACCTGCAGACAATACACAGAGTGCACCACTTCCTTTGCTGAATATCTGTGCAAATGTTTCTGATATATTTATCTCATGCTGCCCTGCTTAGTGGATGGTCAAGTGCCTTGGTGAGGCTTCTGAAAGGACTGACTGTCATCAGGGGATACTCCAGGCCTGTGTGCAGACACAGTTGTCACGAAAGAAGCAAAAAGCTAAAATAAACACCACAATATCTGATGAAAGATGGCGCTCTCTTATCAAAGCCATTAAAATTCCAGTCTTGAAGGGATAGTGGGCTCAATTGTCCGCTGGAATTTCTAGTTGTCATTCAGAGGAGTGTGGTTTTCCACAAAACAGTAAGTAGTCCAGGAAGTGTCAAATACATTTTTTTATTACAGTGCTGTATGGCTGCCTGTTCTCTGATTGATGCTGAATGACAATATTTTGCTGATAAGAGCACTTTCTGAGTGCTGACTTAGCTTGGTTGGGTGGGTTTGCTTCTGCTTCTTGGGAGAATGATTTTGGATAGAAAACCAGAATTGCCTTGTTTGAATTACCTGAGCAAAGTCAGCCTTGTAAACATATTTATGTGAGGCCTTCTGCAGAAGGTGAATATTGTTCTTGTAAATCACAAAAAGCTGCAGGATACATATTCCTGGCTGTGATATAAGCCAACAGAAAAGAGAGTACTGACAGCTGGAGCTCTAAACCTCTATTTTGTCATTTTGCTCTGTACAAATTCATTGCACAAATGAGAAACCAGCCTCTCCAGTTATATGAATAGATTGCAACAAGACAAAGAAGAGCAGAAGCTGTGCATCCAACTATTTATTTCATTGACATTGAAAAATGGTAGGGAATAGCTTTTTAAAATAAACACTGTCTAAATGCACAACCCAGATTGCACATAGCTCTTTGAATCTCAGTGGTTGTTGTTTTATCTTCCCTACTGGCTGCAGCTTTATTTTCCCTACTGGCTGCAGCCTGAGATTCAGAAAGATGGTAACGAATTGACTACTGGCAGCAATTAGAGAAATCCAGTAAGGAGGCATCTTTACTAGGTGACCTGTCTAGTTACTAAGTTGCCTTAAAAATTTCAGCAGAATGTATGACACCACCCTGACCATTATTAGGACTCATAGATGTGTGAGGGAGGAGACCAGGGGGATTTTTTTATATAAATTGTTTTTCAAGTTTAAGCATGCTTCATCTAAGGGGTCATGGTTATTTGCTGCAGTGTGATCCTTGCTCTCAGAACTCGCCGTGTTACTCATTAGGCTGGTGTACTACAGGCTTGTCTGGAATCACCTCAAGAGACTTCTGGACAACTTTTGGTAGGTTTGGTTGGCTGAATTTCAAAGTTATTGTTATTTTCTTGAGCAGGTATCATTTCACTGCTGAAATGTTTGCTCATTTTATGATAGCACCTGTAGATCTCCTGTTTGCTGGACCATGTTATTGTTGCACTAGGAGATGCCTCTGAAACCCTGGTAATGGAAGTCTGTTGACAACCATTCTCCTTCTGAAGCTCAGGACAGACAGTTCTGTACAGAAAAGCTCCCCAGACACAGTGTGCTGTTATCAACAACCACAGAAACCAACTGAGGTGTGAGGAGAAGTAAGAAGGCTTCAACAAATGCACTTGTTTACTAAGAGGACTTTGTACAAATCAATACCCATCAGCAACACACAAATAGGGCATCACATTCTCACTTGCTGTGGCCACTCTCAGCTCAGTTTGACTGAACCTGCAGCACTTTGAAAACTTTTATCAACTGAGAAGTATCACTGTTCTCTCATAAGACCTTTGAATAACCTTTGCTTTTCTATTTTTCTTCTAGACAAAGGAATCCATCAGGAGCACAGACGGATGGCCAGCAGGACAGGTAGACTTTTTACACTTATTTGGATGGATGAATGTTAAGCATCTGAAACTGAGCCTCTCTCATAGGTGTCAATATCAACTCTTAACACAACAGAGCTGAGACCCATGATGGTACCAAGTTCTGCCCTCAGACAGGACCCTGATTTTTGTGCTACAGAACAGAGATGACTGAGAAGCAGAGGCATTGGGGACAACAAACAAGAGCTGAGATGAAAAAGGAGAAAACAAAAGCTTTATTGGAAAATATGCTACATTAAAATAAAGGCAAACTCACACCATTCCAGTTGAACAAAATTCAGGCCCTTAAGTTTTTTCCAAGTAAAGATATTAATAGCAGAGTCTAGTATTTTTGTTGCAATTCTTTTCATGTAGAACAATATAGAGAGTTTGCTCTCATAAGAACAGTAGGACACAAAGAACCAGAGGCAACTTTTCTCACAGCCACAGATCTTTCCCAGCAGGGTCTCTGGCTTCTTAGGCTTCTGCCAGGACAGGCATCCATGTAGCTTTGCTGTGCTGCAGCTCCCCTTCACTGCCTCTTTCCCACATGTTGTCTCCCTCCTTCCCCACCTGAACTGTCTCTCATCTACCCACACATATTCCTTTCCCAAAATAATACCCAGACAAAGCCCTGCTTCCCACAATGTTAAAATTCCTGAGCTGCCTTTGTTTTGGGTAGAAACATGTGTTAGCAGTCTATTGAAGTCTATTCTATCTTAAATGAAGGATGTTTTTCTCCAAGACATAATCCAGCTTACAATATATCAGTGTGCTGAGATGCACCATTGTGGTCTTTGCCCTGATATCTCATATTTAAGAACAGCTGTCATATGTTTATGCAATACTGGAGCTAAGTGTCTTTATCACAGTGTTAATACCAATGAAATCTACCAAAGTCTGCTGATTGGTTTCTTTGAATTTGAAACCCAACATAGACAACACTTGCATTTGCAGAAATACTCTTTGGGTCCTGCACCTGTGATAAATAAAGAAAAAAGCAGAAACATTGCATGGGAAAGAGTAAATGGAGAATGTCTGAATCGGTGGTGCACACATCCTCTGCCACTCAGCGAATGACTTCCTCTTCATGATATCCTCCCAGCTAACAGAATGAGTTGGCATACCGCCAGGGGAAAATCCTTTACACCTTAGGGCAGAAAATGTATATAAACCTCCACCTTCTCTTGTTTTGTAGGATTTTATGTCTTTTGGGCACAAGACTATGAGGCAGTGGTCCTGTACACCTCTAGAAGACAAGTGAATCACTTGAAGTCAGTGCAGTTCCCACCTATGCCTGGACACCGATAAGAGAAGAGTAAGGTTTTACAGCTTAAGCACTTGCTGTGTTGGCTCTGCAGCTGATGAGATCCATAGTGGCAGTGGAATTGAGACCTGTTATTCTTAGGTATTTTCTCCTGCACAGTACAGGCCACCCACCACCACAGATGTCCCACAAAGGCAAGTCACATAGCTTTAAAAAAAACCCCAGGAGTAGATGAAAGAGCTAATATTAAAGCAGGCTGCAAATTCCAATGGTAAAGTTCCTTACCGTACAAGTAGGTGTGTGGTGGGTCATTTACTTGGCGCCTGAAACTGCAATGCCCCTGGGGAATCCTGCCTAATGTTATCATTCTGCAGCATGATTTCTCCTCAGAGCCCCATAAAAGAGGCCAGGAAGTTACTTACATTCCAGGACCATCAACTATTTATGTACAACAGAGCAGTCATGCCCTGGCTGAAGAATGTCAGGAACGGACATTATCAGAGACTAAGATCCTGGCTGTACAAATCTTTACAGATGGCAACTTTCATCCATTAGAGGACAGCATAAGTAGCATAAGCATACAAGCCAGATGGAAACACTGAAGTAAAAAATATTCTTATCACTCAATCAGTGTCAATGCTGAAGGACATAGTAGACAAGCTCACTTGCTCATATTTTCAGGTGGTCTGCCATGAAGCCCCAAACCAACCCCTGTGAATGCACGAGTGTGTGGCATTCAGGTACTCCTGCTGTGTCAGCCAGCGCGGTCCTACTGCACAGCTCCTTTCAAGAAGCAGCAACATCCACAGACAACCTGTGAGAGAAGCCTCAGGAGTCTAGGAGCTGTTATATTTTTTTCTGTGGGATATTTGAAATACTATATTTCTCCTAAAAGAAATTGGAAAATGCAGCCAAGAAGCAGAAGGAAAAGGATGAGGATCATTATTGCTTTAAGATTCCTCTATCTTTCAAGCTTGGTTGAACATGAAGACTTGGAGAGGTAAGACTTTTGAAGTAACAATAAAAGCCATTTTACACTTAAAATACTGATATTTTTAATACCTCAGCTTAGGCATAAAGTGTAAAAGAAATGACAGTGGGGTTTGAAAATACTGGCTTAATCTTGACACATTTCAAAGTACTGGAGCACTGCAGTTCAGCCCCACTTTACAAAAATATTACTTCACTGCTCAGGAACAGGATCTGTACCATATTTTGGAGCTACAGAAAGTAGCTAGGACTCAGGTTTTGAGAAAGTGTCTCCTTATAAGCGCAATCAAAGGGGTAGATTTGATCAAGTTAAGACTGGGGACATAAATCTGCTGTGAAAGGTGAAACAGAGAAAAGTTTTGTCTGAAAATGGATCTCATTCCAACATAACCAATTCCATCCTGACCCAGCATCAGAAAGTGTTTTAATGAACCACAGCTGAAGTGGAAAGCAGAACTATTCAGGTTAAGGACATGCTGTCTCCATTCTGCAAGATGCAGGGAATTTGTGTCAGAGTTTCAACGGAAACCCCTTCCCTCAGATTGTCTGTTCCAGCCCAACACAACTCATGTTAACAAGATGAACAATTATGAGCAGGTGACAAAACGCTGGTAGATGTTGCACTTGAAATAAGTTGTAGGGCTCTGCTCCTACCTCAGCAAGATGCATCGGCTTAGAAAATTATGCATCTTTTCAAATGTCTCCATAAGTACATAGATGCATCAGGCTTCATTTCATTTAGCCTAATCTTCTCATTTTGATAGTTTCACAGAAGGTCAAAGAAATATATCCTGAAAGCCTAATTTCTATTCTGACAAATCACCCTATTAAGTTACAGAGAATGTGTTCTGTTCTGGGGAAATCTCTCTGGGTTTTCCTAAATGCACTGTGACACAGCAGCAGCCGCAAACTGCAGGTCTTTTTGCAGCCAGGTGTTGTGGGTCTGAGAGACGGAAAGTTCTTGTTCACCCTGGACCCCTTTGACCTCCCAGTCTGTCATAGCTTTAGCAAGGGGAAGAAAACACAACCAATGCTGGAACAAAATGTCCTTGAGCAAACAACAGATCTTCCTAAATTTAAGAGTTTGCTAATTAAGGCTATGCCTAGGAAACAAGACCTGTTCTTTCTAATCTCCATAGGAACGTTCAGTCATACTTCCTTCCTAACACATGCACTGCAAACATGTCAGCATGGACCAGTGAGCCTTACTGGCTGGTTCAGCCTTTTTAGCTAGCACAATGTTTGCCTGAAGTATGCAGAGATGATCAAAACAAAAACAAGTGTTCTCTTATTTATAGGCACAGTTAACAAGAATTCGAACTAATCATTCTACCTTTCCTGTTTATCATGCCTTATAATGGGAAACTTGGGCTGCTGAGAGCTGTCTGCAAATTCCTGGAAATCCACAGACATTTGCATGCATTCCCATAATATTTGACTAAAAGTTACAACCATGTATATGCTCTTATAGAAGTTTTTGGTCTTTTTTGTTAGAAAACTGGGCTATTCAATTATTCATCACATTGAGATTTTGCCTCAGATAGTCTAGTTAGAAGATAACATGAAACCCTAAATGATGTTTGGGGTCTTGCTTGCAGCTTGATGGCTGGAAATCTAATGACAGCCTGAAAGAACTGTAACATCCTTATGCAATCTAGGAGTGCCTGGGACCTCCTTCTCTCTTTTTCTTCCAACTGCTTCACAGCCCATTGGCTGCTTGCAAGCAGACCTCTGACAATTCTTTTGCATGCACATGGCAGGATAGAGAGCTGCTGGGTTTGCTCACTCCTGTGACTGAGAGTCCTCTGGAGAATGACTTCTTGCAATGCATGGGCCCCATGAGGAGGCCTGCAATGAGGATGTACAGTTAACCAAGCCTTGGAGAGACCTTCAGGTATCATCTAGTCTTACCAGTATATCCTCTTCTCACAGTTCAAGGTATACCATAGTGTGCAGGATAGTCATCTACTAAAGCCATCAATCTTTACCTACACCAGAACTGACTGCTGAACATTAGGAAAATTTTTTCACAGAAAGGGTCATTGGGCACTGGAACAAGCTGCCCAGGGAGGTGGTTGATTCACCTTCCCTTGATGTGTTTAAGGCAAAGGTGGACGAGGTGCTGAGGGGCATGGTTTAGTATTTGATAGGAATGGTTGGACTTGATGATCCAGTGGGCCTCTTCCAACCTGGTGATTCTATGATTCATGTAGCTCTAGAAGGTGTGGTGTAATCACCAGTGGTGATAAAGAAGTTTGCTAGCAGACAGGTCAACTCATTTGCCTTAAGTGCTAATGCAGAGGAGCTACGCATATGCCAGTAATTTTCATTCTGTGCCAAGGGTATATTAGACATTTCTTCCTTCGATGCATGTTTACAGAAAAGATTTTTTTTTGTGCCCTTGTTCTGATTTAAATTAATTAATCATATTTTTCCAGTATTAATGAGAGGAATGGCTTTTTGCTTGGCCTGTCTCACAGTAGCAGTTTACTTAGCATCTGCGAGAAATCTTAAAGAAAACAGAAAAAAAAAAATCTGTTCCAGGAAGCAAGACTTGTGTAATGGGTATAGGTTCCATATCTGCTCCCTGACTAGCATTTCAAATCCATCTTAATAACAAAACAGCTGAAGTATATTTGCATTTTATAAAAACAAAATGTGTAATCCTAGCCTAATACTTTGAAATCAAACCTAACAGCTCACAAATTCCATGTGTCATGCTAATCTGAAGGTTCTGCCTACTATAAACATTTTTGAATCCACAATTGCATTTAATGTTGCCTCTGCCACACTTCAGTGGAAGAAGAGAGAGAGGAAAAGCTTTCTCTGCAGCACTGAAAGTAATCATCCTCAGAATAATCAGTCTTATATAATCAACCTTAATTGCAAAAATGTTTTTAAAAGAAAAAGGGTAGAGTAGAAGTTTGTGATAGCAGGAACAGGATTATCTAGACATTGGATATTTAAATCTATAATAAATTGTCTAGTTAAATTATCAAATTCTCTCCATCTTTACAATGGCAGATTTTGCAAATTAACACAACCAATAAACTTTATAATGTGTAGATTAGGATTTAAAAATCAATTAAGCAATATTTAGGAGGTAAGCACAATTAGACTGCATCGCAGTCCTGATGGTATTTGTAATTAGCTTAGAGCTTCAACCAAAAAGAAGAAAGGCCAGATGCTCAGCAAAGCACAGCTGGCAGTAAGATAATTAAGTTATATCATATGACTCTGGCTCCTGCTTGGGCTTAATCCAGAACCATAGCCTTATGCTAGAAGAATTACTTTAATTACAGATTGTGAAAGGAGAACATGTCTCTCTGAGACTGTAGGTGTAAATCTTGATATGCACCCTTAAGCTCTGAATCAACAAAATTCATACACAGCAGAGAGTGTGAGCATTGGTGTTGAGTCAGACCAGAAGCCCATGTCAGCCTCTGTGGTGCCTCTTTAGTGTGCTTCATAACAGATTGCTCAGAGACACGCCAGCCAGCTGGTTTCAGGGGGACTTAAAATTAAGGACCGATTCATTTATGCAGGGGCCTAAATGCCAAGGAGGTGAAGAGCCAGTGTGCATGGGCAGAGACAGATGCAGATAGTGGGATTTTACTACTTTGCACTTTGCCATTTCCTCTACAGAATTAAGATCAAGCTTAATTGACAGGGAGGGTGGAACTAGATGATCTTTAAGATCCCTTTCAACCCAAACCATTCTATGATTCTGTGAGTCTATGATTCTATAATAATTAAGAAGATCATGATCTTAGGACTGGATACTTCCACATTCAGCGTCCTGTAGACATCATTACCACAAATTTTTTGAATACCTTAAGTCTGTAGGCAACTCTGAGGAGAAAATTTTACATACACGGATAAGACCCACAAAACCATGAGAAGGTGGTCACCTATTTCTACATACAACAGAGAGAAAGCCGCTTTGTAATGATCTGTCATTTTTAAGGGTATTTAACAAACTAGGTGCTTGGCCGTGAATGATGCAGATTGTTGTGCGATTGCACTTGATTATTTTTTTAGGAGGCAATCAGCATTCTCTCCTCTCTCCCACAGTAGCTCTTGAGACTTATAACTTAATGCATCAAAGAAATGAGAAGCCAGGAAAAGGACAGGAAAGGACAGGAAAGTACGTATAGCACACTTAAAAATATATATATTTCACTAAATTGTATTAATTTATCTGATTACTAAGTATCCCTTACAAAGTAGCAGAGGAAAAAAAGCACCCCCAGAGTAGAACATTTCCCCAGCTGTCTTTGGCGGCCATGCTTCAATGGGGTGACTCACCCTCCAAAGCTCGTTATTTCAGATTTTAAAAGATAAGTTTAGACTGGGATGACCTGGTTCTAGTGGAACAAACTCCACCTAAAGAGACCTAAAATGTGAGGATTTTTCCTGAAGAATCAGTCAGTGGTTAAAATGAATATTAAACTGAGAAGGAGAACAGAGCCCTGCTGTAAGAGTTGCAGCTTGTTTACTTTTATCTTCCTTTTCATTTACTTATTCACAGCATTTAACTGCTATGTACTAAGATGCAGCCTGGATCCTTACTTTGCATTGGCTAAACAAGCTTTTGAAATGAATGGGAATTTTTCAGAATTAGGATAAAGATAATACTAGGAATGCACATCTGGATTGCTTCCTGTGAGAGAAATACAAATGAACAATCTTACAAATCCTTTGCTCCAAAAGATGAATGTCATCACCCACTAAAACCTACCTATCAAAGGATGTGTAAAAACAATTCGTAGTCTTTGAGCCAAGCTCAGACAACTCTGTTCCTGGAAGTAAAAGTGGCTTCTTCTAAGATTAATGGCATGTTCTACCCCTTTCAGCTTAACATAGGAAATGGGAAAAAAATCTTTGGAAAACAGCATCAGCCTTGGGCAATACACGTATTTGGAAGACTCTGTAACACATGCCTGTACTAAGACCTTGCTTTCCTTTTATCCTCTTCATGCATAGCAGCTTGCTACTTTATTCTTCTTTTTATCCCATCTTATTCCCAATACTCCTTTACCACACTGTATTCCTGCAACGTGTTATGTTGGACATCAGGTGAGAAGATCATGATCCTTCCAATGATGAGACTGCTTGATGTCTGTTCATTGTACCTTCCTTTTCTTCTTCCCTCCTTCTCATGATTTCATGCTCACATGTGACTTCAATCTCCAAAGCTTGTTTGGCATCATGGCATCCCTACCTGTCTTTAATCACACGTGAAGTTATTTTAAACACATATTGGTGATGCAAGCTTCTCTTTAGCTCTTTTGCAGAAAATTTCCATTGGATATCCATTCTTGAAAGTTATTTACTTCATGATGGCTGGAACCCATCTGTGGCCTCTGAAAATGATGAGCTTACTCCTATGCAATAAAACTGGTATTTCAAAGTCTTAGAGTAACATCGCTGATTTCATAGAATCACAGCAGGGAAGAATTTAGATCCATTAGGTGTATGTTGCTCCAGAGCACAGATTGGTGTAACTTGTTTATCGGTTTCAAACCTCTGATGTAATTCATGAGCCTGTACTTTATTTATTTATCCTGGAAGATTTTAACCTATCCCATTCTGACTGTCTAGAAAAGCTCTCTGCCTCAAAGGCAAAATTACTAATTAGTGTCATTTTCTTGGGTAAAAGTCTTTCTAGAGTAACTCAATTTTATCATTCTGATTATATTAAGTTATCCAGCTGAAGGCAACAATATTTGTTTCTGGACAATCCTCTGTCTTAATAAGACACATGGATACAGGTCACAGAAAGGTTGGTGTAGTCTTTCTATTCACTATCAACTCCTCTCTTTTTCTTGTACAGCTGATTTACAAAGTGACTGCCTGCCATTGCAGGGGCCTGATGATGAGCTCAGATACAGCTTATTATCTGTGTTCTCAGGTATTTCTGTTGTCACTCCTTTGTGCGACCACAGAACTACTGTTTTACATTGAATTCTCAATTAGAAGTAAGTATGTGCGTAAGATATATTTCTTCCTCATTCTTGTTGGTCTGAGTTATCATGCTTTCATACCTTAAGATTTACAGACATGCTTTTGCTGTTGCCATTTCAAGGCAGTGGTTAAAACAAAGTGCGTGACATGTAGAATAGTGGTTTTCAAATGTTGCAATGGATAGCTACAAGCTCTTCAGAAGGGATTCACTCTGGTACACGGTTTAGTAGGTGTGGCAGAGGTGGGCTGATGGATGGACTTGATGGTCTTAGAGGTCTTTTCCAGCCTTAATGATTCTATGATTCTGTGACTCTACTGATGAAGATTAAGATGGGTGCTTAAGATGCACTCAGTAGATATGCATGGTCTAAATCTCATAAGCAGGCAGTGACTAACCCAGGATTTCTCTGTCATGTGAGAGTACGATCATTATCAAGGGTGGAAGGATCCTATCTGCCCTGCTCTGCTCAGCCTTCAATGTGGTAAAGAGCTAATGCAATCACACTAATGCAAGTCAGCCTTTGCAGCAGATCAAAGACAGGATCCAATTTTGGACAGACAACATAGAAAATATAGAAATTTAGCAGACCAGTACTTATAGAACTGGCTGAAGTTGTGTTTGCTTAAATATATTAGAGGAAAGGGCATTTTGCTGTACTTTCTGAATTGGCATGTACTTAACTTGAGAGTTCTGTCTTTATTGCGGCTGGAGGGAGGCTGCTGGGTGCAGAACATCTACTCTGGTAGTCCCCACACCCAGAGATCACCCCCAGCCAAGGACCCAGGTTCAAAAAGCATCATCAAGCAAAACTCTAGTGTGCTGCAGTAGTCCATGAAAGCTGGCACTGATTCCTTATTGTTAAATACTTTGGGACACCTCAAATATGAATGGAGCTATATAAAATTCAATTCTATTGTAAAGAAAACAGCTGTCACGAATTAAACTGACTATTAGCTTTTGAGATGTGGACTACTGTCCAGTAGGGGTTGAACAGAAAACTCAGTCCATTTAACTCTGAGACGGGAATTTGTCTTCTCTTTCCCAGAAAACAAAACCCCAGGGATTTTATATCTATAAACCACATATAGCGTATCACCCAAACAATTTCTTTTGAGGTTTGAAAAACTCCATGCTGCTAATTATTGGTTATAGATGGTTTGAAAGAAAAATGTAGTTTTAATGCTGGATTTAATTAAAATGCCTTTAATAACAGTCATGGATTTTGCAGCACAAGTGCTAAAAGGGCAAAAGCTGTTTTTGCAGTGAATTCAGTTCAGAAGAACTAGATGAGCAAGCAGCCCAAGCAAAAATTGGACCAAACTTTGCAAAACAGTTTTGCTTTTCAAGTGACTGAAATCTGCTTTTCCAACAAGAAGACTTGCTGGAAAAGAGCAGATTTACCATTTGAACTTTAACATTTCCTCTTCTACAAAACAATGAAAGAAAAAAGGATCCTTTCCAATTTTTACCCATTTAATTAATAAGACATTCTTTGGCGTATTACAGGAAAAATATGTGATGAATGGACTTGATAGGTTATGATTAATATTGATCTAGGGAGGTTTTACAGATATGAGATGCCCCATAAACACAGAATTACTACCAAAGTGAACATTTTTATAATGTCCGTTTTAGCACTCTCTTTGACCTAAGATGTTAGTAGCTTTATAGTAATTTAATTAATGCTTTAAAAAATAAAATGCAAACAGCTCTTTTCAAACCATAACAATTCAGTGCATGACTTATGTGGGTTTGAACTGGCACAGTTAGTGAAAACATTCCCAGTGCCACTTTATTTCCATAAAACATATGTATTATGAGCTTTACCAGAAATTTATCTGCCAGGTTTGAAGAGTTCAGGCAGAGGACATCTTGAATAGAGGGGTTGGATGAAACCCACTTTTCAAAATGATTTATAATTTAATTAGTACTAATTAGAAAGAGGGAAGATACGTCAAGGGTATGCCTAACTTACAACCAGAGTCTGCAGCTAGATATATTTTAGGAAAAAAATTAGATCCTACACCTGGGTTGGGGCAGCCCCTGATTTCAGTACAAGATATGGGATGATGTGATTGCAAGTGGCTTTGCAGAGAAGGACTTGGGTTTGCTGGTTGATGAGAAGCTCCTGGGCTGCATCAAAAGCAGTGTGTCCAGCAGGTCAAGGGAGGTGATTCTGCCCCTCTATTCCTCTCTTTTCACAGAATCACAGAATCACTAGGTAAGAAAAGACCTCCAGGATCATCAAGTATAACCATTCCTATCAAACACTAAACCTCATCTGGAGTACTGTGTCCAGTTCTGGAATCCTCCATATAAGAAGGATATGGAACTGTTGGAACAGATCCAGAGAAGGGCTACAAAGATGATCAGAGGGCAGGAGAACCTCCCATAGGAGGACAGTCTGAGAAAGTTGGGGTTGTTCGGCCTGGAGAACAGAAGGTTCTGAGGAGACCTTATAGCGATCTCCCAGTACTTGAAAGGGCTACAAGAAAGCTGGGGAGGGACTGTTCACAAAGGCTTGTGGTGACAGGACTAGGGATAATGGATATTAACTGGAGAGGGGTCGTTTTAGACTAGACATAATGAAAAATTTCTTCACAATGAGGGTGGTGAGGCACTGGCACAGGTTTCCCAGGGAAGCTATGATTGCCCCATCCCTGGAGGTGTTCAAGGCCAGGTTGGATGCGGCCTTGGGCAGCCTGATCTAGTGGGACATGATCCTACCCATGGCAGGGGAGTTGGAACTAAATGATCTTTCAGGTCCCTTCTAACCCTAACTATTCTATCATTCTATGAAAAATTAATATCTCTATTAGGTCTGAAAAGAGTGACCCTGACTTAAATTTCACCAGTTGAAAATTACAAATAACTAGTGGTGTTAATCCAAAATGAAATCAAAATTAAGGGATCTTTTGGCCCATTGCCCAACCATTCCATTAAATTTATGTAAATAATGTCTTCCACTTGGCCCCCTCTGGAAATGCTCTCGGTCTAGGGCTGTTTTGGGTTATCTACTGAGCTGGTGGTAAAGACAGTCAGCTACTGAAGAAAAACTAGCTGAGGCACGAATACAAAACCAGAAGGACAGGGTTATACATGCTCAATGGCTGCCAATCTGGAGTAAAACACATAAGCGGTATATCAGTGCGGGATTAAAAGCAAGCCCAGAGAGAGTCGCTTGCTTGAAACTCTGAACTGGTCAGTAATTTGAGCTGAGGAGTGCTGAGGAGAGAGACAAAAAGCTGCACACGCTACAGGCCCTTCATTTTTGAGCATCCAGACTAAAAAGACCATGGTTATAAAACAGTAATATATTCACCAACCTTTCTTAGCCTCCAAAAGACACAATGTAAAATGGAAGGTTAATACTGAAGACAATCACCCAGGTGTTGGCACCATTAGAGAAAGGACAATGCCTAGTCTGGTTACTAAAGGAGTGATCGTTAAGGCACAACTGAAATGCCAAGGTTGTCCCTAAAACAATGGAAAATTAGAACGCGTATCTGAGGAACTTAAAATACGTTTCACCAAAAATATAAGATGCTTTGTCAAGGATGAGAGAACATGGATATTGAAGGGTTTATATTGAAAAGATGTATTTTTGGAGAAAAATGAGGTGGAGTAACATTATATGTTGTGCTATAAGAGACCATTAGGAGTAAGGAAACACATAGCATGGATAACACTATTTGGACTATATAAGTACAGTATATTATACTACGCAAAAAGATAGGATGGAAAATTAATATTAAGGATAAGCTCCAGGTTTTCCTGAGTATAATAGCAGACAATTTTTGTGATCAACTAAGACAGAGTTCATTGAACAAGAGGGCACCCTTAATTAGACTTCGTTTTTATAAGTGATAAGAAATAAAAACTTGTTTCAAGTGGATCAGGGGTTGATTCAGTTTAAATACAATGTAAGGATAAACAAAGGCAGTTTTGTAACTAAGGTTTCAGATTTCAAATAGATAAAACTGAAAAGATGAAGGTATCTAATTAGTGAGTTATCCAAAAGAAATCAAGGACCTGAGTGCAGAGGAAACATCGAATTACTCTAAGTCAAAAAGATGAAGCCTGTCTGGAATCTGTACCAAAAGCAAAGGAAATTTTTTTATGAACTCGTGGGGAAGCCATTTGAACAAAAAGAGGTCAATAACTACTTAGGAGAATATATTAAGATTTTAGAAGAAGCTTTCTCAGGAGGGAAAAATTGAATGATCAGCAAAACGAGCTACATTATAAGTCAGGAAACATAAAGATCAGGAGAGAATCGCTGAAATTCAGAATGAATTAGACCTTGAAGAAAAATTTTGAAACAATAGGCAAAAAGCTGTTTAACCATACATATAACATCAAAGAAAAGGTAAAGCCACACTGGAGTGAAGATGGTGAAGAAGTGAATTGTAATTCAGGGACAGTTTCAAAACTCTGCCTTATTTTTAATAAAAGCAATGAACTAGATTAGGGGAGGTAATGAAAGTGAGACATTTGAACTGAAAATACACATAGCTGAATCTGAAGCAGAAATCTGTGGAACAATCTTCCTCCTGGAACTGTGAAAGAGCTGACATGAGAAACTGAGGATTGGGTCATAATTTTTGTACGTATTACATCAAATTGGCATGATGCATTACAGTTGAACATATCTAATATTAAACTGCTGCTTATGAAAATATGGAAATAGGCCACTGACATCTAGGGACTAACCTGACAATAGTATACCAAATCTAAGAATGAATTTTGAAAGGAAGTCTATGCAGAGAGAAATAAAAAATTATATAAAATGCAATACGGCTTTAACAAAACTGAATCATGCAAGAATACACTGGTATATTTCTTTAGTGATAAAAATGCTTTCCTAGACAAAGGAAATGGAGAGTTTTGTCTGGACTTCAGACAAATGTTTGATATGAAGCCATAGGGAAAAATGCTACATTGTGTGCAGAAGCTGAGAAGTAGCATAATAACTATAATGTCAACAGGGAACTGCCTAAAGGGCAACTCACAACAAGTTCTACTGAAAGGGAAGTTATCAGGTGGGAGGAACTCTATTGTTTGACAAATTGACCTTAGGACCTATTTACTTGATAGTTTCATTAGTGATCTTGGCACAGAAAATAGTAGCTAATGAGAGATATTTACTGATGGCATAAAACTCGAAAGCATGAAAAGATTCGGAAGGAAAGAGATAGGTAACCTTGGTGGCTGGTGCACCAGAAGCAAGATTATGTGTAACAGAACTGAGTGCAGTGGCCTCATACCGCAAAGACCTGTGTCTGCCTCTGTCTGTCTTCTGTGGCTGGTTTGAATCTTCAGAGATATCTAACTAGCAATAAGGGCATGGTTACATCGAATGTAGGCCATCTGTCTCCGAACCATTAACTTCTACAGGAATGAATCCATGAGAACTGACTGCAGGATTGATCTGGACCATCAGCTGGATGCATTTGTGGACAAACCCAGAAGGTGATGTTGTGACTATATAGGGGAAGTGCTTCCAACATCACAAGAAAAATAGTAGTTCTGCATGAGAATCTATAGGAATACTATTTTCATTCCTGCTCATCTACTATCAAGAAAGAAGTACTGAAACTGAAAATAATGCAGTGAAGAACCTCTCGAAAGAGTGGAGACACTGCTTCTTGAGAAAATATAACAGGGCTTGTTAAGGTCAGCAAGGTGAAGTTTGAGAAGAGGTAGGGTTGTTTTCCCTAAGTATATTGTAGTTGGAGAAAGGAGATCAGAGAAACATATGAAGGACAGTTCTGTCACAAGAGCTGAGTAAGATGCTTGCTACTCAGAGCCCTAAATTTTTGGAAGTTTCCAATAGCAGAATTTTAAGCAAAAAAACCCCACTAGTTCATTATTAATTAGTTTACATGGTAGACATCAGCTGCTTGATTTAGGTGGGCAGAGGGCTCACAGCCTGAGCATTCTCTTCCAGTTCCGTGCTTTGAAACTGCAGCCACATGAATCTTGGCAGCTGAGGCTCACTTGCACAGTTTTTGTCTGACAATTTCAATATAACTGATTCCACTTATGAACCATCATCATAAATACTTGGATGCTTTGAAAATGCTGACTTTGAAAGAATGGTGAGAGAGCTGCAGAGTGCTACCCCCACATTTCTGGCATGACTAGCTTTGCTGTAAGGATTTTAAGAGTTAACCAAGCTCTGAAACACTGAAGTTGAAAAAAGGAGCAAGAAGGGTGTGGGGCAGGAGGGATGAATTGTCTAAAGAAGGTAAGTTAGGGTAAGGCCTTACTGAGCCCTGTCCTTTCAAATTTCCTGTGCTTGACACATCATCAGGATGATGTCAAAGTGACTTAACCAGCTATGACACTTCATTCCAATGATGTGGCGAAGCAGGGGAAATTTGAAAGGATGTGGCTTATGGTACTGAAAACAATCATTTAGAGAAATGCATGACTGCTGTTTTTCAATTTAGATGAATTTTAAGCCCTTTCTCCCCTCTAAACACATATTGCACCACTTGAAATATTTGCATTGATGCTGAGCTTGCCGAAGTTTGTTAAAATGGCTTTACTGTGATTAAAAGGCAGCCCTGAGTTTTGATGTGGGGACTTTCTGTTGTGCATTGTAGTATCTATGGCATTGCATGGGTAGCTACAAAACCAAAAATCTTATTTATGTTGTTACTATTGCTATTAATTTTAATACTACTAACTTGTAGTAGTAACATCAAGCAAGCAAGTAACATAAGAAGCCCCAAAGTTTTCAGCACACTTGTCCCGTCAACATGCCCACTCACTTTGCAGCCCTCCTCCATACCTGTGGCCGAGCTGTTGGTGCTGGAGGTGTTGGGCAATCCCCATGTATTTGGCCAAATACTGTGTCAGAGCCTGGGAGAGTAAGGACTGTCCCCAGGACGGCCTAGCAGACTTCTGTGTGTAGGCACTTCTGAGGTGACAACATCCCTCAGCAGCAACTGGCCCGACCATAGCCAGTGCCTGTAAGGGTAGCTTACCTTGTCTCATGGCCCTCACCATGCAGCAATACCCACAGTCATGAGGAGGATGGGAATACACTGAAATCAGTAGAGGTTCTGGAGTACCAAATGTTCTTTGTGGTGGACAGATGCTCTCCCAGATCCTCTTTGATAGTCTCCATCTCTCCCACCTCCTCCTTAAGAACTTTACATTAAAGCTTCTCCTCAACATTGAGGGGTAGTGTGCCTCATCACAGTATGACGTAACATTTTTCAGAACACTGAAATGCCTTGGAGGCACCTTTTTTGAAAATAAATCTCAATTTAACAAAAAAAGTCTTAGCCATGAATAGGTTTCAATAACCTAAGTCACAGTTACAGCAGCATCCCAGTTCCCAAGGTACATTGAAAACTAGCTCTTCTTCCATGCGTAGCTGTTCAAATGCCTGTTTAGAGGATGTGCAGTATTAGCCCAAATCTGGGTGTAAAAAAATAATTATTAGGAACAGAGGGACTGTTACACCCCAGGAAAAGTATCTTAGAGCATCTTATATATCACCTAAAAGAACTGATAATATTTCTTTTCATCTGAAAAAAGGCCAGATATATTTTAAAGTGTTGAGGGATCACTTAATTCACTGATTTTGAAAAGTAGAATAAGAGGGAGAATGAAATGCATGGAAAATAGAATACTTATGTGACTCAGTCACTAAAATACACAGTAACTATAGTTGCTAAAGAGATCTGAGGACAAACAGCTTCAGTACTTACACTCTTGTTAGTTAAAACCAGATAGCTTTTTATTTAAAGAATGTGAATTCTTTCTTTGCTTTTACCAGTCTTTCTTTGTTAGATGCTGGTTTACAGTTTCAGCTTCCATTGCTGCTGTAAGGAAGCACAACTCTATCTTAAACATGGTACATAATATTTTCTAGCAAGTCTTAAACCCTTGAATTCATCACATCTCTATGGTTACAAGCCTACACTTCGGATAAAGGTTTTTCAGTGTAGAGTAATTTTCAGATAAAAGCTGATGCATTTGATTTATGGCACTTCTCAGCTTACATCATTCGAAAAAGACAAATGCTTGATTAGCATTTAATAACATTGATTAACTTGGTTAGCAACATTTTTTTTTCAAGAATAACTGTTTCAGAGTGAAAAAACCCAACTCTAAAATTATACAGTCTGACTCAAAGCACAGCCAATTTTCATAAAACGATATGTGAGTGCTGAAACCAAACAGGGATATGCATGTGTCACCTGTGTTTGAAGTAGTCTGTGTAGAGAGGAAGCAAGAGAGGAAGAAAGCAACACAGACCATCAGATTAAGAAGAAAAGCTTTTTCCCATGTAATAACTTATATAAATGGTATTGAACATCTTCCTCACTCAATGTATGCTCATTCTTACACATAGCTATGACAGTAGCAAAGAGCTCTTGACACATTTATCATTCTGCTAAAAAGCATGTGAAGTTCAATTCACATTAAGCTGTTAAAAGGACACTGAAAAGCCAACTGGTTAATAGAATGATGTTTTCTTTTGAGATTGTAACACTGTTCTGATGGTAAAAGCCATCTCATCTCTCACCAACTGTGCACCAGCAGATTTTCAACACTTACCTGATGCTGAAAAACATGCCGAAATACAGATTTTTGTATTTAGGTAACACTGAAACTGGCCACAAGAGGTCTTTCAATATGTCTGAGGTAAGGTCTGGTGCTTCGTAGGCTATGAGGACAGTGCGAAATAAAAAGGATCATTCCAAGCATGTGTAGTAGGAAGCACAAACTTTGTAGTGGAACATATCGTTCTCTTTTTCTTAGAGAGTGTACTGGTATTATTTTGCAGTAATATTTTGCCAGGTAATTTTTTCCAAATACCATCAGCAATTCTTTCATAAAGACGTTATAGAAGATAGTGAGATTGACATGACATCTTTTAAAAAGAAGTCTAAGGGCAAATATTAACAGTTTTACAAGCTTTTTCACTTCTAAACTCAGCTAAAATGATAGTTCAGTCATAAAATGCATTGGAAACTATTTGCAACACGTTTGGTTTCAATTGTCTGTTGGTTTCATCTGACTTGACTTCTATATATATATATCTCATATCTTTGCCAGTGATGGGAAAGATTTTTTTTAACTCCTAAGTAATACCTTACACTAAGTTCTCAGAGTTTGTGTCAAATTTTAACTTCTGTTGGTTTTAGCCTTGTGAATAAAAGAGGAAGAAAAATGCTCCAAAATCAACTCCCCAAACCTCCTTGATCTTATCTGACATTTTCCTATAAATGCCCCTCTAAGTCTCATGATCTCATTATTAATGAGCAAAGATTTATAACATTTTTTCCAGATATTTCAAAGTGGGAACTAGCATTTCAGACCCCTTAAAATATCACAAAAATTATGCTGGGAAAGAGGTATAAGAGGAAAGGTAATAATAGCAGTTATATATTCTCCAGGCAAAATCCTGTTTCCTTGAAGAAGTAACATCTTCTGCCTTTGTATGGAGCTTAATGCTAAATGAAATATCTGAAACGAATTCCAAACTGACATCTCAAAGGAATCAGACAGAAACATGCGATTTTGAAATGCTGCTGAGCTGGAAGGAAAGACAAGAACAACACATCTGTGGATGCCATAGAGACCAAGGAAGTTTGGGTGTCTGCCTGAACAGTATCTGCTGTGTTATTTTGGTTTGTTACTTATTTTTCTGACACAGCAAAGATCCATGGATAGAGTACATGCAGTTACAGGTTGATGCCAGGCTAAACTTCCAACATAAAACTTATGCCCTCACCCATATTTTTTTTAAAAACAGAGAACAATGCAAAGAAATATTTGAAGAACTATTTTCATAGTTTGCAGAAATTTGTATGTCTGCAACTGCATTCCCTAACAGTTGTGGTCATATCGGATAACCCCTAGACCCAAATGTGACATCCTGCTAACATCAAGTCTCCTTTGCAGGATGCCTCCTCTGAACTCCCACTCTTTTTCTCTTTGCCCTATGTTTATTTCCTCTTAATCTCTAATATGACCTTATTTCTAACCTGCTGCTATTCAAGTAGCTATTTTGGCCTTGCTCGCCATGCTAAACCACTGGTATCATAATGAGGTGGATTCTCACGTTTGCACTTGAAGCCACTTCTTGGGCTGCCACAGCATTTTAAGCCCTGACAATCTTCTACAAACATTGTAAGAACTATTATTCATACAAACCCTTTATCAAACCAGAGTTTCTAGCATGCTCTTAGCTTTCCACAGCTGCCACATGATGCATAAACCACTCAGAAAACAGGTTTGCAGTAAGATTCACAGTGACTCTTTTTTTCTCAGTTTTGGGGCCTCTGGGCACACCATTACAGTCACCGTATTTATATTTACAAACCACGAACCCTAAAGAAGGCAAAGGAAGCTGCCATTAATAATTATAGTTTGTAGGCAGACAAGGAAGCTGTCAAAGATATCCAGCGGTTATATGCCTCATTAAAGGCCCAGTGAAGTTGGTAATAACCTTTCCTTTTGATCCATTGCACACTGAACAAAATCAGCACCCAAGGAGGAATTTAAATGGGATATAAAAAGTCTATTAAAAAAACCCCACCCCTAAAACATGTTAAATGTTTTTGTGAACTGTGAGCTTGCTAGAGATCTTGGCCACTTCTTCTTTAGCCCCATTATATATATTCAATTCCCTTTCAGTCAATGACACTGAAGTGAGCTGTATGCCAAGGGTTTCTAAATTGCATTCCTTCTTTGCATGTGCAAAGCAATTTCTGCAAGGTACAGTTTTGCTCAGTGCCTTGCATGACTGGGCATGAAAAAAATGAGGAATTCTGTGAGCTTTTTTATATTAAGATCTAATCCAAAAAAACGTATCTGTAATCTTTATACCAACAGCCCTCTCCTTTTGATAGTAAATTGATGATGACAAGTATTCTTTTTGTGTAGGTCAAATGTAGGAGGTAATGCTTCAAATTATCTATCTACTGAAAAAGGAAATGTTGGCAAAGATCATTGTTACAGGTGCATCACAGGAATAGCAAATTCAATCCCAGCACTGCTGTATGTACTTACTACAGCAAGGATTTTAGATGGAATGCAGGGGTACTCTTGTCCTAGTTGGACAACCTTTGCAATAAAGGTGGGAAACAAAATCAGAGTAATGTTTTACATCAAAATGTATATTAGTCAATAGGAAGCATCAACATTATCTCTGCGGTGAATGTAATATCAACCTTGATGCTAGATGCTCAGCAAAGGATAATTCAGCCTCTTAAACCCAAAGTGTCCCAATGTGGAGATGAGATAGATATCCTGCATCTGAGGGAACCCAGGGCAAAGCTGGAGGGATAAGCTTTCTCTCCTTTTCTCTCTGATTATCTCAGTATAAGGAGGCCTTAGAGAGTTGACTAGTCTAAAACTACTTGAGCTAGATAAAAGATGTAGGGCTCAATAAAAAGAAGATGATAATCTTCTTGGCGGGGTGCCATGAGATGGGTGTCCAGTGCTGTGTACGGAAGAGGCTTGTACTTATGATGGAGAGCAGGATTTGTTTATGTGTATGTTTGTTCAGAGAAGTTTGAGGTCAAAGAGACTAATTAGATCACTTAACCCAGAGGAAAGGGTTATGGCAGGGCTTACTGTGTTCCTTCATCCCAGTGCCACTCTTCAGTAAGTCAGTGGCAGAATGTTAGTATAGTGGCAGTATATTAGTATAGTGGCAGTTACTCAGAAGGGTACAGTGCCAGTAGCACAACTAACAGAGCACAGTCAGGGGAATACATGGATTCCCTATACAGGGCACAAAGAAGAGATAGGCACCAAAAGCACAACCCTCCAGAAACCAGGGTGCATACTCACACTAGCTTAAATCTACCTCTCTGGGCACTGGAACAGACTGCCCAAGGAGGTGGTTGAGTCACCATCCCTGGAGGTGGTTAAGGCACGAGTGGATGAGGAACTGAGGGGCATGGTTTAGTATTTGATAGAATCGTTGGACTTGATGAACCTGGAGGTCTCTTCCAACCTGGTTATTCTATGATTCTATGATCTATTAACTGTCTTCTAAAAGCTTATTGGTAAAATATTAATCACACCATGTAGCTTGTGTATCAAAAGGAAATTCAATTTGACAAGTCTACTTAAAAATGAATAAAGCTTCTACACTTACACAGTGACCATACAGACTAGAAACTCCTTCAGATTTTTGTGTAAGTAAATATGAATTATTCAAGAAGGTGGGCAAAATCTGATGTTCCCTGCTCCTTCTTTCAGGAAGCTTTAAATATGAATATTCCCTTGCTTTCTCAGGGTCACATGCTTTTTGTTCTCTCTCTTTTTTTTTTTTTTTATTTTGAGATTTTTGAGAACCACCGTTCCTGCAGAGGGGGATCATTGTAAAGTATAGGCAGTCTCCAAAATGAACAAGCAATGTTATGAAATCTCTTTGTAGTCTGATATACACTATTAGGCAAAGGACCCTTGTTCCATATGCCACTGCAAATAGCAATTAGTTCAAGCAAAAAAGATTATGACCAGGTGCAGGTTTTGAAGTGACTTTGGGTGGGAGGAGGAAAAGGTCTCTCTTTATTAATTGTCTGTGGTAATACATCAGGCATCTGAGGAATTTAGGGATATTCAGCCTTTTGTGCTTAACGAACAAAATACAATTTCCATGGCATCTGTGAACTGGGTGAATATACAGGGTTTATGGATGGTTGTCAGTCTGCTGAAGTAAAAGATGACATGGTGAGGAAGCATATGTTATATTTGTCTTCCGCAGCACATCTATTTTGCAAGGACTTTGTTGGGGGCCTTACTAAGAAGAAAGGCAGAATGAGCCCCTCCAGTGTGGGAACCCAGGAGCAAGCTCAGGTCAAGGACCCAAGACAGGCAGCAAGCAGACGAGGTGGCTGCAGTGATTCCCTCAAGCTTTGTAAAGCTACAGATGACTTGCAGAAAATGACAAAGAAAGGGGGCTAACACAACAAAGTGTGTCCTTGATAAGAAAGATGCTCTCAAAACTTCAAAAACCTCCTTAAATGATTGGATTAACTTCTTCTAATCCTTGAATTATGGCTAGATGTGAGTTCAAAGCACTAATGTAATTTTATTATACATTTAATCAAATGTTTAAGTTAAGAAACAGGAACGGAGCTAAGGGCAACCCTCCCTTATCAACTTCCAACGTCTGAAAGCAGGAATTAATCAATTAAGTAAATGTAATAAGCTTAGGGATATAACATACCGCAACAGCTGAGTCAGCTTGACCATTGGCCATTTATTGGGGTGAGATGTGCAGCTCAAGCACTACCAGATGATTCAATTCACACAGTGTGACAGTAACAGATAGCCAAAAGAGATGTCCAGACTGAAATAGTACCATAAAATGGCATAGTAGAGAGTCATTTGCCAGCTTAAACAAAATGTTGTCATCAAGGAAGTGGTGCACTTAATGCATATAGCAGAGTAGACTGCCCTTCCAAATGGAAGTAGATTTTGTAGGTTAGCTTCTCATTAAAAGATAAATTAGGTTTTCCAGGTCCAGGCATATTTTACGCATCTGGTTTACTTCTGCCCCTGTACTCATTTTCAGGAGTTTCAGACTAAATATCAGTGCCAAATAAGACCCTGTTTTGTGTAATCTTGCCCTTTTCCATAGCTTCCCACAGGCAATGACTTCTTCACAAGTGCAACACTAATGTAAAATTTATTCAAATATTGCACATTCACTTGCATTATGAACCAGGAAATTGTAATATATAACCAGTTCCACCATCATAATGGATGCCCAAAATACATATGACTAAAGACTTATTTCTTTCTATAAATCAGCTATGCATGAGACATAGATAAATTGCAATAGGCTTCATTTATGCAGTCAATTAATTCAGTGTATTTTAACATAGGAAATTCAATTCTAACAGTGCAGGCTTCAGCACAAACATTTTTCCTTAGATGATGAGTAGAGATCTTCAGAAGTGGTCAACTAAGTACAGGAAGAAAGACATTATCTGAAAAATCAGAGTACATTACTGCATATTTTCAATACAATAGGATCCTAAGCATTGCTGAAAGAAAGGTAAAGTGCAGTATAATTTGAATGAATCATTCCAGGAGCTAGGAATTTCTTTTGTTTGCTAGAACACTAAAGCCACAGAACATAAGGGTGGGGGAGTGGGGAGAAAAGGATTGGATAAATCTGAGCTCTGTTCTGTTGCTTCTTTCATCTGTCCAAATTTGGGAACAGCATGGAAATATCATCAACAACAACCTCAAAACAAACCAACCATAACTTAATATCCATAAAGAGTAGGCACTGGCAGTATGCTGACTGAAGTCATGTTACCCAAGTTCAGCACAAAACCAAGAGATAGGAACTCAGAAAACACACAAAAAGCAGTTCTGTCTGCCTCAAGCCTTAAACACAAAAATGAAATAACTATAGTGTTTCCAGCTTTTGCATTCTTCCCTGCTTCTTTTTTTTTTTTGCATACATTTGTTACATGTGCATGTCATATCAATGCTAGTGCTCCCTCTGATTTCATCCTTTCTCCTACACAGGTTTTGCAGAAAAACCATGCTGTTGGTCTCTCAGCTTCCAGGCATTGCCACGGCAACAGACCATGATGTCAGAGACATGGGATTAGGAGTTCCTCATGTCCCGTAGCTAAAGGAGAAGCCTGGCTGTGAAGGAGAAAACTCCCATTTGAACAGTTTCGAAAATAGAAATAGGAATTTCAAAAGCAACTAGCAAAGGGCCTTGGTAGTAAACTATCCAGAAACAACCAGAAATCCAGTGTCAAAAATCTGTCAGCTGAAGAGAATCCCAAAACAGTAAGTAAATTACTGGAGCAAAGCCAGTGTTGTGTCAGCAGTAACTGTGGCATTAGAATCATGATCATTTTATGGTTATACCAATGAAAGCAAAATACATAAAATGCAGAAAATACAGCATCTTTAAGTAAATTATACAATCATTCTTTATTTCAGCTCCACTGGTAAAAACTGAGTGCAATTTCACATGTACTATTCCCTTGGACTAGAAGTTCATAGTAGAAAACACAATGTAGGAACTACGTGTGTGAGCGCTCCTAAAATAATCAGAATACCTCAGCTTATATCTGTGGGAATACTGTGCAAAACTGCAAGTAGTAACAAGGGACTTGACAGACAAAGGCCACTTCCACAGTCATTACTTTGGAAAAGGAACAGATGTCAACAGCTGAGCCTGGAGCCCAGACTTCAGTGGGCTGAGACAGGACCCTCCCCAACCCTGCATCACAGCTTCTCGCAGCACTGGGGATGTGCACCACTACTCTCAGTCAACTGCCTGACCTCCTCTTTGGTGTAGGTGTGCAGCTGGTGGGGGGAATTAGGAAAAAAAAAATGAAAATGGAGGAATATGTACAGGGAAGGAAAGAGTGTAGAGGCCCAGAGCAAAGGTTGAAACTGGGTCATGTTTTCTAGGAAGGTGGTTTGTAACAAATTGAACTGGTTCATTCTCTGACATTGAAAAGAGGGAGCTGGGTGGGCTTGCTCATTCTTGGGGTAGCTATTGCAATGGCTAACCTACCTACATCCCTAACAGATCTCTCTCTGCTTCTTAGACAGAAACTTCGATGACTCGTGTTGGACAAGGATGACATATGATGACCTGAAGGACCTCAAGCAATATATTTCTATGGAAAACTAAATAAACTGAAGGGTACACACATACCTTCCCATCATTATTTCAAAGGTAACTTTAAAAAACAACACAGAAGTCAGCATCTGTTCAGGACCATGCTCTGATTTAAGGCGTGTCTACACCCAGGAGGGGAGTACTGAGGCAAAGAGCCTTGAGCTGCCTCTTTCCAGAGCTGCATGCTATATAATTACTAACTGTCCTTGCTTGAAAAAACTGGGTGCAGTCCAATATAAAGCCATCTATATTGCAGCTGGGACATGAGCTAGTACCGTTTTTGTGCCATGGAGCTATATTAGCCTGTTTAGGGGTTGCCTGGGGCTCTGTGCCCTGCTTTGAGGAGTGAACCTGCCTGATGATACAGTTGTGAAACAACTGTTAAAAATGTGTGCTTTTGAAATTAAAACTCTATTTCCACTTAACTAAATTCCAAGCAGACCAGCCCATATTATTTTAGTATGAATGCTGTAATTACCTTTAAATGTTTTGAATTGCTGGTAGTATTTTAGTGCCTGTTTTGCAATCCTGGAACCCTGGGATGTAAAACAGAAGATGTGATTCTGGTGGACAATGTTTTCCCCAGCATTTGTGCTGCTTCTTTCAGTGCCAGTGAACTGTGAAGAAGCCACGGTCCAGATGAGCAATGAGCCCTCTGCATTGTTTTCTCCATTGTCTCTTGTGGTATTTTAAGCATCTGATGTATAGACAATTACCCATGTTGCTGGCACGCACCTTTGTGTTGTTGCTGATTCTTCTAATTTCACTGCTAGCACTTCAGGTTTCCCTCAAAGCATGAAGGAATGGCAGGTATTGAAAATTATTTTAGCATTAACCCTCACTCTTTAACAGCCTGGCTCCTTCTCAAGTTTTGCTTCATTTTTACTTCTGCTGTTCTCAGCACGGCATTTTGCTGAAATGCAGCTGATACAAAGAGCTGGCTGCACATTTAAATGAAAACAACAGTGTGGGGAGTCAGTGCAAGGTGCTTGACTAGAATTAACTCCTCCAACTCAATGGAGTGAGAAGGGGACTTTTCAGAAAGAACTACTGTTTTTATCTTCAAGGATGCTGTTCACCAGAATAGCAGGGTGCCTCTCGTACCTTCTGCCTGTAGTAAATGCTGCCACATGGCATGAGTTATGTCAAAATTGTTCTTCAAGTTGTGGTTGCTGAAAAGGCACCTACTCACGTTAGTGTGTCTTTTCAAGTGGTTTTGACCTAACCACTAACATTTTTACTGGAGTTCCTTAAATAACTCAGTCTTGCTTTCTAATAAATATGCCCTCACTTGCAAGATACTGGAGAAATGCTGTGCACCTGCAACGGGCCACAGAAAAGTGTAGAGGACAAACAGGGTCTTTGCAGCTGAAATAAATGGATTGCAGAGGCTCCAACACTGTCTACAAGGGGGAAAAGAAGCTATTAAATACTTATACCCAAAAATGAGTAAGAAGGAATTTTAGTGACACTGGAATACATAGCAGTTAGGGGAAAATACAGTCCATTTTATCAGAAAAGATTTTGCTACTGACAGTTGCTTCCTCTAACAGCTTGCCATACTAAGAGTGAAACAAAATCAAACAATAGGAATTTTGAACTTAAGTTAAAATACTTGCTTGTTGTGTTTTGCATCATGTTTTCATTGTTCCTAGTTCATAAAGTGCAATTATTCAGCTTAAGAAATCACATGAAAAATGACAGGCAAGCTACTAACACTTTGATATCAAGTACAGATTTATGTCCACATGTTCACACTCATGACCTACCACACTCTTCTCCCCTTTAATTATGATATTTTTCTAGTAAGTAGCAGATTACCTGACATGTATGTCAATTAGTCATCCTTTTCGCACTGCAAATCTTACCATCTGTTCAAGATTTCTCAGGATTCAACAGTTTTCAAGTGACTTCTTTATCCACTGGATCAGACCCTCAAATGTTACAAAAGTAGTATGATTATATCAAAATTTAAATTCATGTGGAGCTTTGTAGGGGGGAAGACAGTCTGATCCATCTGGATCTAAGAATTCGATCCAATTAAATCACATATTTAAAGATGGGGGTTAAAATTCTTGGTAATTCTGGATGTAGTGGTTCAATGCTTTTAATTCTCGCTTTTGTAGCCATTTTTTTTTCCTTTCTGCCTTTATGGGGACAAGAAAAGTACTTTTCTTGCATAGTTCTTACTTTACTATATGTAAAGCACCATCTATTGCACAAAAGTGAGTAATGACCAAGTACTGCTGTGTAGGAAAGCTGATGACATGTGCAGCTGCCTGTTTTTCTCCTGATCATCCACTGTTCCCAGAATTCAGGTATTCTGTATCCCACATCAGTTCCTATAAATACTCTGAGGTTTAATGCAAGTGTAAATAACTTCAAGGAAACTAAAGCAGATTGATAAAAATTCTGATTCCCATAAGCACTGACAGCCAACTCTACAATTCATGAATTTCATCAGTAGATGAGTGTGGGATGTCCGTTTAGGGTTGTCAACTTTTGTGCGGTATTCTTGATTCTGTTAAGCAAAACCCCAACTCTAACCTTTTCTGTTTATCAGTCTGATTTCTATAACATTCTATTCTAATAAAAAAATAAAAATTGCTTGGTCTTGATAATCTAATGTGTTATAGGAGTTGAAAATGAAACATCAACTTCACTAAATGTTTAAGGAAATAGACTAAGGAAAACCTTTGGGAATGCTTGCTTCCTTTTGGATAAGATTCTGAAAACACATCGCAAACACCAGAAATTTCTCATGCTAATAACTCTGCCTCTGTTCCAGCTGTCTTAAAATAGAGGTCTGTGACAGGCTAGGAGTAAAAATATTCAGTCAGAAGTTTGTAACTCTTAGTCATCGTTTGATCTCTTAAATCTGTCTTCAGTGCAAGAAATGCTTAATGTAAAAGAAAACCCAAAAACAAAGCTTTGGAAATCTATGAGGATGTATTACAGACAGCTTCAGTAGGTGTGTATTTCTGGTCTTGTAAAATCATTAGGCAAAATACCTAACACAGTAATTGCCTTTTTGAAGACACATGAAGATATTAATTCATTATATTTAATCTATCTTTGAACTACACATGCTCTTCTAAAAGACTGACTTACTGCACTTCAGCCATTGGCCATCACAAGACCAAACTAGCTCATCCACAGTGAGACCCAGCAGGTAGTTGGCACCAAGAGTCTCACCCTGTAGATCTGCTACTCCTGGGTCTCACCACCTCCTAATACTGACATATTCAACCTTTCCTCATCCTCTTCCCAGTATATTTTGATTTCTTGGTGTGGTGTTTAAGAAGCCCCTGCTGACTGTATGCTTGGTAAGAATGCCGAGGAAAACTCTTACATTCAATATCTCAGTGCAATCTCTGTGGTTCTGCAGGAGGGAAAGCTCATTCCCCTGACCACCTAGGGAGAATAATGGAGAGGGCAGCCCGGGGGTGGATTGGATGGTGGGGATAAGGATGTACAGCTGCTACTGCGGGTTGTTAGGACACTTCTGCTACCTACTACTACAATTAGCAGAGCAACTGGGGAATTTCTGTTCACTAGGCATGGGTAAAGGCTTTGCTTTTCCCTGTTCAAGGTCACATTTCTTTGGGATTGGCTCCCCATTTTTTTTGCCAATTCCAATGACTTATTTTCTTAGGCACCTTTTTTTAAACCTACCTAGAACACAGTTGAAAGTTAACTGCTTCCTCTTTAGTTTTATTCTTCTCTGTATCTTTTTAGGAAGAAAATACTCTTTTCTTTTTCTCCAAATGAGACCTCTTTAAAAACCTGGGGTTAGGAATTCCAGCATGAAATCAGGGAAGGGTGGAGATATAAATACCACAAATTACAAATTCATCATTGAATCTGGAGCCTATCCACAAATTTAAAAGCCAATGGGATACTCAGAGTAGAGATAAACACAGATGGACAGCAACATTGCCAGAGAGAAGAATTAGACAGCACCCACGAGTGAAGTTAGGAAATGATCAGATCAAGGGAGTGTATTTCACTCCCACAAACGTCCTTGCTTCCCACCTCTTCCAGTAAAATGAGGCAAGAAATTTCTTACCCCCCACTAAGATCTCTTGCAGCAGAGAACTTTTAGGATTACAGTTAGTATGTCCTGTCTGGGTCTGTGCTTCTGGTACATCCCTCTTTAGAAAACTGACCATTCCATTACCTTCCTGTGCTCTTCCTCTTGCTGTGTTGTCACTCAGCTATGGGCAATGCCAAACCCTCCCCTCTGAACTGTGCCCTAATTCCTGTAAGCACCCTGATCTGTTAAGTGTCCTTTTCTAAAAAAAAAAAAAAAAATGAGCTCCATATGTGCATGAGTTTGCTCTTTGGAATAAATTGCTTCACTGCATACAGCAGATTGCACACAAAAATTCAGTTCTTCCTCTAGTCAAATTGTTGCTGGTGGTGACTCTACCTGGGTACTGCCCTTCAGGAATTGAAATTAAAATAAAAAGGAGTATAATATTGGTTCCTCATATTTCTTGCATCTCCCTGGGGTCTTTGAACTCTTTGGGTGCTTCAAAATATAAAATAAAAGCCCTCATTTCTGAGGCAACCCTATCTCTCCACAATTCTTTTGCTTGCTCTCTAGATCTGTCTAGTCAGACAACCTCTACCAGCACATGTACCATAAATGTTCACTGCTCTGTTGGTGGGAAGAGTTGCCTCCCACAGTTGAGAACTAATATACCAGTCACACGCTCGCTAACACTCCACAAATTTTAAAACTTAATCAGTTCAAGTAATTCTCACTCCCATTTTCATATGCAGCAGACACTTACAATGGAAGTAATAACATTAACAGCATCCTGGATGAGTCAAGAAAAAATTTCAGCAGAAGGTTTTTGACATTGCAACACACTTGCCTATATTTAGACACAAGGAACGATGGCTTAAAAGTTTAAAGAACTCATACAATTTGAAATGTAAAGTTCTAGACTGATTTTTATCATTGTGCCTCACTTATCTGGGAAAAGCAGTCAGCAGTTCTCTTACAGAAAGATCAGACGTGAGCAAGTGCAACTTACTACAGCATTTAGCTGTCACACTTTGGATATTCACATTTAAGAGACATTTGTTCCTCTGAGCCAAGTAAGGCTTCTGCTGGAGTCCACAACATTAGATATTAATTTTTGTTTAGAGTTTTTAACTTTCTGGTTTTGTTTTTTTGTTTGGTTTGGGTTTTTTTTAATGCACTGTAGTTGCAGAAGCAATCAAATATTGCAGCTGCTGGTTCCCATTCATTTCCAGGCATGGTTGACCCACACTGCCCTGTGTGCCAAGATTGTTCTGATGACTGCATCTCAAAGGCCTGGCTCCCATTTAAAATGGAGCCTGATTCTCTTTTATACTCCTATAAAAAAAACAATGGGAAAAGACCTTAGCAAAAAGAAGAACTAGGTCCTAAATAAACTAAAACCACCTATCTGTCAGGTAGCTAATCTGAGATGTTAGAGGTGTTTATAAAAACTGGTTGTTTTTTATACAATTTTCCAGGAATGCTGTTAATAGCTCTTTGCTGTAGTGCCAAAAGACACTTTTTGAAGGGATTTAATGCCCAGTTCATTGCAAATCCAATCTTTGATTTTGCTTGTTCCCCAGCCAGCAGCTATGAACAAAACAGACTTTGAAGCCTGCACCATTATTAATCTGAGAATTATTACAGTAAGAGGGAGAGAAGGAAATAAATCCCTTCTCTTAGCACTACTAACTCAGTGTAATGGCCCAAGAATGACAAGCTAAATATTACTCCAAAATTATCAGGCTTCATTTCTCATGACAGATAGCACGCAGCAGATTGCACTTTATCTTTTTAAGCTGACCTGACTGCAAACTAGGAATGTGCAGAATGCCAAGGCCCTTCATTCCCTCTGTGCAGCCTCTTCCAGCAGAAAATGTGTATCGTGATGCAATATTTACCACTTTGTTCTTCTAGTGCTCAGGATAAAGATATATTCAGAGCAAGCTGGTTCTCTGGAAAAAGAAAATCTAAAGTCATTTTGCTTTTCAGACCTGTGGAGCATACACCTGTGTTGATTCTGGAGGAGAATTCTGGGCTTGGTTAGGGGGAAACACTTAAAAAAAATACATCATCAACATATCTTCTAAGCTAAGCTTTGATCAGCTTCTTTTAGTGTCCAGTAAAATAGTTGGTAACCACTAAAGCATTTGGAATGATGTCATGTGGTACAACAAGGATCAGCCCCAAGTATAAGACGGTCAAATGCCTTTACAGTGAAGACACTCCTCACCCTGTCAAAGGTTTATCAGGTTAATGACAAGCCTTCACTTTATGGGTGTCAAAACACTTTGCAAGTGGTCAAAATTACCAGGGATAAAAAGGTGGTTTAACTTCTGTCGAACAACTTCTATTTACGTATATGGTTGTATGATGATAAATTGTCAAATTTTGTACTGTTTTTTCCCCCATTTATTTTTCTCCTAATAGAAAATCTCCCCAAATAAAATTCCTATTCTATATGTTCTCATTATTCTTAACAGTCTGACACTTCAGTTCCTAGAAAAGGAAAAGAAGCAGCAAATTGAGTTTAATACTGAAATGCTGTAGAGCCAGGATCCACCCATAAATTATAATTGCACCAGGTTTGAGAACTAAGGTTTGGAGTAGATTTCAATTAGAGTTAAAGTTAATTGAGTTGCTGAATGATTTGGAAAGTGAGGTTTATATTTTTAAATAATGTTTATGCCAGTTGCTAGTCTCTGTAGGAGTTCTAATGTATTGATCAGAGGGAGTTCAGAACCAGTTCTATTATTCAAAAGACATAGAGAAACTTATCTAAGGGAACTAAATAAAATCTTGAAAGATTTTATCATTCAACTCTCTTTTATTTACGTATCATTCCTTCAACAAGTCTTTCCCCTGCATCATAAACTTAGGCTATGTATATTGGAGAACATAAACTGCAAATGAGACTGCAGCAAAAGCATCCATCCCAGGGAGCACAGAAGAGCATGTTCTGGGAATGCAGTGTCTTTAGTCTGAAGCTGCATGAATCCTGACCTGGTCCCATCAATCTCAGTATGTGAGGAAGGTTTTACTGGAGTGATGACTCTGTGACTGTATGTTGAGCAGGTGGTAAATATGCATTACAATGCCCGGAGTCCCATGTCCCTAAATATTAAGACTGAGGATTTAGGCACAATGAGGAGGGGTACTGCATTTCTCTTCCAAACCACAAGCCTAGGCTAAACAATCAACACAACTTGTGCAAACTGATTCACTTTTCTTTGCTAGGGAAGGACCAAAGCTTTTCTCTCCCCCATGCAGGATCATTTTCCTCTGGGTTGTGGTCTCCATTTCTTTTGCTAAGCATGCAGGGAGACAGCCACCACCCTGACCAGACCTCTCTTAGGAAGCTGGGAGAAACCCAGCTGCTTGCTGCAGGTATGGAAAGATGTAAACTGCTTTTGTAGCCCATTGCCTTGGAAATTGTGGTGACTTTTACTCTCCTTCCTATCTTACCTAACCAGCAAGACAGTCATCCCTTGCTGCAGTAATTGCTCCTAAAGAAGAGGATAAATGACTTCATGCAGTATCTGGATACTGTAGTCCTGCATTACTGGCATTTCTCAGCAGGACTCAGCGTAAAGCTCCTATCACTTGCCAAGCTGTCATCATGTCCATCAACACATGCAAACATCCACGCAGCCGTTTTTCTCCTGTCTTGCCCTGGAGTATTTTGTTCCATTCCAAAGGGAGACTAGAGCGACAAGGCTGCAGCCAGCAAACTCCAAGTTGGAAAACTTGTGCCTTAAGTGTTTCCAAGGGTCTAAGTTCCTTTTCTACAAGCAAAGCACATGTATTTTCTTAATGTGTGCATTAAAAATAATATCACACAGAAATTATTCACCTGTTTCATATAAAAATGAATCTCTTTGTGCTGTAAAAAAGAGACAGAGCAAAATTATAAGGTAGAAAAATGACACTGTAGTCTCCACTGCATTTGTCAGTAATGTTTTGTTATTACAAGAATACTTGGGGTTATACTTTTCCTGTGCTGGATTGATAGATTGTGGTTTAATCTTCTATAAGACCGGTTGTTTAGATCCCTTTTGGAAGGCTATGGAGAAAATGCTCTTTTCATAAAAACAATCCATTTCTTCTGTAAATATCTGCTGTCATATTTATCTTTTTGGAATTAAATTCTTTTTTTTTTATTAAACTTGCTACCAGAGGAAGCAAGAGTTACAAAAACTGTTTAAATAGGTACCATTTGTGAATATAAACAGTTTCAGATTTTTTTGTCTGAAGGCTTAAGTGGTTTCATAATTTCTGGTGCTGTTTCCTCAGTGTTTTTATTCAGAAATAGAATAAAACATACTGAAACTACACATAGCAGTGAAGAAGGGGGAAGAGGACAGTTGTTTAAAAAAGGACTGGAGATCAGAATGGGAGGCTGTGAACACAAATGAATTACAGTTATGTGAGTTGCAGAAGGAGGAGGGAGTCACCCTCCACATTTGGAAGTGATAAAATATCGTGCTGTCCTGTGATCTCATAGTCCAGAGCTTTAAATCCAGGGAGAAAAAAAGTTCATCAGACCATGGTTTGGATCAGGATATGAACCTTCAATCAAAAATGACATCATAGATGTCTTTACTACAGGCTAGCAGTGGTTCATCGGGCACCACAACATAGGTGCCTTCAGATTTTTCTGCTACTCAGTGTCTACTTATAGGGGCACTTAAAGATAAATCACTCACAAAGGGGTAAAAAAGACAAAGAAAGAAGCAGAAACATAAGATAGACAGCAAAGCGAGAGAAAACATGTTTGCTAAGTAATGGATTAGAATATATCCTAGTGCACACCATTTTTCTCCTTACCATTGTATTCGACTAGTTCCCCTAAGCTGCATCCCTCCCTAGGGATGCAGCCACAATACTGCTTCTCTTTTTCTTATCTCCCCCTGTCTCTGAGAGACTTTGTATCATGGACACAAAGCATGGGAGAGAGAGGTAAAATAACTTGTCAATCCAAGTCCTTACGGACACGGTGGCTGAGGGCGGCAGCTACAGCCACAGTCTGATCTCTGGTCTCCTCTCCACCCATGGTCATCTTTACAGCACAGAACAGTCCGCATGGAGTCTGTAGACTGAGCAGCGAGTGCCACAGCCCTTCTATCATGCACCCTGGCACCAAGGGTGCTTTGGTCTTTAAGACAACTATTTTGGGGTTCATGGGTGCCATTGCTAAAATGTTTAAACTACCTCCTCAAACTATGTGAAAGAATAAAATTGAAGAAGACACTGCTGAGGTTCCAATAAACTTATGACACTTTTCTCCAACACAGTTTTGGGGTAGCTCTGTTCTCAGCAAGTTTCTTGTGCAAACACAAAGAGGTAAGCACCCTTGCTTTGCATGTCTTCTCTGAGCCAGGTTGGGAAGATGCATCCACTGCTTTGAAAATGTGTCTGCAATTGTATAATCATGTCACAAGAGTGCTCCCCGGGGAATTTCCAGCATTTGCTCCTCTGTCTGAAAGACATTTCTTTGTCTTAGTTTAGCTGTCCTGCCCAACATCATCTCCCCCTCCACCAAGTCCTTAAAAGCTGAATGCTGTTTGAAGAATGACTTCAGCCTCACAAGATCAGACACTGTGGGTAGTCACATACAGTGATGCAAAGCCACTGAGGTAAATGATGACACAGCGAGCAGGGAAATGGGAAATCAGACCCATGTGGTTTTCCTGAGGGCTTTTTTTATATTTACTGCCTTATTAAGAAGTCCTTCCAAAAGTCACCAAGGGAAGTAAATAATGGGATCATACTACTCCTCATTCATAAGCCCTGTTTTCACATAGCATTGCTTCACTCCACATTTCATTTTTTTTGTGACATACAGGATAGCAACTACCAATAACAATTGTGAGTTTACTATTTTATCAATTAAGGAGCAGGGCTCAACCTGGCCATTTACTACTCATCTCTATTGTTCCCAAGCTGTAGCTGATTATAACTCACAGACAGGAGCTCAGGATGTTTATTTGTCTCTGGATTCCAACACCTGCACATTTTACTGTAATTCAGTTATCTGAACACGGCTGTTTTGTCTCTCCTTGTTATACAGCCACAGATATGCTTCCTTCAAACTGCTAAGTTATAGCAAACTCTTGATTCAGTCTGCAGTTTCTTTGAGCTCTGGGTACCAAATGCTGTGGTTTAAAATTATTAAAACCAGAGATGAAACCTGATTATTGTTCCATGCATCTGCTTTAAATTGGTTGTTCTGTTTATTTTAGAGACTTCAACTAGTGCAACAAGAAAGTAAGCGTCCATTCTGCAGAATTAATCTTGCTATACTGGCATTTACACTCAGCTTTTATTTACCTTTCTTTTTTAAAGCATCACAGAAATCTTGCCTTCACTGCAAAAGTCAATATGACTAATAATTAGCACATGCTATTAAATTAAGTTCTACCTCTACATTAAATCCTGCAAGTTATAATCAGTGGTGTTTTAGCTGTAGCCGACTGGTCCAGGGGCCCACTTGTTTAAGGACCAAGTTTTGGCTTACAATATGTACTTGTTAAAGGGTGCAGGCAGTCAACTGCCATTCCAATACTAGCAACCCTTTTGTGTCTTCCCACAGCTCTCCTTGTGTGCCAGGCACTAACAGGTACTCTCTCCCATGTTCTACTGGGCAAGGATCAGTCGCATGATTCTTCCAGTTCTTCCAGGATTTAGGCAGACAAAGTGAGCTCCAGATCAGGGGCCATGCAATGAAGAAGAGACAACGCCTCACAGCCTGGCCCAGAGTGGCACTCAAGATGAAGGAACCAGAAGGGAGAAACTCAAATGTACTCAACGTAGGCAACACTGGCAAGGACCAGGGACTGATGTCCAATTTATATCAGCCTTGTCTGCTTATTAATATAACCCTCACACAGGTCAGGAACATGAGATAAGACCTACCAAGAACCAAAATAAAACCTTAGTGTCATTTATTCTCACCTTAATGGTTTGCAAGCCTTGATCAGCCTTCAGCAGGAAGTTGAATACCTGTCACTTGAGTTTTGGGGAGCTGAAATATTAACTTAAGACCACAGCTTTTGTGCTGTGTTCCACAGACCACACAGGCAGTCCATAACTGCTTCTGAACAGCCTTTAGAGAATAGCTTAGGAAAGCAAGGAGGTTTTTTTCATAGATTTTTTTTATATAGAACAGCAACTTCACTAGCAATCATACAAATACTCACGTTAAAAATATGGGAGATTTGCCCCATGCAATCTGGGTAGCCAAAACACAGACTGAAGCTGCCTGTCCCACAAGGCACTGAGCTACTTCATGCCACTAATCCACATCAGAGGTCAATGCCTTTCATTCAGGTACCATGCCTTTATGGCTTTTTAAGGGGTTGTATAATGTCATGCCCTGTAGGAACAGGGGGAATTTGAACTGAGAAATTTGAATGAGTTCAGCTGCAGAAACAGGGATTATCTCATTAGAGATTTGCATAGCTAAATCACACATAAGGACATTGGTAGTAGCCTAAAGAAGAAGACGGTGTTGGACAAAGATATCTGCCATTGTATTATAAGTGGTGTGATAAGTTTCTTAAAGCAAAATATCAGCTTGTATATTTAAAGTGAGTGGACAACGAGAACTTGTGGCAAACTGCAGTAGCCTGCCTGGTTTTGCGAAATGTGACGGGATTTAACCTCCAATTACATCTCAGTACATACGAGGAACAGAGTTAATGTTTCTGGTGCCAGGCCAGGTTAAGTGCATCTGCCACAATAGAAACTGCAGATGTTCATTTAGACAAATGCAGAAATGATGTTATACTATTTCTGGATGCCAAACAGAGCTTATTCTGTTCTACAAAGGACATGAAGAGGAACTGGCTCACCACAACAAAGACTTTATAATGCCCTTCCAATTACAAGGAGTACACAATTATTCATCATAAAAGTTAGAGAGAGAAAGCTGAAAGAAGAGAAAAAGCAGCTTGCCATGAACAGGAATAAAAAGGTTGTACATGAAATTGCATGTCACATAGGGGGATGCACATCTGGCAGGACTCCACTGTAATCAGGAGAGTTAGCTTATACTTGCACCCATCTACACAACAGATGAATGCAACCCCAAAAGTTTGCCCCTGTAATTGTGGCAACTACCACTTCACCAAAATCTCTCTTGTTCTCCCCAGAACACTGTGCTCCCTCCCTTTCAAAACTAATCTCTGCTTAAAGGTCTTAACAATGAAAGTTTATACTCTTTTCCCTCTCATCTGCCACGCAGTTTATTTGCCTGAAGACTTTCTAGGATGAAAAGATCAGCAAAGGTGCAAACTCCAGCTGTATTCAGGAGCCTCCTACTTACATTTGCATGTTACTGAAGGCCATATTTATTCTGGGACCAAGTGATGGTTCTTCTTGATTATGTCCTGCTATTACCTTCAGATTAATTGCATAAAACTGGAATAGCACAATGGTGAATCAGTCTGTTTAACCTGGGCTTTCTAGAAGGCCGGGTGGAGGGACCTGAGGATGTATTAAGCATAAAGAAGGCCTAGACCCATAACGTTTTCAAGATTCTTCAACCAAATGGTATGCCTCACTGTGGAAATAAAGCCACAAAGTCCTGAGGTTTTAGTGAGCCTTTGTGGGCCTTTTTGTGAAAGCGGCTTTCCAGGCATGTCCAAGTGGTGACCAGTGGTTGTTCAGTTAGCTTTGGTAAATAAAACTGTTATTCCTCAGTTCTCATTTGGATGTTTCTGGCTAAGACATGCAGTTTGTTATGTTAGGGAGTGCACCACATTCAAAACACAGAACAGAAAAACCTCAGAGAGCTTCCATCTGTCCCAGAGTCATGTGTCACCATAGCTGCATTATGAAATAACCATAATAATATCTTCCTACTGCATCTTACCATAAAGCTTTGCAGCTGCTGAAAAACACATGTGGGGAATGATGGAGGTGCATCCAAAAGGGAGAAAAGACAAAGGGCAGGGAGCTGCCTGTCGCCTAGAAACAGTGGCTGCTTTTTAGCAAGCCTAATAAATAGAATTATCCCTTTCCAAGAAAACAACCCCCACACCATATTGATCACCATCAACAATTACATGAACAACCGTGATTTCATTTCATTTGTTTATTTGTTTATTTTATTTTACATGAAGTTACAGTGAGAAACCACTTCTTTTTATCATACTGTCAGGTTTCTAAGATGAGGAAACTCTAAAGGTGTGTGAGGTTTATCTTTCCCATAGTGCATCAGCTGAGGACAACACGAAAGCAAAGGAACTCTCATTTTTGTTCAGCATCTCAAATCCTCCTAGCAATACCATATGGAAAAAGGCAGAGCTGTGAGCACTTGATCTCAACCAGGTACCTATTCGTACAAGACAGCAGATGTAATGCTGCACTAATCTTTGCAGGGACTCAGAGACATAAATCTCATTATTTAAACTCAGACCAGAGGCAGAGGTGCTGTGTCCAAGGAGATGCAGTACAGCAAGGCACTGGCTGCTACTAAGATACATTTCTGATAAATGAGTAGCTCTTCTCCGATTAGCAAGAAAATATGGTCAAACCTTTCTAAAAAAATCAGTTTTTCTTAGCTGGCTTACAAAAGAGTTGGTATTTTCAGTCCAAGACAAAGCCATGAATCAGAAGCCATGAATCAAATGACTACCCACAAGAGATAAATTGGGTATGAACATCCCTAGCTCAGCTGTGCCAAAGAACTTCTTAGCTTAATAATATTGGTTGACACTAGCATCATCCCAGTGATTCCCAATGCTTCCTTATTAATGTAAGTGTTTTTGACTCAGCACTTCCACAGTTCCATAAACATTGAGCCTAACATCATTTAAGCAGCAAAAAGCATTTATAAGCATTAAAGCTCAATAGCAAAGGTAACCTGAGGCTTCAGCTAAGCCCTGATTCATGCACTGCAGGTTTCTACCGATGGGGCTACAGGACTCTGTCAGCAAATACCTGAATTTCTCATTTACTTATTTGTCTATAATAAAACAAGTTCAAGCCCTGGAACCAAATCTTCAAGCTCCAGGTTCGAATTGTTCCATTTAGGTCAATTTCTAGTCATTTTGCAATGTATGCAGCATAATTGACTCACTATTCTGAACATGCGTGTATTGGTTAGAGTAAGGGTAGCTTTCACAAACTGACTCTTCAATGCTGCTGCTAACATAACTACATCTCCACACAATACTCACTAGTAGTCTTGGATGTTATGAAGTATGAGATAGAACCAAACTAGGCAGATTTCACAGTAACATCACCTGTATCACAAAGGACCATGTATAGCACCTACTATGTCCAGAGCATTAAATCAGCACTTGTTTGAAAGCAATGCCAGATTTTCTCTTTCCCCTGCAATAACTGTGAGGGGATAAAGGTCCCTCAGGATTAGCTGTCTGGATTGTCTGTGCTGACTCCCTTACTCCATGTCCCTGTGTTATAGTGAGCTCACTTTGGTGAATGGAAATAGTTATGCATTGAGAACTGAAAACTTCACCTACTTCTTCCAGTGAGTAAAAATGGCCCTGCAGTTAAGGAATCTGATCTTACAGTTTTTCCTTATGAACTTATCTTTTTCATTGGAGCCTCAAAAAAAGTACATTTAACTCAACTTGCCAAGTTTGACTCAGCAATTTTATTACAATTATCATCCACAAGAGGAAAAAAAATGTTTCTGTGAGGAAAAATACCTTCTTGTCATAAATTTAAAAAGAAATGTTCAGAACGTATGCACAGGACTGATGATTCAGTATAAATAGACTGGTACAAGTTAAATGAGTAGAACAGCAAGAAGAATATGCATTTGGGAATAGAACAGAGGCCCTGAGGAAGGAATAAAAGAAACAAAATCAAAGTGAAAGGACAGACACATCCCTTATTGTGGATATATTCTGATGAGCTCATCTGTATGATGATAAATTCTCCAGCACAGAACTTTAATTCTTTGCCAGAGGCAAGGTAGAGCAGTGCTCTTAGCATCAAAAGCCTTTGGTGTTATTCTTCAAAATACAGAGGGAAAGGAGCAGGCTTGCAGCCTTTATGGCTGCAGCGTAAAACCTGAAAGTGTGACCTATGGTGAAAAGTCCAAAAAGTCAGTGAAAACACTGAGGAATGGCTTAGGTTACTTTGAGAAACTCCAAAAGATGCCATTTCAAATTTGGCAACAGGCTCTGTTTCTCTACTGTGATAATCCAATGTTACTGCATTCAAAGCTGCAATTCTAATGTAAAAAAATACTGTAACATTGGTGCTCACTCACCAGCACAGTCAGTGCTGTGAGGTCAGTGCCTCAGCTCTGGGCTGACTTGTCATAAATCAGTGGATCAAAGCTGCGAATATATGCCACAGTCTGGGCTTGACATATGTACTCTGAACACCTAGTCATCAGCAGAAAAAGTATGGTACCTTCAAATTGTTTCTTTTCTACATTTCTTTTGTATCCTCAATGAATTTTCAGAGAGATTTCTAAAACTAACACTTTGAAATAGAAGATGCAGGTTTCCCCATGTCTGAATCAGATGGTTGGTGCACAAATGGAGTTACGGAATCATAGAATCATAGAATCAACAGGTTGGAAGACACCCACCGGCTCATCAAGTCCAACCATTCCTATCAAACACTAAACTATGTCCCTCAGGACCTCGTCTACCCATGCCTTAAACACCTCCAGGGAAAGTGAATCAACCACCTCCCTGGGCAGCCTGTTCCAATGCCCAATGACCCTTTCTGTGAAAAACTTCCTCCTAACGTCTAGTCTAAATCTCCCCTGGTGGAGCTTGAGGCTATTCCCTCTTGTCCTTTCCCCTGTCACTTGGGAGAAGAGGCCAGTTCCCTCCTCTCTACAACCTCCTTTTAGGTAGTTGTAGAGAGTAATGAGGTCTCCTCTCAGCCTCCTCTTCTCCAGGCTAAACACCCCCAGCTCTCTCAGCCGCTCCTCATAGGGTCTGTTCTCCAGCCCCTTCACCAGCTTTGTTGCACTTCTCTGGACTCGCTCCAGAGCCTCAACATCCTCCTTGTGGTGAGGGGCCCAGAACTGAACACAGGATTCAAGCAGTGGTCTCATCGGTGCCAAGTACAGAGGGAGAATAACCTCCCTGGACCTGCTGGTCACACCATTTCTGATACAAGCTAAGATACCATTGGCCTTCTTGGCCACCTGGGCACACTGCTGGCTCATGTTCAGTCAGCCATGTTCAGAAGGACCTGACTTACTTTGTGTTACATGAAATGACCCTTTCTGGCATATTCTGTCTGATCCGTCCTTACTAGCACAAGGCAGGGAAGACGAAGGTGGGAGAATTGAACTGGGCTGAGCTAACAGGAGCCATGTTTTCGCAGCATGCCTGCCTGAAGGAAACAAATAAAATAATATACCTCAACCTAAGAAAGAATAACTAGTCCAAAACTTCTGACCTATTAAGGAGAGGAGCCTGCTGATGGATGGGAATTGAATGCACCATCAGGTTTTGTCAGGTTCAACTCAATCAACCTTTCTGCTGCAGGTTCTGCATATCAGATGTGATACACAGGACTGGCCATGAAAGAAGAATTTTGCTTTACAATTCAGAAGAAAAAAAAAGTAAGTTATTTTTAGTTTTTCAAATCTAATTTCTTTGCACATCAGAGCAAACCACTGTATTTCCAAAGCACTCACATGTAAGGCCCAGAGAGGAAAAAGAATGGGAGACCAAACAGCAAAAGGGTTACTGTCTCAGTGATTCCCCTCTGGAGGGGAAAGCCTGGATCCTAGCTCCCAAATGCTGTCAGACAGGAGAGGCACAGCAACTTGGACTACCCCACCAAAAGGCCAGGGACAGACAGTTTTCCACCCTACTACGGTCTTTTTTTTTTAACTCTCTCTCACACTCTACCCCCATCTCCTCGGAGCCTCTCTACTCCATGTAAATAATTACATATGAACTGATCAAGAGAGAATGAGAGTATGCAGTCCAGTGGTTAAGAAGTTCCCTGGAGATAAAAGGGAACTGCAGACACAAGTTCTTGCTCTGTCTGATTTGAAGCTGATTCCAATTAAGTATGCACTGGAAGAAAGCAAAACGGCCGGTATAGCTCAGCGGTCAGGGAACTACTCCAAGTCAGAGCAAGTACTTGAACCTGGGGACATGCTTCCCAGGGAAACCTCCTAGCCACTGGCAGATCGATCAGCTCTCACAAATTAAGCAAGAGTGGGAGGAAAGCTGAAGCACTCAGACAGTTCTGGGGGAGCTGCCTCTTCTGGGGACTTCGCTCCGAAAGGAAACCTGTTGGAGGGCAGACATCCAGATGGTGTGCTAGAGTTATCATGTAAACCCATGTATAAGCATGCTCCTTTGCTTCAGCCTCATCACACAGGCCCCCACACAGATTGTCTCACATCAGGATTTCAGGAAGAAGTTGACGTCAGTTGATATCAGAGTAGGACTCATTTTCTCCTTTCCCACAATTCCCTGACAGACCTAGGGAGGTTTTCTGCTGACATTATAGCCAAAACAGATATTCTCTTAACAAGCTCCAAAGAGGCATCACTTCCAGGTAGAAAACTTGATCTTGGATTGTACAGGACGGATCCAGTACTAGCAAAGAATAGAAAAAATATCAACCATAATGTGGGAAATGGAGAAGTATTTGACAAATACTTTTGTTTCAGATTCAGAAGGAAGTAGAATGATATATTCAGAACCTAACTTGATACTTACTCTTCCACTGGCAATTAGAGATGATGTTAAACAGCAGTCATTAATAACAACATTTGTAAATCTGCAGGACTTGATTACAGGCTTGGTAGGGATTGCCAACTTGACTAAGAGAAGTAGCTGCAGAAAGGAAAAATATTTAGATCTTTTAAGGTGCTTAACTCACTCCCACACAACAATCCATTAGTGTTAAATGGTTTAAAAGCTGGCTAATGAATGGATTTCTAGAAGTAATTTTAGCAGAATCACTATCATCCAGGGAGGCATTCCATCTGGAGTTTAGGAGGGCATTGTTTTGATGCCAGCTACTCTTGTCAATAACATCTGTATCAACAGCATAGACAAAACCAAAACTACTGTGGTGGAAGTTTTAGACAACAGAAAAGGCTGTAGAATGGTAAAAGTAATGCAGGGAAGAAGTCTATTATGAGAATAATTTCTCTGTCATTTGTATTACTTTCATTTTCAGAACCAAATGCAAATTACATATCTTGCAGCAAAGGTTTTACATCACTCTTTAAGCTACGAAGCAACTATTCAGATGTAATTAACTTGAAAAAACTTCATGGTCACATTAGATAATCAGATGAACATGACCCTCCAGAGCAACTCTGATCCTTGAATAAATAAGCAGGGCAGTTTGAAAGAGTCAGTGTATAGCTCTAGTGAGAATATTGCTGAAATACTACATGTAGTTTTGGCATCCAAACTTTACAAAGTTTCGAAATTTGGAAAGTGTTCAGAAAAGAGCTACAAGAATGACCTGTGGTCTGGAATTCAGACTGAGACTCAAAACATTTAATCTGATTTATCCCAGAGAATTTTAAGAGGAAATACAATCACAATTCACAAATACACGAATGGTAGACTAACTATTAGAGCCATGAGAAAGAGCTTTTTAACTGTAGGTGTCATGTCTAGTTTAAGAGGCATAATGAAATCCACTAAGTAGAAACAAAAGTTGGACAAACTTCAAGGAGCGTGCATTTTCTTTAAATTGTGAAGGGCATATCCATCGAATATAATGAACTGAACTCTCTATCCCTATCCCATGTGGTCCTAAAGATCTGTCCAATATTATGGACACTAAAAATCATGAGGTGCTCCAATGAAGTTTGTAAATGTGTCATACAGGAGCTCAGACTAGAGGATGACAGTTGCCTACCCTGGATTTAAAAATCACTGAATGTGTGGCTATAACTCTCTAATTTTTTTCTTTTTCTGATGGAAGATATCTGTACTACACAATTTCCTAAGTGTCAACATATGTCAGTATTGGACAGTTTGGGTATATAATTATGTAAGGAGAACCTTGTTAAACATCCACTGCTAAAAATAACTTTTAAGTAGATTTAGCTCTATTATTGTAATCTAAATAAGGGCTCCTGCTACACACTGCAGAAAGACATCACTTACTTTCTTGTAATAACACAGAGACTTTGGAGTTCCAGAATATTCACTTGAGCAAACTATACTGATTTTGACTTCCTCCTCAAACTAATAAGAAGTTTTACTTTTTTCTTCAAATCAAAATGAGGCTACAAGAACTAGTACAGGAAAAAGTTCTATCTTATAAGACGAATATTCCTGCTGAACATTTTCTAAGGCAAACAGTCACATCACTAAGTCAGCTGGTATTCAAGGGAACTCCAAGATACTGTTATTCACTGTTAATTTCATAAGTCATGCAGGTGCTGTTGACTGGTGTCCTTCTGTGACTGCTGTCACTTCCCAGCAGGAAGAGGTCCCAACTTCTGTGTGAGATGGCCACTTACTTAAAGGCTGAGCAGCAAGAACTTACTTAAAATGGATTGTTTTGCAAAATAACATCCACAAAACAAGTGACAGAGAAAACTTACCTGGGCTCAAGGTATTCTTAGGAATTCTGTTCAGTAGTGTTCAGTTCACAAGCACTTCAGCAAATCTCAAATGATTGATGGTTTTCCTTAGTTTCCAGCGTGGAGCAGATGAAAATCTTGCAGTTGTGGTAAAGCCTTCCTTTGAGTTTTGGGATTCATTGAAACCAAAACATCCAAAAGTTATTTTATGAAGTAGGGCAGAAAAGAGAATGTCCACTGATATTATGTGCAAGAAGTCTCCCCTACGATTCTCCTTCCTATGGGCTAACAGTCAAAGCAAGAAGCAAAAGTGTCAATGGTCTAATCCATGTCTTACAGTAACATAACACCTTGGTCTTATTAGTCAAAGCCCTGACCCCACAATATATGCCATGCCTGCACATTAGTCCTCGAGTCCAGATGGGCATCTAGACAGGACACTCTAACAGTTTATATTTAGTGCTACAATGGCAACCAATTAAGTCAGTGTGTGCCAGCAATCACTGTGCTCTGACAGCCAAGAGTAGCACTTATTCCCTTCTTTAGCCATCCTTGCCCCCATGTCTAGGTCATGCCTATGCAGACTTCTACTTTACTTCTATATGTTACGGGTATCATGTCCTTCTGCACATGACACTGCAACACAGGGATAAGCCTTCAGCATACCTTTCAGCTCACTTCCAAGTTTAAGCATTCAGATTTCCATTTTTCACACATGCAAACAACTACCAACATATTTTGGTAAGCTTAAGAACAGCACTTCCATATTTTGGCCAGATTTTGTGCCCAGAACGTGGGTGTTTGTATTAACCTAAGACCACATTCGTTCACAAGCTCTGCACAGGGGCAAAGTGGACCCTCATCTGTAAATCAGACCCTTAGCTTCATGGACTAGAGCTCCACAACATACAGGAAGCAGCACAGTCCAAGGCAAGAAGAGACTCCTCTATCATTGACTTGAAAGGCCTTGCTCCTAAACTGACAGAAAACAGAAATTGCTACTCTACTGTGTTTTTCTTATTCCTGTTTATTGTGTTGCACTGCTGTAGTCTCACAAAGGGATTAGCACTTCAACACTCTTGGCATTATACAGTCACATATTCACCTTAATAATCGAACTATGAGATCCTCCCCTGCTCCCTCCACTTCTCAGTAATGACCCAACTCAGCACCTATGAGGGGCAAATTTCAGAATCTTCAGTGAAAATCTGAAATACAAAATCATTCTCATGAGATATGACAATGTGAAAGTTGAAGATGATGGAAAATAGAGCATGCCACAGCAATGTTACCTAGCCAGCATTTTTGTTGCTTTCCTTTATCATTCTCTCCTGCTTTAGCATTTCTGTGTCAGCATGTCACCAAGACAAGCTCCTGCTGGTGCTCAAAGAAAAAAAAAAAAAGCAAAAAAGGGAATGAAAAATACCTTTATCTTCTTTGCAGAGCTAAGCAGGATGAAAGATTGCCTGGGCATGATCAATTTAGACGTTGCAGAGCCAAAATAATAAAACTACTACACGCTTAGACAGCACTGTCTGTACAGATGGAATGTCAAGGTGGGATTTCTCACCTTGAGAAATCATCACTGCCTCTCAGTACTGCACCACCTTGCAGAGCCCCAGGCCACCTGGACATGGCTGAGCAATCTCACTCTTCCCAGTGATGGGGACCAGCAGCTGAGGAAATGTTCCCGCCGCTTGGGAAACATGCCTTCCAGCAAAGCCTGTCTGGAGACACAGTACCACATGCAGCACATCACCGTGGCTTCCTTCCAGCTTGGGGCTGCCACACAGCTGGCGTAGCCTGCGGTGGGAGGGGGGCCTGCACCGCAGACGGAAGCGGGAGAGGGGATCTGAGAGCATCAGTCTTGCCCTGACAGCTTTTGACTAGACAGGTCTGGTTACAGCAGCTGAAGATCTGATCCACAACACACAAATCCAGCACGAACAATATAAAAATGAAAAGCATCCTGTGCTGCAAGAACATCTGCTTAGGCGGTGAAAACCCCTTGGAGTGCATCATTCTGGGTGAATCAGCACAGCTGAGATAGCTGTTCAGCTGCCTGAGTGGCTGATTTAATTTTTTTCTCAGTTTAGCTTTGTGCCATCACTGAGATTTATTAGCCAAAGGGCTGCACAATTCCAGGAGGTGCGGTTATCAGGAAGTACTTGGCTCCCCAGCACTGTTACTGGGTTTTGCATTGCATAAATTACAAGGTGTTTGCTGACTTGTAGATAAGCAGACCCTCTCTTATGCCTTACAGTTCCGAACTGTCATTTCTCACTGTATTTCCATGTTGGCACTGATAGTACGGAACAAGACCGAGACTCTTCACTGGTGTAAATCAGCAGCGCCCTGTCAAAGTCAGTGATGCTATGCAGTTTTGCACTTACTAAGCATCTGGCCCAGTTTCAAACCTCTCTGGATGAAAATTGCTGGGTGTCAGAAACCTACAGGCCTGATATTCTTTGTAATTAGGCTTACAGCAATAGTTGTGTTTGTCTTAGCTGTTGCTATGTTTCTGCAGTCTCTGTAGATGGGAAGAACAAACCTTGTTCTTTGGATAACTCCTTTCTTTGACAATGCAGAGTCATGGTCATTTGGCACTAGAAGAGCATTAAGAGCTTTACCAAGCTTATGAAAATGCATCCAGGAGAAAGAGAAGACCCAGTTCCTGTAGCCTTGAGACAGCCAGGCGATCAGGCCCAGTCAGCACGGGTTTAGGAAAGGTAGGTCCTGCTGGACTAAGCTCATCTCCTTCTATGACCAGGTGACCAGCCTAGTGGATGAGGGAAAGGCTGCAGATGTTACCTGCTTGGACTTTATCATGGATTGGAAGGGCATACTAGGTAAAATAGTGGCTGGATGACCAAGAACAAATGGTTGAGGTGAATAGAATTAAATCCAGTTGGTGACCAGTCACAGATGGTGCTCCCCAGGGCTCAGTGCTGGGGCCAGTTCTGTTTACTGTCGTTATCCATGACAGAGACGAGGGAATCAAGTGCACCCTTAGTAAGTGTGCAGATGATACTTACTTGGGTTGGAGTGTTGATCTGCTAGTGGTTAAACAGGTTCTGCAGAGAGACCTGGACATGCTGCATCAATGGGCTGAGGCCAAATTGCATGAGCCTTAACAAGACCAAGCAGTGGGTCCCGCACTTGGGTCACAACAAGCCCATGGAACACTGCAGGCTTGGAGAGGAGTGACTGGATTGCTGCCTGGAGGAGAAGGACCTGGAGGTTGTTGACTAATGGTTGGCTGAATATGAACCAGTAATGTGCCCAAGTGGCCAAGAAGGCAAACAGCATCCTGGTCTGCATCAGGCATAGAGTGGCCAGCAGGACTAGGGAAGTAATCCTTCCACTGTACCCAGTGCTGGTGAGGCTACGTCTCAGTTTTGGGCCTCTCACTACAAGAAGGACATGAAGATGCTGGAGCATATCTAAAGAAGGGCAGCAATGCTGGATGGTTTAGAGCACAAGACTTGTGAGGAGCAGCTGAGGGAACTGGGGTTTTTTAGTCTGGAGAAAAGGAAACAAAGGGCAGACCTTATTGCTCTCTACAACTACCTAAAAGGAAGTTATAGCGAGGTGAGGGCTGGTCTCTTCTCACTGGTAGCTAGTGACAGAACAAGAGAAAATGGACTCAGGATGCACCAGAGGAGATTTAGGCCGGATGTTAGGAGGAATTTCTTTACTGGAAGGGTTATCAAGCATTGGAACAGGCTGCCAAGGGAGGTGGTTAAGTCACCATTCCTGGTGTTTAAAAGACAAGTAGATGTCATACTTGGGGCCATGGTCTAGTGGTGGACTTAGCAGGGCTGGATTTGTGGTTGAGCTTGATGAACTTAAAGGTCATGTCCAACCAAAACCATTCTGTGACTCTATAAGTTCTGCAGGGCTTTATTGCATCTGCAGGTCTCCTGAAGCTATGCTGGTCCAGGGCTGCTGAGAGTAAAAAAGTCACAGTCTTATTTTCTTCACTCTCTGAGCAAGGTTGTGTTTCCCAGATTTATTTCCCTGCTGATACAAGGCCAGCAATGTGCCAGGCTCATGTACAGGTCAGGTGGCCAATACTGCTTTTTTTAATGCACAGCAAAAATCCAGCAGCAAATTAAAACAGAAACGTGTTCATAGCAAATACTGCAGCAAAAAAAAAAAAAAATCTTTTGTTATACAACTCAGAGGACCCAAGGACTTCAAGGTATCCTCTTTGAATAAGAATTACAGTTTTCAGTTCATTTCTGAGAAGAAAATAATAGCAATAATAATAATGAAAGCACTATCATATATAGTAGACATTTCAGGGGTACTGAAATATTACAGGAAGTCCAATTTTCTGTCAAAGTTGAAAGCTATGAAGCAAAATGTTGATCGATTCCACCTGGATAAACTTGGACAAAGAAATCTCCTGTGCCATTGCTTTCCTACTCATACCTAAGCAGTAGCCATTTTATGAGCATGGAAATAGAACTCAAATGTAAGCCAGAATTCAAGGAAGACACAAATCCAGTCTAGCTCTGACCTTTGTCTTAAATCCAGACACCTTGAAAGAGTCAAATGCCTACCAAATTTTGAAAAAAAAACATTTTTCTCCTTCTGGCCTAACATGTAGTTATAACCACAGCTTCACATAGAGCAGATTCCAAGAAAAGATACTCTTCAGCATCTTCAGAAAATACCAATTCCTCCATCAATTAATTCCAATTAGTAGCCAGTTTATTGGTGACCTAAGATGCAGAAGACGTGGAAATCCTCTGCTCTTGAAAAGACAGTTCTTTGATTTAACGACACCACCAATGGTTGTTTGCATTATACAACATCCTGTCTACCATTAACTGGGCATTTATACCAGTATAAAGAACTAACTGGTGCCCAAGTAAAATCTGGAAATTCAGGCAACTACAGCTTGAATAAATTTTGAAATTGGAATGATAATTTTGCTGAGAGTATTGTATAAGTATCTGTTTGTTCCATGGAACCAAACTCTGGTTCCTTTCTATGCCCTGTGAAACCATGGTTACAGCACTCAGCTGAGAGCCCTATTTTCGTATCTTCTACTTGTTCCTAACTACCCAGGTGTGCAGCAAGTATTTTGTTAGAAACACTCTATGAATGCAGGTTAAGCAGCCTGGTTGGAAAATATGGGTATTGAAAACATAGGTTACTTTTATAGCTTTGCTACTGGGATAGAACAAAACACCAAGACCTATACTTTTCCAAACTCTCCACTTTTCTAGCTTTTTTTTTTTTTAATAGCTTTTCCACAGACAGAGGATGACCAAGGAATCAGTGAATGAAAGAAGACTTTTTCTCTTCGTACCCTGCAGAAGCATCACTTGGCACAAAGCAACACAATTTAGTTGCTGGTTTATAAAAGCACATCGTGGGGCAGACCCACAAGCCACACCAAGAAACAGTCTCTTCTGTTCCTGTCTCTTCTCTCCTAAACTCAGAGGGAGCAGTAACTTGAGTGACAATCTTTGGTACAAATACGCATCAGTCAGCTGATGTCTTGTTTCAAGCAAGATTCAGTTCTTGGCTGTTTTATCTGAGTTAGTGTGAAACAAATGCTAAGTAGAAATGGAATAAAAATATCAGATTGTCAGCTCGCAACAATAAGTTTCTGAGCCTTGGCATACAATAAAATTCAAATTAATGGAAAATGATAAAAATTCCACAGGACACTCATCTATCAAACTGACACACAACATTACATGTATAGTTTAGCTAATATATACTGTCTAATATGGCTTGAATAATGTGACTTCTCAGCCTAAGGGACAGTGCTCCAGGCCCTCATATTAACTCCCTCCTAGCACTGTGCTCTGCTATTCTTAAGAGCAACATGTTGAAGACGAATACTTGCTTGCATCACTACATTAAAGTCAGTACCTTAAGCCAAGAAATGAAATAAAGATTACCACAGTGTTTATTTCATCTCATTGTAAGAATCTTATCTTCCCAAAGTTTTGCATTACTGCTCAGCATGTCAGGGCAGGATGTAACAAGTAACACTTAACAACAGTGTAAATGTGTTACTGTCATGTCATTCCATTGTCTTGTTATTATATCATATTTCCAAAATGAAAACTGATTGGTTACAAATCATAAAACCAATAGAAGATACTTGCTATTAAATCACCATGGAGAGAAATAAACTAGTCTCAGAACTGCGTATTTTTAAAGAGAATTTCTGCAAAGAAACAACTTTTAAACTAGACTTTATTCAATTTAGTGTTTGAATACTTTCCTCCTTGGTAAAGACCTTTTATCCATTAACGCTGGAAAACAGCCCTTCATGGGATTCATTCCAAATCAAATTTAGGAGAGAAGCAGGATAGTGTGTCCACAGACACATATGTGCAATTAAACGAGTACATGCTCTCGTAACAAAGAGTCAACTCAATTACCTCCCAAGTATAAAGCTTACAGAGAGGCAGATGTGATCTTTATTCCAGAAGGTTTACCGAGCAAACATGAGAGAAAGAATGTGGAAGAAATTTATGTGAAAGCAAATACTTCATACCTTATAAAATCCCTATTGGCTGATTACAAAGATCTCTTGGAAATGGCAATTAGTCAGGTGTCTCTTTGTCCTTTTTAATTCTCCTACCCTTACTAAATCAGTATCTCAGACAACTTAATGGCTCCCCAAAGTCTAGGTCAAGCAGAGAGGCAAGAGGAGGTGGAATGAAAGGCTGTGTTTAATTTTGTGCCATGATCTAACTGTGGGTGAGGAGAAAAGGAATAATTTTGCTTGATTAAATGTCTAAATATACAGTGCCTTGAAAGGAAAATCAGCATTCACTCATAGTATTATCAAGACAATCTCTGACCAAAAACCGTTACCACTACTGTATGCAAAGTTGTGACAAATTTTTTTCTGAGATATTTCATTTTTCCCTACACATAGGGACTTTTATCTCCTCTCTACCAGCACAATGTGAAGAACCCTAAGGCTGATCCACAGCCCTGAATGCACCCAAAGCACCTTACATCTTCATGGGTAAAACAAGACTATGCTGCCCACAGCTGCCATTTGCCTCAGCCCTTTCCAGAAGGTGCATGAAATCTGGTCATGGCACATGAGGAAGAGCAGTCACCTCAGACTTTTGTGAGGTTCAGGGTCACTTTCAAACTTGGTTGATGTGGAGTACCATACATCCCAGGAAAAACTGCATCAGTGGAGCAAAAATGCTCTCATGGAGGAGGGTAAAAATGAGGACTACCAATCTTATCCACAGGAAAGTATGGAAAGACAGAGTATGAGTTGAAATAAGTCAATAGAGTTCCACTGACCTTTCACTGACTACTTATTGGGATTAGCTGGAGACCTGGCTGAGGATGTGTATCACAAATCACTTCTCTCTTTTAAAATGATGGTGTTGGGTTGAGAGAAGAACTAAATAATCTATTGAATGTGTTGTGTTCATCCTACTTGATTAGATAGGACTTTAGAGCAACGTATCTCTTAAATTAAGCATTTCGATTTGGTATCTAAAGAGGAGATGAGGTGAATTTCAACCTAATCATACTAAATCCTTACCTCTCATTCCCTCAAGACTGCTTGCATTCTTGCTAAGAGAGCAGATCTTCCTCAATTCAAAGTTCAGACTCTTAGGGAAGATAATTAAAAAAATTATAAATATGAAAAAATAAGTGCATGCATTTCTGAGAATCTGTATTAGATTTAACTGCTTCTCAGTAATATCATATGATATGAAAGTGTTTAGAGGTCCCAGGGAGAACAAGAAGTGGGACTCTGTCAATTAGGGATCTTTTCTCTTAAAGCTTCCTGTTGACTGAAAACGGAGAGGAAAAGCAGAGGCTATGTAAGACAAGAGAACACGAAAGAAGCAAAAAAATGCACAGAACATTTCCCTTCATTTTGGAGATCAGCCAGCAGCTGAGCCAGAGCACAGCAGGGGCACGGTATATGTGAAGCAACTAAGGTAGCACAGGAGAAGGAGTTATGACTGCATATGTCTTTGCCTGGCCAACATGAGGAACGGCACTATTAGACATAAGAGTCCCCTTCCCTGGAGGTGTTTAATGGACAGGTGGATGAGGTGCTGAGGGACATGGTTCAGCAATAGGAGTGGTTGGACTCAATGATCCAGTGGGTCTCTTCCAACCTGGTGATTCTATGATTCTATGATTCTAAGAGTTAGATGAGGTTTACAATCAAAGCGGGCGGTCTTTCCCATCTTGAGAATGTTATTCTCATAATATTCCTGCATTGCAAATTAATAAAGTTAACCTCAGCCTTAAAAAGCAGTAAGATCCAAAGTGATCTTGCATGGTTTTGAAAGTCTAACTAAAATGCAATCCACACCAAACAGAATCAGTTTTCAAGGACACCTATGTGTACAGCCTACCAGGAAAAAAATTGCGAGTAGTCATTAATAATATTTTTATTTCAAATTAATCTGAAACAGGTCTTCCCTCTCCCTAGCTGCTTCATTTTCACAAGGAAATGGTTGAGGAGAGGACTGACTTTATTAGGTTGACCTCAATGGTTTGGAGAGCTAATTTCTTAAATGATCAAAGTGAAATAGTAGCGCTGAAAATTAAACTGAAAAATCCAGATATTTCACTTAGAGAATGGTAACATAAATACAATTGAATGACTAGAAATTGGTTATAAAACTTTACGGAAGAGACCACTTTGTAATGCAAAACCTTTTTTTTTCACTAAAAACATTTTAAAAATTGGGGATTTCTACCATTTTTGAGCAAGCAATTATGTTTTGAACAAAATGGAGTGCCAAAATATAAGTCTTGCTGCCATTTTTATCTCCATGCCTTTAGTCTGACCTGCATGTTATCTGTAAAGCAGTGTAACAAATGAACTTGATCAGCAGTTTTCAATGTACATTGATGTACATTTCAATGTCCGATTCATGTTTAAGGCAATTCTATGATGTCTAGAACTACATTGGGTCTGTATGGTAACAGACCTTTCTTCTCATAGAGAAAAGGCTCTGTATCCCTCATTTGGCCAAATCAATTAAGGTCTTGTTGAGAGAACAGTTGTTACTCTTCTTCTAATATTTTTGCCTATCAGAAATTTAATGCATGTGGCATAATGAAAATTATAGTAGTGTCAGTGCCTAGGGAGTTTCAACTGCCAAGATAAAACCCTACACCTGCACAATCCTCAGAAACAGAGGCTGTACACCTTGGCGGGGGATCCATCTCTGTGGTAGAGTTTCCTGGATGAGAGCCATTGCTTATATTTTACCCATGGACTGAAAATTCCTGAATTCCTCTGATTTGCCTTCTACAAGCTGTAGCAGTCGATGAGTCATTTTACCTCATACCTAACATGTCATTTCCCATCATCTATTGAGTACGCAATCACAAGAAGATGAAGCAAAAACACAGCTATTTCTTATCTCACAACTGTGTTTATTTTGAGCTAATCAGTTATACTGACATTAGTTTGGCCCTAATCCTGATTTTGTTAATAAGCCATTTGTGTAAATCTGTTCTATGCAAGACCATGACTTACTGCAGCCCTGAAGATTTATTAATGTACTTTGGAAGCCAGTAGTGCTTTAGGATAAGCCCACCTTGGAACTCCAGTAATTTTCCAATAAATGTTGTCCATGAATGAGCTCATGAACCTCCATTATGAAGACCAATTTTATCTCTGGGGTTTAACTCATCCAATGGGCAAGTTTCCAAACAGGAAAACAAAGTAACCTCCTTCCTTCTCATTTTTTTCCCTATCTTTGTTGCAGCTGCTTTAAAAAAAAACAAGTGTCCATTCTTTGATGTGAGCCCTTCGAAAACTGTGGTTATTTAATTATTCTGTTTCTTGTCTCATTGTAATTCTCCTAGATCCTTGCTACAACATTGATTCATATTTCTGAAGGGCAGAGCAGACCAGACTGATCATCTGGTCTGGCCTCTCACATAACATGCACCACAGCACTTCACCCTCTGATCTCTGAATCAAACCTCATACCTTGTGGGAGACCCAGAGTATCTTGATTTTCTCTTAAAGTGCTGGAGAATTTACCACATCCTTGGTTAGCCATTCCAGACATATGTTGCCTTCATGGTTAAGACATTTGAGTTTCATTTCTAATCTGGATTTTTCTGATTTTTCATCTTCCAAGCTTTATGTCCTGTTGTGCTCAAGGCATTAAGAGCACTTTTTGGCATCCTATCCTTCACCCCATGCAAAAACTTCATGTTGAGACCCAGGGGCCCCTCCATCTCCTCCTCAGATAAACCCACCACCTGGAGCTTCTCACACCTCTAGCTATCAGGATTGGATTTAATACCATAGTCGCTCTGGTAACTCCTCTCTGATGTCTCTGCAGGTTCTCAGCATTTGTTCCAAGGGCAGAGACCAGTATGGGAGGTGGCAAAACTGGGCAGAATGTGACGTGTCTGCTCCTGAGTAGAACTTCCCAAACACAGCTCAGCCTTGGCTGACTGCCTTAGCCCCACTGCCACCTCATGCCACTGCTGTTTGTTCAGTCATCTGATGGTATTTTGTCACCACTTCCTAGGACACACTACTTCCTCGTCTAGCCTGCAGTGTTTATTCCTCATCTGCCTAATCTCTCAATCTTCCTCTTAAAAATTATAAATTTTGCACTGCTGGCCTTCATAAACTGTGCTGGTTATGTCACTCAGAATATGCCTTCAGCTATTTATTTCCTCAGGAAATGCCACATCACCTAGAAACTTTGTATTTTCCCTGCTACAAAACAAAGCTTACCGTAATTAATTTCTTATTTTTGCCAACTCCCTTACACCCTTGGGAGGCTACAGTTGAAAAATGTAGTCCAAGAGAGACTTTTCAATAAAGCCCATACTAACTGGTTCCACAGGGTCCCACAACAATTGGGATGTGACTGTCACAGGCATGTTTTATAGGGGAGGTACAGAAATGTCGGTGTCAAAGGTATAGCACTTAAGGATTTCAGCAGTGACTGTGTTCACATCTAGATTTTTACTTTTCTTTTGTCCTGTAGTGTGTCATAACCTGAATTTGTAGCAGGCTACTGAGAATGCACAAATAAATGCCTGTGAAAAGTGAGAGAACTGAAGTCTGGTTTTCTGTCAATGTGCTTGCCTGTGGACCCATGGTAATCCTCACAAAACATCTTAGGGATTCAGCTTGTCCTGGAGCCTCTTCTCCAGCCAAGGCATGGGCAGAGTCTTTTGCTCTAAATCAGATACCTACTTCCCAGACACTCCCAAGACCTTAGCATTGCTGAGGTCTTCATCCTTCAGCTAATTTGGCTGAAATTAGCTAACCACTTCAAAGGTTTCTGAGGGTAGGAGGAATGACATGCAGGCAGACAGACACTCATGCAGATGGATAGTCACAGGCAAAAAAGGAACAGGAGATAAATCATTTGTGTTGTGGGAGTTTGCTCTCAATCATCTCAGTGATCTTTTCTCCTCCACTTTATAACCTCTGCTGTGCTGTCACTGGCTGCTCACCCTTGATGCCCACTGAGACAAATCTTACCAGCTTTTGTAGTCTTCTGTCAGTCATTCACCTTGGAAGATTTCTCTCCTGCTCTTCTTGGTAAATTCATATTACAGTAGCTACTGAGAAAAGCTGTGAAAAGTAACTAATAGGGATATTCATACTCCATTTGTTGCTCTCGGCAAGTCCCAGGAAAGTACTGACAGGCTTTATAGCACTGAAATCTGTGAGATTTACCTGAAGCAGCTCACACCCTGTAAGTCTGCAGGGAACATCAAATGCAGTGAGCCTTATTTGGGACTGTACTACACTAAGCAGAGCCCTGGAGTTGCTGCAGCTTTCCAAAAACAAAGCAAGAAGGCTCAGGATGCCACTGAAGGGATCCCACTCAGTGGGAAGGGGACAGTAATGTCAGCTCAGGCACAGTTTCACCTTGGCTTGCCTCCTCCTCCTACTCCCAGAGGGCTGCCTGGACGATGTGTATTTCAGGGTGTGGATCTGGCCAAGCATCTTATGGGCACACCAGTTTGGGTTGGGGTGATGCTATCTCTCTCCTCAAGACAAAGGTGCTCCAGCAACACCAGGGTAGCAAGGACAGAGCCGGCATTTGGAGGCAGAGAAACAACCCCCATTATGCGCCAGGTTTGTTTCATAAGGATCATTAGCGCAGTTAAAACCCCACAAGCACAAACCAGACTGCATGCCCAGAGTACTGTACAAGGCCTCCTCTATCAGCCTAGCGCAAATTTGCTGCTCTCATGGGAAAAATCAAAAGGCCCAGGGCAGGAGACAGTTTGTTAGCAAGGTACAGAAACAGTGAGTGGCTGATGTCTAGACTCAGGAAAGGAAATTCCTGTCCGTGTTTAGAAAAGCCACACATGTACACATACAAATAAAAAACAGGAAGGCATGAACTGCTGTAGTCTTTGATAGTGGCCCAAGGGAAACGGTGTAATTTGGTAGAAGAAGCAAACAAGGCATCGACTTAGACGCAGCCTGTCAGTCCTACTAAGAAGTGCACTAAGACAAGTCTTCGGGAAACCATGGCACGGCAGCACAGAAATGCCTCCACAATAAATTTAGGGTAAAAGGTCTTGGGAGAGACTCAAGACAAGTTGAGAACCCTTGCAGGAGTCTAGAAGGTTGCAAGTTGGCACACTGGGTGACAGAAATGGATAATTTGAGCTGTTATAACTCCCGTCTTTTGGCCTGGGAGCCCCTCTGTATTCAGATACACTAACCTCTCTTTGAGAAGGGAACTGGGTAGTATGTGCATACTCACAGGACCCTTCTAAATTTCTCACCCAGACATATTTATCACATTATAAAAGACCTGAAGAAGTACCAGTTTTGGTGAGTACAATGTAATGTGGTTCCAACCACAGATTTTGTTTTTCTGTCATGATGAGGACCACAGTCTTTCTTATCCTAAATAAATAAATAAATAAATGAGACATGTCAAGGGGCTGCAAATCATATTAACTTTTAAATAATAGCCATACAACATTTTTTGGTCTTCCCCCCAAAATATTTGCTACTAGACTGTAGGGCACCCTGTCCCATATAGGAAAGACCAGAACAGATTCACAAAGGCTTGCCAGGCCTCAGACATTATGTGATCTGAATGCAATTTCTCCACCCAGTCAACAAACATTCTATTTTTATTAATTTCATAAGAGACTAGTAGGGAGGGAGAGAAGGAGGGAGATGGGAGGGGATGAAATGCCCTTTTGACCAAGCAGAATGCCAGAGCTCAGTCAATTGTTCCTAGCACAATATGCTAAAACTAAAGCTGGGCCGTGTATTTTCATTTCACAGCAAACCTAGCCTTAGGACTGGAAAACAAGATTTCTGTTCCACTGAGCTGGCACAACAGCATTTGACAATTTAAGGCAGGAAGTAAAGAAGAAATTACCAATGAGATGTCAGGAGAATATAAAGTAAAACGTCTTTCTTTTACAAAAGAAGAGAATTGGAACAATAATTCTGCCGCTGTACACCACTAGGCTGTTTGCTGGCACACTCAAGCCAGGGTCAGCCCTTCTGGCTGGCCAGGTCACCACAGCAATGCCCCTTCTACAGGCAAACTCCTCAGGAACACAGACAAGGGCAGCTGTGACCACAGACTGGTACCCACAGAGATCCTGGATACCCAAAGTATGGCCAGCACTCTCATAATGTCATCATAGCAGTGCCTACAGCAAAACAGGGATGGTCTGAGCAGAAAACTGAAAGCGAGGAGAAAAAGACTACCATCCTTATGACAATTCACACTTTCCACATCTTATTTCCCCACTGGCCTTAGGTAAAACAGTGTATATGAGCAGACCAGAGGTTATTTAGCTTGGAACAGTGAGCTCTGTGCATCCAAGCAGACTTATGGCTATACCACAAATTTTTGGTGGAGACCAGAAATTAGTGCTTACTTCTTACTTCACCTTCCTTGGCCAATGAATTGCATATCACCACTATCCTTTTTTACCTTGTCCCCAGATAACTGCCTTCTTGGTCTACATTTTAAAATTTCTCTAGGACCTAGTAGTGTTCCCACCTTACCAGAACAAACAGTGAAGAAGATGAGTGTGCATTTCATCCAGCTATGGCAATGCAAGTTGTACTTATTGTAGTCTATCTCACTATTTGCCTCCCACATAAAAACAAAGGCTTTCTGCCTGAACACAAAAATGCTTTTGTTCAAAGTAAATCTTTTAAAAAAGAGTGTGGGTTGCTGAATGAAATATCATAGTCTACACTACGCAGAAGGTGAGGTTGATGGATCTAATTGTCCCTTTTCACCTTAAATTTGCTAGGTCCTATACCTCCAGTTACATTTATACAGGACAAAGGAGAGAGATTTCAAATAGCTCAGCTACTGAAAACAACCTCATTAGCATTTCTCCTGATAAAAACACCATAGCATTCTATGTGCATGACGCACAGAAGGTAATCTACTTTCCGTAAATGATAGTTGAAATAGGACAATGTGTTCCCCTTTTGTCTGGTCCCCAAGCTTTATGTCTGGGAGATTCCTATCTGAGAGCTAATGCCAAAGTTGCACTCTTCGCTGAAGAAGAGTTACACAAAAGGGATTTCAAATACCATAAACCATAAACCAAAAACCACCTTCTTGGAACCTATTCCTAGGAGCAGATGGTCTGCACTGCTTGCCAGAACATTTGTCCAGCATGGTGAGCGTTCAGTGGGTGCTAAAACTTAGGTGATTATTTTTTTCTTCAACCCAAGCAAGTTGCTATGAAGTTCTACACTGAACAGCTTCCTTCTCTGTTGTAAGACAGCTGAGGTTACCAGAATTACAGTAACTACTGAACCCTAAAAAGCTGCATTTCATGTTGGGCCACCGGGCTTTTTACATGTTAATTCTGCTCATGTAGGTTACAGTAACTATTGCGTAACTCCAAGACACTGCAGGCACAGACTAATTGAAAGCGTATAGAAATCTGTCAGAAGTTTCTTACTGATGCCTTGGGCCCTTATCACACCCTATTTAATTACATGCTGTGAGGAAGATTCAAAGCCTGCTGGTAAGGAGAAAGCAAGAATGCACCTGGAAAAAGAAACACACAATCTGTTTATTTTCTTTCTTCTGTCCTTGCATCATATTCATTTGTTAACGGGTAAAATAATTTCGTAGTCCCTTGCATTCCACATTCTGTATTTCTTAACACTTTTTTAAACTATATGGTGCAGCCAGGTGGTGAACCAATAACATTTTTCACCTCAGCTGACACAATTAAACACTATGATTTTCAACCACCAAGAAAAGTTGGCTGGTTAAGTAAGGGCAGTTTGACAACTGAGATATTTATGTACAGCCAAAATGAGATAGTGCCCTATATTTTAAACAGTTCAAGTCAGAGGAGAAAAATGTAAAATTGGTTCCTAGATAATAATGCCTAATCTTCATTTTTATGGCACATTGCTGTGCAATTAGGGCTGGCTGGTGGAAGCTGTGCATGAGCACACTCAAATTGCAGAATGGCCTCATAGATGGCAGGAAGGAAAATAAATATTCTACTGTTTATACTTTCTGAAGTAAAATCTTCAAGATAAACAGGGTGTCAGGTTGACAGGTGCAACTTCTTTAGCTTTCGCCTGATTAATTTTTTTATTCACAACTAAGGCTGATAGCCTGCAACTGTTGATGGAAAAAAACCACTGTTCAGATTCCAATGTGAATATGAATGTCTGGGTGTTATAAGGGTCTGACTTCTGTGCAAAGAACTACAGACACACTGTTGTACAGGCATGAGGGAAGGACCATACTGCAGTCTCGCTGCACTGGGCCAGTGTTTCTCTCTAGGTTTGGCAATATAACGATATGACATTTTCTATGTAGATGATCAGATACATCCCTGCCATGACACTTAGAAACCAGAAAGGTACTTAATTCTTCATAAAAAAACCAAACAACAAAGCCATGCATTGCCACACCATTCTTGATTTTGGCAAGTTCCTCACTTGTCAAAATGTGCAGATCTTTGTGGAACTGCTGCATGTAAGCAAACAACAGGAACATTAATACCATTTCCCTCTGGTTGGTTGTGCTTGATTTGTTCAGGGTTTCTGCTTAGGTCAGCTGAGGTCCAAGGAGGACTGAGCTATGGACAATGATTTGTATCGAGTGCAATGTGGAGAAAACGATGAGCGGGGACCATCTGTGCAAGCAATTTCTCATTGTAGAAGAAAGGTTGCAATCTCCAGGCTAACCAAATGAGAAAAAAAAGCTTGCTGAGCCCCTGCCAGTACATGGAAATTCCAAGAACAACAAGTTAATCCAATAAGATCCAATAAGACATTGTGATTGAGAAGTAGAGAGACAAATTGTGTTCATACTCCATGAAAATACAGAGCAATTGTAAGTCCTATAAACTCCCCAAGATTATTTTTCCTGTCCAAGAAAATCACTTCTGTCTCATATGGCTTGAATTTAAACCAACTATCTTAAATCCTTGCCTTTAACTCAATCACTGAGAAAATAAAGAGAAAGTAGGATCGAAGTTCAAAGCAAAGTGGTGGGGCAGCGAATAAAGCAGGGCATGGGGATGGCGTGCCAGGCAGAGACCTCTGCCCCACTATACTCACATGGGGCTTGGGCCAGATGGGGTTGGTTACCTTAAAAAGCTGTAACAGCAGGGGAAAAAAGGGGGGACCCTTCCTATGTCTTGAGTTCCTGAAGGGCTGTCACACTTCAGACGGCTTGTCAGTGGTCAGTGACCACATGCAGATGCATGACAGCTCCAAGATGTTATTTTCGTATTGAAAAGCATCTGTGAGCATTTGAGAAGAGGAGGAAGGGCATAACTAACCCTTTGCTACCTTTTTTTATGTAAAACTTTCTACTACACATTAGCAGTCTTCCCAGCTGTTTCAGGCATAGATCATTTCGAGTTTTCTGGAGTAATTATCTGCACAGTCTGTTTTCCCCCTCTGGAACAGCTGATTTATAAGGTGATGGCAAGACCATACTCCATCAGGTCACCCAGCAGTGAGGGAGAGATGAAAACTGACTCTAAAACCTTTATCATTTTTAGGTGGTAAGTTATAAACATTGTTGAGGAAAGGCAAGAATATTGGAAAGCTCTGAGCATGATTTAAATGTAAAACAATGGGAAAATCAGGGCTAGGCTACGAATAAATTGCACAGGAGTATAGACCACACACACACAAAAATACATAAATCAGTTCAGAGCTGAAGATCAAGTATGGGGTTTTGCATCCCCACAGACAATAACCAAGAGGATCGATTCTCCCCTTAGAAGTTAATTTCTGCTTAGAAGAGCTAATTTGTAAAAACTCTGCTTCATGTGAGTATTGAGTGTTTACCATGCTTAATCCACCAACCATATGTGCATTAATTTTTCCTGTTGTTAGTACTGAAGAGCCAATGGAGTCACGAGAGTCAATTTCAAAATGCAAAGAAAAGAGGATTGCAGCCAAGAATGGACTATGACCACCAGATTCCTTACTGCCAGTGGAAATGCTCCACCAGCACCACTAGCAGTGCCAGTTGTAAGTATAGGGAGCAAAACAACCTCTGGCCTTCTCCATTTACGACATTTAATCTGGGCTTGGCAATGCCCAATCAACACAGAACACTACATTGCTATTTTTGTTTCCTAAAGACCTGCTGTTCTGTCCTCATCACATCACAAGAGACATATATAGCACTTCTTGAAGGCTGTACATTCTATCTTTTCTCTTTTTTTGAGACTAAGCTCTTTTTTTCTTCTTCGTACCTCAACTTAAAGATGAATCTGCATAATACCTCCATTGATTCATTTGCTCATTTCCTTAAAAAAAACCCCAATTAAAATAAATAATCAGGAGGAAAGAGATGGTGTGTCTCTACAAGGCTGTTTGTGTAAGATATACTGTGCTATAAATTTACATGCCTGGAACAGTCTAATAAAAAGGCTAAAGTTCAATTTAAAGGCCCATGCCACAAGGAAATGAAATCAGAGTGTTAGTTACATTTCCCAAAATGAGAAAATATTAGGTACAAAGAGATGTAGAGAGAGGGAGAGAAGTAAAGACATTGTTTTTCTTTGCAGAGCCAGGGAGCACTCAGTAGAGTAGGATGAGGGGGAAAGAGCTCACAGCTGAGTACGAGGCATAGTGAGGCTGGCTGGCATAGCTACACTTTTCCTGCTGCTGTGAAGGCGTTTCCAGAGTGTCTGAAAGCAAAACTTGGCAAGCAACTGTAGGAGCTGAATGGAAAGGGAGAAAGACTTGGGATTAAAACCAATCACTTTCCAGAAATAAAAACGAAAACCAGCCACCAATTTCTCCCTTGTATAAAAGAAGACATGAGGATACCAGTAAACATCAACAATACTCCCGCTCACTCCTCCATTCATGTTAACTTGCACTAGTTCCCTCAGTACTTATCAGAAGGAAAAGGCAGCAGTTTTATTTACAGTGTTATGAATAACAAAGCCTGAAAGGAGGAGCACGAGATCCCAGTGCTGCAGTAGTGATAACAGCAGCAGGGCTGGCTGTCAGGCACATTCTCATATCTACTGGCAACACAGCAATCCAGTGCTGTGCTACCCAAGGCTGCAGACACCCACCACTGATGCAGGCACAGAACATGACCTTTTCCTCCATAAATAACACTACTGCATCCAAGTGTCATTATTACTTTCATGTGTGATGCAAGCCATCCTTAGGAATAAATATTCCGGTACATGATTATGCAGAATGGTTTTATAGGGAAACATCTTAAAGAAAACACTGCCCACAACAGATTAGACTTGGGCAATTCAGCATAAAATATGGAATATGCACAATTTTTAAAGCATCACGATAAATAGACTTCAAAATCCCAATGTCTGACTATCTGTATTCTTTTATCTGATGCTACATAGTCCCTTGCCTTAAGTTCCAGCAACTGAAAGCACTTGAGCCTCAGGCAAAATGGTGTCAGCCTCACCAAAATCCCACCAAAAGCCCAGTTAGAACTTGACAGGGTGAGCATGTCCAGTCAACACTAACTCCAATTCCGTTAGGTCTGGCCAAGAACAGCTCTCCCATAATTCACAAACATGCAAGTTTGCCAAAGTGCTGGTTTGTAGTCCAAACCAATATTCAGACAAAAACAATCTCAAAATAGAATTCTTGTCCTAAATATATCTCTGTTGAATATTAATAGAATATTACAGTCATTGAAAATAGAACTTCCAAAAAATTCAAGGCCTGTCCAAGGGCTTCATCCACCAGACCACCATCTCCCTCCCACACATTCATAGTGTTCATTGCTTTCACTCGTCTGCTGTTATCCTCAGACACAAGAGGTCACACACTGACCCTCCCAGACCAGAAGAGGTACAGGAAGGCCTCCACCCACACACCAGAGGATGTCAGATCAGTTCTCTTATCTGGGGAGGAGGAGGGAGCCTGAGCTTCCTGAGAAAGAGGCTCAAATCACATTGGAATTGCTCCTTACCTTTTTTTCCAAATTCCTGTCTTGCAGGGGGATTTAGGCAGCATGAAGCAACTCTATCGCTCACCATGTAACGCATCGTCCATGTGTCATGCTCTCTCTTTTGTCCCAGCTGGCTTTATCTGTCTTGGCAGGGAGGAGAATTCTTTGTTTAAATAAAAATCTTTCAATTTTCAGGGTTCCCCTCATGTTAATCAAATAACTAAAATAATTTAAAAATCCATTTCCGGTCTACCCTTCTGTGATGAAACTAAAACAATTAATTTCTCCTTGCTGCTGCCTTGCTCTAGTGTAAGAGTGAAAGAAGCCTAGTATGAATTAATGTAGCCCCCTTGATAAGGGACAGTTTACCTTGATAAAGGACAGTTTACCTCTCAGTTCACATGACATTGCCCTTGCTCCTACAAGTCTCTTATGAGGGTGAAGGAAAGAGGATGACAATAAGGAACATTGTCATGGCAGTGCATTAATGGAAGATGTTCAGATGGTCACCTATAGAGCCTGTATAGGAGAGGGTAGAAAGTGATTGATTTCTTTCCCCATGTTCCCCTTTACTTAGAGGTGGGTAATAGAGGGACTAATGGTATTTCAAGGAGGCTCACTTGGGGAGGAAGCCTACTCAAAGTAAAAGTACCATTAGACCAAGAGGCATTGTAGGGGTAAGAGAATATGCAATTCAGAAGCTTCAGACAGCCATTCAGATATCTACTGCGTGGTCTCTCTAGCTCATTGGTTCATAAAGTCTAATGGCCTAGGAAATATATTATAGCACTCCTGCCCCCTCCCTGATACTTCTTGAAAGCAGTATAATATCTTGATCTCTAAGCTGTGCTGGCCTGAACATCTGCTGAAGAAAAATTAAGAAAAGACCAGCTGTGTAAAGGATAAACAACACAAACTTTATCATCTCTGTTTTTCCCTTCTCTAATATTCTGTTTATTCACAGAACTACTTTATTTTATTGGCAATTCCAGAGTTCAGCTGGTCTTAGTCTATACAAAGTCTCTTCTTGCAATGGTATGATGCTGGTCTGTGCCAGCTACTAATCAATCCTACATGTAGGATACACTGTATTTCCTGTTTTCTAGCTCTAGATCTCCTGGTTATTATCCATCACAGGTTTGCCAGAGGTGAACTGCTTGCCATATAACAGCTTCATATTCAGGCTAAGCAACTTTCATGTGCATCTTTCACCCCCTCAGCTGCTCAGCTGCTCAGCACTGTGCCTCTAAGTCTTCCGTGGGATGTGCTGCAAGGGTCCGTGGAGGCACCTGAGCTCATTCACACAGCAGTACTGAGCTCCAGGAAAGCAGCGGCTGACAAACAAGAAACACTTCTCCCCTCAGGTGGCCTGCTCTTCCTTGTCAGCCACACACTGCAGAGAAAAGTAGCTGTATACCAGCTGTCCTGCCAAAACGGGTAGAAGAGCTTCTTGTGGGCAGCATGGATGTTTTATTTATTTATTTGACTCATTTACCACACTCTAGTCACTAGCTTGATTTTCCTTAATCTTACAAATCGCCTACCAAGGACACAGAGCATCTGGCTTTCTTCAGCAAATAAACTGTTTGCCATGTGTCTGCTGTCCAAAAAGACATGCTGCCCCCAAGTTACAATCCTGAAAAGGACTCTGTCAACATGTTTTATCAACTAATAATAATAGTAAAAAAAACTCCTGTGTTTTTCTCACAGCTATTTATAAAATGTCTCCAGAAGCCAGACAGTGAACCAATCTTCTTATCCAACTTTTGTTTCTACCAATGCAAATGCTCTCAGGTTTCTTATTGGAGGGTTATTCAAAAACAGCTGGACTGCTGGCATTCAAGTTATTCCTTTATTTAAGGGGCTTTGTTCTGGGTACAAAGATGCACATACAGAGATCATTCACGGACTTAAAGTCAAGCATATACTTAATTACTTCACTGCACTGAGGCTTAAAGATTTGCATTGAAGCAGAACTATACACAAGCAACCTTTCCAAACAAGCACAAACAAGCATCTGTGACGGGCTGAATACTTGTAAAGCTGGTGCTGTGGTAGCAGAAAAGGGGTTGTAAATTCTCCCCACCCTGGTAAGCTGGAGTGAGTCAAAGTAGCTAGATAAGTTAGGGTGAAGACTGTGTTCACATAGCTTTCACCTGGAAGGTGGCTGTTGCGGAAGGTGGACAGGATCATACCCTCAGATATTTCCATGCAGGGGGTAGCTGCACAACTCATGCTCAAGCAACAAGCACAAGGGAAGGAGTTTTAGTCTAATGTATCATACATGTCCACTGTTCCTGGTGATAAGAAAAAAAACCAGCAGAACAGCACAGTTACTCCCATCCTTCCATCCTCTGTTCTTCCACCCATCAAGGCTGCATCTGCCCAGGGCAGTAAGTGCGCACACACTCAAGGAGTGAACATTCACATGATTGTTAGCAGGACTGTTCCAGGGAACTGCTTAGCTATGAATTTGCCATGAGCTATCTGGGTGTACTAGAGTGTAACAAGAATTGTTGCTAAGTCTCATGAAATGCTGTACAAGCATCTGATCTAACCCACACTGAAGTCAAGGCATGGACTCCCACAGATTTAAATAGGTATTAGATCAAGACCTCAGACTTGTAAAATCTTCAGGGCAGGGGCCATGGCTTTGTTATAATGCACAGTGTGCACTTAATCTGCTCTCCAAGTAATAATAAATAAGAATTTGGAGTTAATTTGAGAGGGGAGTGGGAAGAAGTTTCCAAAGCTTTCCAAAGAGCCTTTTTATCTCAACATACTAATGTATTCTACCAAAGCTGTGTTAATCTTTTTAAATACCTTTGTACAAGGACTGTAAAACCCTAGTTGGATATGTGGGTTGCAATCGTTCTGCAGCAGCTATTCATTCACATCAAGAGCTCAACTTCCAAAAAAAAAAAAAGAATAAAAAGCCTATCTATCTGTTATTATTCAATTGCACATAATTAATGGCCTGCTGCCATCCTCCACTACACAATATCTTTGAAATCTTTCTGCTCCCTTTTACATGTTTTTAATCCAACATGAGACACAACTCAAAAAGCTATCTCCAGGTTCAGAAGTCAACAAACTATCCATCACTTTCAGGGTTCTGTGGAGGAAGACAAATAAACGCAGGAATGAAAGGACAATGGAATCTCTAAAATGCACCCCGTTTCCTCTGACTAACCAACAGATAGACACTAAACCGCTCTTGTGGTTCACACTCAAGGATGACTGTGAAAGCCTTTGACAGCTAAATGAAGTGGGTTGGGTTTTTTACATAAAGACACTTGATTTAGGATTGTTTCTTCCCTATGAGTAAGACAGCTTAGATCTGTCAGCTTTGAATGAGTCACAGACTGTCCTCTTCAGTCTTACCTAGGAAATGCAGAGGGAGAGGGCCACTGTCTACCTGCTTTGAGTTACTGGCAGACTTCTCCTTTCTGCATCTGCAAGACCCTCAAAGTACAACTTCCAGGCTGAAGCACTACAAGAACAAAACCTAGAATTCAACCTGAAATCTATCATGGCACTTAAGTTAATAGTCAAAATCCAGGCTTGCTTGATGTCAAGGGGGGATATATTTGTTTTACTGGAACTGTTTATCCCAGGATCTCTAATGGGATACTGGCATTTTGCAAGTGCTTCCTCTGAGATACGCTATCAGTTTGTAAAACAGGCTCTTTGAGTGTTCTCATCAGTTGTGTGCACAGATAACTTAAGAAGACAAGTAAGGCAAAGCACAACTGACTATCAGTTGAGAGGGAAATGCTGATCTTGGTGACATTTGTGAGAAGTCTGCAGTAACTCAGCTGGGCTCTGTCAAATTTTTTGCTCTCTGCAAATGTCACCATGTTCAGGCACTGTCCTGGGAGCAAGGGGGGTGCTTGTTTCTGCAGTTTTGTAAACCTGATTGTGCATTGGTAGGTGTGAGCACAAGCAGTCATAAGTTCTCCCTCAGCAGGATTTCAGTTAGGTGAAAACTTTGCTGGGCTTGAGGGCAGGCCACTGTGTGTAAGCTCTTCTGCTGGAGAAAGTGTACAGCCATGTCAAGATGGGTAAGAGCAGTGGAAAAATTTGGGAAGACAGAATTATCTTTACGAAGGTCTCTTAAGAAAGTCGGGGAAAATTTTGCTGTGCTGCCTAACTGGTTTTCACCTAAGTAGTTGCATGTGTAACCACTTGAAGCTGAAACAAGGTAGGGGGATATGCTTCAAAAAGCTCTCATTAATGTTCTCCACATGTCACTTCACCAGAGGAACCAAATTTCCTCTCCAAACTCCCTATTTCTCCATTTAGCTGTTCTAACAACAAAGACCTTTCAGTCAGCACAGTTAACCAATGTACTGAAAACCTGTCACCTGACCTCCACAATAAACCTTATGAATCTCCACGGGCCAATTTTCCAGCTGTCCCACCACTAAAGAGGAGATGCAGTAGCTGCAGTGCTGCAGTAGCTGAGCACAAGGGCCTGTCTGAGAAGATGTCAGAAGTATTTGACATGCCAATTGCAAGGCTTACTTCCAGTGGCATAAGTTGCATAAATTCAGAGTTTAAAGTGTCTTAAGAAACACCAGAAAGTGTGTCAAAATTGGATTCTTCAGTCATGAAAGTTCCACCTGAATCTCCCATGAGGATGAAGCATGAAGCATAGAGTTAAGCTCTCTGTTCATGAGGTGTCCTACTGGCATTATTTTAAATACTTCCTGCTACTTCTTCATAAGTATTTTTCCACCTTTTCACCAAGTGAACCTGTGGCTTCGTCCAACAAAGCCTTTCAGACTCAGAAGGGACTTTTTGGATCAGAGATCTCTTCACACAGATGATTTCTTCCATCTCCAGTCTTGCTCAAGACATCACATTATATCCTTCCTGTTACAGCAGAGTATCCTCCCCTGATCCACAACTAATCATCTGATAGAGCTGTCCTGATCACTGTACCAGGACTACTTTTACCTGCCAGCTGCATCCTTCACTATTCCTCATTTCCTGTCATAACTTCTTTCTAACTCTAATGTGAATATTCATAAATTGCCTCCATTGACTAACTTTTGTCTTTCTGTCACCTCTTCAGAAGTGTTGCCTGCTTATATCAGTGTCTCAGTTATAGTTACCCTTTCAGGTTTTAAACACAGCAACATCACTACTTACGTTATCCCCGAGTAGCAGACTCCACAAGGACAGCAGACCTTTCCAGTCTCCCCTCCAAATAGTCTCACTGGATAGGTAACTGTCCTCAGCGCAACATAAGACTGCTTTCTGCAAAGAAATCCATGATGAGAGGTTAGTTTGAAGGATGTCTGTGTGAAGTTACCTACAAATAGCCCCTTCATGATATTCTGAGGTAGGAAGCATAATTTCATTACTGTAAAATGAAGAATATAAAAAAGAGGACAAAATGTGTTCCTTCTTCTGGCATGCTGAGACAACCCTTTGCGTGGCTGCAGTAGATGAACAAGGAGCCAGAAGTTTGCAGCATCTCCTTCGGCCTCCAGCCACATCTTCCTCTTTATCTACAAATTCATCACCTGTTATCAGAAGGATGAGAGCAGCAGCTTTATTCACTCAAGAGGTACAGAGGCCACTCACAAGTGGAGACAGGACATGTTGCTCAGGAAAGCTCAAGAAAGAGAAAGGCAGATGGAGAAGAGTTGTTCTGGGCTGGACTGACTTGCTTATTGCCTAGTAAAAAGTTTATGCCAGGATGCAGAATGAGTCTCCTCACTTGAACCTCAACCCTCACCTGTAGCCACGTACAGGTCTTTTCATTTTCCATCTACTGTTACTCACTCTAATATCAGGGCAAAGAAGCTGCACTAGCAGATTTGAGCTTGGCTTTTATGCATATGTAGAGAAGGTGCTGTGCTGTTCGTGTTCATCCACCATTAAGCTGATGGCAAGTGTGTTTCTTTAAAGAAAATAAATAAATACAAATATTAGCTTTCAAGCAGAGAAACATTTGCCCTGTTCGGTGAGCCGTAAATAACCCTTCCCAAAGTGTTAAAAAGCCATGAGGCTGAAGTGTTTGTAGACGCTAAACAAAATGCTAAGTACATGACTCTGGAAGGAAGAACCTGTCTTTCTGAAAGTTTAATTATGAGCCTGGGGGAAGCATGGTAAGAGCTGAATTAGGACACGTACAATACAGCACTCATTGATTTATGAGCTTCTTAAAAGTGTTAAACTACCAACACTTGTCACGAAGCCCACAGAAATCACTTTATAGGTGGTAATGAACATATATTCACCAAAGAAAGTACTCTTAATTTTGTGTTAATGAATGGGATGTCTCCTGGTCGCTAGAGCTGGCTGCATCTCTCTTTGTCTTCGGTCCATTTAATATCTGCTTTTAAGATGATGAACTAAAAAGGTAATTTGCAACCAGTCTTCAAGCAGCAAGGAGGCAGTTGTTATATCTTGAAACAGCCTGCAGTTTCAATGGAAGATTTCATTGTATATCTGTCTTTACAAGCATGTTTATCTTATTAAACTCTCTTCATTGTAAAGCCTGACTTTTCATGTGTCCCAGATGTTTGACACTCAGGAACAGATCTGCTTATAAGTCAGCCTTTACTTTTGAGTGGGTTATTCCTGGCAAAAGCTCACCTCTCCAGGAGTGATGTATATTGACTATAGCACATGGCAGGTCATTTCAGCATCTCAGAAGGGTGGCAGCCCTTCAACCTCTGCTCTCTCCACAGTCTAGAAATAAGGAGTTAACCTTTCAGAGAGACAGGTTAACTGTTAAGTTTTACTGTGGATCTGCAAGAGGTTCAGTCTTGCAACTGCAGTAATGATTACCCAGAAATCTTGGAAGGCAGAGGCTGTTATGACATCTGACAGAGGCACAAAGTTTTCATTGAGACCAGGCATACAGAACAGATCAAGCTGGGGCATGGAGCAGGAATATAATCTACTTCTTAGTTCGTTGCAATAGCCTCTAATGTCTGTACAAGTCTGACAGATAATTGCAACCTTTTTACCCACACATTGCTGTAACATTTTTCTTTTTAACAGGAGAGGCACAAATACCTGCCCTTAATAAAACTGTCCAAGTTTGCTAGCAACTGCTCTTGCCAGTCCTTGTCCAAGAAGAGCATGATGAGGACACACACTCTTACTGAGCTCTGGTGGGAAAACCCCTACTGAAAAAAGAAGCTCACTTCTCCATGCAGGACTGTTTATGTACCACTGTGAGAGACATGATATGCACTATCAGCCTGACAGATAGAAGTACACTTGCTTATTCTCTTCATTAATATTGTTAGTGTGCCCTTCTGCACCACGTAAATGTTATAAAAAGCTTTAAAAAGCTTTAAAAAGCTTTAAAATATTTTGGGAAGTGGCTTGTGTTTCTGGCCACGGCCTTGGATTAGCAATCAAGAAATTTTTAACAACACACAAAAGTTCCTCAACACTCCCGTGATCTTGTAAGGTGCAGAATGGCATCAGAATGCTTCCTCAAGATCTGCACTCAGGCTGAAAATTGGTAATATTGGTATTTGCTAATCTGCAAGAGGATGGCTTTGCAAACATGGCATTCTCCTAATTTATTTTTGGTGTGCATTTAACCGAGCTTTTAAAACCACTATCTGAAAAAGCAGGCATACCAATGACTTCCAACCAGAACAAGAGAGGCATGGTCCAGATAACCTTTCAGCCCTATTACATTTTGAGGTAGAATCACTCTGACCTTTAAGTGAGTCATCAGCTGGGGAGTAGTCAGACTTATTACACTGCCCTTTGTCACCAAGTAGTGGGGAGGCCCGCAGAGGCCCTTCTCCAGTGGACAGGCTCACAGAGAAAAAGATCCACAGATGCTTTTTCTGCTTCTGGTCCACCTACACCTGGTTTCTTTTTACTGTTTTCCTTCTCCTTCTTGCCTCCTGACTCCAGCTCCTACTCACATCTCATCTCTGTCTTCCTCCTGCCCAGATCCCAGTGAATATCACCGTCCCCAACAACAGTCACACTCCCCTTCTCTCCCCTGATCTATATAGTAACTGATTTGACTTTGCTTTCCTGCTCCACAGATGAGTCTTTTATCCTTTCACTAACTGTGCAAGTGAATTTCCTCTTTGATATAGACTTCATGGAGCTTTTAGAGGCAGAAATATTTCTGTTGCTTCAAACCTATGCAGCGAGCAGCAGCTGAGAAGGAGGGCCACTGACCCCAGATTGTGCACTTGTCACCATCTCCTGAAAACACAGGACAGACCTTTGCATATTCAGCCCTGCCCCATGCCTCTCACCCTCCCTTACCTAGCATAGAATTCAACCTCTGCATACAGCTGACAGTAGCTACTGCAGGGAAGGGGCTTCTTGGCCACCTCAGAAGATTCATCTAAGGTTAATCCTGTCAAACTTTTAGTGAATTTCAGATACTTGTTCACACAGGCACTAAAGCTTCGATCAGCTGCTAGTGTTATTAATCACTCTCCTTTCTCTGTCCTGAAGAACAGAGGTTGGACTGGGCCAAGCACTGGTGGAGGTGCAAAGATAAGGACCTGCAAGCTCTCTCCATCTTTTGTAAGCCTAATGTAAACAGCCATGGCACCTGGAGGCTGGTGGGATGACCCAGGAGTCAAGAGGAGGTATTTAGGTCAGTTTACAGATCTTATTTTCTATTTGTTTTCAAGTCACTGCTTTCAGTTTAAAGGACCACTGTTTTGGGTCAAACCTTTAATTATGTCTGGAGAACTGAACATAAGCAAGTTGTTAAATCTATCTACTCTGAGCATCACTTCTGTCAAACTGATGGACCCCAGACTTGACAATTCAGATAATTAGAAGCAGTGAGGGGAGAGGAGCAAAAGGAATCATCACAGCCTATTGCAATCCCTTAGCTGTTAATCTCCTTAAATTTCATTAAAAGACAGAACAAGGGTGAAAACCCAACTTTATAAAAAGCTTCTGCAGATCCTACTACCTCTTTTGCATGCATGCAGGACACGCTCCATGCTAGGACATTTCTGCTGTTGCAAGCTAAATGGTTGTGGAGGAGATGGCGAAGAATGTGCTACAAACCAGAGGAAATGACAGTGCTCCTGCAAATAGTACTCTTGCCTCCATATCATCATTAATTTAACATCCTGGTAGATGTTGCCTGGACTGAACATTAATGAGGTTTGTCCCTGTCAGAGGACATGGAAAACCCACTACAGTCTGACCCCTGGAGGTCACAAATAATCCCTCGGTACTTCTCAAAACAATGCAATGTTAAGCGCTGTGTCACAGGCAAATTGGCTTTATCCACCCAAAATTTTTAAAAAATCAAACAGCAGCCATCATTTTAACAAGTTTGCCACTCCCAGACCTTGATGGTCAGGGCCGCTGTTAACAAGTGATCAATTAGCCTTCTTAAAAGCACTGATAACAGCATTTTTGTGTCAGAGGGACTGGGAGGGCTGGCTGCCAGGACCTAATCTCTGCCTTCCACACAGCAATCATTTCTGAAAACTAAACAACTTGCCGGCTGGATGACGACAACATTAAAACCTCTAGTTGGGTTTGTTTTCAAGATGTGACCAGAGAAATTAAGTGGAATTTTAAGGCTGAGGAGTAGGGCTGGCCTATTAGCACTGCTAGTCTTGCGTGGGCACCAAGCCCACCCAGCTGCCCTTCCCACAGAGCATGTGCCCCCTCAGGACTCTACTGACCACCCTCAGTAGGATTCTGGTTCAGAAAACAGAGATGCAAATCACCGTTTTCTGTGAAAGATTGAATGAACTGCTGATATTGCTTTAAGAGATGGATGTGGATGACAGACACAATCCTAGGTGTGATTAAGGCCATTTATTCTTCCCATCAGACTTCCTATTCTATCAGTCCAAGGGCTTCAGTCAACATAGGTCAACATATCTTGTCAGCTTAGTCTTCTTCTTATGGCAACGAAATAGAGCCAAATTTCACCCTGGTACAAGAAATGCAGCTGCTGCACCTTCAGTTTGGCTGCAGGTTGGAGAAACAGGTCTAAATTCTCTAAATTCAGATCTGTAGGTACAAGGCTGATCCCAAGCTTTGTGGCAGCACCAGCAAATCACGTCTGGCAAGGGAATGATGTACTTCACTGTGTCCCCTTCCTCATTACCAGAGCAGCAGGCTGCTAGCACAGGAAGGTGCCTGTTCTGTCAGTCTGTCTTCTTTGAATATTTATCTCACATGCCCTCTGGCACCTATGGGTGAGCAGTCAGGCAGAGGTCATGCTTAGGCTTGGGTGTATATGGACCCCAACTGTGGAGTGCCTAATAGTCAGGTATCCAGGGACCACTCAGAGACCAAATGGAGCCAGTGGGTTTCTTCATGAGCCCTCAGGGCCACATACATTTTGCAGCCCCAGCTACAAGTCTAAGACCTTGGGTTTGCCTTGTACTGTAAAATATTGCGTGCTGTTGCTGTCTTTACAATACAACACATAGTCTCTTAATTGCTCATAAATATCTGGAGCCTATTATTTGCCCTTTCGTAAAAGAAATCTGCATTTTTTTATTTAACATTTTTTGTTCAAACAAGCGGGTTGCCAAGCAAAAAAGCAAAGCACCAGCAGCCCTGCAATAGACATCAACTGATGTGACTCTTAATTTATTTCAAGACTGCATGAAGAGCAAACAAGCTGGTATAGCTGGGGCTATGGCATGGCTTTGCCCAGAGCCTTCAGTGCTGCAGCATCCAGGGAGAGACCAATCAGTGAGCAGTGGCTTGGAGCTGCAGCCTTATTACCACTTCTGCTCTTCACTCAGCAAGAAGGGGTCACAGTACTGACCTATGCCTGATGGTGCAAATGCCACCTCTCCTGGTGCACTCCGACTCTCTTGCAGAGGTCAGCATGACATAGGGAAAGAAAATGGGTAGTTCTTTCCTCACCAGCTTTCCTCTGCCTCCAAATGTAGGAAGCCTGGTGACGTCACGAACATTGCTGCCTATTTTCTGTGTTGCCCCATGCCAGGAGCAGTTCATGCAGATAGTGATTTTACTTCACACATATGGTCCCTGACTGCCGGCTTGTGTACACCACTGCCTGTCCCTAAACTACCATTATACCTAAAACCAAAAAAAGATTCTAGAAATTTCTCAGAAACCCTGTTTTTAATGGAAGCTCTTCACTGAAATCAACAAAACATAATCCTAAATCTTAATTTACTTTCCACTTTAAGCTTCCCTTATGCCCCCAGAAAAGCAAGTATATAAAGTCTCACCCTCAGGATGTCAGCCTTAGAAACGTAGTGTTTACTAATAAAAATACATCTTACTGGGCCATTTCAGGCGGAGACCTACCTGGGGGAGAGGCCTGAATCCATTATGTCCTTGCCAGCTAGAGTACTGTATGGGGCCTTAACGCACAAAGATGTCATTTTTATAAGCATTACTTTGCAGTACAGTTGCATCTGGTCTCCACATTTCCACTAATTCCTACCATTTCTGAGTAATTTAAAATAACTCCTGTTACCTCACTTTCTCCCCTACTACCCATTACAGTTTTTTAATCACTGATGTTACCTCAGCTCTTTTCTTCAGCAGCAGCAGAATCAGTTTCTCCCAATTTGTCTTCTCAGTTTCCAGTCTTGTCACCTCATTCTTTCTCTTTTCCTGAAAATCTCTAGTTTGGGCTAAGCAAGTTTCTTTTGCTGCTTCTTCTTGCCAGTTTCAGTTTTTAGACTTTTACAGTGACCGCCTCTCCTTGTCCTTCCTCATTTACCTCTGAGGAGTTGTTCTTTCCTTTCTCAAGGCATTTGCATTTATCCTTTGATTTTATGCAAGAGTAAATTATGATTCATTCTACAAAAATTACCTATATCAGACATCATCATGCAAAATCAGATCCTGAAGTGTTAGCAGGATTAATTAGGCAAGGTGTAGAAGCAGAGCTTACAGCTACTCTCTATGTCATGCAAATGCTGCTGTTGCCCTTACCTTGAAAGAAAATAGGTGTAAAGTTAGAGATGTATTAGAGACATGCCCACTCAGGCCCAGCTTGTCATACAGCTCCAACCGCTGCTCTTTTTTGACTGTCTTCACGCTCCCACCGTATGCGAGAGCACCATCTAGCCACCAGACAAGGAGCTGGTGCTGGGGACCACTTTCTGTCCAGCTAGCTAAGGCTTGAGGGTGGGATTCACAACACCTACCATCTCACCTATCCATGCCCACTGAGAAGAAGACAGAGTCTCTTACTCCGTACAAAGGTCCATGGTCCAGCTCCAGCCTGGAAGCCACACCTTGCTATAGAGCTAAGAGTACAAGTTCCTTTGGGGCCTCGGCAAGTCAACTTGAAAGTGGACATAGGAGCCATCAAGTTGAAATTAGGCGACTGTGCAAGCAGGACTTTCCCAGGAACAGCACATATAATTGCCAAGCGCAACACGAGATCAGCCCTGATGATCTCATTGCTGAATAATTCAGTGATTCCTTTCAGTTAACATCAAAAGGGATGAGCAATCTTCAAGGGGGGCACTGTATTGCCACAGTCGTATAACAGAGTTATCACAGGTGTGAGGGCTAGGGGAGCATGTGGAGGACTAAGCTGACAATACCCTTTCATGTGGGAACATCAGAAATGAATCCACAGGCCCAAGGTCACATAGCCCTCTCTTTGTAGACCTTCCTCAGAATTGCTTTCCACAGTGCATGGGAGAGTGCTACAGACACTGGCATGTGCAGACACTGATAAATCACACAAGACATTGGAAAACAAATGCTGGCTTCTTCTTTCTAAATTATGTTGTCCATTTTGTTTAAATCTTAGAAGTTATTTGATTGTTTCTTTTAGTTTCTTTTTTTGGCAGCCCTGGACTGTCACACAAACAGCTGCAGAGAAATTGCAACATAAACCCTCCCCCTTCTTTTTTATTTTCTGGTAAGTTATGTTGGAAAAATAAATATGAATGGCACAGATGGTCCATTTTTCTCTCTGCATAAAACAGTTTATGACATCTTGCAAATGCTTGAAAAATGTTTCTTTTAAGAGAGAGATCTCTCTCTAAAGCTCATGACATTTCAGAGATATTCTAAGGACAGTCACAGAGCAAAGTCTGGTTTTTGGATGCCTTTTTCTAGTTTACTAATAACATCAGAGAAATAAACCAAATGTTTTAAAATTAGTCCTACTGGTTATTATTTGGATTTGAAAAGTTATTACAGTTTTCAGGGTTGCTAATTAGCTGCTACAAATTTGTGTATTTCTGTACCCCCCCATGTAATAGACTTAAGGAATAAAGTTTCAAAATTAATGATACATCAGCTACAGTGGAAGATGCATAGGACAGAAAGTGAAACATTACAAAAACTGTCAAAGAATAAAGACAGCAACATTTTAATTGTGTAAGACAAAGAGAAATAGAGTGGCTGAATAAAGCCCTACAAGACAGTGTATCATCACACTACACCAAAAAAGCCTGCAAGCAGAGAAAACAGTAAGGGAACTAGATAAGATGTCATTCATCACGCATTTCCTCTGCTGTCAACTTACTCTGTCACTCCCATCACAAGTAATCGGACCTTTCCTTCAATCACCGCCACGTGGGCTGGAAAGGACCTTGAGAGGTCAGTTAGTCCATGCCTCTGCCCCAGGGCAGAATCAGCTAGGCTTACCGTCACTTATGACAGACATTTGTCTAACAGCTCAAAAATCCTCCAGACATGATTCCACAACACCCCCAGGCGACCTATTCCCATGTCATGGTCTCCTGGCCTTTGGACAGTAGTGTCTGCTGTCTAATCTGAGTCATTCATATCGCAATTAAAACACGTGGTTACAAGAAGGAGGAATGTTTCCATCACCAGCTAGATATATGCACAGAAATACTCCTCCATACGAACTGCTACCTTCTTGCAAAAATCTCTTTCACCACACTAGTAAGAGTTTTGGCCCAGTAAATGTAAATGTCCCCTGTTCTCTTCAGAAAGTTATAAATTCAACAAGAAAAATCAGAAGGTAAATGGATAGTCACTTTTTTCAGGGTGTTCCCTGCTTAACGGAAATTTCAGAGTGTCTCCTCTTGCCCCACAGCTCTGGTTCAGCCAGTTAGTTTGTTCATTTTGCTTTTCAGACACTCAGCCAACCCTAATTTATCCTTATCAATTCCCAAAAAAGAATGAAATAGCTACTTGTTTAATTGGTGCTGGTAATTACCATTCCATAGAACCACTCCATGCTGTGGTTATGTTGTTTCCTTATGAAAAATGGAGAAAGAAAGCAAAGGTAGGAAGAAGAATCATGACAAAAGAACTCAAAATAAATTAAAATAATTTAAACCCAGCTTACTCTTAAATTAACTCAGAATATAAAACTAGTAAACCAGATTCCAGATACTCAACACAGAGGTTCCTTATTTTTCAGTTAAATCTCTGGAAAAAGATATTTTAAGGTTGAAAAAAAAAGAGGTTCACTAGATGAAGTTTTTAATGAGATTTAAATTTTGCCATCTGCAATATAAATTTGGATTATCCACTATCACAATTCACCACTAAGCAAGGAAAGAAAGAAAGAAAGAAAGAAAGAAAGAAAGAAAGAAAGAAAGAAAGAAAGAAAGAAAGAAAGAAAGAAAGAAAGAAAGAAAGAAAGAAAGAAAGAAAGAAAGAAAGAAAGAAAGAAAGAAAGGAAGGAAGGAAGGAAGGAAGGAAGGAAGGAAGGAAGGAAGGAAGGAAGGAAGGAAGGAAGGAAGAAAGGAAGAAAGGAAGGAAGGAAGGAAGGAAGGAAGGAAGGAAGGAAGGAAGGAAGGAAGGAAGGAAGGAAGGAAGGAAGGAAGGAAGGAAGGAAGGAAGGAAAGGAAGGAAGGAAGGAAGGAAGGAAGGAAGGAAGGAAGGAAGGAAGGAAGGAAGGAAAGGAAGGAAGGAAGGAAGGAAGGAAGGAAGGAAGGAAGGAAGGAAGGAAGGAAGAAAGGAAGAAAGGAAGAAAGGAAGAAAGGAAGAAAGGAAGAAAGGAAGAAAGGAAGAAAGGAAGAAAGGAAGAAAGGAAGAAAGAAGAAAGGAAGAAAGGAAGAAAGGAAAGAAAGGAAGAAAGGAAGAAAGGAAGAAAGGAAGAAAGAAAGAAGAAAGAAAGAAAGAAAGAAAGAAAGAAAGAAAGAAAGAAAGAAAGAAAGAAAGAAAGAAAGAAAGAAAGAAAGAAAGAAAGAAAGAAAGAAAGAAAGAAAGAAAGAAAGAAAGAAAGAAAGAAAGAAAGAAAGAAAGAAAGAAAGAAAGAAAGAAAGAAAGAAAGAAAGAAAGAAAGAAAGAAAGAAAGAAAGAAAGAAAGAAAGAAAGAAAGAGAAATTTAATCAAGCAACTGTAGTGTAGACTGTGAATCAGGACTTTTGTTATTTGGCTTTGCCAAAGGCTTCCTGTGGGAGCACTTCGCTACTCTACCTCCCAGCTTCTTCCATCTACAAAATAGAGGAAATGCCTTGTGCTGTGAGACTTATTGCAGACACTTAGGAAGGAGAAGGTTCCCTAGTGCAGCAGTACAAATGACCATTTACTAATTATCAGTCACATTATAAAATAGAAATAATTCAACTATTGCTAACATTTTTTTCACCTCCAAGAGAGCTCACTCAGTCCAGAATATATGAGATATATTGATATATGTCCAGAATAATTCTTGCTATTGAAAAAATAAGCTCCTTTTTGACCCCTGGCATGTTGCACTGTAATTCATAAGGAACCAAATGCCTTGTTGGAGCCCTATAAATGAACACAATAAGAACAACTGATTAATTTTCACTCAACTTCTGAGTTACCCAATAGATGATTCTGTTCCTAAGCTTGGCAGTACTACTACTTACAAACTCACTCATGACTTTTGCAGAATTATTGCTGTCCAAAATGTTTGCAACAAAAGACAAGACCAGATGAAATTAAATAAGTGAGTTTTGTTCAAGGCCAGTGTTCAAACTGAAACTTACATAAAAAAAAAAAAAATAAAACAAAAGATAAGGTTTTCATCAACCCTGAGAATATAAAAGGGCAAAGCCATCAAAGCATGAAATAATTACAAACTGGTATGAAAAAAAACTTTCAGATACACAGATGACAATTTTTTAATCCACTTACTTTGGCATCAAATTTCTGATACAACTCAGTTGGGATTTAGACCTACAAACAAAGGAGGACTTAGGCGTCTATACTGCAGTACCAAAACTGCAGGTCAGTCACTGTCTACCAGGGATGCGCATAAACTGCAACAGCCCAACAGTTTCTGACCTTAGATTTTTCCCAGGAGTCCCCAATGCGCCTGGGTGTCACTTTCTTGACTGAGCTTTGCTCCATCTGCTGCACGCCTAAATCCAATTAGGTTCTTCCATTTGTTGAAGGGATAAAGTTGAGCAGTTTTGGAACACACAGAACATAGGCAAGAAGTCTGAACTCACAAAATGCAATAACAATTTTTTAACAACCACCACAGTTTTCCATTCTACCTTACACGTAAAACTCAATAAAAGCTGCAATATTCCTATATACAACATCACTTCATCAACAAGTCCTGTGAACGTTACACTGAGATATATTCCTGCTATCCATTTTTCCACAGTTACCTACACTGTTCACTATACTGTGAAAGCATGGACATTTAGTCAAGGAACAGGAGGGAAGGGTAAAGTTAAGGAGAAAGAATAAAGCTGCAGTTTACATGAACAAAAGAAAGGAAAAGTATATTCAATAAATTCCAACCCCTAGTACAAATTTTCAATAGGGAAATGGTTCTGCTCTTGTAGTTGAAAGCATGGGCTATGTGGAAATAAGTCCTCTTCATATCAAACAACATTTTTAGTGAAAATTCCACTTATGTTTTCATTTTTGTAAGTGATATTACACAGGAAATGCCAGTAGCTGCATGGATCTTTGAAAAAGAGGGTAGATGAAATAGGTGAGGTGTACATTTCAGCAGACAAGACCTAAAATAACATGTATTATAGCTTTTATGGAAAATATGATGCCTACTTATTTTGCACTGATATTTTTTCCTTTCTGGGGGCATGCAGCTTTGTCCTTTCCTCCCTTTTTTTCCTGTCCCTCACTTGATATCACTAGGCTAGGTCACACATTGCCTGTTACAAGTAAGTAGAACCTCCTTTAACTTTGGGTGAGTTGAACAACCCTTACTTAATTATTTCTCATTTGTGTGAGGTTTAGTTTAAAATACATTGACTCCCATATCCCCACAGTCCTTGAGTAATCTGAAATTAAAAACTTGAAGTTATTTTTCATGAGCTAGAACAATAGCTTTTATATCTGTTGGCACATACAACTGACAGGGTACTGGCAACAGGCAATTTGCAGCATGACTTGCCAATGCCTGTATGCATATTTCTAAGAATAACTCAGTGTCCAAGAATTCGGCCTGTTATATCACAAGCCAGGACTAGCTGACAGCTGTTTTAAATTACAGTGGACTGAATGATATTAGCTTTATTGTAGTTGGACTGATGCTCTGCTTTCTCTTAATCGTCTTAATGTTCTGATTTGTCCTTTAGCCAGAAGTTGCACGGTATTTATTTATAACTCTCAAGGTTTAAGTCACAAATGACAGATTGGTTGGGTTGTGTTGGACACATGGAAGATGATCAAAGTAAAGGGCTACACAGTTAGAGAAATTCAAGCTTCTTTGCAAGGCACAGCCTATAGATCCAAGGCAATGATTTTCCTCGCATACCAGAAAAGGCTGACTCTCAAACAGACTTACTATAATTTTCCTAGAAGGAAGATATTTCTTAGAAGACTTGCACACTATTGTGTGCTATATACTCACATCCTGGTTCAATTTCCTTTTGAGGAATCAGATAAAAGGTTAGCCATGCACCTGGAAATTGCCATGTACCACAATTAATTACAGACTTCAGAATTCATCTATTACATCAAGAACTAATGTCTGCTTGGGACCAAATCTTGATGACATTGCAGACAACAGTTAGTTTTCAAAGATTTTGCTGGGAGTAGAGTATGGCTGTTAAACTTAATTGCATGCTAATTTTTAACAGGTTATTATAGATTCCATATTCCTTCAGGAGAAAACAAATAGATGTGGATTTTCTTTTGCTCTGTTATTACATTAAAGATAGAAATACTTTGCTAGGAAAAACAGAAAAATAGAAAACAAGAATCTGATTGAACTGCAAGAAGGAATCCTACTCTGCTTAGCACTGGAAATCCCCAGATGGGGTCCTGTGTCCAGCTTTAGGCATTACACTTAAAGGAAGATGCTGACAGATTTCAGAGTCCACAGGAAAGCAACATGGTTAATCAGTCTAAATGTAAGTTATAGCATAGACTAATAGAATAGTTTGGGTTGGAAGAGACATTAAAGATCATCTGGTTCCAAACCCCCTGCCAAGGGCAGGGACACCTCCTACCAGATCAGGCTGCCCAAGGTTCCATCCAATCTGGCCTAGAACACCTCCAGAGATGGGGCTGCCACAACTCTGCCTCTCTCCAGTTCATACCCATTGCCCTTAGTCCTATCACTACAGCCTTTGTAAACAGTCCCTCTCCAGCTTTCTTGTAGGCCCCCTTCAGCTATTGGAAAGTTGCTGTAAGATCTCCTCGAAGCCTTCTTGTCTCCAGGCTGAACAAGCCCAGCTGTCTCGGCCTGTCCTCATATGGGAGATTCTCCTGTCCTCCAATCATCTTTGTAGACTCCTGGGTCATGGGACAACAACTTATATAAAGAGATGAGAACTGCAGGAAGGTGCTGACAGAAAAGAGCACTACATGTTAACAGTCTTAAACTATGTTAAAGTCTGATATGATGGGAAGGACAAATCTATTTTCTATTTCCAAGGATACTAACCCTAAAAGTAGCAGGCTTAAACTGGAGCAGGAAAAAACAGATTAGTCTCTGGGAAAGGCTCTCTCATAGAAGGATAGTGAAGTAATGGAACTGTCTGCCAGAAAAAAAGTGGGGAAATTCTGTCCCCACAGGTTTTTGAAAAGAGGTTGATCATATCACAGGTGGAAAAATGAGTAAGGTGACCCTGTAAGGCCTTCTCAACTCTATCTTCTGAGATCCTTCGATCTGTAGAGTTTTCGAACACTCTTTTAGTTTATTTGTACTTAATACACTGGATAATAGTCTTTACTATTTGTCATTACTACTTTAACATGTTTGGAGTCAGTAACCAGTGTAATACTGTTTTCTGTAGCAAATATACTATCCAAATGCTTTCTTGGTTCTTTTGAAGCAAAGCAATAGCAGTGGTAGGATTTCACAGGCATGCAGGAAAATACCACAATTAGAGGCTGATCTCAAAGGACTCCAATCATAAGAAGTCATCCCAGACCTTTGTATGTCAATGGTTTTAAGGGTAAGCCTTTTTTTTTGTTTCACTCTACCTTCAGCCTACAAAAGAAGCACAAGACGGAAACAAACATGTAAGAATGAAACTATCTGTCTCCTTATTTCGAGGGTATTGCACTGATCAAGCATGACAGTACAGTCTAGGTAAAGCTGAGCCTTGCATCTAGCACCATGATATGCCTACCTTGTTATACAGAGAATCCTATATGACACTGAGCCCTGTGAAGCTTCTGCTTATTGTCAAGCATATTTTAGTGGAGTCCGCACTCGGTTAGTTGCGGAACTGTGGATATTGACTCCTAAGTGGCTAAACTGTGAAACAAAAAGTGAATCGCTTTTTTTAAAGAAAGCTCAGGTATCTGTTATGGACTCTCTGGATCCTTCCCAGTCTCCCTGAAAAAAAATGAACATGAGAAAAACAAATTTTCTGTGCTCACACAATAAAGTCTCCTGCACATGGGTATCTCTTTTGTCTCTTACATAACAAACCTAACACTGCACAGAACTTGACATGTTTTGCAAAAAGCCAACAAATAATCAGCAGCAGGTGCTAATTTTGCAAAAGGAGCAATGAAAAAAATGAAGATAAGCAACATATTCATATACTAAAGTGATAAACAGTAGTGATAGCATCAGTGCTGCAGCTGTGGTCTCCTGCAACAGAATTCCCTCTGTAAGTAAACCAGAGTTAACGCTCTTTCCACCAGTATTCCTTCTTTCACACACACACACACACACACACACACACACACATTTCTTTTACTTTTATTAAAAAAATTGTCTCAGTATCTCTTTCATTCTTTTCATCTCCTGTGTCCACGCACTTAAGTCATTAACATATTTATTCCTTTGTTCTATTGTCTCGTGGGATTCCCTGTAATCAGTCTGTGGGAATTGCAAGGGATTAATAGAAAAGAGAGAAACATCCAAATCTCTCATGATTCCAGATTTCTCTTTATCTTTTCAGCTATCCTTAAATAAGTTGTCCATTAAAATAACCACATTAAACCATTCTTCCTTCTAAAGGTGGTATGCTTTTGGAAAGGGATTTATTTTTAATCAGCGCTAACAATCTACTATGGTCTACAGAGCATGCTCTGTATGGAAGGGATAAATCTTCAAAGTGAAGTATAAAAATCTGCTAACCATTATACAGATTTTGTGAGTGTACCTCCAGCTTGCTACTTTGAAAATTTGCCCCTTTCCCTGTCTTGAACAGACTGAGGAATTTCCAGATCTGATGTATCATTAGAAATAAAGTACTGAGTTGTACACTAATGGCACTGTTTGAAATTTAAACATACCGGGCTTTCTATACATGAAAAAGGAAGCATTTCCAAGGAATGCTTGGAATGTATTCAGCAAGGAAATATATTTAATTATATTGAAACAGGATACTAACTTTATTATAGATGACTACCCTTGCTGATAGCAAAGGACAAAGATGGATTTCAGGAAAGAATTACAAAAATATGGTCTAGCAGCATAAGGGCTAAACAAGGTTAAGGAACAGAGGTGCTAAACTTACCATACCTAAGCCACATTAATCTTTTCATTAGTGCATTAAAAAAATCACAACTTTCCATCTCAAGTCATTATGTTGATGGGGCATCTTTGATCTGAAAAAACAGCAATGATCCCAATGGGAAGCCAGAAGTGGTTTTGATTATTATCTGTAAAGTCTAAAATTCCTTAGGTGAAATTCAGTATGAAACGCATCCATGCAATGATGAAGGTGAGTGAATATGTCAACATCTGTGCTTTATTAAAGCTGGACTATTTTTACTAGGCATTGAACCAGAGAGACCAAATACACTGATAAAACCAAAAACTCCAGGAAGGGTTCTTTGAAGGTATTTCTTGCTGTCATATTACCGAAAAATACAATTTAATGTTATTTTCCTACATGTTTAATATAACCAGTTTGCCCTAGTGCGCATCGTGATCCAAAATTGTCATCTTCTAAAAATGTACATGGAATGAGATAAATTTTTCTTGCTCACTGTGGGTATCAAATGGATCAAAAAAATGTGTTTTCCAATGTTTGAGTAATGACATTTCTAATAAAATACAGCTAAAAGTGCTGCTAGGTACAGAAATCTAAAATAAATAATCAGATCTCATTAGATTTAATTACTAGCATCTTGAATTTGGGAGGTGTGATTTTATTTTGCTTTTAAATAGCATATGTTAATTCTCTAATGAAAAAAATGCTGTAAAGTAAATATTTGTTTTACTCAACGCAATGATACTGATTATGTTGCTTGAGCTCATGCTAAGCACAAGAGTACTATATTCCTTCTATGCTAAGACAGTAACTAAGGCTGGAGAGTAGCAGATCCAGCAGAAAGGTTAGATTAGAAGATACTAGAGATGGTGATTTCACAAAATGAAAATCCAGCATAAGAGCAGTAGAGAACAGGAAAGTAGAGACTGTGGAAGCTGCTGGTTCAAACTCCGTGTTAGTGAATAGAATTATTCCTCAATCTCTGGGAGCTTCAAGTTGGGTCATACACCCAATGCAGAGGCTCTACTTCAAGGAAAGAGTGACTTTAAATACATCTCTGTGATCAGATATTAACCGGAGATTTCTTCATGACTGGGGAAACCTTAATATTATTTTTGTGCATTTTTGCTTCAGTTCAAGTTCCATTTATTTGTATATATGAAAATTCAATTTTCATTAGCTCTACAGGAGGCTGAGAACATACGTCCCATGGAAAACAAAAAAAACCCCACTAAAACGTGCTAGAGACATCCTCACTAAGCAATGCAAACAACACCCATTATAAAAAATATCTGCTAATCTGTCTAATGAATGTTCATTTAATTGGTTATTCGTAGTGCATTTCTCCTGTTTATTTCCACAGAACTTGTCATGACTCTTGGAGGTTGCTTGTTAGCCATGCAGAGAGCGCTATGGCAGACACGCAAGTTCTGTGAGCCAGAAGATAATTTGAAACAAAGGAGTTACTAAACCAAAATTCAATTACAAAGAAATTACAAAACCATTTTAAGACTTCACCGTTGGGTATGGATGTTACAGTCTGTCAAGAGATAAATAGAAAGAAGAGTAAGTCAGTCTTTCACATTCTGAGGAACTTCTGTCCCATTTCTAGGAAATTTCTCTGATGAGAATACAAAAATATAGAATCAAAATACAAACTGGTATCAATGTAATGATAATATTGGCTCTGGAAGGTCAAAGGAACTTCCAGAACTGCCCAGAATTGTCAAATTACTTTCACCAAACTTTTCCATTGAAATGCTCTTACATTTAGCTAGGAGGATGCTTTTGGCTGGACAAAGGAAAGTAAACACACCTTGCTGGTGGGTACCAGGTGCTGGACCTTCCATGGAAAGTGGTGCCAGTCCTTGTCCTACATGCTTTTGAGCTCTGGTGTGCATTAGACACCCCTAGTGATGGGAAGTTGCACATCCTATATTCTATGCTTGTCCCAGCAGCTGTAAAACTTCCACAGAAGATCCACTTCTTTGTTTTGCAAAAATACTATAGAATTGGTTTCAGTTCAAAAGAAAAGAAAATGCTTTTCAAAACACAGAGGTTGCCATGAAAAACAGTATTGTCCCACTGGCTGAGGTATTCTGGACTTCTCTTCAACATGGAAAGACTTGAAATATTACATAAGTATTAAGGTTAAAAAGGCACTCAATTATTCCCTTCCCCTTTCTCTGCAGTGAAGCTCAGGCTTGTTGACGAATCCTACATAGATTAGCCCCCCTAACTGCATGCAAGTGAGCGGATCTGAGCATAAGCTGGACAGTGGAAAGATCTCCCATTCTTCATTGTTGTGTTTTGAAGCATATTTTCACTGACCACAATGCTGTGGTACTGATGAGATTGGCTTCTGTGTGATGGATGTCTGCAGCCTGTGTATCTTCCCCTTTTCTGTTCTTCTGAAGAGGTTTGGTTTGACTCTACAACACAACATCAAGCAAACTTGAGGCATCTGCATCTCCTTGCAAGAGTCTAAGTTTCCTTTAGTCAGCACAGAGAAACTGTGGTCATCTGTGTATCCCTAGTCTTTCCCTCTTTGGGTTCCCCAGATTTCAATACACTGACCTGTGGAAGGTAAAAGAGAATAAAAAGATGGACCATAGTCTTCAATGCCAAAACTCAGCCCCACAGGATTCTTTCAATGTGCATAGGCTAGACACTGCTTGGACACACATTTATCCCACAGAGGCACCATGCAGACTCCCATCTTTCACATGGGTTCAATGAGGATACGCCCACTCCCGGCTTTCAGCACTAAGCAGATGTTTTTTCTCTGTAACCATTGGGTACCCACAACAGGAAATTCAGGTGGCCTGTGCAGCTCAAAGCTAGACACAGTCAATACCAAATCCAGGGAGGCGCATGCAAATGAGGAATTATGATTGCCATTCACAAAACGCCTCTCCTCTAGTTTCCTATCAGTGCAGTCACTAACAACAGAATTCTGATTGGTTTTATCCCAACTATTTGAACTTCTAAGGATGTCATGTGTCCTGCTATACCCTTTTCCTTCTCCTTTGATTATGGTGATTTGTGTCCTTATCTAAGAAGCTGATCCAAAGCTCACTGAGGGCATCAGATGTCATGAAGACCTGTATACAAAGTAAAAGTAGTTATGGTGCATGTCGGCATTGTATTATCTCTTTTCAGAGTGTTTTCCGGAGTGAAATAATGTCTGCTTCTCTTGTTGCCAACATGTTTCTGTCTTCTGTCTCTTAACATGCCTACTAAGACCTTGTACATTCCAGAGGCGTTTTAAGCCAGAAGGTCTTAAAGCACAGGTCACAACACATTGCCCAGGGGTCATAAACCTATTCCCATTCACAGTCCCTAGTCTCCTACAGAAACAGACTCTCTTAGTCACCTGTCAATAGCCTTCCTCCAATTGCAGCAGCACTCCATAAATCACTGTACCCATTCCTGCATGTTTACTTTGAAGCACTGTGGGAATCAGCCCAGAGGATTGTGGGACACATCAAATAAGTTTAGAGAGAAAATAAGCAACCGTGGAGTCACAGCAGGGAGTGAGGTTGAGGAGAACTCATCACAGCAATTAGCGAAACAGATGATACCAAAAAGCTCATGATCCATTTTAGTTTTTAAGTGTCCAAGGATTACTGAAGGATATAGACAGAGAGACACATATGAGAAGTCACTGGGAAAAAGATTCAGAAAATCATTTTCTGTGTGGATCTGCCTCTTAACGGTGCGAGGGCAGAAACCTCATTGCAAGTCCATAAAAAACTGATCCCTGTTTATATTTCAGGTTATGGACAAAGGAGTACAAAGATGGAATTGGAAAACTCGATCTTTCCCTTTGATCCTCAGCTTGTTAAGTGACCAAATGGTGAAGTCCCTTGAATCTAGGAGCATATAATAACTTATGGTATTGATATAAAAATAAAGTCTCAGTAAATGCCAATCACAAGAAACCTAAGTCCTGAAGTGACTATTCTGGGGGAAACAAAACCCACCTTATTAATTCAGAGACATATTGCAATATTCCTGCCAGAAAGACTGACATGAGCAGAAACATTGATGTGCTGTTTAGAATTTTCCTGAACATGCCTCTTTTGACAATCCTCTACACTCTCTAGTCCATTTTTTTAAGAGACACTAAAGTAATCAAGGAAAGTGACATGAGCCCAGATCCATCTTTCTGAGGTTTTGAATCCAAGTCATGACTCTTCTTTTATGGCAAAATTTTCAGGAACAACTAGGATATTAGTCCTAAGGCAGTCATGAAAATGTTTTAAGATGATCCCTTGGTATTGATGACTTACTGGGTTTTTGTTTAACTGGTTTTGTAATTTAATCACAGGATCAACAGCAGGGATGGGTCCACCAGTCCTGGTTGTGAAACTTGCTTAAAAGTTTTGAAAAAAATATTTCTGGGAAGAGTATAGTCAACATGCAAACTATTAATATCATTAGCAAGGTAAATGGTGGTAATAGTGGTAAATGGTGTTAAATCCAGCTGGAGGCCAGTTACAAGTGGGATTCCCCAGGGCTCAGTGCTGGGTCCAGCCCTATTCAATGTCTTCATCAATGACCTGGATGGAGGCATTAAGTGCACCCTTAGCAAGTTTGCAGATGACACTAAGCTGTGTGGAAGTACCAGTCTGCTGGAGGGTAGGAAGGCTCTGCAAAGGGATCTGAACAGGCTGGACCGCTGGGCTGAGTCCAACGGCATGAGGCTTAGCACGGCCAAATGCCATCAAATACTAGGTCCTGCACTTGGGGCACAACAACCCTATGCAGAGCTACAGACTGGGAGACGTCTGTCTAGAAAGCTGCCTGGAGGAGAGGGACCTGGGGGTGTTGGTTGATAGCCAGCTGAACATGAACCAGCAGTGTGTCCAGGTGGCCAAGAAGGCCAATGGCATCTTGGCTTGTATCAGAAACGGTGTGACCAGCAGGTCCACGGAGGTTATTCTCCCTCTGTACTCAGCACTGGTGAGACTGCTCCTTGAATACTGTTCAGTTCTGGGCCCCTCACCACAAGAAGGATGTTGAGGCTCTGGAGCGAGTCCAGAGAAGAGTAACAATGCTGGTGAAGGGGCTGGAGAACGAGTCTTATGAGGAACAGCTGAGAGAGCTGGGGTTGTTTAGCCTGGAGAAGAGGAGGCTGAGAGGAGACCTCATTACTCTCTACAAGTACCTGAAAGGAGGTTGTAGAGAGGAGGGAGCTGGCCTCCTCTCCCAAGTGACAGGGGACAGAACAAGAGGGAATGGCCTCAAGTTCCACCAGGGGAGATTTAGACTAGACATTAGGAGGAAGTTTTTCACAGAAAGAGTCATTGGGCATTGGAAAAGGTTGCCCAGGGAGGTGGTTGATTCACCTTCCCTGGAGGTGTTCAAGGCACGGGTAGACGAGGTCCTGAGGGACGTGGTTTAGTGTTTGATAGGAATGGTTGAACTCGATGATCTGGTTGGTCTCTTCCAACCTGGTTATTCTATGATTCTATGATTCTAAGGTAAAGATGGAGCTGGGGTTGTGCTAAAGAGGCAATTGATGTAACAAGCTAAAGTATCTAAAAACTAAGAAAGGGAATGAGTTTATTTCTAATTGGTGATCTGAATTTGATAACAAATATTGCAATCCTCCAATGCCTTTGAATACTAAAGTGTAGACAATTTGGGGGGGAATTTCTTATATATATAAAGTGCTATAGTTGCCTGGAGGTATTTAGTCCACAGACTTTGCCAGATGAGTGAAAGCAGGAGCAGGGCTGAAAAAGAGGCAACTGTTGCATTGACAGTCACCACATCTGGCCTTAGGTTAAATCAATCTTTGAATATTGCTCCTGGTGCAAGCTGGAGGAATTAGCACACAGCACGTGGACTCCTCCAGTGCTGAACTTCTGAGTGCAGGATCAGAAGTTCCAGTGTAGACGTCCTTACCATGACATATCAAAACAAACACTGTTCTCACAGTTTTTACTGATGCCAACCTATCCAATTCTGATGTAAACTAGGGTTAGAATTGGTGTAGATGTTTGTCCTGCAGTAAGTGCTTATCAGTACTCTAGCTGCTCAAAAGCAGACCCATCTCCATCAGTAGTACATGTGCTTATGAATACCCACAAAACATGTGTGTTGATGGGTTGGTTACAAGGTGAAACACTTTTTAATGAGAATAGTCATAGTTATGTAAGAAACTGAGGTTAGAGTTAAAGCCACTTACAATGTTGTCCATGCAATAAGCAGGCTGCATTTTGAAAGCAGAAGGAAAAGTAACCACATTCTGCAAGTCTTTCTGATAATTTATTTTCCTGAGAGCAGAAACATTTGGAGTCTACAACTAACACCTTTTTTAAATGTTAGTTGTCACAAACAATAAACTTATCCCATGCCACACAAAGGTAAGCAGGAAAGAATGTATTAAAAAGTGTTTAGAAATGTTAAAAATGCACTTACTTTTTCAGCTTAGCAAGAAAAGTGGCTGCTTCTTGAGGAACTTACATAGATGGAGGAAAGCAGAATGTATCTGTTTCTGAATAGTATACTCTTAAATATACAAAACGTGCTTAAAAAATGCAATAAAGTTTTAATCAAGTTCAGCAGTAGAAAGGCATTTTCCCTCTCAGCTGTTTCTACTCTAAGTTAGTCTAATTCTCCCAACATCCATGTAAGATGACTAATAAACCAGGCAGTGTGTAGCAAAAGTAGAGAATGAAAGCAATCAGCAAGGAGCAGAAACCTCATAAGTCCCTGTCATAGACCAAAAAGCTGGAAAGCTCTAACCGACAGCATTTCACTGGTGGTAAGGGAGTTGGTATTCTGGTGGAAATTTTTCTCTCAGCAAGAGGAGAGTTTTCAAAGCCCTGTTCATTTATTGCATGGTGACATTTCTATTACACAGCATTGGATGAGAGAAGGACTGGAGAGGAAGGCACTTGTACAAAGAGAAGCTGTCTTTCAGCTTCATATCTCTCACAATCCCATTAACCTGTTCCCAGCATCATCTTTTTGAAACATCCGGACATTAAGGTAAACCAATTATTTTCTGCCAGACAGAAGAGACAGCTTTCCAGACCCAATGGGGATTACCTCAAGCAGCTTCAGCTTAGTGTTTATTGGGTAAAGCAGGACACTACTTACACTAGGCTTGCTGCCTTGAACACACCCACCATTACCTTTCATCACTCCAAAGGGGTGTTCGACCCATGCTTGTCTCTCCACCTTGCACATCCTGCCGAGGAAACTGCCAACAAATGGCAGTCCCTAATCTTCCTTGCAAGGCACGGGGACACTTCTGTGCACACAATGTATTTGCAACCTGTCTTTCCTAATTTCTCTAGTAGGACAAGGCTAAGGTGTACACCTATTCACAGGCAACCTGTTCACTAGAGGAGTGTGAGAAGACTGCTGTGAATCTGGTGAGCATCCCTTCAGCTGCAGCAGCCACAGGCTGCTCTGGGCAGTGCAAATATGCAGCTTCCTCTCCTCAGCCTGGAGATGCTCATCCTAAACTCTCCAGCCATACTGACTTCAACCTCTCTCAGGCAGGATGTAGAGTTATGTAGCATTGGTGAAGAGAAGAAATCATTGGAGAATGCGAGTGGAGAAAAAGAAAACACGCACTGGTGTCCTAATGCCCTGCTTCACCCTCAAAAGTCATATTTTGCCTTCAACTGTACATTATGAGATGGGTGCAAGGCTTTTCTTCTGCCTTCACAATCGTCTGAGCACTGGCAAGGGGACAGAGTGACAGGTCTGAAATGATGGCAAGGGTGAATCCATGTTTCAGGGAAAGGAATATAGGATATTCCTTGAATGTGAATGTGCGTGATGTTTTTCTCACACGCCAGTGCATGTCTCCAAGGAATCAACTTCCCCTGTTTCTGCTGTATGCTTATGCATTTGAACTGCTCTGTCTTTCCTGTGCCAAAGTGGCAAGATCAGGGAGTCTTCCCTAAAGAGCCACTACATCAATGTTTCTAAGTTCCTCATTATTATGGTTATAAAAATTCTTGAAACATACAAATTAACCTCTTTTCAGCAATTCACAGCAACACAGATTCTGACAGAAATGGGAAATCACAGCTAGAAGAACTAAACCCTGCCTCTGTTTCCAGAACTTTAAACTACAGATTAATTCGACAGATGTCTGAGCCTCATTAATATTGCTGTTGTCTGCCTCTGAATAGTAGCCCTGATGATCACTATGCTCTTTTGAGACACTCATGCTTTAACAGCATGCTCATTGCAATAAAAAAATGTAAACCACATTAACTAGATCTTTTTTTTTACATGGCCATAAAAAATACACTTGAGAAGGAGAGTTGCAACATTTCCAGTTTCATGGCAAACTGTAGAGAGAACTAGAAAATACTTGAAATCAGTTGCTAGAGAATCGGCATGGCTGGGAATGCTTTCACCTTCTTTTACAGGCATGACAAAGCTGCTTTGGCTGCCCCAGGATCCAGTGGCATTTCCATGTTCGGTTGGTATCCGGCTCCTATAATGGCTTTGCAAAACCACAAGCTTGTAGGCACAATCTCAAGAGTCTCTTAAATAATCTGAGAGGCTTGCTGGCCCAGGACATTTTATTCATGGGAAAACTGTCTTTTTGCCCCTCAAGCTCAGGTGCAGCTTCTTCAGACACAGAGGCACAGACTTCATACCATGGGCTATCAGAACCACTCAGACAAATCACTTCTTTGCACAATGTGTTTGCCCACTCCTTGCAGTGGAACCCATAGATCTGTAGCTTCAGGAGGAATCAAAATTGGTGAATGCTTTCAGGGGTTTCTGCATGAAAAGATCCTAAACTTTCCTAGTGTTCCCTTCTCCTCCGTTTTTGGTTGAGGTGATAAGAATCATCCAAAGCACTGGATGAGTAAATCAGGAAAGAAAAAAAAAAAAAGAAAAAGATCATCACTTGGGCCAAGATAAATGTGTTGGTTTAATTTTTCATTCAAATCTCATAGGAATTTGCTAGGCTACAATTCCTACTCCTACCACCCAAGCTAACCATGAATATTACCGACTGATGGTCCTTTTCACAGACTTGCTTAATTTCTCACTCCAGTTAAGTCTTCCTCCTTTTCTCCTGAAGAAGACTCTGTTAATACCTCCTCTCCCTGTTTTGGCAATCTGTCTGCAACAGGGGTATATCTTCTCTAATTAAAGATTCTGAAACACAAGCTCACCCAGAGGTGTGTTTTATTTTACAGGAAGAGATTCAGTGAAAATGCTTCCCTGGGACAGCTAGGGTTTCAGCTGTCCTGCAAGGATTTGGCAAATGTTTCAAATGTTCTGATGGACTCTCTCTTTGAGGTTTTATTCATCCCTTTCAAAAATGGCTACTTCCACTATTTCCAAGTGCAGATGGGTGGAAATTTCCAAGCCATTTGTCTGGAGCTATGGCACAGGCAAAGAGAAAGACTGAATCTCTTTTGATTAATCTCTGGGGAACATAGTGAATAAGGATGATAAAAATATGCGTTTCTAAAACTGGCTCCAGTAGCATTGTATAAACAGGCAGTGAATTTGGCCTCCAGAAGCCGTGACCACCAAATTGTTCACATTATCAGCCTGTAATGCTGTAGAGTCTCACTGTGAAGGGGCAGGAGAGAACTGGAGCCCTGTCTGTCAATAGCAATGTCAAGGGGCAATGTCTAATGGAGTGGTAACAGAGTCCAGAATGCTCACAAGCTCGTCAAGTACAAGGTCATGTGCACAGAGCGAGAGAGGAATAAGCAGATACCTCACACTGTGTGTTGGGCAGAAGAGATCTCTGCACCATGGTGGGTCACAAAGGCGAGGTTGTCAGCTGGCCATGCTTAAGTACCTTCGTCTCTTGGCATCTCTCAGTGAAGCAGATGGGACACTGACTCCCAATCCCTGATCTCATCCCCTCGACCCCTCACCATAGCTTTGACTGTAACCCCTGATGCCCAATCGATGTGCTCTGAGTTTTGGCCTCCACTCATGACCTTTTCACTGCATACCATTACCCTGGACTTTGATCCTGTGTCTTCTTACTACTGATCTATGACCCTGACCATTGCTCCTGTGACCCTACCTGCAACCCCTAATCCCATGACCTGACTTCTGACCTTGAACAATGACTGCTACTCCATCACACCTCGCCATGAGCCTCTGACTTCTGACCTGTGACCCCTACACTCTAATCCCTGACTGTAGTCATTGACCCTTCTCAGCCTCCCAAAGGTCATTGATCAGGAAGGCAGCAGTGGTAACACAGGTGAGACTGTCAGGTGCAGGTTGCTTTCATACCAATGCATCTATATTAACTCTTTGCACATGTTTCCCTTAAATTATGGTATTACTGAACACAGAGCTGTGCTGGTCAGTCTGGAAACACTGTTGCTCTAGCTCAGTCTAATGCCATACCACACTTGGTCCCCAGGGAGACCACTGCAGATTCTCAGGGATGATGAGCAGCAGAGTGAGGAATCATAGAATCACAAAATCACTAGGCTGGAAAAGACCTCTGGGATCATTGAGTTCAACCATCTAGAAGATGAAAGGTCTAGGAGCTCCTGCCTTGCCTCAGGACACTGCTTAAGTGCTAAAACACTGAAGAGCAAAGAGGTGGTGGGAGCTGTTGGAGGACACAGTAGAGCACAGGCTGTCGAGGTGGAGCAGAAGTGCAGCTGAGAGGGAGTAAGATACCTGGTCCTGCTTGTGAGGGGAGCCAGGAGGGGACGAAGACTCAGAGAACAAAGGAATAAAGCTGCTGGGTCAAGGAAAGAGGGTTGAACCCTTCGACCCCCGAGCGTGTCTCTGGGAGGCACACACACCAGCAGCTCTCTGGAGCTGTGCTAAAAGCTGAGTGTTTCTGCATGGCGAAAGCGGCTTTTGATCTGTCCTGCCGAGCACGGAACGACTGGAGGGGACCGTACACTTGGGAATGTTTGTGTGGCCGCTCTCTCCCCGCCTGCCCCTCCAGCGCGAGGGAGGCGACTCCCCAGCCCCGGGACGGAGCGGGGCCGGCGCTGGAGCCGAGGCGCCGGGTGCCCAGCAGGGGGCAGCGCTGCCCCAGCGCCCGGCGGAGCCACCCAGGGCTCTGGGCCGCTGAGACCAGCGCCATCTGCTGCCTCCAGTGGGGGCTCCGAACGGAGGCAGCCGGCAAAGGCAGCGCTCTCGGAGAGCCTGTCGAGCAGGCAGCCGGCAAAAGGCTTCGAGAGCGGCTGGTGACTCAGGGGGACTCAGAGCTGGGCCCGATCGCAGCTGCCTGCGCAGCCCACACGCTGCCAACTGGCAAAGGTGCTTTCCCCAAGTCTGCTCAGTGTGCACTCAGCGCTCCCTCGACAGCCCGAGCCTCCCCCTCCTCCAGAGGCTGAAATGTCAGGCAGTCAAGTTACTTGCTGTGGAGAAGAAAGCGAGAGCTGTCTCCTAGGGCAGGGCCTTTGGAGCAGCCCAGCTCCTCCCAGAGTGTGGTCAGCCTGAAGGGCTGTCGAGCTGCTGTTGTGCTGCGTGGCCCTTGGGGGAGATGCAGCAGAGCCCAGGCAGTCACTGCAGGCAGAAGCAAGACAACAGAGACCCGAGGGGCACCCTGAGGGCACTAATGGGCCTTAATGGCCCTGACTGGCTTCACCTGGGCCCCCGTGGTGCTCCCAGTGAGTGGTCTTCCTTCTGACACTTCTCATCACCTCTAACATCTGGAGTTCTCCAGTCAGTTTTCAGTGTATGTTTACTGGTATTAGGAAAACAAACGATGACAGCAGGAGAATCCCACTCTCCGAGGCAGAAAAAGAACAAGCACAAATATCTGGGGTGCTGCTTTCATACTGATAAAATAAGAATGCCAGAAAATGATTCTTTCTGCATCAGCACAGACTATGTGCAAAGTGTACCATTTGCCTCAGTCTGTTCTAAAGCTATTGAGGTGAATGGCTGACCAGGCTCACAGAGCTTCAGTGCATGTGTGGCAGCACAGACAGAGCGGTGTCACAGCGAAGCCTTCCCAAGCACTTCTAGAAACATTTCAGGATCCTGATCTGCCAGCCACAGGCTTTATTCCAGTTGCTCTTAGGAGTGATTTATGCATACTGAGTGCTGCACATCCCAGGGCACTGTGAAGAATTGCAATTACTCACATCACTCCATCAGTCGTCATGCTGTGCAGAGCTTGATTTAAAGTGCGTTTTCAGCACATCAAGAAATGCAGAAGCACAACACAAACAACTCTGCTGGAGGAAAATGCCATGGGCCCAGTTCTCCCGCTGGGCTGAGGCAAAGAGACAATAACAGATGTTAGCTGTGCTGCCCAGGGATGCATGGGAGGATGTTTAGGTGCTTTTGATTGTGGGTACCTATGCAGGCTGGATAACCTTAGGGAACATCACCCAGCAGATAAATAAACAAGACCTTCTTCTCAAGAAGAATGGGTGAAACGTGGTAACGCATATTAAAGGCCAAGACTGGAAGAAGTAAATCATTTCCCATCTGTACAAATGTGGCCACTGTAAGACTTGTTTCTCACACATGGAGACCCTTTGTGTTGGCTGCAATGATTCCCCAGATAATTGAGTCCAGTCAGAGGTGACCTGGGCCTGCAATTGCTGTGCACACTAGTGGCTAGTTTCTCTGGGGAGCAGCGCAGCACAGGGGATGCCCCATCTCCTCCAAGCATGTTCTCCCAGGTGTGTTTTTACTTTCTAATAAGATGCAAAACTTGCTTGGAGTTTTCTCACATCTCCAACATTAGTGCTGGTTGTCTCCCATGCGGACGTCTACTGTCTCATGAAGGTGGGGTTTCTACTGCAGCCTCAGAGGGCCAGCGGGGAAGAAGGGTTACAAAGGTCTTTCCCCTCTGCTAACCTATGTATGATGACCAAAGACTCCTTTCTTAGACTTAAAAGGCCTCCTCACACACACTCAGTAAGGAAAAGTGGAAATGGAATGCATTTGTTCTACAACAGTTTTGAGGGAAATAACAAAGGCTCTGAACCTAGTGACTCTGAGCCTGTACCATGTAAGCCACTCCACTCTTTAAAATCTCACTGAGATCATAGTGCTAGTGTCATGACAGTGATAATTCCTCTGCTGACAGGCAGTGCACTGCCACAGAAGCTCGATTTTAACTACTGGAATTAGGAATTCCTGCTAAGATCTACTGTTTATAACCCAGACCACGTCCCTACATCATCATGCCATTTGGCCAGCGTGCTGTCCTCTTTCTGCCAGTGCTGTGACTGAAGAAATGGAGAACTTTTACTCTGGAACAGCTGAGACCCTTTGCAAGGCCCATTAAAACTGATACAACTTGGGGTTTTTTTATGTATTTCACTAGGTTTGGCTCACACCCTTGGCATCATTGCTCTTTCTCAGTGTGAAACTTGGAAGAGCTCGAGTAAATAACCAGGCTAATATTGTTTGGGTTCATCATACCTGCTTGCAGGTCTAGATAAGGTGTGAGACGGTAGGTGAGTAAAAGAAGTAACCATCATTATTATTTTAAAGAGCTTTATCCAAGCTCCCTCATGCTCGGTTTGGCTTTGGTGAAATAGATGCTTAATTTTGTGGGTGTATGTAAGCTTTAGGCTAAAATTCAGGAACAAGTGCCAGATTCCAGCTGTGAGAGAAAGACTTCCAGCTTGTGGCAAAACCCAGCTCAGCTTGATGCACAAGCAAGGTAGTTGCCAAAAGCAGAAGTTGCCCTATTGCCTCTTTTGCTAACTCTGGAACCCTGGAGAGCTGAGCTTGTTGCTAAGGCAGAGATGGAAGCAAGTGTTAAGCAGCACTGCTTGGCTGGGTGATGGGTGATCCTTCACAGCAGCAAATCTTGCCCTCCCTCCTTCCAGTCTCTCTGGCTTTCCTTGCTGCTGTTCCTTTGCCTCTTGTTATGGGCAAAGCTTCTGGTACTTGTTTTTTTTTCAGACATGAGATGCTGAGGTGCTTCCCTATGTTTCAGGTGTCAAGTATATGTTGTGCTTTTATGAAGATCTTTAAAAACCTGCTGTATGCTAAGGTGGAGAGATTCAGATTTGTAAAAGAGCATGTAGCATGAAACCTTGGGAAATTAATTCCTTGATGTGTCAGTGAATGATGTAATTCTGTGGATGTTAAATTAAGGCTTGGTTAATAAGTTTAGCCTTATCCTTGTGCTCCTGTTTGAGTTCAGATTTTTTTTTTTTTTTTTTTGCAGTGGGGTGTAGAGAATAATTCCCCTGTGTTTGTGAAGGTGTGATCACCCTTATAGCATTTTCTTCACTTTTGGCCAATAGAAACATGCTGATGGCACTGGGATGCTACGTATTAATGGGGCCTAATTAATGGGACTAATCTGATGCCACAAAGGGAACACCACAGCTCTTCATGCTCTGACACAATTTAAATGTTAATCAGTCCCCAGAGGTGTTTGAATGTGGGTTCCAGTTAATATAACCACACCTATTGCTTGAGGGACTTGGTTTAGTGTTTGATAGGAATGGTTGGACTAGAAGATTCGATGGGTCCCTTCCAACCTGGTTGTTCTATGATTCTATGATCATCCATACATATATATGTAAGCAGTGGTCAAAGCTTATGAATCTTGCTACCTTTACTCCTCTGTTGTGCAGGCATGTTGGTGCTCTGACATGTTACACCTAATGTTTTCCTATTTTAGGCCTGTAGAGTACACAAGAAAGATTCCTATCGTACCACTGAGAAGATCTTGTTTATTCTGAAGTACCTTTGGGATGGCAGAGACATCCCAAGACTTTGTATGCTACATCCCAGGTGAAGAACTGTTCCAATTGGTCACATGTGAACTATCACCAGAGCTAGCGAGTGCAGTGCTGAGTCCTCTAGGCTAGGATACACTCTTAAATTCCAGATCAGCTGTGCTGTGCAACGTGGCACAGAGATTTCCATTCCACAAATACAGCATTGTAGCCTGGGTTGGTGTGCCTGGACAGCACTGCGTTGAATGGTACAGATTGACCCAAGCCATGCAAGCAAAGGCATCTGCCTCTGTATTGTGGGTCCCTGTGCAGGGTAGAGATGTCCTTAAGTCAGAGGGGTCAACTCTGTGTTAAACTGTGTTCAGGTACAGGCCTCAGTCAAAAGGGACATCTGAGACAGTGTTGCTGTCTCAGATCATGCCTTTGCGTGACACACTTACTCGTAACTAGTCTCAAAGGAAGTCGGGATATGTTGCAAGAAATTGCTATGTCTGTTGGCACCTCTTCAATCTTGTTAAGCATAGGATGTGTTCCAAACAGCCTATTAGAGTCTTTCTGAAGGTCTCTCTATTGAAAGACTGTGTTAACAAAGCCACCTCTTCATGGTGTTAGATGAGAGCATCTAAAATGTCAGTCCTGCATCCCTAGTACAAATATGATGTGGTAATCGCATCGATACTGGCCGATTTGCTAATTAGTGTTGGCAATTGGCTGATGCTCCCTGGTTCCTAGAGAGATACATCTGGCCTGTGTAGCCCCCACAAGGAAGGAGAAGAGCCCTAATCAGCTGTGCTTTTTCTTCTATGTTTTACAGTGATCACTGGTTTGGAAATAAAGAACAACTCTTAAGCTGGAGCCCAGGTAAGGCAGATACATGTTTTTATACATCCTCAAGACGTGGCTCAGCTAATCAGCCACAGTCTTCCCATCTGAAAGTGTTAGAATCACCATAGACACAGGAAAGGAATACTCTTTTTTTTTTTTTTTTTTTTTTCCAAATTCTCTCTATGTTTGCCAGACAAGATGGTAAGGGTTTTCAAGCAGTAGTTTTTTAGTGGTACCTGGAATGTAACTGCGGGATTTCTTTATTGATGCCATGTTTGGCTTTATCCATATTTGGATTTATCAAAACTGTTCTGTTGTTATAGACTTCAAGACCCCAACTGTGTCTTTGGGTTCCCAGGATGTAAGGTGTTCCTAGAGAAATAATGCACGTTCCCTTTCTGGCAAGGACTGAGAGGTGAAATAGCTCTCCAGTCTTGTGACCCACTGGTTGCTGCATGGGTTTTATTTCAAAGCCTTCACTTTCCATCTACATCTTCCCTTTGTTGTTTGTTTTGAAATGGATCCTCTCAAGCTGTCAGACTGGAAGGCTGCCCAATAGGCTGTGACATACACAGAACTGATCTCTTAACAGTTGGTCCACATAGCTGTGGCCACGTGCCCATGATGACTTTGGCTTTCCTGGAGCTGGACACTGGGCAGGCAGATGCGTGTCAGTAGAGTCAACTTGTTCACATCTCTGGATGGGTCTTTTTGGAAAGAAACTGCAAGCAGGAGTTACTGTGGTCCTGGTCACCCGCAACCACAAGTGTTATGAAAGCAGTGCTGACAAAATGGAAGAGAATGCAGAGGGGAGCAGTAAAAACAATAAAAGCTTTCATAATCAAAACCAGTAGATGTGAGGAAGAGAGACCTGGGAGTTCTTCCCTAATGGTAAGAAGCAAGAAGTGTATGTCTGTGAATATATATAGATAAAGTTATAGAAGATGGGAAAATTGGTTCCATATATAAGCCTTCAATTGACTGTGTATCTTGGAGTCCTTAAAAGAAAAAACATCATTTGCCTGTCTTCAGGCATGAAGTATGTAAACTCATGCATCTGGGCTCTTAAAAAGCTAGGGACAAAGGTGTCGCTAGAGAAGGAGAACTGAAGCTCCCACAATTTCTGTACTGGGTCTTTTTCTTGGAGGAACCTGTTCTACTTAAGCGGCAGATGGCAACCGGTTTGCTAAGCACATTGCTGAGAGTTGCAAGTTAGGTGAAACACACACTGACTTCACTCTTTGCCTATAGTTTGGTAGGCAGTCAGCTCCTGCATGCTTCATTGCATGAGATCAGAGCATCACCACGTTTGGGAAACAAGAGAGATGGAGTAGCATGGCTGACCAGCATTGAAAGTTGTTCTCCATAGGGGCTTTGAAGTCTTTCAAAAGATTCAGCTTCAAAAAGGGTATCCTAGACTTTTTCTTTTTAGTCATACATGTCATGAAAAGTGTGGCTCATTTGCTACTGACACCTCTACATACTTGGCTTCCTTCTGTTTGGCCTAGTGTAGACAGGGTGAGTTTCACTGGGCTCCTAAAGCAGTGTGTGCTGACTGCATTGGATACATCTTCTAGGACTGAGCAACCTGGAAGTTAGCTAGACCTGTTTCAGCTGCCTAACACCCTTTCAAAGTCATCATTAACATAGCAAGTGCTTGTTATTCATGTGCCTTTAATTTACATCTCCAGCCTGAAAAATAAAACTAAGCAGCTTATAGATTTTTGAAAATGCTGTCCTCTGCGAGGTTATGAGATTACCTACTTTTATGTTATTTTTACATTTCAGTAAGCTGTAGCAAAAACAGGCTAGTTTCGCAAGGATGCTGAGTGAAGAACTACAGAGAGGTTTCTTTCTAGCTCTGACGCTTCTGTGGAAGGCTTTCTGGAAAGAAAATTAAATGGCAAACAACTTCATGTGCTTACAATGTCACTGAAAATAGCGGATGGTATTTGGTTTCATTGAAAAGCTAAGCCTTGTATGCTGGAATTTGAAGGTTACGGATGACAGCAATTACTCATCCAAGTGAGCCTCAAAACATCACTACGTTGAAATAGAAATTCCTTACACCTATAGTCTATATGACGTCTACTTGCTAGCTGTCTCTCCCGTCAGAAGACAGGGCTCTGTGTCCATAAACTCCAGTAAAGGGAGGAGAACGCCTGGGCTGTCTGACTCACATCAGTCTCCTGAGATGACAAATAGAGTGCACAGCAACTGCGCTGGAACTGGTGAAACTTAGATTAATGCATTGTGCAGGATGAGGACTTGAACATCTAGCTTGGTCTTCTGAAAGCTTTTTCATAAAAATGGAACTAGTTATTTGAATTGAATTGTTACTACTACTAGTAGTGTTGTTGTTGTTATTTAAAGGAAATTATTGTTATTAGGATATCATTATTCTTACTAATTTTTTGATAAGTTTTCAGACAAAAATGAGATGTGTTTGACTTCCTTGGGAAATGCTCCCTGTTGGTCTGAAAAAGTATCCAAAACGGAAAGGAGAAAGGAAATCTCCTTCTGTCTCTGTGCCCTGCTTGGCACAGTCATACAACATAGTATTAGTGACAGAAAAATATTAGTGTCAGGGAGTTAATTTCTTCACAGGGGCAGAGAGAGCAGGAACAAGTAGGCTCCTGCAGGATGTTGTTCTTTTTGTGACAGAACTCTGGACATCCTGGCAGTGTGGCCCTAGGAGGTGAAATACATTCCAAACTGTGTTCTATCTAGTATGCCTGGGTTGATCTGAGAGGAGAAAGACAAGTTTATTGAAGCCTAGTAGAGGCTTCAATTATCAGTGTCACTTTCTTCTGGGCAAGGCAGACCTATGTGATGATGCACCCTGCCCAAACCCGGGAAATTCTTCTTAGCCTGCCAGCAGCATAGAAGTGGGCCAGTCTGAGGAAAGCGAGGAAGTAGACCAAAAGCTGGGAATACCTCTTCTGATAGCCAAAAATCATTCTTCTCCAAAACATGCCTCCCTTACATGCATGGCTTCCCCTTTCATCAGGGATGTGATTCAAAACTGCAGTGTAGCAGATGAAAAGGTCTTTACATTTGTCAATAGATCTCGCTCTGTATCCACATGATTACAACAAGCTGCCTCCCAGATAATTTGCCTGGAATTGCCTGATAAGCGTACTTCTACAAAACTGTAACAACTTCTTTCTCACAGAATCTAAGACTTCATATGATCCTTCCTCTTAACTTCCACAACACATTGACGTAACAGTTTCTTTGCCCAGCTCCCATGATACATCATTAGGAAAGAAGGATTATTGATCCCATGGGCAGAAATACCCCTGAGCTAGATCCCTAGAGCCTATTTTAGAACTCGTGGCTCACCAGCAGTTTGAGGACATGGTGGTAGCAGGTGTGTTCATCAGCTCTTGGACACAAGAACTTCTGAGCTTTAGGAGTACCGGCTGTGGCACTTGAATGGCAGCTGAGAGTGCAGGAACCTGGCAGTGTAATTTTCAAAAGGCACTGTGGAATGCCAGGGACTGGATCATTGTCAATTGCATTTGGACCCTCTTTCAGATACAACAACTATCAAAACTATAAAATTGAGAAATGGCTGGTTAATTGGTAAGATCAGAGTGGTGCCAACTTGGAGGATTAATGAAATACTCTCCTCTTTTGGTGGATTGAAGTAGACAGAGAGCTTTTGGTTCTTCTTTCAGCCTAGGGATAGGAGTTTGCACTGCTTTGTCTTGTTGGAATGTGCCATGCACCCTTAGGGATAAAACGGAAGGGAAGAGAGAAAAGGGAACTTTGCTAAATAAAGAATATAGGATGGCATGTTGTATGGTGCACATATTGAAAGGTTTATATATATCCGATGAACTTGGGCTATTAAAAGGTGATGTTGCAGTGGAATGCCTGTTTGACTCACATTGATGGCATGTTTGTCTTTAATGTGTTTCACTGTGTCTGTAATTTTAATGCTAATAGACCATTCCTGTGGTTTGCTTTATTATATGGAACCTGAACAGTGTTTTCTAAGTCATTTTGGCATCTATTCCAGTTGGATGAGAAAAGCTATTCCAGTTGGACGAGAGGATTGATGGAGGGCTGAAACCCAAAACATATCGGTGAACATGCCAGCCAGAGAACACAATGGGGATAATGTTAAAGCCAATGTACTATAGCTAGAGTTAATACTATTAGTAAGGGTAATGAATCCTGAGTGCTGTTCATTTTGAATCACTGTCTTCTCTGAACAACAAAGAGCTTGGATCAAAGTCATAAAGTGTAGGAATAAAAGAGAAGGAGTTTGAAACAGAATGCTCTGAAGTGACCGTGTAGAAGGATGAGAGAACATAGAGACTTGGTGGAACTTTTTGCTTGCTTGTATGAAGGGCTTTATTTAGCATTACCAGGAGAGAGTTGTTTGATGCTATCCTTAAGAGCTGGCAAGGGATAGAGCACTTCGGCTCTACTTGAGGAAAGCATCACATGCAGCATTCAAGAGGATTTATTTGCATCCTTAAAGTCAAGCACATGTTTAAGTGCCCTGTTGGCCTGCGGCCCGCTTGTTTAGCACCTTGCAGGACCAACTGGAAAATGCTGGGGTGGGCAGAGAAGCTATAGCTAAAGTTATTCCTTGTCAAGGGCTAATGTGATTTGGGAAGGGTCCATGTAGGAATGGACTCTCTCTTGCAGGTTCATGGCAAAACTCTTGTTGATTTCACTGGGGCAGGTTTTGGTAGCTGATCTTCAGAGCCTATCCAGACAGGAATATCTAACCTGTGAAAAGGGAAATGCTTTAGTGGCTGTAACTCTCTGTCAGCAGCTCAGCAAGCACATCTGTGATCTAGTGGTAGGTCATCAGCTGCTTGTGGGCTCTGGGATGATGTGCTCTTACACAATTGGCTTTCGCAAGCTGCGATGAGCCGCCGGGTGAGGGGCACGGCCCACACGTCTGTAACCAGGCGCTACAGGTGCATCCCTGGACCGTCTTCCTTATCTGTGCCCACCTTCCCCATGCAGTGCCATGTCACCCACCCACTAGTAGGTATGGTGGGGCTTCGACTTGGTTTTACTAGGGCAAAGATCTTTCACCAGTAAACTAAAAAACATTTAAAACTTTCCTAATGGCAGGCACTTACGTGCTGACTCCTGAGATTCTGAAGCCAAAGGTTTACCTTTTATGGGTAAACAATTATGAGCTTGCAGTGGGATCTTTGTTCTTTCAGTCTAGCGGGAGTTTGCTTTCTTTGGTATAACACAACTGCTGTCTTCTCTGTGGTATGTTATGCCTGGCAAGAGTGCGAATGATGGAACTGAGGCTTGGAGCACCTTCCATCTTCACAGCAGGGAGGCTGGATTACTGTTAAAAGGAAAGCCTTTATTCTTTTATTAATGTATTTTTGTCCACTGTAGCCAACCACAAGTAGTTTTCCTAGACACGTACATGTAGAAACACTCTGTGTTCTGAATTTGCTTTCACATAGCTTGTATGCAACCCTGCGGCAGTGCTGATAACCCAACCAGGCTCCTTCTTGCAGAAGGTCTCTTTAGAAGGCCATTTGCTGGTGTATGTTTTAAAGTAATTTCCTCATCTCCCAAGTGTGTTAAATAGAAAATGAATGTGTTCTATCACTGAAAAGCCCAGGCTTTGATTTTTATGGTCCATAGGGCAGAGTATGGATTGGAGAGTGGAAACTGGTTTCTGCTGGTTTATTCTTTGTCTCTGGACAACTCCCTGGCTTCTCAGACTGTTTGTGTTTAAATTGCAGATAATTAGTTAGTGATGCTTTTTTTATATATCAAAACATTTATGGTAAATATCAGGGGTCAGTGGTTAGCTCAGTGTTATAAGGTCAAACGTCACAGACTACGTCATAAGTATAGAAGTTAAAGGTCAAAGTTCATTGATCAAGTCATAAAAGACCATCACCAAATCCAGGTCATGGGTCACAGGAATTGAGTCAGAGATCATATATAGTGACCAGGCTCACTGATCTGGTCAGAAGTCATGAGTGAGGGACAAATGTTTGAGGTCAAATATCACAAGTCAGTAGTCATGGATTAGTTCCAGGGTCAAAAGTAATAGATTCTGAACAAAGATCAGAGTGTTAGGGGTTGACGACAATGATTTGGGTCAAACATTAAAGGTCACATATCAAGGTTAAAGGCAACAGTTCTTGATCAAAGATCATGTATTGCATCAATATCTGGGTTAAAAGGTGAAAGGTCATGGGTGAGTCAAAAGGTCAAATATCTGTATCAAAGGTGTAATTTAAGAGATTAGAGTCACAGTTCAGGGGTTAGAGTCAAAGGTCAATGGTTACCATTTGGAAACAAAGGTCAAAACTAAAAGTTACAATTCTGGTGAAAGGTCAGGAGTGAGTTGGGGGTCAAAGACTGGGGTGGTGGCAGGGGTCAAAATCATTGATTGGGTCAAGATGTTGAATCTCATAGATAAGGATTGGAGGTCACAGTTTGGGGGAATGGTTGTGAAATGTATCAAAGGTCACAGAGTGGGGTCATAAGTCAGCTGTTGTGTTGGGGTCAGTTGACAGGGGTCACATCAGGGTTAAGGTGTCAGGATCACAGGTCAGGGCCTGAGGTCATGGGCTGGGATCAAAGGTCAGGGTTTGAATTTGGGTTCAGGTATTAAGTCGATGGTCACATGTTGGGTCATGGGGTGGGTACCAATGTCACAATGAGGAATAATAGGTCAGGGTCAAGGACTGGGGTCGATAATCATGGGTCCAGGTCAGATATCAGATGTCTTGGTTTGGGGGTAGGAAGTTTTCATGCCGTTGGCCAAGAGTTTAAACACACATTCTGATGGGGTTTCTACTTCCCAAAACAGCCACCATTTGTACAAAGCATTAATAATCCTAAACAGACATTTTCTGCTTTGACCAAAACCATTCTTACTAGCTTCAGGTCTCAAGTGTTGTAAGCTAGCAAAGCTTTGCCATATCACCAAGCGGTGATCTACTCCAAAATTTGGAGAAGTGCCTGGTGGCTCAAACATTTGAGGACGTTTAGTTTGAGTTGGAAGAGTCTGTCTGATGACCAGACAACTGTCTCATTAGCTATCAGTTCTAATAATCCAAAGACAGTTTATCAGCCTGGAGTCAAGCAGGAAGAGGCAGATGAATGAAAAACCAACCAGAGACAGTGAGATGGCTTTTGTTCATTGAAATTTACAAAGAAAGTTTTGAAAAGAAAGGTGGCTTGGGAAATTGCTGAGGAGAAAGTGAAACACTTAGTGAAATACATCTGAGAGACATCTGTCACAGAGATCTAAAAGGATATAAACAAGATTTAATAGAAAGAGATATAGCCTAAAGACACATCCCAGTTTCCATCTAAGTCAAGGGAAAAGTTCACTTGAGCTTCACAGAGAGATGCCAAGAACAGCAGAAACTTCAGCACCGCAAGAGAGTCTCAGCTGATAGCCTCAGATTTGTGACCAGCTTCTCTGGAATATGACTAACTTCTCTGCCTGGGGACAGCCATACCGTGTTGCAGAGATCAATTCTGTCCAACACAGTGTGGTGTATCTGCTTATTCCTCTCTCCCTCTGTGCACATGACCTTGAACTTGACGAGCTTGTGAGCATTCTGGACTCTGTTACCACTCCATTAGACATTTGCCTCTTGACTTCGCTCTTGACAGGGCTCCAGTTCTCTCCTGCCCCTTCACAGTGAGACTCTACAGCATTACAGGCTGATAATGTGAACAATTTGGTGGTCACGGTTTCCGGAGGCCAAATTCACTGCCTGTTTATACAATGCTGCTGGAGCCAGTTTTAGAAACACATGTTTTTATCATCCTTATTCACTATGTTCCCCAGAGATTAATCAAAAGAGATTCAGTCTTTCTCTTTGCCTGTGCCATAGCTCCAGACAAATGGCTTGGAAATTTCCACCCATCTGCACTTGGAAATAGTGGAAATAGCCATTTTTGAAAGGGATGAATAAAACCTCAAAGAGAGAGTCCATCAGAACATTTGAAACATTTGCCAAATCCTTGCAGGACAGCTGAAACCCTAGCTGTCCCGGGGAAGCATTTTCACTGAATCTCTTCCTGTAAAATAAAACACACCTCTGGGTGAGCTTGCGGTTCAGAATCTTTAATTAGAGAAGATATACCCCTGTTATATAATATAATCCCTGTAAGGATTTAGTGTTTCAGAACAGATTGCCAAAACAGGGAGAGGAGGTATTAACAGTCTTCTTCAGGACAAAGGGAGGAAGACTTAACTGGAGTGAGAAATTTAGCAAGTCTGTGAAAAGAACCATCAGCCTGTAATATTCATGGTTAGTTTGGGTGGTAGGAGTAGGAATTGTAGCCTAGCAAATTCCTATGAAATTTGAATGAAAAATTAAACCAACACATTTATCTAGGCCCAAGTGATGATCTTTTTCTTTTTTTTTTTTTTTCCTGATCTACTCATCCAGTGCTTTGGATGATTCTTATCACCTCAACCAAAAATGGAGGAGAAAGGAACACCAGGAAAGTTTAGGATCTTTTCATGCAGAAACCCCTGAAAGCATTCACCAGTTTTGATTCTTCCTGAAGCTACAGATCTATGGGATCCAAGACACAAATAAGCATCAGCTGTTGAAGCTGAAATGCCACTGTAAGGGGTGGGCAAACACATTGTGCAAAGAGGCGATTTGTCTGAGTGGTTCTGATAACCCATGCTATGAAGTCTGTGCCTCTGTGTCTGAAGAAGCTGCACCTGAGCTTGAGGGACAAAAAGACAGCTCTCCCATGAATAAAATGCCCTGGGCCAGCAAGCCTCTCAAATTATTTAAGAGACTCTTGAGATTGTGCCTACAAGCTTGTGGTTTTGCAAAGCCATTACAGGAGCTGGATACCAACCAAACATGGAAATGCTCTGGCTGCAGCCCTGTTACTCCAGGAATTCCTCCTGGTCAAGCAACCCTGGCACAGGTGCAGTACCACTGGGTCCTGGGGCAGCCAAAGCAGCTTTGTCATGCCTGTAAAAGAAGGTGAAAGCATTCCCAGCCATGCCAATTCTCTAGCAACTGATTTCAAGTATTTTCTAGTTCTCTCTACAGTTTGCCATGAAACTGGAAATGTTGCAACTCTCCTTCTCAAGTGCATTTTTTATGGCCATGTAAAAAAAAAGATCTAGTTAATGTGGTTTACATTTTTTTATTGCAATGAGCATGCTGTTAAAGCATGAGTGTCTCAAAAGAGCATAGTGATCATCAGGGCTACTATTCAGAGGCAGACAACAGCAATATTAATGAGGCTCAGACATCTGTCGAATTAATCTGTAGTTTAAAGTTCTGGAAACAGAGGCAGGGTTTAGTTCTTCTAGCTGTGATTTCCCATTTCTGTCAGAATCTGTGTTGCTGCGAATTGCTGAAAAGAGGTTAATTTGTATTTTTCAAGAATTTTTATAACCATAATAATGAGGAACTTAGAAACATTGATGTAGTGGCTCTTTAGGGAAGACTCCCTGATCTTACCACTTTGGCACGGGAAAGACAGAGCAGTTCAAATGCATAAGCATACAGCAGAAACAGGAGAAGTTGATTCCTTGGAGACATGCACTGGCATGTGAGAATAACATCATGCACATTCACATTCAAGGAATATCCTATATTCCTTTCCCTGAAACATGGATTCACCCTTGCCATCATTTCAGACCTGCCACTCTGTCCTCTTGGCAGCGCTCAGATGGTTGTGAAGGCAGAAGAAAAGCCTCGCACCCATCTCATAATCGTAGAATCATAGAATCACCAAGTTGGAAGAGACTCACCAGATCATTGAGTTCAACCATTCCTACCACTCTCTAACCCATGCCCCTCAGTACCTCATCCACCTGCACCTTAAACACTTCCAGGTAAGGCAAGTCAACTACCTCCAGTAATGTACAGTTGAAGGCAAAATATGACTTTTGAGGGTGAAGCAGGGCATTAGGACACCAGTGCGTGTTTTCTTTTTCTCCACTCGTATTCTCCAATGATTTCTTCTCTTCACCAATGCTACATAACTCTACATCCTGCCTGAGAGAGGTTGAAGTCACTATGGCTGGAGGGTTTAGGATGAGCATCTCCAGGCTGAGGAGAGGAAGCTGTAGTGCATATTTGCACTGCCCAGAGCAGCCTGTGGCTGCTGCAGCTGAAGGGATGCTCATCAGATTCACAGCAGTCTTCTTGCACTCCTCAAGTGAACAAGTTGCCTGTGAGTAGGTGCACACCCTAGCCTTGTCCTGCTAGAGAAATTAGGAAAGACAGGTTGCAAATACATTGTGTGCACAGAAGTGGCCCCGTGCCTTGCATGGAAGTTTCCTTGGCAGGGTGTGCCAGGTGGAGAGACAAGCATGGGTCGAACATCCCTTTGGAGCAATGAAAGGTAATGGTGGGTGTGTTCAAGGCAGCAAGCCTAGTGTAAGTAGTGTCCTGCTTTACCCAATAAACACTAAGCTCAAGCTGCTTGAGGTAATCCCCATTGGGTCTGGAAAGCTGTCTCTTCTGTCTGGCAGAAAATAATTGGTTTACCTTAATGTCCGGATGTTTCAAAAAGATGATGCTGGGAACAGGTTAATGGGATTGTGAGAGATATGAAGCTGAAAGACAGCTTCTCTTTGTACAAGTGCCTTCCTCTCCAGTCCTTCTCTCATCCAATGCTGTGTAATTGAAATGTCACTGTGCAATAAATGAACAGGGCTTTGAAAACTCTCCTCTTGCTGAGAGAAAAACTTTCACCAGAATACCAACTCCCTTACCACCAGTGAAATGCTGTCCATTTGAGCTTTTCAGCCTTTTGGTCTGTGACAGGGACTTATGAGGTTTCTGCTCCTTGCTGATTGCTTTCATTCTCTACTTTTGCTACATGATGTAATTAATCTAGGTTTTTCGGTTTTCTTCTGTATCGAACTTTATGTTGAGCAGCAGTAAGACAGCTGTCAGAAATGGAAGGCTTCTAGCTGCCATCAGCAGATCAAAAGTGGCCACCTAGAAGAGGAGATATCTGTGCTCCACTGTTCATCTGCTTATTTTATTGGCCTTTTGTTGGTTTTTCTGGTTGTCCAAGCAAATGCATACTGAAAAGTTTTGTTTAGCAGTCTCAGCACAGCAGTTGGCAGCCAAGATCTCTTGGGCTCCAGTCCTTCATCTGACATCTAGTGCATTTCTCTTTGAGCAAGTCACTCAGTTCATTTTTGTTACAATTTCACTTCTGTAGAGCTCTGTGCACACACTGCCTGGTTTATTAATCATCTTATACGGATGTTGGGAGAATTAGACTAATTTAAAGTAGAAATAGCTGAGAGGGGAAATGCCTTTCTACTGCTGAACTTGATTAAAACTTTATTACATTTTTTATGCACATTTTGTATATTTGAGAGTACACTATTCAGAAACAGATACATTCTAAATTCATCTAATTCATTACATTCTAATTTCATCTTTCTAAATTCTTCAGGAAACAGTCTGGTAACAACCACTTTTCTTGCTAAGCTGAACAAGCAAGTGCATTTTTTTAATCTTTCTAAAAATTTATTAATACTTTTTCTAATGTGTCCTGCTTACCTTTGCTTGGCATGGGAATGTAACTGAAAAGATCTAAGTTTATTGTTTGTGACAACTAGCATTTAAAAAAGGAGTTAGTTGTAGACTCCAAAGGTTTCTGCTGTCAGGAAAATAAATAATCATAAAGAGGTGGTTGTCTTTGAAGGAAATGATGCGATACAAGAGATTACTTGGAATTAAATAGCATCAGAAGACTGGAAGTTACAGAATTTCTAGCCATTTTAAGTAGCTATTGGTTGAGTAACTTGCAGAATGTGGCTAACCTTTCTGTTGCTTTCAAAATGCTGTCTGCAATTTGCATAGACAACATAGAGACTAAGTGGCTTTAACAATAACCTCAGTTTCTTATGTAATTATAGTTCTTCTCTTCATTAGAAAGTGTGTCACCTTGTAAAAGGCCATAAATCATCAACAGTCAGACTTTTTGTGAGCATTCATAAGCACATACAGTAGTGATAGTGGGTTAGGTTTTGACAGGAATTTGAGTAGCTATATTATTGACAACCACATTCTGCAGGACAAATATCTGCACTGTCCAGAACTCTAACTTACCTCAGAAGTTGATAAGTATGTATCTGTCAAAAACTGACGAGAACCATGCTCATTTCTGTATCCCATAGTAATGATGTCCATGTTGGAAACTGTATTCCTGTAGTCAATGTTCAGGCTTAGAGGAGTCCACCTTCTGTGAGCTAATTCCTCCAGCTCATACCAAGAACATCCTCAGCAATATTCAGAGAACCATTTAATCTAACACCACCTGTGATGACTACCGATGCTGCCTTGTTTTCAGTCCTGCTCCTGCTTTGAGCTCTTTGGTATCATCTATCTAATTGCTGTGATGAAGTGTCCTCAGCTTCACTCCTTTCTATAATTCCACGGTTGCTTATTTTCTATCTAAACTTATTTGATGTGTCCCACAGTCCTCCGGGCTGATTCTCACAGTGCGTCAACGTAAACATGCAGGAATGGGTACAGTGATTTATAAACGGCTATTGACAGGTGACTAAGAGAGTGCTTCTGTGGGAGACCAGGGACTATGAAAGGGAATAGGTTTATGACCCCTGGGCAATGTGTTGTGACCTGTGCTTTAAGACCTTCTGGCTTGAAACATCTCTGGAATGTACAAGGTCCAAGTAGGCATGTTAAGAGACAGAAGACAGAAACATGTTGGCAACAAGAGAAGCAGACATTATTTCACTCCGGAAAACACTCTGAAAAGAGATAATACAACGCCTACATGCACCGTAACTACTTTTGCTTTGTGAACAGGTCTTCATGACATCTGATGCCCTCAGTGAGCTTTGGATCAGCTTCTTAGATAAGGACACAAATCACCATAATCAAAAGAGAAAGAAAAGGGTATAGCAGGACACATGGCATCCTTAGAAGTTCAAATAGTTGGGATAAAACCAATCAGAATTCTGTTGTTAGTGACTGCACTTATAGCAAACTAGAGGACAGGCTTTTTGTAAATGGCAATCATAATTCCTCATTTGCATGCGCCTCCCTGGATTTGGTATTGACTGTGTCTAGCTTTGAGCTGCACAGGCCACCTGAATTTCCTGTTGTGGGTACCCAATGGTTACAGAGAAAAAACATCTGCTTAGTGCTGAAAGCCGGGAGTGGGTGTATCCTCATTGAACCCATGTGAAAGATGGGAGTCTGCATGGTGCCTCTGTGGGATAAATGTGTGTCCAAGCAGTGTCTAGCCTATGTACATTGAAAGAATCCTGTGGGGCTGAGTTTTGGTATTGAAGACTATGGTGGATCGTTTTTTCTCTTTTACCTTCCACAGGTCAGTGTATTGAAATCTGGGGAACCCAAAGAGGGAAAGACTAGGGATACACAGATGACCACAATTTCTCTGTGCTGACTAAAGGAAACTTAGACTCTTGCAAGGAGATGCAGATGCCTCAAGTTTGCTTGATGTTGTGTTGTGGAGTCATAGAATCATAGAATCACCAGGTTGGATGAGACCCACCAGATCACCGAGTCCAACCATTCCTATCAAACACCAAACCATGTCCCTCAGGACCTCGTCTACCTGTGCCTTAAACATCTCCAGGGAAGGTGAAAAAGTCAAACCAAACTCTTCAGGAGAACAGACAGGGGGAAGATACACAGGCTGCAGGCATCCAGCATGCAGACGCCAATCTCATCAGTACCACAGCATTGTGGTCAGTGAAAATATGCTTCAAAACACAATAATGAAGAATGGGAGATCTTTCCACTGTCCAGCTTATGCTCAGATCCGCTCACTTGCATGCAGTTAGGGGGGGTAATTTAGGTAGGATTTGTCAACAAGCCTGAGCTCCACTGCAGAGAAAGGGGAAGGGAATAATTGAGTGCCTTTTTAACCTTAATACTTATGTAATATTTCAAGTCTTTCCATGTTGAAGAGAAGTCCAGAATACCTCAGTCATTGGGACAACACTGTTTTTCATGGCAACCTCTGTGTTTTGAAAAGCATTTTCTTTACTTTTGAACTGAAACCAATTCTATAGTATTTTTGCAAAACAAAGAAGTGGATCTTCTGTGGAAGTTTTACAGCTGCTGGGACAAGCATAGAATATAGGATGTGCAACTTCCCATCACTAGGGGGGTCTAATGCAGAGCAGAGCTCAAAAGCATGTGGGACAAGGACTGGCACCACTTTCCAAGGAAGGTCCAGCACCTGGTACCCACCAGCAAGGTGTGTTTACTTTCCTTTGTCCAGCCCAAAGCATCCTCCTAGCTAAATGTAAGAGCATTTCAATGGAAAAGTTTGGTGAAAGTAATTTGACAGTTCTGGAAGTTCCTTTGACCTTCCAGAGCCAATATTATCATTACATTGATACCAATTTGTATTTTGATTCTATATTTTTGTATTCTCATCAGAGTAATTTCCTAGAAATGGGACAGAAGTTCCTCAGAATGCAAAAGACTGACTTAGTCTTCTTTCTATTTATCTCTTGACAGACTGTAACATCCATATCCAACTGTGAAGTCTTAAAATGGTTTTGTAATTTCTTTGTAATTGAATTTTGGTTTAGTAACTCCTTTGTTTCAAATTATCTTCTGGCTCACAGAACTTGCGTGTCTGCCATAGCGCTCTCTGCATGGCTAACAAGCAACCTCCAAGAGTCATGACAAGTTCTGTGGAAATAAACAGGAGAAATGCACTACGAATAACCAATTAAATGAACATTCATTAGACAGATTAGCAGATATTTTTTATAATGGGTGTTGTTTGCATTGCTTAGTGAGGATGTCTCTAGCATGTTTTAGTGGGGTTTTTTTTGTTTTCCATGGGACGTATGTTCTCAGCCTCCTGTAGAGCTAATGAAAATTGAATTTTCATATATACAAATAAATGGAACTTGAACTGAAGCAAAAATGCACAAAAATAATATTAAGGTTTCCCCAGTCATGAAGAAATCTCTGGTTAATGTCTGATCACAGAGATGTATTTAGAGTCACACGTTTCTCAAAGGAGAGCCTCTGCATTGGGAGTATGACCCAATTTGAAGCTCTCAGAGACCGAGAAATAATTCTGTTCACTAACACGGAGTTTGAACCAGCAGCTTCCACAGTCTCTACTTTTCTTTTCTCTACTACTCTTATGCTGGATTTTCACTTTGTGAAAATGCCATCTCTAGTGTCTCTAATATAGTGCTGGCCACAGCAAATGGTAAAATACTCCAAATTCCTGCACAGATCCATTATTAGTAGACCCAAATTCTGATAGCTCAGGTCTTATCTTTCTATACAGTTGAATTTGGATATTTTCATGCTCTGCCCTGCTCCAGCTGCTTGATAGTCATTTGTTTGGGTTTTTTTGGTTAGCTCTTCTGTTGTATTATTAGAGACTGTACCTCTAGCTGAAGACTAACCAATTGATTCTCTCTGATAGCACACTCTTTCTCCCACAGTGTCCTGCAGTCCAAAAGGCAAGACATATTAAGTGATCCTGCCATAAACAGTCTCTGGTTTTTGACCTGTCAGGAACAACTCATACTGACTACACTAAAATCTGATTGAAATCCATTTGGGCTGTTCTGAGAGAGGCCAAGTGGGCGCATCCATGCCTTCTCTTTTAGGCAACAGAGAAAATGACAAGAACTCCAAGTATGGACACATCCCTTACACAATTGATTGACAGGTCTGTTTTCAACACTGTACCTGGAACGTATTCTTGCACAGAAAAAGAATTATCAGCACCATACTATTGGTGCACATTTTAAAAGGCTCAACTGGAACCCTGTTAGCTTCAGCACATTTTCTTTATCTTCAAAGGAATATTCAGTGATTAAATCTTGAAAACAGACAACAGAACAAACACATAAAAAATGCTGATTTGATTCAGTCAAGTAGATATCTAAGGCCATGGCACCTTCATTAGCTTGGTTTGACTGGAGAAAAACACTGGGAATGAAATAATGTCCACCCCAGAACTCCACTCAAGCCTCCTTCTCTGGCTGGGAAATTTTGCAAGTCTCCATTTTGTATAGTGGAACAATTAATTACTGATGGTTTGGGGATACACAGCCTGGATAGCTGCACAAACTTCCACCAGGAAAGAGTCCATAAGTCCCATCAAGGAGAGAGGCCACCCTCAACAGAATGTTCCAAACATCTCTTATGTTATTTTGTTTGGATCAATAGGCATATCAGAAATTGAGAACTCCTATGTTCCTCTGTAAATAACAACAACAAAGGACTCCTCATTTGCGTAAATTCTTGGAAAGGTCATGGATAAGTGAGGAAAATAGTCACTGAAGCTGTAGTGGCACACAATGCTTCAGCACATGACTTACAGCTGACTCTGTAAAGAAATGCTACCACACGCCCACAGTCACAGAAATGACCAAACAGAGCTAAAGCTTTAACATTTCCAGCCCTGAATTTGTTGGTATCCTGATACATAGTGCTCAAGTTGATTTCATAGGAACTCTAACCTACAAGAACAGTATAATTCTTGACTCATTCCTTTTCTTACTAGCCCTTAATAGTCACAGGTAAAAGCTGTGCTTCCCTTCTCATACTTTGATTGAGCAAAAGAGCATGTAAAAGGGGGCATTAAACATAGAAATGTCTTGTAATGTGAATTTTAAAAGTTGTAGCACAAAGCAAACTGGCAAATGAATGTCCGTAGCAATTACAGTACAGCTGCATGAAATAACAGGCGAAGTAAAGAACAGCAGGCTGAAGTAATGGAAGGTATCCACTGGTGGAAGGGAACAATAATTCCAGGATATATCAAGCTGTGATCACTTTGTCACACATCTTGAGCAGCTTGGCCACACCTGAGATACCCTAAGACTGCACTGCTGTTTCCATTAAGTATACTGGGCATGACACTGGAATTTTAGTCATGATACCTAGTTATGTAATAGGATGAAAGACATTTCACTTCTGATTTCTTTAGCAATTGCACAGTTTTCTTTCCAAAACAGACAAAACTGAGGTCAAAATTAATTCTAAAATGCTACAATATAGAAAATGTTACCAACTAATTATCTGAAATTTAAACACACACAGTCTGAGAAGCCAGGGAGTTGTCCAGAGACAAAGAATAAACCAGCGGAAACCAGTTTCCACTCTCCAATCCATACTCTGCCCTATGGACCATAAAAATCAAAGCCTGGGCTTTTCAGTGATAGAACACATTCATTTTCTATTTAACACACTTGAGAGATGAGGAAATTACTTTAAAACATACACCAGCAAATGGCCTTCTAAAGAGACCTTCTGCAAGAAGGAGCCTGGTTGGGTTATCAGCACTGCCGCAGGGTTGCATACAAGCTACGTGAAAGCAAATTCAGAACACAGAGTGTTTCTACATGTACGTGTCTAGGAAAACTACTTGTGGTTGGCTACAGCTGACAAAAATATATTAATAAAAGAATAAAGGCTTTCCTTTTAACAGTAATCCAGCCTCCCTGCTGTGAAGATGGAAGGTGCTCCAGGTCTCAGTTCCATCATTCACACTCTTGCCAGGCATAACATACCACAGAGAAGACAGCAGTTGTGTTATACCAAAGAAAGCAAACTCCCGCTAGACTGAAAGAACAAAGATCCCACTGCAAGCTCATAATTGTTTACCCATAAAAGGTAAACCTTTGGCTTCAGAATCTCAGGAGTCAGCACGTAAGTGCCTGCCATTAGGAAAGTTTTAAATCACAGAATCACAGAACAACCAGGTTGGAACGGACCCATCGGATCTTCTAGTCCAACCATTCCTATCTAACACTAAAACAAGTCCCTCAATACCTCATCCACCCCTGTCTTAAACACCTCCAGGGAAGGTGAATCAACCACCTCCCTGGGCAGCCTATTCCAATGCCCAATGACCCTCTGCGTGAAAAACCTCCTCCTAATCTTCAGCCTAAATCTCCCCTGGCGGAGCTTGAGGCCATTCCCTCTCGTCCTGTCCCCTGTCACTTGGGAGAAGAGGCCAGCTCCCTCCTCTCCACAACCACCTTTCAGGTACTTGTAGAGAGTAATGAGGTCTCCTCTCAGCCTCCTCTTCTCCAGGCTAAACAACCCCAGCTCTCTCAGCCGCTCCTCATAGGGTCTGTTCTCCAGCCCCTTCACCAGCCTCGTTGCTCTTCTCTGGACTCTCTCCAGAGCCTCAACATCCTTCTTGTGGTAAGGGGCCCAGAACTGGACACAGTATTCAAGGAGCGGCCTCACCAGTGCTGAGTACAGAGGGAGAATCACCTCCCTGGACCTGCTGGTCACACCGTTTCTGATACAAGCCAGGATGCAATTGGCCTTCTTGGCCACCTGGGCACACTGCTGGCTCATGTTCAGTCGGCTGTCGACCAACACCCCCAGGTCCCTCTCCTCCTGGCAGTTTTCCAGCCAGGCTTCTCCCAGTCTGTAGCTCTGCATAGGGTTGTTGTGCCCCAAGTGCAGGACCCGGCATTTGGCCATGTTAAACCTCATGCCGTTGGACATTGCCCAGCAGTCCAGCCTGTCCAGGTCCCCCTGCAAAGCCTCCCTACCCTCCAGCAGATCGACACTTGCACACAGCTTCGTGTCATCTGCAAACTTGCTAAGGATACCCTCAATGCCCTCATCCAGGTCATTGATGAAGCCATTGAACAGGGCTCAACCCAGCACTGAGCCCTGGGGGACACCACTTGTCACTGGCCTCCAGCTGGACTTAACACCATTTACCACCACTCTCTAGGCCCGGCCATCCAGCCAGTTTTCTACCCCGGAGAGTGTGTGCTTATCCAGGCCAGAGGCTGACAGTTTCCGTAGCAGAATGCTGTGAGAAACTGTGTCAAAGGCTTTACTGAAGTCCAGAAAGACCACATCCACAGCCTTTCCTTCATCCAGCAGCCGAGTGACTTTGTCATAGAAGGCGATCAGGTTGGTTTGGCAGGACCTGCCTCTGGTAAACCCATGTTGACTGGGCCTGATCACCCGGTTCTCTTGTAAGTGCTTCATGATAGCACTCAAGATCACCTGTTCCATGACTTTCCCTGGCACTGAGGTCAGACTGACTGGCCTGTAGTTCCCGGGATCCTCCCTGCTACCCTTCTTGTAAATGGGAACTACATCAGCCAGTCTCCAGTCCAGAGGTACCTCCCCAGTCTTCCAGGACTGCTGGAAGATGATGGAAAGGGGTTTGGCCAATACATCCGCCAGCTCCCTCAAAACCCTAGGATGTATCCCATCTGGCCCCATGGACTTGTGGGTGTCTAGTTCGTCAAGCAGGGCTCTGACCACCTCCTCATGGACTATGGGAGCCTCGTATTTCTCCTCTGTTTCCCGGGTGTCTACACAGAGGGAACAGCTTTCTTTACAATTAAAGACTGAGGCAAAGAAGGCATTAAGTACCTCAGCCTTCTCCTCGTCCCCTGTCACTGCTGTTCCCTCTGAGTCCAAAAGGGACTGTATGGTCTCCCTTGTCCTCCTTTTACTGTTAATATACTTATAAAAAGATTTTTTATTGTCTTTTGCAGACTTAGCTAATCTGATCTCTAGCTCAGTTTTAGCCCCTCTGATTTTTTCCCTACATAGCCTCGCTTCCCTCCTGTAGTCATGTTTTTTAGTTTACTGGTGAAAGATCTTTGCCCTAGTAAAACCAAGTCGAAGCCCCACCATACCTACTAGTGGATGGGTGACATGGCACTGCATGGGGAAGGTGGGCACAGATGAGGAAGACGGCCCAGGGATGCGCCTCACTGCAGCACCTGGTTACAGACGTGTGGGTCGTGCCCCGCACCTGGCAGCTCATCACAGCTTGCGAAAGCCAATTGTGTAAGAGCACATCATCCCAGAGCCCACAAGCAGCTGATGACCTATCACTAGAACACAGATGTGCTTGCTGAGCTGCTGACAGAGAGTTACAGCCACTAAAGCATTTCCCTTTTCACAGGTTAGATGTTCCTGTCTGGATAGGCTCTGAAGATCAGCTACCAAAACCTGCCCCAGTGAAATCAACAAGAGTTTTGCCATGAACCTGCAAGAGAGAGTCCATTCCTACATGGACCCTTCCCAAATCACATTAGCCCTTGACAAGGAAGAAGTGGAGGGAGCTTCAGGTCAATGCAGCACATTTCGTTCCAGGCACTGGTTGGGATAACTTTAGCTATAGCTTCTCTGCCCACCCCAGCATTTTCCAGTTGGTCCTGCAAGGTGCTAAACAAGCGGGCCGCAGGCCAACAGGGCACTTAAACATGTGCTTGACTTTAAGGATACAAATAAATCCTCTTGAATGCTGCATGTGATGCTTTCCTCAAGTAGAGCCAAAGTGCTCTATCCCTTGCCAGCTCTTAAGGATAGCATCAAACAACTCTCTCCTGGTAATGCTAAATAAAGCCCTTCATACAAGCAAGCAAAAAGTTCCACCAAGTCTCTATGTTCTCTCATCCTTCTACACGGTCACTTCAGAGTATTCTGTTTCAAACTCCTTCTCTTTTATTCCTACACTTTATGACTTTGATCCAAGCTCTTTGTTGTTCAGAGAAGACAGTGATTCAAAATGAACAGCACTCAGGATTCATTACCCTTACTAATAGTATTAACTCTAGCTATAGTACATTGGCTTTAACATTATCCCCATTGTGTTCTCTGGCTGGCATGTTCACCGATATGTTTTGGGTTTCAGCCCTCCATCAATTCTCTCGTCCAACTGGAATAGCTTTTCTCATCCAACTGGAATAGATGCCAAAATGACTTAGAAAACACTGTTCAGGTTCCATATAATAAAGCAAACCACAGGAATGGTCTATTAGCATTAAAATTACAGACACAGTGAAACACATTAAAGACAAACATGCCATCAATGTGAGTCAAACAGGCATTCCACTGCAACATCACCTTTTAATAGCCCAAGTTCATCGGATATATATAAACCTTTCAATATGTGCACCATACAACATGCCATCCTATATTCTTTATTTAGCAAAGTTCCCTTTTATCTCTTCCCTTCCGTTTTATCCCTAAGGGTGCATGGCACATTCCAACAAGACAAAGCAGTGCAAACTCCTATCCCTAGGCTGAAAGAAGAACCAAAAGCTCTCTGTCTACTTCAATCCACCAAAACAGGAGAGCATTTCATTAATCCTCCAAGTTGGCACCACTCTGATCTTACCAATTAACCAGCCATTTCTCAATTTTATAGTTTTGATAGTTGTTGTATCTGAAAGAGGGTCCAAATGCAATTGACAATGATCCAGTCCCTGGCATTCCACGGTGCCTTTTGAAAATTACACTGCCAGGTTCCTGCACTCTCAGCTGCCATTCAAGTGCCACAGCCGGTACTCCTAAAGCTCAGAAGTTCTTGTGTCCAAGAGCTGATGAACACACCTGTTACCACCATGTCCTCAAACTGCTGGTGAGCCACGAGTTCTAAAATAGGCTCTAGGGATCTAGCTCAGGGGTATTTCTGCCCATGGGATCAATAATCCTTCTTCCCTAATAAAGATTTCTTGCCTGAACTTCTGCTGACTAATGATGTATCATGGGAACTGGGCAAAGAAACTGTTACAATGTCGATGCGCTGGTGTGGAAGTTAAGAGGAAGGATCATATGAAGCCTTAGATTCTGTGTGAAAGAAGATGTTACAGTTTTGTAGAAGTACACTTGTCAGGCAATTCCAGTGAAATTATCTGACAGACAGCATGTAGGAATCATGTGGGTACAAAGTGAGATCTACTGACAATAGTAGAATCATGGAATCACTAGGCTGGAAAGGACCGACTGGGTCATTGAGTCTAATCATCCCCATCAATCACTAAACCATGCCCCTCAGCACCTCATCTACCTGTCTCTTAAACACCTCCAGGGATGATGACTCAACCACCTCTCTGGGCAGCCTGTGCAAGTGCCTAATGATCCTTTCCATGAAAAAATTTTTCCAGACATCAAGCCTGAACCTCGCCTGGCAGAGCTTGAGGCTATTCCCTCTTGTCCCTTCCCCTGTCACTTGTAAGAAGAGGCCAATACCCTCCTCTCTTCAACCTCCCCTCAGGTAGTTGTAGAGAGCAATGAGGTCTCCTCTCAGCCTCCTCTTCTCCAGGCTAAACAACCCCAGCTCTCTCAGCCGTTCCTCATAAGACTCATTCTCCAGCCCCCTCACCAGCTTCATTGCTCTGATTTGGACACACTCCAGAGCTTCAACATCCTTCTTGTGGTGAGGGGCCCAGAACTGAACACAGGATTCGAGGTGCAGTCTCCCCAGTGCCAAGTACAGGGCGAGAATAGCCTACCTAGACCTGCTGGTCACACCGTTTCTGATACAAGACAAGATGCCATTGGCCTTCTTGGCCACCTGGGCACACTGCTGGCTCATGTTCAGTCGGCTGTCAACCAACACCCCCAGGTCCTTCTCCTCCAGGCAGCTCTCCAGCCAGACGTCTCCCAGTCTGTAGCTCTGCATAGGGTTGTTGTGCCCAAAGTGCAGGGCCAGACATTTGGCCGTGTTAAACCTCATGCCATTGGACTCAGCCCAGTGGTCCAGCCTGTTCAGATCCCTTTGCAGAGCCTCCCTACCCTCCAGTAGACTGACACTTCCACCCAGCTTAGTGTCATCTGCAACTTGCTAAGGGTGCGCTCGACGGGAGAGACAGCTGGCAAGTAGACGTCATATAGGTGTAAGGAATTTCTATTTCAACGTAGTGATGTTTTGAGGCTCACTTGGATGAGTGATTGCTGTCATCCATAACCTTCAAATTCCAGCATACAAGGCTTAGCTTTTCAATGAAACCAAATACCATCCGCTATTTTCAGTGACACTGTAAGCACATGAAGTTGTTTGCCATTTAATTTTCTTTCCAGAAAGCCTTCCACAGAAGTGTCGGAGCTAGAAAGAAACCTCTCTGTAGTTCTTCATTCTGCATCCTTGCAAAACTAGCCTGTTTACTGAATCCAGACTAAATCTTACAGATGAGTATCTCCAAATGAAGGTGACATCACCGTCTTGCTCTAAAGACTGTCCCCGTGTCATATGTTGGATTTGGGATTTGAGTTATGCAATCACTGAAACTTGCAGGAATAAATCCACTTGGACAAACCACCTTTCTCATGCTCCAGCCAGAGCACTGCTTTCGCTACAGCTTACTGAAATGTAAAAATAACATAAAAGTAGGCAACCTCATAACCTCGCAGAGGACAGTATGTTCAAAAAACTATAAGCTGCTTAGCTTTATTTTTCAGGCTGGAGATGTAAATTAAAGGCACATGAATAACAAGCACTTGCTGTGTTAATGATGACTTTGAAAGGGTGTTAGGCAGCTGAAACAGGTCTAGCTAACTTCCAGGTTGCTCAGTCCTAGAAGATGTATCCAATGCAGTCAGCACACACTGCTTTAGGAGCCCAGTGAAACTCACCCTGTCTACACTAGGCCAAACAGAAGGAAGCCAAGTATGTAGAGGTGTCAGTAGCAAATGAGCCACACTTTTCATGACATGTATGACTAAAAAGAAAAAGTCTAGGATACCCTTTTTGAAGCTGAATCTTTTGAAAGACTTCAAAGCCCCTATGGAGAACAACTTTCAATGCTGGTCAGCCATGCTACTCCATCTCTCTTGTTTCCCAAATGTGGTGATGCTCTGATCTCATGCAATGAAGCATGCAGGAGCTGACTGCCTACCAAACTATAGGCAAAGAGTGAAGTCAGTGTGTGTTTCACCTAACTTGCAACTCTCAGCAATGTGCTTAGCAAACCGGTTGCCATCTGCCGCTTAAGTAGAACAGGTTCCTCCAAGAAAAAGACCCAGTACAGGAATTGTGGGAGCTTCAGTTCTCCTTCTCTAGTGACACCTTTGCCCCTAGCTTTTTAAGAGCCCAGATGCATGAGCTTGCACACTTCATGCCTGAAGACAGGCAAATGATGTTTTTTCTTTTAAGGACTCCAAGATACACAGTCAATTGAAGGCTTATATACGGAACCAATTTTCCCATCTTCTATAACTTTATCTATATATATTCACAGACATACACTTCTTGCTTCTTACCATTAGGGAAGAACTCCCAGGTCTCTCTTCCTCACATCTACTGGTTTTGATTATGAAAGCTTTTATTGTTTTTACTGCTCCCCTCTGCATTCTCTTCCATTTTGTCAGCACTGCTTTCATAACACTTGTGGTTGCGGGTGACCAGGACCACAGTAACTCCTGCTTGCAGTTTCTTTCCAAAAAGACCCATCCAGAGATGTGAACAAGTTGACTCTACTGACACGCATCTGCCTGCCCAGTGTCCAGCTCCAGGAAAGCCAAAGTCATCATGGGCACGTGGCCACAGCTATGTGGACCAACTGTTAAGAGATCAGTTCTGTGTATGTCACAGCCTATTGGGCAGCCTTCCAGTCTGACAGCTTGAGAGGATCCATTTCAAAACAAACAACAAAGGGAAGATGTAGATGGAAAGTGAAGGCTTTGAAATAAAACCCATGCAGCAACCAGTGGGTCACAAGACTGGAGAGCTATTTCGCCTCTCAGTCCTTGCCAGAAAGGGAACGTGCATTATTTCTCTAGGAACACCTTACATCCTGGGAACCCAAAGACACAGTTGGGGTCTTGAAGTCTATAACAACAGAACAGTTTTGATAAATCCAAATATGGATAAAGCCAAACATGGCATCAATAAAGAAATCCTGCAGTTACATTCCAGGTACCACTAAAAAACTACTGCTTGAAAACCCTTACCATCTTGTCTGGCAAACATAGAGAGAATTTGGGAAAAAAAAAAAAAAAAGAGTATTCCTTTCCTGTGTCTATGGTGATTCTAACACTTTCAGATGGGAAGACTGTGGCTGATTAGCTGAGCCACGTCTTGAGGATGTATAAAAACATGTATCTGCCTTATCTGTGCTCCAGCTCAACAGTCTATCCATATTCCCAAACCTGTGATCACTGAAAAATACACAAGAGAAAGCACAGCTGATTAGGGCTCTTCTCCTTCCTTGTGGGGGCCACACAGGCCAGATGTATCTCTCTAGGAACCAGGGAGCATCAGCCAATTGCCAACACTAATTAGCAAATCGGCCAGTATCGATGCGATTACCACACCATATTTGTACTAGGGATGCAGGACTGACATTTTAGATGCTCTCATCTAACACCATGAAGAGGTGGCTTTGTTAACACAGTCTTTGAATGGAGAGACCTTCAGAAAGACTCTAATAGGCTGTTTGGAACACATTCTATGCTTAACAAGATTGAAGAGGTGCCAACAGACATAGTAATTTCTTGCAACATATCCCGACTTCCTTTGAGACTAGTTACGAGTAAGTGTGTCACGCAAAGGCATGATCTGAGACAGCAACACTGTCTCAGATGTCCCTTTTGACTGAGGTCTGTACCTGAACACAGTTTAACACAGAGTTGACCCCTCTGACTTAAGGACATCTCTACCCTGCACAGGGACCCACAATACAGAGGCAGATGCCTTTGCTTGCATGGCTTGAGTCAATCTATACCATTCAACGCAGTACTGTCCAGGCACACCAACCCAGGCTACAATGCTGTATTTGTGGAATGGAAATCTCTGTGCCACGTTGCACAGCACAGCTGATCTGGAATTTAAGAGTGTATCCTAGCCTAGAGGACTCAGCACTGCACTCGCTAGCTCTGGTGATAGTTCACATGTGACCAATTGGAACAGTTCTTCACCTGGGATGTAGCATATAAAGCCTTGGGATGTCTCTGCCATCCCAAAGGTAGTTCAGAATAAACAAGATCTTCTCAGTGGTACGATAGGAATCTTTCTTGTGTACTCTACAGGCCTAAAATAGGAAAACATTAGGTGTAACGTGAGAGCACCAACATGCCTGCACAACAGAGGAGTAAAGGTAGCAAGATTCATAAGCTTTGACCACTGCTTACATATATATGTATGGATGATCATAGAATCATAGAATCATAGAACAACCAGGTTGGAAGGGACCCATCGAACATTCTAGTCCAACCATTCCTATCAAACACTAAACCAAGTGTCTCAAGCAATAGGTGTGGTTATATTAACTGGAACCCACATTCAAACACCTCTGGGGACTGATTAACATTTAAATTGTGTCAGAGCATGAAGAGCTGTGGTGTTCCCTTTGTGGCATCAGATTAGTCCCATTAATTAGGCCCAATTAATACGTAGCATCCCAGTGCCATCAGCATGTTTCTATTGGCCAAAAGTGAAGAAAATGCTATAAGGGTGATCACACCTCCACAAACACAGGGGAATTATTCTCTACACCCCACTGCAAAAAAAAAAAAAAAAAAAAATCTGAACTCAAACAGGAGCACAAGGATAAGGCTAGACTTATTAACCAAGCCTTAATTTAACATCCACAGAATTACATCATTCACTGACACATCAAGGAATTAATTTCCCAAGGTTTCATGCTACATGCTCTTTTACGAATCTGAATCTCTCCACCTTAGCATACAGCAGGTTTTTAAAGATCTTCATAAAAGCACAACATATACTCGACACCTGAAACATAGGGAAGCACCTCAGCATCTCATTTCTGAAAAAAAAAAAAACAAAAAACCAAGTACCAGAAGCTTTGCCCATAGCAAGAGGCAAAGGAACAGCAGCAAGAAAAGCCAGAGAGACTGGAAGGAGGGAGGGCAAGATTTGCTGCTGTGAAGGATCACCCATCACCCAGCCAAGCAGTGCTGCTTAACACTCGCTTCCATCTCTGCCTTAGCAACAAGCTCAGCTCTCCAGGGTTCCAGAGTTAGCAAAAGAGGCAATAGGGCAACTTCTGCTTTTGGCAACTACCTTGCTTGTGCATCAAGCTGAGCTGGGTTTTGCCACAAGCTGGAAGTCTTTCTCTCACAGCTGGAATCTGGCACTTGTTCCTGAATTTTAGCCTAAAGCTTACATACACCCACAAAATTAAGCATCTATTTCACCAAAGCCAAACTGAGCGTGAGGGAGCTTGGATAAAGCTCTTTAAAATAATAATGATGGTTACTTTTTTTACTCACTTACCATCTCACACCTTATCTAGACCTGCAAGCAGGTATGATGAACCCAAATAATATTAGCCTGGTTATTTACTTGAGCTCTTCCAAGTTTCACACTGAGAAAGAGCAATGATGCCAAGGGTGTGAGCCAAACCTAGTGAAATACATAAAAACCCCCAAGCTGTATCAGTTTTAATGGGCCTTGCAAAAGGTCTCAGCTGTTCCAGAGTAAAAGTTCTCCATTTCTTCAGTCACAGCACTGGCAGAAAGAGGACAGCACGCTGGCCAAATGGCATGATGATGTAGGGACGTGGTCTGGGTTATAAACAGTAGATCTTAGCAGGAATTCCTAATTCTAGTAGTTAAAATTGAGCTTCTGTGGCAGTGCACTGCCTGTCAGTAGAGGAATTATCACTGTCACGACACTAGCACTATGATCTCAGTGAGATTTTAAAGAGTGGAGTGGCTTACATGGTACAGGCTCAGAGTCACTAGGTACAGAGCCTTTGTTATTTCCCTCAAAACTGTTGTAGAACAAATGCATTCCATTTCCACTTTTCCTTACTGAGTGTGTGTGAGGAAGCCTATTAAGTCTAAGAAAGGAGTCTTTGGTCATCATACATAGGTTAGCAGAGGGGAAAGACCTTCGTAACCCTTCTTCCCCGCTGGCCCTCTGAGGCTGCAGTAGAAACCCTCCTTCATGAGACAGTAGACGTCTGCATGGGAGACAACCAGCACTAATGTTGGAGATGTGAGAAAACTCCAAGCAAGTTTTGCATCTTATTAGAACGTAAAAAAAACACCTGGGAGGACATGCTTGGAGGAGACTGGGCATCACCTGCACTGCGCTGCTCCCCAGAGAAACCAGCCACTAGTGTGCACAGCAATTGCAGGCCCAGGTCACCTCTGACTGGAATCAATTAACTGGGGAATCATCGCAGCCAACACAAAGGGTCTCCATGTGTGAGAAACAAGTCTTACAGTGGCCACATTTGTACAGATGGGAAATGACTTATTTCTTCCAGTCTTGGCCTTTAATATGCGTTACCACGTTTCACCCATTCTTCTTGAGAAGAAGGTCTTGTTTATTTATCTGCTGGGTGATGTTGCCTAAGGTTATCCAGCCTGCATAGGTACCCACAATCAAAAGCACCTAAACATCCCCCCTTGCATCCCTGGGCAGCACAGCTAACATCTGTTATTGTCTCTTTGCCTCAGCCCAGCGGGAGAACTGGGCCCATGGCATTTTCCTCCAGCAGAGTTGTTTGTGTTGTGCTTCTGCATTTCTTGATGTGCTGAAAACGCACTTTAAATCAAGCTCTGCACAGCATGACGACTGATGGAGTGATGTGAGTAATTGCAATTCTTCACAGTGCCCTGGGATGTGCAGCACTCAGTATGCATAAATCACTCCTAAGAGCAACTGGAATAAAGCCTGTGGCTGGCAGATCAGGATCCTGAAATGTTTCTAGAAGTGCTTGGGAAGGCTTCGCTGTGACACCGCTCTGTCTGTGCTGCCACACATGCACTGAAGCTCTGTGAGCCTGGTCAGCCATTCACCTCAATAGCTTTAGAACAGACTGAGGCAAATGGTACACTTTGCACATAGTCTGTGCTGATGCAGAAAGAATCATTTTCTGGCATTCTTATTTTATCAGTATGAAAGCAGCACCCCAGATATTTGTGCTTGTTCTTTTTCTGCCTCGGAGAGTGGGATTCTCCTGCTGTCATCGTTAGTTTTCCTAATACCAGTAAACATACACTGAAAACTAACTGGAGAACTCCAGATTTTAGAGGTGATGAGAAGTGTCAGAAGGAAGAACATTCGTTGGGAGCACCACGGGGGCCCAGGTGAAGCCAGTCAGGGCCATTAAGGCCCATTAGTGCCCTCAGGGTGCCCCTCGGGTCTCTGTTGTCTTGCTTCTCCCTGCAGTGACTGCCTGGGCTCTGCTGCATCTCCCCCAAGGGCCACACAGCACAACAGCAGCTCGACAGCCCTTCAGGCTGACCACACTCTGGGAGGAGCTGGGCTGCTCCAAAGGCCCTGCCCTAGGAGACAGCTCTCGCTTTCTTCTCCACAGCAAGTAACTGACTGCCTGACATTTCAGCCTCTGGAGGAGGGGGAGGCTCGGGCTGTCGAGGGAGCGCTGAGTGCACACTGAGCAGACTTGGGGAAAGCACCTTTGCCAGTTGGCAGCGTGTGGGCTGCGCAGGCAGCTGCGATCGGGTCCAGCTCTGAGTCCCCCTGAGTCACCACCCGCTCTCGAAGCCTTTTGCCGGCTGCCTGCTCGACAGGCTCTCCGAGAGCGCTCCCTTTGCCGGCTGCCTCCGTTCGGAGCCCCCACTGGAGGCAGCAGATGGCGCTGGTCTCAGCGGCCCAGAGCCCTGGGTGGCTCCGCCGGGCGCTGGGGCAGCGCTGCCCCCTGCTGGGCACCCGGCGCCTCTGCTCCAGCGCCGGCCCCGCTCCGTCCCGGGGCTGGGGAGTCGCCTCCCTCGGGCTGGAGGGGCAGGCGGGGAGAGAGCGGCCACACAAACATTCCCAAGTGTACGGTCCCCTCCAGTCGTTCCGTGCTCGGCAGGACAGATCAAAAGCCGCTTTCGCCATGCAGAAACACTCACCTTTTAGCACAGCTCCAGAGAGCTGCTGGTGTGTGTGCCTCCCAGAGACAACGCTCGGGGGTCAAAGGGTTCAACCCTCTTTCCTTGACCCAGCAGCTTTATTCCTTTGTTCTCTGAGCCTTCGTCCCCTCCTGGCTCCCATCACAAGCAGGGCCAGGTATCTTACTCCCTCTCAGCTGCACTTCTGCTCCACCTCGACAGCCTGTGCTCTACTGTGTCCTCCAACAGCTCCCACCACCTCTTTGCTCTTCAGTGTTTTAGCACTTAAGCAGTGTCCTGAGGCAAGGCAGGAGCTCCTAGACCTTTCATCTTCTAGATGGTTGAACTCAATGATCCCAGAGGTCTTTTCCAGCCTAGTGATTTTGTGATTCTATGATTCCTCACTCTGCTGCTCATCATCCCTGAGCATCTGCAGTGGTCTCCCTGGGGACCAAGTGTGGTATGGCATTAGACTGAGCTAGAGCAACAGTGTTTCCAGACTGACCAGCACAGCTCTGTGTTCAGTAATACCATAATTTAAGGGAAACATGTGCAAAGAGTTAATATAGATGCATTGGTATGAAAGAAACCTGCACCAGACAGTCTCACCTGTGTTACCACTGCTGCCTTCCTGATCAATGACCTTTGGGAGGCTGAGAAGGGTCAATGACTACAGTCAGGGATTAGAGTGTAGGGGTCACAGGTCAGAAGTCAGAGGCTCATGGCGAGGTGTGATGGAGTAGCAGTCATTGGTCAAGGTCAGAAGTCAGGTCGTGGGATTAGGGGTTGCAGGTGGGGTCATTGGAGCAATGGTCAGGGTCATAGATCAACAGTAAGAAGGCACAGGAGCAAAGTCCAGGTTAATGGTGTGGGGTAAAAGGTCATAGGTGGATGTCAAAATTCACATCTTCCTCCTTCTGGTGCTCGTTAACTCAGAGTATCTGTAGTGGCGGGGAGGGCAGCAACTTCAAAGGGGGCCCACCGATTACTTGGTGTCCATTATGGGGTTATAGTTGAATCTGGTCGCTTAATAGGATGCTTTCCTTGCAAGCACCTTAGACATTTCATGACTTCTACATGTGCCAGCAAAGCTCTTCAGTTTTCCCCTAATGGCTTGTTTCAGGAGATAACCGTGGAGGTTTGAATATTTCCATTTTTTTGCCATCCATTCCCTGGATTAGGTACCTCACAGGCCAAGATTGGGAGAAGATGAAACTGTCATATCTTCATGGAAAGAGTTTTGTGACTCTTGCTTCTACCCTCACCTCTGCTCCCATGACACAGGAAACCTGTCTACAACCAGTCCCTGTGAAGTGAGGATTTTTTACAGCACAAAGCTGTCACTTTCCCGTATCTGGTTCCTTTTCCCTGGCCAGAAAGTCATTCTGTCAATGTATGCTCCATCAAGCTGTCAGCCCTTAATTCCCCAGCTCCATAACCCTGACATGTGTCCCACGTAGAAACAGAATCTTGGATTTTGCTGGCAATGGTTGATATCAAATGAAGAAGTGCAGAGCCTGCAATATCCTGAGGCAGCTGCCACTTAAATTATTTTTTCACCAATAACAATGTCTGCCCTGCATCCCTTCTCTGGCATCTGCACCTAAAACCTTGTTGCAGGTCTCCAGTCCCCTTTAACAAACATAGCCCTGATTTTCCCATTTCTCCTCACAGACCATGAACCCAGCTACATATCTTCAAACTGCTTCATGCTCTCCAGTGTTTATTTGCACCCATTCTACCTTCACGTGCTCTCTCCCTCCTCATGTGGTGATTTTCATCCATGCCACAGCACCTTTCTTACTGGGGCTCCTCAACAGAAGAGAAAGCAGGCTTTGTCCTCTCCAGTCTTGACACTGTGTCACCTGCTGAGCCCAGCTCTCCACTCTTTGGGGTCAAGATCCTTCCCTTTAAAGCAATTCAGGAAAGGAAATCTTTCTAGGCAGTAAAGTAGTGCCATTGACAGGGCTTGTCACCATGTGTGACTTCATGGTTCTACTGCTCATCTGGTGTTCAGCAAATCATGGTTTCCCCTGGAGTCTGAAGGGTCCCATAACACAGTGTGGGAACATGCTGGAACCAATTCTATCCTTGCTACCTCTGTGAAGGGGCCCAAGGCTGCAGCTGCATGTTAGGGCCCTGCAGAGAGAAAGACCAACCCCACCACTTCATCAAGTGTCTTCAGGTCCCTGAGACAAGCAAAGACTTGGTGACTCCCTTGCAGCAGTGACACCTACAATTTTATCAGCTGGAAGGTATGAATCCTAGAAGGAAAACCTCTAATACTAAATGAAGGACCAAACTGATCCAGGCTGAGCTTAAGGGAAACATTTAAATACTTTTTACTTACCTCCACCAGTGATCCTTTTCCCACTCACAGTGGAGTAAACAAACCTTTTGTCCAAATTAAGCCTTTTCTTCTGAACAGGTCACAGAATTCACACATTTTCTTCAAGGTTAAATACAGATTTTTGGACAACAGAGTTGTTTTTTTTTTTCTTGGGCTACACCTCTGCAGCTGTCCCCTCTGTCCAAACGGTGTGGGAGCAGTGACAAGTTTAACACTTGCCCTTAGGGTCAGAAGGGACTTGTGTCCAGATATAGGTGTCACTGGGATGTAGATCTATTATAATATTAGGAAAAGCAACACTCTCAATCAAGATAAAAAATAGCTGTTTATTCAGTCAGATATGATTCTACTCAGTCAGAAAAACTCACTCTGGGTCCTTGCAATGTTTGTATTTTTGCTAAAATCCATAGGAAAAAAAATGTTAGTGTTCCACTGCCAGGGCTCAGGTGCACTGGCGGTTGTTCATCCCAAAAAGTCGGTACCGTTGGAATTAACACTGGTGAATGAAAAGAAACACAAACTCAAACATCCCTCTAGAGTCAAAAAAAGGTCCACAACTCAGGGCTTGCAGTTTGCTGTGTCTGCTGCTCTGACACCAACTGAGCTGTAAACATGATGGGAGTATTCACAAGAGGATCCATATTGTTGCTTTTGAGCAGAGAATGATTTTTTTCCTACTTAAAAAGAAAAAAAAAATCTCATTTCCAAGCTATTACTGGAAGCAGTAATAGATTCTGAGGTTTTAAAGAGGGGGGGGGGAGAAAAGAACAAAAAGCTGTTTTGCTACATGAGTAATGTTTTTCAACATTTTTAATGAAGTTAAGCTACTGATTGTTTCTCCATCTACAAAAGTCAGTTCCACTGAAGATGGGCAAGGAGCAGCATTCCAACAACCAGCAATTTATCAACATCAGTAACGTGCTCTTGCTTTTCTGCTCACCCCTCTTTCACTTCCCTTAGCACATACATCAGAATCGCTCAATTCTTATTCTCTAGCTGATGTAAAACTTGCTGGAGCTCTGTTTCTTGGACACCACCATGGATGTAGCAAGGAAGCAGAAAGGAGAGAGAGGGAGACCCAACCCCTTGCTAGAATGTCTGCTGGTGACATGCAGGCTTCCCACCATGTCACCCAGCCTTGACAGTGGTCCCAAGAACCTCAAAAACATGCTCACCCCTACAGACTCCTCTTTATTCTCCTTGGAGGCGTACTGAGGTGTTATTAGAACAAAAGCTCTTTGCTTGGGCATTCCAGTTTTAAACACTGTTTTCGAAGGATTCCACCTAAGTAGTTCAGCCAAGACTAACAAGCCTGGGGCATAAGGAAGGCTGAAGTTCCTGATTCCCAGCCCCTCACATCTATTTTTAGCTCTGAAATCAGACAAACAATAAAAATTGAAAATGACCGGGCAGAGAATCTGCTGAAAAATAGTGGTCATATACTTTTGTTTTTCTTCCACAAGTAACTAGTTTTAAGTAATAATAACAACAACAGCAACAAAAGACAGAGATAATAAGTGAGTGATTACCTGTTTTTACAGGTTTGTCATCTGGGTGATTAGGAAAACTTTGCATCTTTACATCTTGTTCACAAAGAGTGAATGTCCACTCAAAGGCAGGTGCTGGGCTTGCTTTTCAGATGCCTCCTCTCCCTTGATGTACCTACAACTAGTTTTTGTACCAGTGTGCTTGTTCTTTTTAAGGTTATTTTAAGCCATTTAGCAGCATGATGAAAACTTTTGAGTTCCTAGCAAGGGCAAAACAAAATAATTTGAGATTCATCAAGTTGGAATCTCGACATTTTTATTCTGAATTTTAGATAGCAACTGAGAATCCTTAGGAGATATTGGTAATAAACCCACCTTTGGATAACCAAGAAACAGCTCTCAGTAGTTCAATATAAGTGCTAACCTCAAAAGAGAGAAAAAACTTAAGCTTCTGTTGTTGAACTTGTGAAAGCAGTACAAGAAACATATTCCCGGGCAACAAATTGGCCCAAATCAATCATAAAATGAATAAACAAACATTTGCTAACTTTCAAGGGAAAATATACTTTTTCATACATATTTACTTAGAGTAGGTATCCCATGGAAAAACACTCACATTTGATTACACTTGATTTTGTTAAATATTCCTCATAATACAAATGTCTCAAAAAGCTTAATTTTGCCATTCTTTAAATTTTTTGTGTATGATTATTATAGTTTTTTGAGCATGAGATAGTGAATCTTTTGATCTTATTTATAGTTTAGTAGTGCCCAAAGTCCACTGGAGGTCATAAAAACATATCAGGATGCAAACATTTATTTTAAGCTGTCTTGTTTTTAAGAGTCTAAAGAGCACCCAGAAATGACCGGCTGCCTTTTGACATTGCAGAATAATAGTAGCATCTACAGAGAGGCTAGAACAGAGCTATGATGAATCACCTTGAAAGTGGACAACATAGATTTCATTAGAGGAGAAACCTCAGAGACATATTTTTTATGCCTTAGAGGACAATCTCAAGTAGACCAGAGACAATGATTTTATAGACTCTATTATCTTTGAAACTTGACCTGAGAGCTCTGTAAGAAGCAAAATAATTTCATGTTTAAATGATGTCCAAACCTATAACTTTGCCACTGGCAGTGGAAAAGTGACAAGCAGCACTGTTACTGCTAAGTATTTTGTAAAATGATATAACTCTCTGTTTTCATATCAGCATTTCAGTCCATATATTAAAACTAAACCCTAAATTGAAAAATTAATAACCATAGCCTGTAGAAGTGATTAATTGGGGCGATCTCCTAGAAATCAAAGTAATATACAGAGTAACTTTTTCCAACATTTGAAATTAGTGTTTTGAAAAAGTTAAACTTTTAACTGCTCAAATTATATGCAGAGATACTGTGAAACCAAAAATCATTTGCAGCTTTCGAGGAGAAATTATAGAATCACAGAATCACTAGGTTGAAAAAGACCCACTGGATCATTGAGTCCGACCAAGCTGAACATCACTGACTGAGAAATGAGAGCAGCAGAGGTGTAGCAAGACTGGTTTCCTTTTGCATTTTTAGAGTTTTTTTAACAAGCCTTTGGAATTCTTTCCCTTCAGAACATCTTTTATGTTAATTTCTGTCAGAGGGTTCAGGCTCCAGAGAATTGCCATTGTCATCCAGGTTTGTAAGATCCTTCTCCACGAAAGACAGTCGAAGAAAATGAACCCCAGTAATATCAAGAAATCTACTGTCTCTGAACAAACCATTTCTGGAGGCTGGGCACAATTTGATGACCGACTTTGGACAAGGACATATTCCAAAATCCTATGCTCCAGCCTGCCTCCTCTGAGGTTGCCAGGAGAGTCCAACACACAGCTGCCGACAGGACAGTGATTAATTTGATTGTCACCAGCACAGCTCTGAAGCTTGTTCAGGAGGCACATAAAAGGCAACTCAGTGCAGTCATTTGGGTTTTGCTGCTAAGGGACAGAGAGAAGTATTAAAACAAATCTCAGCAATGTTTGACTTCAGCCAGTCGAAGATAAGCCCAACTTCTCCAGCACAGCAGTGTTGTTTGTCCTGGTCTGCTGTCATGGGGCGGGTACGGCATGGTACAACTGGCCTGGAGAGGATTACTGATAACACATGGTTGGTCCTTCAGTGGGAGTGATGCCACCACACCTCACCCAGATCACCAGAAATACAACGAGATCGAGAGAGTGACTTGGTCATTCTTCTACCAGATGCTTCTTCAAACCACTTTGACTATTTACACTGGTAGACACCACGAAGCTGCACTGCAGAGCTGTGTGGCAAAACTGACAGGCTGCAAAGTAGGATTTTTCAGATAATGATGAGCTACACTCTGTGCGTATCAGCCACAGCTCATGACAGAGGCAAGAAAACCTATGGGTGAAAAGGTCAGCCACTGCCAGCTGTAAGTAATAACCCTTAGCATCTATGGAAGAGTACAGGTGAAATTAGCCTGCAACTAGGCTCTGGCAGCCACAATGACAGTACAAGGGATACCACTATAATTCGTAATGTCTATTACAGGCATTTATGATACTGAATCACAGGACTTGGTTCCTTATTGTCTTTATCTTTTTGTAATCATTCCAAGCCACTCCAAAGAGACTGTGCAATGTTGCAAAGTCATCTTTCCAAGTAATTTACCAGTAATGTTTACTCTTGGTTTGCACATTACAGCTCAAACTGGAATGCAATTGGGACACTTCACATCACTTTGAGCTTTCCAACTTTGTAGCACAAAGCTGCTTGTCTGCAGACGTATCTGATGGACATGTGCACAAGGGAAGATGAGGTTTCATGACCCTACTCTGATGAACTGAAGACTCCCATAACCACACCAGTCCAAATTTCAAGTGACATGTGCAGTAAATCCTCCTCCTAGAGAACAATCAGACAATATTATCCATGTTCCAACTGAAGTTGAAAAAAACAGCAGAGTAGAAAGCGTTAAGGATAAAATGTTCCTCAATGGCACCTATTTGGATGCTGACCTGAGTAAAGGTGTGAGCCTAACCCTATGGGTAAAACCCAGTCTGTGGCACAGTTTTATGCCAGAGGATGTATTGGAGAAAAAAATGGGAAATAGTGCAAGAAGCTTGGAAAATTATAATGAAGTGCACTTCCTTACAACATATATAGAAGAAATATATCTGCCAGGGATTGTTTCAGCCAACAGGAAAAAAAAAAAAAAGAAATAATAATATGTTTCAATAAAAACACCTTAAAGGAGGAAACATAAAATCTAGTTTTATTAAAGACTGGGATTAATTTCAAGTATATGAACGTCTGTGACCCTATTATACAGACAGTCAACACCATTTATATTTTTTCCCATTCCATGCAATTGTTTCCAGACAAGGAGAAGCTGATTCTTTACCTTACTGGTTCAGATGAGAATTTGACTTCCTCTTCAAATTTGAAAGGCAAAATATAATGTTGCTTTTAGCAGATGATTATCAGAAATTAAAAATTATATTCCAAGTAGTGAATTCCAGGGTTCTTTTCACTGGAAATCTTTGGTTTCTCAAGAAGCAAATGTTACACAAGCAATGATGTCTTGGGCAAAGACCCTTTAACACTGCTGTGTAAGTTCTCCAACCGTTATTCATTCCATTAAAAAGAATTTGGAATTTATAGAAGCTCAGTTTCCTTATTACAAATTAATTCTCTGCAAGAAATGGCGTATTCTTATTTGATGATCCAAAGCAGTTCCTTTCATAAAATACTAAAATAATTTAATAGTTTATTTATTAAAGTAACCCACAATTTGGAAGAGGAGAAAGAAGCATTCAGCTGGTTTCTTGCAGATTTCAAAGATGACATACATTGTTATAAAAACCAGATATTAGGCGTTTGCTCCTAGTTGATACTATTATACAATACATTGATACTACTTATACATTAAGATGTTATTAAATCTTTTGATTTTAAACAAAACCTCTTTGCTGATTTCTAAAAATCATGTAAGGCTCCTGTGGACAAACCAGGCAGTGGGAATCCTTCCAAGTTTTTCCCATACAGCAATATCATTTGGGGAATGCAAAACTAGCTGTTGCAAGATATTCACAACTTAGTTATGGTCATTGTCCAGCAATATACAACCATAAATATGATGTTACCAGAAAATCATAAAATGGTTTGGGTTGGAAAGGACCTTAATGATCATTCAGCTCCAATCCCCCTGTCATGGGCAGGGACGAACTTCCACTAGTTCAGGTTGCTCAAAGCCTCATTCAACTTGGCCTTGAACACATCCAGAAATGGGACACTCACATTGCCCCTTGTCCTAACAAAAAGTGCCTTTCCAGGTTTCTTGTAGGCCCCCTTTAGGTACTGGCAGGCTGCTATAGGGTCTCCTCAGAGCCTTCTCCTCTCTAGGCTGAACAATTCTCTCCTTGTGTCTTCATAGAAGTGTTCCGTCTCTCTGATCATCTTTGTGACCCTCTCTGGACCCACTCCAACAGGTCTGTCTTTATCGTGCTGAGGGTTCCAGAGCTGGATGCAGTATTCCAGGTTATTAGACATAAGCTGGAAGGTATGCATTACCTCCCTGATTTTGTTTATTTATGCATGTGGTGTTATGTTTGTGTTCTCTCAAGCAGAATTCGGTAATGATGCAATGTGGGTTCTCTCCAACATTTGAATACCTCCCTAACTCCAATAAACAGTCTTACATTTTCCTGCAGTCTGGTATCCTCCACAAAACAGCTATTGAATATGACCTGCCTCCAATTAACATGTTACTCTCATAGTATCACAGCATGAATCTAGTGAGCTCGGCTTTTATGGAGCTGAAGCTATCCTGCAGACAACACTGAGATTTGGCCAACATAAAAAGTGGACGATGAAGACTTAGGGTGGAATTTAGTATTTCAAATTACTGCCATCTCCTATTAACATAGGAATCAAAGATCATAAACAAAACTCTGTAAGTGGACTGCTGTGTCCTAGAGTACCCATAAGGGTGCTGTGAGCCAAACTAACCACTTGCACAGTAATCCATTAGTTATGAGAAATGTAAAATAGACGGCATAAGACAAAGCTTTGGTTGTAACTCTACTCTGTTTTTCAGATTAAGCTCCTGCTTCCTTTTCACATGCTCTATAATTTTTCCTTACTCTATGTCTGTTAATGATTTTTACATCTTGTATATATTCTCAGCCTACTAAATTGTTTTTCAAGCATGATGCAAACTTCCAAAGTAATTAGCAGTTCCAGTCTGCATCGAGAGACATAAACAAAGGGAACACCAACACAAATTCTAAAAGAGCAGGCAGGATATTTATATATGCTGGCAACACCCAAAAAGACATACAAGGTTCATGGACTCCTTACATGGGGCATTAAGCATTTAAAAATGAGATAACTTGTTTCCCAAAAGGTTAGCAATCTCAGACATCTGAGGGTTGGAATGATCCAATAAGTCAATTTCCATTTCTCTTCAGTCTTAAAACAACTTGGCAGTGGTCTACTTCTTGCTCTGCTTTCAAGAGATTAGAATCACAGAGAAGTGGAGTAGACACTCAATTCAACTATTTCTCTTTTTACATAATTTTCAGTTCCTTCTGTCATTCTGCATCTGTCTTTATTGCATAATATTATAACCCTTATTCTCCTACATATTTCCTCCTTTTAGCATACAAATTCCCTTTCATAGCTCCATCCCATGGTATCGTTCTAATTATTTTCTCAGTACAGTTAAGCTAATAACAGTTTCACTGCCCTTCATGGAACGATCTGTTTCACAAGCACAGTTCTAGCTCCAGCTATATGTATTTTAATAATAACCAGGTAAGAACACACTACATGGAAGTTCCCACAACACAGGTGACAACCATTCTAAGTGCCAACACACAAGTTTCTGCTGTCTGGGAAATGCTTCTATGTTTGAAAACCCTAGGGTTACAGTAAAAAATGTCATATCATGTAAAATTAAATTGTTCCTGTTATCATAAATCTAAGTTCCATGCTCATTTGTTGTTAAAAAGATTGAATCATATAGCCCAGTCTCAAAAAGATTTCCTGCAATACTGACACACCATAGCTCTATGGGAAGCTTACAGGGCTGTTATTTTCTTGGTTGTTTTCTAAATACATTGCAAACTAAAAATACTCCACTAAACATCCTCCCTCCAGCATGTTCTCCACAAAACCAATTCACCTGAAGTGTTCAAATTTCTATCAATAGGAAGCAATAACAAGTATGGCAAAACTGCAAGGAACTATAACCAGATGAGAGTTTCTTTTAGTGGGTACACACAAGTGAGGAACTGTAGTAGCAGTCAGTAATGATTGTCACTTCTGATCACCATGGGAACCAAACAGAGGTCTACTCTGCAGAAAACAGATCAGCAGTGACTCACTGACTGCTTGGGAAGAATGATTATTGAGAAGTACTAGACTTGTGTGGGTGAAAGGGAGCATAGACAGGGAACATATACTAGTGATGCCATTTCAACCGTAGTCCAACACAGCAGACTCCTCTGCTAGACGTGCAGCGTGAAATCAATTAAATTACTACTTTGGCTTTGCATTCATTAAGAGACAAATTTCACTGTTACGTTCTTCTGCAGCCTCAGTCTTGTGTGGGCTCTTTGCTATGAGAGGATTTCATTTCTAGTGAATGACCTGAGCTTACACCAGGTTTTATCAAGTCTTCTGCAACTTCCTTAGTGACAGATTTAATGAGAGATTTAAACTATGCAAGACCCTCTAAACTACACTGTGAGGTGCACGGCATACATGAGATGGGTAGCATCTCCATCTGGACTACCCAGACACTGAGAAGTAAGGTCCTTACAACTAAGCCCCTGGATTTGCACTAAAAAGAATGCAAAATAATTGCTGTCTCATCAATGTAATTCAAAAGAGCAACTGTCTTTGAGGTGAAATTGTTTGTACAACTGGAATAAAATTTGCAACCCAAACAAGATATTTGGATTAATTTTCAGTTAATTGCAAACTGTAATTTCAATCCTATGCTTTAATACTCCAGAGTTTTTCAAGGTTCAGTTATATGAAGTCAAGCATAATATTTCTGGGTTGTTCAAAGAATCTCAGACCAAAGATTCTAAGATTCTACCATCTCAATCCACTGTCTTTGTTAAACTATTTTCACTGTCTCCTCAGCTCTGGATGGAGAAAGAGTGACAATTGCAAAGGAAAGGGTATAACAGCCCCAGCAGTTCAATGTTTCTTCTTTACAAATGGTAGTACAAGATGTTTTGACAAAACCAAAGTATATCTCTTAATAGTAACTACTCTGCCATTCAATGTCTCCTTGTGTTCTGTTCTCAATTCCTACATTCAACTATCATTTGAGTGCCTACATATCCTGCAAGGATGCCATCGAAAACACAGCTGGCAGCTGGTATAAAGGGGGGTTTTTGTGTTCCTCCTCCTAACAGAAATATCCATAGATTGTTAAGTTTTGAAAGAGCAAATACACTCATTTCTCCATGAAATGTCATGTATTTTTATTACCAAAGGCTTAAGAATTGCTACTCACCTTAGAGGAATTCTGATGAGCAGAAAATCGGTTCCCTAAGTGGAATTTGGCCAAGACTGAATACAGTGTCCTGTCACACAGTTTCTAGATCTGTGGGTCCTCAGGGAAACAAAAGACAACAGTCTGCAAATCTAAGACAAGGCCATGGCCCCAGCTTTTCAGTTTGATGGTTACAGACTTGTATGTCATGAATGAATGTATATCTATTACAGAGGCTCACGCCCATGATACTGAAACATCTGTCAGTTGGTAAGTAAGCTTTTGAGATAGGAAAATGCAGAGGAACAAAAATATTAAGAAACCACCTCCCACGCATTCAGAGGATGAATCATTAACGGGTCAATTCTGCAAAGTGCTCCACACTTCTCTGCACCTCTCCACAGGAAATAAGCAGTGACATAAACTAAGAAAAAGTACCCCTTTGCAACTGTCCCACCAACAACTGTTAGGAGCTCTCCATTAAAGATCACCTCCTTCTCCCCCTTAGCCCACACACGGGGGTTCAGATGCCAGCAGCAGAACATGTGATGCTTAAATTTAGCCCTGTCCACCTCTTTCATGATACTTCCCAGCAACTGAAGACAGAAGTGGACAAATAACTGAGGAGATTATTGGCATTTGTTGTTGGCTTTTCTAGCTGAACTACAATGTATCCTAGGACGACTGATGTTTTTTTCCACTTTGGGAAAGGCAATTATGATCAAGTCAGACACGGTCCTAATTGCTTTGTTGTAACTTGCACTGTGCAAACCATTTAAACCATTTGTGGAACATGTGATGTGGAACCTACACCCTTATGCTCTGGTAAGCAGGTGGGAAGTAAACTTGCATGTTTATTACTCACTGCTATTTAAGCTCTCATCAGCTTGGCTTGCAAGAACAACATTCTGCAGATTTAATCTGCAGACAGTCATTCATACAGAGATATTTTAACACCACCTCTTCATTTTCAAGCTTGTTTTGTCTTAGCTCAGGGTTGAATGGGTCAAGAATGAGATTAATATTTGTTTTCAGGAGCTGGAAACCCAAAACTGTTGCTAACTTAAGCAGCAGATTTCTAGTGAATATCAGTAAAAAATGTCACAAATACTTAAAAGAGGAAGAGCAAGAAATATTTACAAATACTTCTTTTTACAGGCATCACACCAAACAAAACTTAAGTCTAAAGCCAGAGCTGCAAGTAATGTGAAATCATAGTCAACAGTTGTTCATTGGTCTTAATAAATATCAGTGAAACGGGGAATAATTTCAGGGTTTACAGCATTTCACTTCCTCATATCTGAAATTACTGGTTTGATTTTTTTCTTTTAATTTTAGAAGTGGTCAGTAATCTACAGTAACACATTCATGTGGTTTGGGTTAGGGCTTTTTTGTTTATTTGTTTAAAGCATATTGCATATTGTCCGCTCCAACATGCCCTATTTAAAAAAAAGTTTGACTGAAGAATTATGCAGAAGTCTTTAGTAATTTACATACTTCTTCAGCCATATGGAAGTATACAATCTGTTTTATGTTCTGTGGTAAAACTACGGTTGTGATAAGCTTAATTAATTTTAAATCTTCCTATCTGCAATTTAATACAACAATTTGCTATAGTAATAATAGCTCCAATTCTTTTACAATTTGCCATACTGGAGATGCTTAAAGATGAGTCAGGGATAAAAAACTCTAACAGTGATCAAAAATCCTCTTCAGTTCAGGAGGATGCAGCATTGGAGTTTAGTCTCACTATCTCTGAAAATACTAACAATTTGTCCTTAGGTGAGGAAATGTCATAATATTACACAGAATGGAAGACATAACATAGTAGTTTGGTTCATTAGTATTTTTTTCCATGTAATGCTTTATAGAAGAGATAAAGCTGAAGAAAATAAAAACAGACAAGTAAATATTACAGTGAAGTACATTGTTCTTATTTAAATACATTTCTTTGAGCAATATATTCTTAAAAGGTGAAAATCAAACACTAATATTTGTCTCAGTGTATAAAAGTGACAGTATTAATTATAAAGAACTCAATGATCTTCTGCTTATTTCATCTTATTCTTAAGTTTTCACAGCAAAAATATTAAAATTTGCACTGTTACCAAAAAGATGCAAAACTGTCAAATATATTATTCTGAAGTAAATTAACAATTAATTTATAGGAACCTACTGTAGGAACTATTGAATGGACAGTAGTAATGGTTTTCTATATAAAATCTATCAAAAATTATTGGAGAAAATATATGAAGCGTAGCTGATGAAATCTGCAATATGGCCACAGAGAAATAAGTTGCAGATCATCAAAGTTAGCTCTTGTGCAGAAACATCCACCATGAGTTCATTAATTTCATTTTTCACTGAAGAACAGCAGGTTTCCATAATGCAACCATCACAGGGAACTGATTTCAGCACTGTACTTTAAGCTTTACCCATAGTTGGAACTTGCAACAGTTTAGAATTTTTGGTGCTGTGATCTCTCTTGCTCTCCGGAAGGCTACGTAAATATAAAAATCTTCAGCACAAAGAACTCTCTCTAAAGCACTGGCAATCTGTCTTAGTAGAAGACTGTTCAAAAAGAGAATAGAAAAAACAGATTAAGCTGAACTGGTAAAACAATAATCCTTTATACACAAACCACCAAACTAGGTTGTCATTAGAAGCTGAGATATTTGTGGCCTATGCCTACCAGGCACACGAACTCATGAAGCTCAGAGGACTCTTCAAAGGTTCTCATCTATGTACGACTTTGTTTAGCCCAAGTCAGCAGCCAAGACCTGATCTTGCACCAATGAAGGCAAAGTGCACTTTCAACTATTCTGAATAGCAAAAAAAGGTTAAGTAAATGATTAATTCTGCCATCCTCAGGTATTTAATTAAAATACCTAGATATGGACCTAATTAACCTACACTCTGTTCATCATCCATGGATGGAAATCCAGAAAGTGCTTCAGTCTTTCTCAGGTCAAGGTGTTCCTAACTTAGACAACTCTGCCAGGTTACTGAAATTAGATGTGATAACAAACTGAAGGTCTTCCTGTATATGAGCTTTAACCATTCACATGATTAAAGATCATCAGTGTACGCGTGTTCTCAACTACTAAGCCTGCTTCCAGCACCAGGAGCAGCCAGAACTATTTCTGGTTCTTCACCTTAATTAGGAAAGGGTTCTTCTTCCCATGGAAAAATATTGGCAGTTTTATGATTTTCCCTCTCCCCGCTGGCTAGACACCAAACCAGTTCCTTTTTGAACATTTCTCAACTTTTATTTAGTTCATATTCTGAATGGAAACTTAGCTTGTTTTATTTTTCTTCACACATGAACTTTGTAAAGGACTTTTTTTTTGTTGTTGTTGTTTAGTTAGTTAGATTCTCCCATAGCAAGAGAAAAACTCCAGTGAGTTACTTACTGGGTGCCTCACTTTGGTCCTCAAGTTTCTCCCCAAAATAGAGATGTTTTCTAACTACAACCTACTAGTCCCTGGGAAAAACTTTGTCTCTATAGATGTTGATCTACACACCACTGATGCACCTCACCTCACATGAGAGGTCTCAATGTCGCTGCAGGATTAGCTGTGGTGTACAAAAGGTGTACAAAAGGACATTTAATTTCTATTCATTCACAAACAGGGTAACACGGAGCTTCCCTGGTTCTCGCTTCTCAACAAAAAAGGTGAGTTTCCCTACTTTTCAGTTTACATCTGGACTATTGAGAACTGATCCCTGGTCCAGCCTTTAGAAGAGTTATGCTGCAGCTGGAGAAATAATTGGGCTATTCCCAGACCACCTGAGAGCAGCATAGGGAGCACCGCCACCTCATTTCTGTTCATCGAATACATGCCAAGCATATAACATTAATTAAGACATACTGTACCTCCAACGTTTGGATCTTGATGTGTTTATTTCCTTCTAATCTTAGTTAGAAAACAAAAGGTAAAAATGGTTAAAACATTGTAACATATCACTAATTTAGAACACTGTTTAGAAGAAACATGCACCAAAGCTACTACTGTTCCAAAGCCAGTTACAATTACTATGGTTAATATTTTCCTTCATTTTTTTGTTTTGCAGTAAATTTTGGAACCATCAGTTAGTGACTAAACTGAATGTGAAAGCAGCATTTTGTTGTAGTACATCTAAACAATTATTACATGATTTCATAAATATATGTTTATGATTTGTCTATTGAATACCTATAAGCCTAATGCTTTTTCCCACTGTTCAAAAACATCACATGGAGAAGAAACAGTTTGCACTGGGTTTCATACAAGAAGAGAAATAAACCTGAGAGCAAGCACTCACTAACTGTTATTACTGGAATTTACCACAATGCAAGTAAACACCTTCAAAACTAAAAATAGCTCTGAGGTTCTGCAAGTACATTTATCACAGCCTCTTACTCCTAACAGGGTTTTGTTTTCTTTGATTTCTCAGAGCACTCACAGTGTAGAGAAGCTGTTCAGAAGACAACGTACCGCGTTGCCAGCATCTGCTCTAAGATCCTTCTGCAGAAGTGAGTTAAAATTTAAATAAACAGAAGCAGTCACTTTAACTATTATAAATAGCCCCACTGACTTCATAGGCTCCAAGGCTAGCCAGTCTGTACGGAATAATAATTGATTTTCAAAGGAAACACATCCTGCTAGATAAACTGAGAAAGCAGCAGAAATGCAATACGCAACCTTCCAATACCTTTCGGTGCAGCTTTTGTCTGACTGGAAACCATGGCAGCCGCGTCCGATGGCAGGCCAACATACACACCACCATAGTTCCTAATTTAAAGAAACAATTTAAGATACATCAAAGCTTAATTCTAACACTTCTCCCTACAGCATCGACATCACACAGTAGCATTACAAAGACCATGGGTGGTCAGCAAGGAGGGCACCACTGCACAAGCATCATCAGAGGAGCCCTCATTTCCCATGGCTGTGGGAAAACTGTGTATTAAGTGCCACGTGCTTGCTAATATAGTGCCAGGCAAAAAAAACCCTGATGCTAGCTGTTACTCTTAAGAGGGACCCAAGCAAGGTCCTGCTTGTGAAAGGAGCTATTTTTCACAGCATCATAGAATCATGGAATGGTTGGGGTTGGAAGAGACCTCTGGAAATCATCTAGTCCCACCTTGCTGCTGAAGTAGGTTCACCTAGAGCAGGTTGCACAGGATCACATCCAGGCAGGTTCTGAATCTCCAGAGGACACTCCACAACCCCTCTGGACAGCCTGTTCCAGTGCTCTGTCACTCTCACAGTAAAGCAGATTTTGCTCATGGCCTTGTGTTCCAGTTTGTTCCCATTGCCTCATGCCCTGTTGCTGGGTACCATTGAAAACAGTCTGCCCCATCCTCTTGACACATGCACATATAAGCACTGATGAGATCCCACATTCTTAATATTTTTTATTAACTCCCAACTGTGTTGTGACAATAAGCCTCACTAGACCAGCTTCTTCTAGTCACTGAATATATCCAACTGAACACAGAGCCAATCTGATAGCAATGTTCATCACTGAGACCACTCAAGCACCTCATTTCAAATAATACACACCACTTAAAAAGCACTTTGGCCTCTCATTGTATCCTTGTGCTGAAGGCTACACTTCGAGAAAACTTACAGTAAGAAGGAGGAAGAGGATGTTAGATACTTTCATAGCCCAAAACTGTCCCCTTCATGGCCTTGCAAAGTGTATTTTCTAGCTCCAAGGCCTGTATGAAAAGCAGGGACTGATGCAAGGAGGTGAAAAATGGGACCTCTAAGAGTCTCTGCCATGCCTGGAACTACTTACTGCTCTAGATTCCCATTATGCTGCTCTGCCCTGTCACGTGCCAAATTAATCACATCTCCTCCAGCCCTTGGATCTCTGAGATCATTTCTGATTTGTTTGATAGCAGAGTCACACTTCCTTTGATTTCCAGATCAGTGGAGATCTCCCACAAGTGGTAATGCCATCTTCTGTCGGGAGGCTGGGTGAAGGCAGAGATCACTGGCCCTTATCAAGCACATCACTTACACCTCTGAGATAAAGTTCCCCTCTCCCCAGCTTCCTAACAGGTGGGTGGACTCATTGATAATGGACTCTGAAAGACTGTGAGAGATTCCCTACTCTCTTTATTTTTTCTCTGCTTTGGTAGTCTTGGTGGCAATTAGGAGGAGGAAAGGAAGGATGTACATCTGATGGCAGAACTCACTGCAGCCTATTGCAAATAAAGCCAGTCCTAGTAGATGACATACCTCCTTTTGTCCTCATCTGATACGGATTCTTCTGCTCTGTAATACCAAAAGATATAAAATACATTAGCAGATTGTTTCTTTCATAGATACCATCACCATCTGTGTATGTCCAGGAGCAAGGGAAGAAGGGAATTATTACTGATCCCAGTTTAATTCACGTCATCCAAAATTCAATAAAGTATTCACACAGGCACAAAAAAGTGACAGTTTTCCAACAGAGGAGGGATTGAGAATAGATGCAGCTTAGTTTGCATGACCCCCTCCAGTGACACCTGAAAGCAGGTTTGGGAACTGAAATAGGTAAATTAACACTTTCCCTGAGTGTGTTGCCACACTGCTCCATACATATCAAGAACATAAAGGCTCTGCACATTAGAAGAATGAGTCTTGGCAGCTAACCCACCAAAAGACGACAGGAAGGGACTAAGCATCCATGACAGCCTGGGAATGAGGATGAAGAAAGATAAATTTTCACAGTAGCTGCGCCAAAAGATGTTACAGAGCCTCTGTAAAATGCGGTACGGTGATTCCTGAAGTCAGAGTTGTTTGCAAACCAAGTAACTGTTACTAATCCTTTATAAATGAGCAATTACTTCTTTTTGACATTTGTGGTAAAATCACAGGTCAATCTGTAGGTTCGTAGGTAATCACTGAGGTTTGACTCAAATACTGTCCAGTATAGCAGGGGGGTAAAATAATCGGCATCAGCCTAAAGGAAAATGTGGTACCGAAAAGGTAAAAATATTATTCTTATTCCCTGAGGGTACAGTGTCTGTGCTGCAGTCTCAGTCTGTGCCTCAGCATCAGTCTTCACATAAATCACTCACCTGCCTTTAATTAAACATTTGGACTTGAAGCTCTGCTTGCATGACTGGGTATGGATCAGGGCAGCAGCTGCACTTTAGCTTGGACTGCAACCTACCAACCTAGCAATAAAAATACAGGCAAGATAGCGTGAGTGCTGTTAAAACACCAGGCATCCTTCACTCCTTCCCTGAGGGGCAACTGTGACAACTGCCCAAGGAGGAGTCTGGTACTGTAGCTCAGGGATCCTTGAGATATGGCCACAGTGGTGTACAGGGAAGGTTGCAAACAGAAAGGGGGCACCAAAATCCAAGGAGGGCTTCACTGTGGAAATGTTCATGCACAGGCTGTTCACGCAGATATCCTCTTCTGAATATGCCTGTTGAAGGACCAATTCCCAGGACTACAGGGGCAAGTCAAAAATACTCTCCATCATGAGCTGATCCATGAATTTCCGATCTGTTCCCTAGGTGATAAGACTGAGATCTGGCCTTTACCCAGCATTAGGGCTAAATCCATTCTGTAGCCTTGAAAGGCATTTCTGAACTATGATATTTAACAATAACATATGACATTTCTTATTGTAATTTATTTATTCTAAGAGGTAGATGTGCCTGCTGTTTAATCACGAGGGCTGTATGCCATTACCGACCCCTGAAGTCAGTAGCATTTTGGCCCAAAGCACAGAGAGCCCACAGCAGGATGCAGCCTCAAATGCAAGAAAACGCCTCTTAAAGCTCCATCAGCACTCTCCTGAGAGGGTAGCAAACACTGAGTGGAGTGAACCTCCTTATCTGCTGTCTTTTTCTACATCATACCACTTGAGAGCAATAAACTCCTCCCTGGAGTGATTAGTTTCATTTCAGAAGGCATCTCGCATTTCCTCTGACCCCACACAGCCTATGACACCTTGCAGTCCTCGTGCACACAGCTGGAAAAATGCAAAGATAACTTTCCTTGAGGACTGTGAAGCTACTCTGTCCTAGCATGAGCTAATTCCAGATGAAGAAAGTAGAAAGTCCGTGTACATCAGCTGGTAGAAATAATGCTTATACTTTTAGCAGAAAAGAAAAATTACAACAGTTTAAGAAAGGGACTTTGTGTATCAAAAGATCACAAACAATCATTTTTGTTGATCTAACTGAGTGTGCCACAGGATTGATTTTCTCACACAACTGGACACATTTTCTAACTTTCTATAATCAAGATTAACCATTTTTCCGAGAAAATAATTCTTCAAAAGCACTGGCAACTACATGCAGCACTCAAAACCTCTAAAACAGAGCTGTAAGAACAATAAGCAATAGGAAATTAATGGGATTAATAATAAGGATTGTCCAATAGGAAATTAATGTCAATGTTTAAAAAAGAAAACTCCTACTTGGGAAGACAGCTGTTCTCTTCTGTTCTAGAAATGTTTTGTAATAGTGTATCACTGGGCCATTACTGCCATTCTATCACATAAACAAATTATACAGGTCTATGATTAAGCAGACCAGGTTTTCTTAAACGTTTTGCTTTCTTCCTTTCCTTCTTTTGCCTAATTTCGCAATACCTTTTCCCTAAATGCACAGCAGTAAATATAATCTATGATCGTACAGGCCACAGTTCTCTGGCTGGGGGTGACTAGTTGCAATCTGTTGTAGCCCTGCCAGGAAAGAGGAGGTGAGCAGGGACAAAAGGAATATGGAAGTGGGGGGGGGGGGGGAAGGAAAATTCTAGTGATGGCACTGAAGTCTCTTTCTAGGGACTCCTTTCTAAGCAGCATGGGAAGGAGTGCACTCCAGCTGATGCATTTATGCACATTCACACACCTCTTGTTTTCATACACTGTAGCTTAAGGCCCCGGTTTGAAAGGTGCCCACTAATTTCACATGTTCAAATGTCCAGGTGACAGATGAGCCACAGTGGCAGACTGCGTGACCATGGGTGGTTCTGGTGAGCAGAGCTACAACAGCCACACAGGATCACATGGAAATGAGAATGGAAAAAAGCTCCTCTTGTTTCAGCAGTGCTCCCATTGCCACATTTGCATGGCAAGGTATTGGCAGCAGAGGAGGTGCAATAGGGGTAGCTTCTGTGAGAAGCTGCCAGAGGTTTTCTCCATGTCCACAAAGCCAATGCCAGCTGGCTCCAAGACAGACAGACCCACCATTGGCCAAGACTGAGCCAGTAACTGATGGTGGTTATCCCAGTGCCCCTGGGATAACATTTTTAAGGGGCAAGGGTGAACAGAATGCATAGGAATCTGCAGCCAGAGAGAGGAGTGACAGTATGTTAGAGAAACAACTGTGCAGACGCCAAGGTCAGGGACAGAGGAGTGGAGGTGCTCCAGGCACTGTCCCTCTGCAGCCCATGGAGGTTGACAGTGGAGCAGAAAACCACACCCAAGAAGGTGTTTTAAGATTTATGTTTTATTTCTCGTTACTGTACCCTGATTTGATTCATCATAAATTAAATTAATTTTCTCCAAGTCAAGTCTGTTGATGTAATTGCTGAGTGATCTCTCCCTGTCCTTATTTCAACCCATGAGCATTTTGGCATCTTGTTATATTTTAATCCCCCCTGTCCAGCTGAAGAGGGGAGTGGATAGAGCAGCTTTAGTGGGCACCTGGCATCCAGACAGCATCAACCTATCACACTACATCCCCCAGACTCACAGAGAGTGTACAGGGATACAGGAGTCCAGCATATCATTCCTTCCTCCCTCTCTACCTCCACTGCATGTCTACCTTTTTATCAGGGAAGAGCCACTTGGCATAAAAATAACTATAAATACCTCCATTTACAGAGCCCTCCATGCTAGGATAAGTTTTCCTGCACCAGGAATAGAAGCCAAAAGAAATTTAACAGTCTGATGTGCTTTGTACTGATCTGCTGCTATATCACTGCACCTTCCTTTAGATGTTGTTGACATGAGCTGCAAAGGTACTGAGAGCACATTTTTTCAGCAGATAGTACAGGTAGAGTCTTGTAGACAGTAGGCAGATTTAACAGCAAATTCTCATAACAGTATTCTATTTCCAGCTAGAATAAATGTTTCTTTTGGTAAGGATTTGTCTATCCCAAGAGGTTTCCTGTCACCTTCCTAAGTCTGAAAAATATACTTGGTTAAAGTGTCAGTTTTTACATCCATCAGTCCTAGGTCTGTTTGATGGTAAAAGAAACTGCCATTTTCCACATAATATTTTATATCTCAAATGACAGGCATTCACATTAATTTATTCCATCCAAATTTTTCTTACCTCAGTTTTTACAACTCTGTTCAGACTGAGCGTTACATAGACTCTTTCTAGCCATGCTCAGCAGTCCCATCAGAAACGTTTCACTAAACTTTATACAAGTGACGGACTATTTCTCCTCAGTTTCTCAGCATTTCTTGGGAATAAGAGCCTGTCATTTGTATATGATGGATTTCTTCCCAATATTCTGAAACAGAATTGAACTGCTGTGTCCTTTCCTTCCAATTGTTACTAATCTTCCCTTGAATTTAGCCACATTCTGAATGTAACAGACACTACATTACTACATAAGTAGCCCTCCTATATCTAAGCTTTTCCAGTTGGCAATGACATATTTCTCTGTATTAGTGGGGCAGGAGCATTGCCTAAGCTGGTTAACAGATTCACAATTGATTTGAGGGTTGGAGTAACAGGGAGACATCACATTCCCCAACCATACATCCTTCTTGTTACCATTTGGCCCTCAGTCTCACAGCACTTCACACAGAAAGATCATATAATCCCTGTCTTAGGAGTGGAGAAACGCAAGGTACAGAGGGCAAAGCAACTTCCCTGTGGTCACCTGGGAGGGCTCAGAGCAGGATCCAGCCCTCCTTCCTTCCACTCAGCTGCTCACACCAGGAGATGCTAGTGCCTTGACAATGAGTCACCATCAAGAAATGAGGCATTTCTTGAGTTAGAATAAACAGATTCTGTACCCTGAAGTACAACATAAGTAAAGACACATTCAAACAATTTGGTGGATCAGGGCTGATACAACTGAAATTTAACAGCAAAATGGGAGGGGAATTAAACATTTTTTTTAATATAATCTTTAACTGATAAAATTGAAAAGATGTAAAATAAGAGCTTGTGTGAATCTATAACGTTAGTTAATATAAATCTGCTCATTTCTATAAAACTAAAATAGTTTTTCTGGTATTTTAATACATGTGTAAAAATCTGCTGTTGAATGCTTAGGTTATTGATTTAGGACTTTCTGGGTTACCACTGCCATTCCATATTAACAGATCTGTGTTTCTAATGTCTGATGAGAAGACTCGACCATGCTATTATTCACACAAGTTGTTTGGCTGGCTCCACTATAATTATCTGAATGACTAATGGTTTCAGGATTGATCCTTTCACATTGTTGAAGTCTGCACTAGTAATTAGTTTTTTCTAAGTTATCCCCATTCTTTTTTTAAACTTAACAGATGATTTAACACCACTAAGTAGGATTTTCCCAGTTAAACTCCCAGAAAAAAGCTTAACTCCCTACAAAAGCTTACACACACATAAATACAGCTCTACATATTCTCATGCCTTTAAGTATGCTAATGTGCCTACTAAATTCATCATTCAACAGTGCTTGCAATTTTGAAATTTAAAACTACTGGAGAATAAAGAGAGAGATGTGATTCTAAGTCAGTGCCTTAAACTATCTAAACGGAAGAACGAAAAAAGGCCCTAAATAAATTAAAAACAGGTTTTGTGATTATATAAAAGTGCTGAGGGCATGGATGCTGCAGGCTGTATAAAGAAGTTCCTCATAATATTGCCTTCAGTAATTTATTATCTGACACTACAAACACAGGAAACAGACTACATGGATAAGACAGATCTCGAGAGTATCTGTGACAACAGTGTTGATCTGCCAAGTGAGACCTGTTGTTAGTTCTCATCTGTGCTCCGTAATAGCAAGGACAAGTCTGTTTTTAAGCTCTTCTCTCCACTTGTTTATGTGACTTGACAGCCCTCATTTCTACACTAGGATTCCTCTAACTGGAGTAGTTATTCTAAATGAAGTAAATAAAACTGGAGAATGTTCCTATTGTATAACAACAAAATATTTCACAGGTCCCTCAGTCTCAAACTCTAGCGGCAAATACCAATTACATGAAGTAGAAGAAGACAATTCCTCAGGAGGACTTCTCTAATGTTTCCTTTGATAGGAAAACAAATTTATGTCTGAATAAAGCTGTTCCTGCACATTTCTGCATCAGGAAATGAGAAATAGCCTGAGAAAGGTTGATCTTTCGCTGTTGTTTTTCTGAAAATCAGAAGTTGGCAAGAGGCAGCAAGACAACAGTGGGTCAGAACTTCCACATTTAGAGAAAAACAGGATGGGTAGGGCTACCCTCTGCTACTCAGCATCAAAGATAAGAGAGAAAGATGAGCCAATAGATATGATCTTCAGTGTGGAAAAATCTAGAGAAGACGGGTACTTTGAAAAGGAAGTCTGGATGGTTTACGAGCTGTCCTACAAAGAAGGAAAAATTACCCCCATGGCTCTTTAAATCTCTCAGAGGTCTTGGTGTAAATTTATGTGGTCACTTCATACAGTGGCATGGCCTTTGGAAAAAGACCTACTGGTAGATGACAGGGAAGTGTAGTCTGAAGTAACATGACCACCTCTGGGAGACAACTCTCAACAGGGAAAAGACATTTCTGTTTGAGAAATCAAAAGGGAAGGAATCTGTAGAAAAGTAAATAAGACATGAAGTTGTCGTGTGGAGATGGAAGCTGTCACTAAAGACAATAAACATCTAGTGGTGTTGATTATATGTTAGAAACAAGATGAATCATGTATGACTAAGTCTAATATGAGGCTAGCTGGACTGAAGATAAGTCCAGGGTTACGTACTTGAAAGGGCAGAGTAAATACTTACACATCTTTAGTAGTCCCTGTGGCACCTAGAATGAAAAAAAAAAAGAAGTGCATGTTTACAACATCCTCCAAATCCTCTAAACCAACCAACAGTGTAGTAAGCATTTTTCGGGCTTTCTGTCCTACACAATGCAGAAATAGGAACAGGAATTTTCTGTTGTTAGACAACAGGTTCCTCATGATTGTATACTTTATCCTTAATGACTACCTATATTACCCATTAAGTCTATCATGCTTAGATCATGGCCACATTCTCAGTGGGTGAAAACTATGCTACTGTGGACCAATGCCCAGCTGCAGTCACGCAGGATCAGAGCAACATAAGATAAAATTAATCTCTATGATTTTTGTATGCTTCACTTTACTCAGACTTCTGGTGGGTTTGGCTGCTATAAAGTTACCACAACTAACCAAGCAGTTACTGCTGAATGCCTGTTTATTTTGCTGCTTGATTCAGTTGTAGATTCGGCACTACACGTGTAAAACCCTGCTCCATTCTTCCTGCCAGATAAATAAAGTTTTGCAAAACAACTAGACAGAACTAATATAAACATTGGGACACAACCCATTGAAAACCCCAGGCATCTAAAGAGATCAAGCACCCCTTAATTCATCTTACTATTTAACAAAAAAAGCAAAAAAACAGGAGCTACCACCTGGCTGCCTGATCTCTTTGATTTTTTTTTTTTTTTTTGGTGACTCAGATGCTACTTGCTGGGAGAGGAGCATTCACTCAAGTACTTTCCTGTTCCTCTCAAGTTATTAATGCCATGTTACTATCACTGGTATATCGTTCAGCTGAGTAACCAGCAAATTATCCCTTCTATTAATTACACAAGCTAGGGTAGACACTAGAAAGACTTTCACTTCTCCTTTTCCTCTTCCGCTCAGTACTTAGCTGGAAGAGGTTACCTCATCACTCTTGAAGAAACTACAGTTGTCAATCCAAAAGATTTTAAAGGTTTGGGGGTAGCTGGGGTTTTTGTCAGCCACGGCATTTCATTTCTTGTAAAACTTTGCTGCTGAAAAATATCCATGAATAGCAAATATCTTTCTTTTCACTCTGATGTGTAAGAATATGCCTTCTGTATCCTTATTTTAAATGCAGAGAGGAAGAAACAATCCTGCAAGACCTTCCAGCACTGTCTACCTGAATGGATGGCCTGGATGGCAGTGAAAATCTTCCTTTACTAACTCTCAAACATAATATCCTATGACTTGATTATCCCTCCTTTTCCCAGCAACAACGTAGAATAGACTTGTATCAGACTGTACACATTTCTTTCCTCAATATTGCTTCCAGAGTCAGTAAAATCTCAGTAGAGCTGTACATATCCTCAGAAACCCTTAATTAAGCCAGAGGGAGTACCTCTGTGCAAAATAAGCTCAGGCCCTCACCTTCAAACTCTCAGCTTACTGAGACTTTTTGGTTTTATAGGCATGTCCACACAGAAATACATATAAACCCTCCAAATTAATTGTGTCCAGGTGGAAGGTTGGCATCACAGAGCTGCACACAAGCTCAATCTCAGCTGATGTAGGGAGATACTTTCTGCTACCAAGGCTAGTTCATCCAGAGTCAGCTCAGCTATGTCGTGCCTATTCTGTACTGTGGGCATCACTGTGCATCTAGACAGAGCCTTGGCATCAGCAATACCTTAGATAATGTATGATTTGAAAAGCCTAGCTCCAGTGCTGTAGCTAGTAGGGTTGTTCATTTTTTTTTCAGAAGAAACCATTCCTTCGCAGTGCCTGTCCTACAGCAGAACCACGATTTTCTCATTTTCTCAACCTAAGCTCACTGCAACCAAACTCAATTTCTCCAAATGGTTCATGGTACTTTGTGAGGCCTTTGCCAAACCTTTTCTGAGTATGGGCTGAGGTCTCAATGCTTTAGATTCTTATTCAGATGCCTTCCCTGCAGGAAGTATACCAAAAATAAAAAGTGTTTAACACACAAACTGAAATCTTAGTTGAATGAGAACTATGTGCCTACAGCACTGCCACATTTCCCAGTGGAGATGTTGGTTTCCAATCACCAAGCATGCTTCAATGATACGCCCATGTTCAATGTCATACCTGACTTCAATGCATTATGGTATGCATACATTCACACTCTGGGGACAGGGGCTGACTCTCAGACCCACCAACTCGGGCTTCATGTGGAGCTATTATGCTATGAACCTGCATTCAAAACCAGAGATGCGTCACCAGCATTCACACCTGGCGGCATTTGTTTCCTCTGAATACTAGAGAGGGCACCACTGCTGAAGAACACTGCATTTTGAAATGCACCTCACACAAAAGCATTGAGAAGTATGATAAAACCAAATTCACTTTTTAAAAGATTGTTTTCCCTCTTTATAATAAATAAATGCGTATATACATAAACAAATAGTTTGCTTTCTACTGTTTGTATAAGCACAAAGAACCAAATTATTCTCACTTCATTGATGGAATTCCATTGATTTCAGTACTGTTATTTCTCATTTTCTCTATCAAAAGTGAGACAAAAGTTGGCTCCAAATTCACTCGAGTACCACAAAAGTATCTGAATATAGATCAGAAAGTATTTCCAATTCAGCATTTTTCTTCCTAGAAAAGTTCTGAACTTGAAAATGAACATCACTTCAGTTAGGCAGCCCAAAAGCAACTCTATGTAAAAATCTGTAAGGTTTTCTTCATTAGGGAGCCTGACAATTCCTTATAAATAGATTTTGTTACACAGGGAACCCAATAACATCCCAGTTTGTACTGATGTGCTTGTCCAATCCATTCACCCTCACCCCTGTTATTTCACTGACATATGTCTTAACTCTTCCTTGTTTAGTGAGTGACATATTATTCCATAGCCACTCAAGTTGCTCCTCCCAGAGTTCAGCCAAAGAATCTTGTTTACTACTGATTCGCAAACAGTGCATAGCTGTTTCACAGCACCAAGGCTCAGTGTTCTCTTAACCATGATGTTTTAGATAAATGGCTTGACTAAAGCCTTACATAGTTGAAAGCCTGTCCATTTTTTTCCCACTATATCAGCTTGCCCAAAAAAGGCAGCACTTAACCCTGCAAATGTTGTCTCGTTTGGTTCATGTTGGTTTGGTTTTCCAAAACCTGCCTAACCTCAGCAACAGACTGAGGGGCAGCCAGGAAGCTGCGTTCACAAAAAAACAGGCAATACTGAGTTATCCTGAATGACCTCTCTGCTCACACCATCTAGAGTCAGACCATGGAGCATTTCAGAGCTGCAGGAGAAGGAAGAGTACACACTGCAGAATAAATGAGTCTCATTCAGCCATACATCGTTCTGAGCCCAAAGTGATTGCAGAAGAAAAGCATTCTGTCTAGAGTAGTGGAGCTGTGATCCCTTAAAAAAAAACCCATAGTGTTTAAACATCCACAAATGAATAAGGACAAGAACATTTCCCAGGGCATCTTCCATTCTGTGAGAGGGGGTTTCACACTTTGAAAACGATGGCAGCTTGTGACTGGCAACCCTGCAGGATTTCAGTAAATGCAGCATAAATGCAAAAGGTGGTTGAAAGAAACTGATAGTCACAGTTGATACTCCTCTGTGCCAAGAAATGCATCATGAGTGAACACAGAAGACAGAAATTTCAGAAAAACATAAAAAAGCATGAGAGGAAGCCACTTACAAGAAGAAAAACATGGATACAAAAAATGACGCTATCTGACTTTAGAGCAGATTACAAAATGTTTTTCTATTAGTTTTTAATGAACAATCCCCTACAATATTGTCTTGCAAATACTTCAAATTGTTACAAAAAGTAAATGAAAACCTCACAATTACACATACATGTGTGCAACAATTAAGATTACAAAGCATTTTCTATTGCAGGCTCCTTTCTCATTTGCTCTGAAGACAGCAATACATTGGAACCAAATCCTAACATCAATGAATTTATTCTATTTATATCCCAGTGCAACCAAGGGCAGAATTATATCAATTTACTTCAAACTGTTACTTCTTCAAATCATCAGGTGGCAATTCTGTACCTACACTTGACCTGATCAAACATAAATTTTAAAAACCAGTTTGGTTTTGAATAGTATGTCAGAATGGTTTCCTAGGCATTCTACCAAACTTGAAGTTAATAAATCTGTTTAAACTTGGTGTGAAAGTTGTCCTGCATCATAACTCGGCTTTCCATAGTTTCTCTGTATATTTAAATTAAGGCTAGACTGCCAACCTCTATAGAGTACCATAATTTAAGGCGCTGTCATTGCTACTACAATTGACACAGAGAGGAGGAGGCAGTTAAAAATTGCTATTGAAACAACATTAGAATGAAGGGAAATGCCTTCACTCAGAAAAAAATGTAAATTAACATTTAAGGGCATATTTTTAAAACACATTAAAAAAAAGAAGAGCTATTTTGGAGCTTCTAAAACACCAGGAAATACCATGAAATAAAGATACATAAAATGAGGTAACAAAACATCCAGAAAATACAAACTTGCTAATAAAACCTTCTATGGGTAATGGGAAATTTAAAAAATAAGGATAATCCATAGTTAACTCACAAAATAACTACATGATTTAAGAAGGATATGTATACATCAGTTTACTCTGATCACAGAAGGTGCCATTTCTCAACTGAGGAGCCTTTTGTCTGATTCTCTGGAAGGAAAATTTAGACTCTGAGTTATATTGATGTTCTAAAGTACTGCACCACAGACAGAAATGTTATTCTAGATCATGTTTATTAGTTTAGATCTCATAGACCGTAGAGCTGGTAGCTCCTCTGATGTCATTCTAACCATGCAACAGAAGCTAATATCATTAGCTGAACTATCATTGCACATACTTCTGCGTAGGAAAATTCAAGCTAGGCTCCAATATCAAGGTAAGAAAATGGGGACTAGCTAACATGTCCAATGTATTATGTGAACTATGCTACAATATTAACCATAGTCATACAACTTGACTGAGAGCATTACAGGTTAATTCTATGCTATGTGCCTAAAGTTTTGACATTATTGTCTGTACAATGATCATAACTTTAGCACTAAAGAAGCAGTCATGCTGTGCAAGCCACAAAATTAATTTGTATTTACACAGTATTAATGTATTTTAGGAAAATATTGAGTTATACTTTCCTTAAGAACTCTATAATTCCTATTTAAAATGGTGCATCTGCTTCCCCTAGAAAAATAACTCCATTTTTATTAGATACACTTTGTAAGGAATGCCAAATGGAAAAAATAAATAGTAGAAAACGGATTTCTTTTATTACCAGTTGTTTATTATAACACCACAGGCTGCATAATTTCTGACTGACAGTGGTGAAAAGGAGAATAGAATTGGACCTTTCATACTTGTATTTGCTTTGGAAAGGTCTCTCTGGGCAACAGTAATAATTCCATTATACTAACTGTATGTTCTACATAGCATGGTTGGTTTTTACTTGCACTAAGCCATTGGAGATCTGTGGACTACTTTTAAAGAGCATGTAAAAGGCCACCATGAAACGTAAATTGAAATGTGTTATAAGGTAAGTTAAACTACTGAAGGGGCTGTACCTTCAGTAAAAATGATTAGTTAACCTACAAGTCAAACCCTGTTGAAAATAGCTGCCTTTAATGCAACAGCAGATACATGTCTGCCTTTAAACAAAAAAAAAAAAAAAAAAACAAACAAAAAAAAAAAAAAACACCAAACCCTTTTACTTCAATGTAATTCACTAAATACTACCACTGTCAGATTTAGTTTATTTGACATTTATCCATTTGTATCCTGGTACAAGTTCAACAGAGTGGCCAGCTCAACGTTAATCAAGAAGCTACTACAAAGGGTCTAATAGTCAAGTCAAAATTTTCCTCTGAATTTCTCTGATGCTTGCTTTGATGTTTTTGCCCAGCAAACAGAAATGGGATGCAAACAAGCATCATCGCAGTAGTATGAAGCTATGTTGGTCATATACCTAAAAAACTTCAAGTCACAGTAATGCAGGAATCAACTAATTGGAGAGAATTAAGGTGTGTAGACAGGACAGCTCTAGTAAGAGTGCTGGAAGTTCAAGTAAATTGATACTGGGCATTCTTTGTGGATGAGAGAGACCTCTGGCAGATACATGACACCTAAAACCTGATTTATAGCTAACAGAAATCAAGTAAGCAGTAATAGCAGAAAAGCATCTCCTTTCCCTGCAAGCGTGAAGTGCTGGGTTTAGCGGGTAAACCAGCAACACACCACACAAACATGCATACATGCACACAACTTCGAGAAGGCATCAACATTCACACTCACAGATACACCCAGTTCTTCAAATCAGAACTAGCATGACCCGAGGCACCATGGCAGCTCTGGATAAAGCAAGTCAAAATGGTAAGGGATGGAGACCCAGTAATTCTAACTGGCCCAGCCACTACTTTGTTGTGTATTTTGAAGAGATTATGAAGCTTACAAGTCTTACAAGGAGCAGCTGAGGGAGCTGGGGTTGTTTAACCTTGAGAAGAGGAGGCTGAGCTGACCTCATTGCTCTCTACAACTACCTGAAAGGAGGTTGTAGGGAGGTGGGTGCTGGCCTCTTCTCCCAAGTGACAGGGGACAGGACAAGAGGGAATGGTTTCAAGCTCCGCCAGGGGAGGTTCAGACTGGATATCAAGAAAAGATTTTTCACAGAAAGGGTCACTGGGCACTGGCACAGGCTGCCCAGGGAAGAGGTTGAGTTACCATCCCTGGAGGTATTTAAAAGACAGGTAGACAAGGTGCTCAGAGACGTTCAGGGACATGGTTTAGTGGCAGATAGGAATGGTTGGACTCGATGATCTAAGAGGTCTTTTCCATCCTAGAGATTCTATGATTCTGTGATCTGAACCTCTCAAGTGCATCTGAAAGACAGATGTTGAAAGAGGTGGCAATGTTTGCCAAGTGCAGTTAGAATGCAAAATGATTGAGAAATGTTCATATTTACAGTTATGTGGTGAAAGTCCACTTATTAATTTCCATATACTTTCCTTTCTTTGTGGGGGCTGCGGGGAAGGAAGAGCAGAACAGCACCATCTTCCCAGATCCCATCTCTTTTTAAAATAACAACGAACAAATAAGGGAGCTGGCTGGACGCACCAGCCAGCAGCACGCATCAATATGCAAGAAACCCCCAATCTTGGAACATCCTCCAACTTCTCCAGCAATCAGAGGAGACAAAGTAGCACAAAATCATTTCAGAAGTGGCATCTGTGGCCTTATAGGGAAGCGAAGAGAGCGGAGCTCGCCAGGGGAGGTTCAGGCTGGACATCAGGAGGAAGTTTTTCACAGAAAGGGTCATTGGGCATTGGAACAGGCTGCCCAGGGAGGTGGTTGACTCACCTTCCCTGGAGGTGTTTAAGGGACGGGTGGATGAGGTACTGAGGGACGTGGTTTAGTGTGTGATAGGAGTGGTTGGACTCGATGATCCGGTGGGTCTCTTCCAGCCTGGTTGTTCTATGATCCCCGGCGGGATCCCTTGGTCCAGCTCTTCTCCAGGGCTCGCCGTGACTACACAACGCCCCCCCAACAAATGCCCCCTTGCCACTCTCTCTCTCCCCTGAGTAAGCAGATGAGCCTCAGGAAAGGAAGATGCTCTCGCCGCGGCTCGGTTAGGGCATCCCCCGGTGCGGGATGCAGGATCACCGGCAGGGATGCTCGCACCGCCACGCACCCACCCCACCCCACCCCATCCCATCCCATCCCACCCCATCCCACCCCACCTCGTCCCTGCACCGCCCTACCTCTCCCTCCCGCTCCGCTGGCCGTGGAGTTGCCGCAGCCCATGGAGGCTGCCCTGCCCGCTGCGCTGCGGCGACGGGAGGCAGCCGGCGGCGGGCGGGGCTGGGTGGGAGATAAAGCCGCGGGGACCCCTCCTCCTCCTCCCTTTCCTTCTCCTCCTCCTCCTCTCCCCACCCATCGCCCGGGAAACCGGTGGCCCCGAGCGCCGCCGCCCGGCCCCTCGCTGCGCTCCTCCCGTCCGTCCCCGAGAAAAGGCGACCGGGGCTTCCCCCGCTTTTCCCTGGGCGATCCCCAGAGGCAGGCAGCGAACCCGGAGCTTCCCCGGGTTGGACTCGGTAGCCTGAGAGGTGTTCCCCAACCTCAGTGTCTCTGTGATGCTCGTGTGCTCCTTGATGCGTGTGCATCGCAGCTCTCTGGGGTCACCCCCTCATTCAAGCAGCGAGCTCCGAGCTTCCCCGGGTTGGACTCCATGATCTGAGAGGTCTTTCCCAACCTCAGTGATTCTGGGATTCTAATAATATGTCTCTTGATCATAGAATCATAGAACAACCAGGTTGGAAGGGACCCATCGGATCTTCTAGTCCAACCATTCCTATCAAACACTAAACCAAGTCCCTCAAGACCTCATCCACCCATGTCTTAAAGACCTCCAGGGAAGGTGACTCAACCACCTCCCTGGGCAGCCTATTCTAATGCCCAATGACCCTTTCTGTGAAAAACTTCCTCCTAATCTCCAGCCTAAATCTCCCCTGGCGGAGCTTGAGGCCATTCCCTCTTGTCCTGTCCCCTGTCACTTGGGAGAAGAGGCCAGCTCCCTCCTCTCTACAACCTCCCTTCAGGTAGTTGTAGAGAGTAATGAGGTTGATGAGTGTGTTCGACAGTTGTTGGGGGACGGTCCCCATTCACCACGGGGGAAACCGTTGTCACCACAGATCCAGGCTGCGAACCCTACATCTACTATCAATAACGCGTCCTTCGCTATTTTATGCAAATATTTATCAGTTGCTTTAAGTATTTATCTTTTTTTCCCCCTCAGAAACATGATAGTGAAACTGAAGATCTGCTGGATTTATAAGACTGATAGATTCGCTTTTCCAAGTTAGTATCAACAGCGCTGAGAAAGGTGCAAAATGAGCTTACGAAGTCTCCAAGAAATATTTTCTTTTATTTAAAATTTGGATCACCATTCCCCCAAAAGAACATGATTTATTTTCATAGAATCATAGAATCACAGAACAACCAGGTTGGAAGGGACCCATCGGATCTTCTAGTCCAACCATTCCTATCAAAGTCCAACCATTCCTATCAAATTTTTCAATATTTTCTGCTCACCTGGACCTTTCTTCCACACAAAGATGTAAATACTTCCAAACCTTGGCAGCTCACTCTTGCTGAGTACTTTCCAATGATCAGGGAGCCAAAAAGCCTATGGATACAATCAGATATAACCACAAATATTCCAGATAGATAGATAGATATTAGTGCTACAACAAATCTATTTATGGGCTCAGAAAGACTTTTTACGGGTGTCATATAATATCAGTATCAGCATTGTGTATGCATATGGCTGATAACTGTCTATACTACAAAAGCATCAGAAATAAAATGCTGCTGCCTGATCTTTCAGTCTGTTCAGAGAAGGAAATAATGACATTACAGTTCTCTTACTGACTTCCCCTGACTTCATCTTCCCTGGAGGTGTTTAAGGCACGGGTAGATGAGGTCCTGAGGGACATGGTTTAGTGTTTGATAGGAATGGTTGGACTCGATGATCCAATGGGTCTCTTCCAACCTGGTTGTTATATGATTCTATGAAAAGCACATATTAAAAACAAGCATCTCCATAAGCAGCAGCATCCGTGTCCTACAGATTTATACCCCAAGGAGGCACATCAGCATGGGCTTGCTGATCTTTAACCAGCAGAGAGTACGCTTCAAAGCCTTGTGGCATTCGTAGGATCTCCCCCCTCTGTGTGGCCACCTATTTCCATGACTTTGTGGAAAGTCAGTATTTCCAGGGTCTTTGCCTATAACTTCCTGACAAATTGCCTGAACAATCAGGTCAAAATTTAATAAGGCAGGGCTAACAAAGACATATGCATGGCCATACCCCTCCTTCACCATCACCAGCCCCAAGGCACAAAGGCAGCACGACTGCATTTGTTTTGCTTCAAACAAAAATCTCAGAAAGGTTCACAGTCACCTCTTTCTTAAGGCAAATTTTCTGAAATTTGCGTATTAAAAAAAAAAATCCCCAGACTGAGCTTTCAAGTGCCAAGAGTCAATTGCAGAAATAAGAAGGAAGAAAGAATGCTCTTAAAGCAAGGCTGAAATACATACTGCTTAAGATCCCATATGGTTTTCTAATACAAAACCAAACAAAAAAATCCCAGCAGTCCACGCTGACCATAGACTTGCCACACTGTGGAATAATCTATGAACATGGTTTTAATATACAATTTACCCTGGAGGAAGCAGTTGTGGTGAACACAGAAATTGAGCCATATTATAAGAGGCAGCTAAGAGGCAAAAATGCCCTGGAGATGCCTCCACACGGAGTCATTACTGTGGCCACAAGGACAAAATATGAGATTGGTTCAGAAAACTAGAGTAGTACTAAGGATAACAGAAGGAAGCTGGCCACTTCCTTTTAAGTGTTCTCACTCATCTTACAAGTTCAGTGAATTGTACACAAGTCAAGTGCCCTGTGTGCTCAAACTCAGGGCAGCTTTAAGTTCAATAAGGCAAGAAACTCCAGCAAACCTATCCAAAGCTGCAGCTAGTAGCAGCTCCAGGGGACTCACAACAAACAGCATGTGATCAGTGTACTGTCTGGGATTGTAATGAGTCAGCCCCTCCTGAACCTTTTAAAAGAAGGGCTCTGAGGCAAACCTCCACTTTTGGTAGCTGTATTGTAGGTGCTTCTTATTTCAAATGAGAAGATATGCTTTAGTTTCTACTTTACCTGTGTTTTACACAAATCGAGCACTTCACTATAATTGCTAGCAAAATAAAGTCACATAAGCAAGTTATTTAAATAAATGATTTACATTAAAGGAATAGATTCCTCAAAACTGTTAAGTTCCCTGCATCAACAAACTCTCTCTCTCTGCCATCTTGCACTCTGTGTATTCTATCGTTGTCCTGGACTTCAGTAAAGCCTTTGACACAGTTTCTCACAGCATTCTGCTATGGAAACTGTCAGCCTCTGCCCTGGACAAGCGCACACTCTCCTGGGGGGAAAACTGGTTGCATGGCCGGGCCCAGAGAGTGGTGGTAAATTGTGTTAAATCCAGATAGAGGCCAGTGACAAGTGGGGTTCCCCAAGGCTCAGTGCTGGGTCCAGTCCTGTTCAATGTCTTCATCAATGACCTAGATGAAGGCATTGAGTGTAGCCTTAGCAAGTTTGCAGATGACACTAAACTGTGTGGAAGTGTCGATCTGCTGGAGGGTAGGGAGGCTCTGCAAAGGGACCTAAACAGGCTGGACCGCTGGGCTGAGTCTAATGGGATGAGGTTTAACACGGCCAAATGCCGGGTCCTGCACTTGGGGCACAACAACCCTGTGCAGAGTTACAGACTGGGAGAAGTCTGTCTAGAAAGCTGCCAGGAGGAGAGGGACCTGGGAGTGATGGTTGACAGCCAACTGAACATAAGCCAGTAGTGTGCCCAGGTGGCCAAGACGGCCAATGGCATCCTGGTTTGTATCAGAAATGGTGTGACCAGCAGGTCCAGGGAGGTGATTCTCCCTCTGTACTCAGCACTGGTGAGGTCACTCCTTGAATCCTGTGTCCAGTTCTGGGCCCCTCAGCACAAGAAGGATGTTGAGGCTCTGGAGCAAGTCCAGAGAAGAGCGACAAAGCTGGTGAAGGGGCTGTAGAACAGACCCTATGAGGAGCGGTTGAGAGAGCTGGGGTTGTTTAGCCTGGAGAAGAGGAGGCTGAGGGGACACCTCATTGCTCTCTACAACTACCTGAAAGGAGGTTGTAGAGAGGGGGGAGCTGGCCTCCTCTCCTGAGTGACAGGGGACAGGACAAGAGGGAATGGCCTCAAGCTCCGCCAGGGGAGATTTAGGCTAGACATTAAGAGGAAGTTTTTCATGGAAAGGGTCATTGGGCATTAGAATAGGCTGCCCAGGGAGGTGGTTGAATCACCTTCCCTGGAGGTGTTTAAGGCACGGGTAGACAAGGTGCTGAGGGACATGGTTTATTGTTTGATAGGAATGGTTGGACTCGATGATCCGATGGGTCTCTTCCAACCTGGTGATTCTATGATTCTATGATTCTAAGATTGGGAGATGTATGGATGTGAGCTTCTGTAAGCATTTCTGGAGGTGTAGTGACAAACGACATTTTAGTTATTCCCTAAATCAGTCTAAAATTTACACAGTTGGGAAAACAGATTAGTTAATGGGATTATCCAAATCTGAAACTCCAGTGATGTTCTCCTTTTCCAATAGTCTGGTTTCTCTTTTTTTCGTAGTCTGGGTGTTTGAAGCTCAAACAATCTGTCTATCAAGCTAGTATGCAAGTCTATGGAAAAGGATTTTTAAATGCCATAGTGACTTCTGGATATTAGGAAACAGCCCTTATTTGTACAAGAATGTATATTTGCAAAATTCTTTTTTATGCAGGCATGCATACAGAAACCTTATTCAACCATGGTTTTTTCTATCAAAACACTTGCTTTCAAAGGGTTCTATCTCAGCTCATGCAAATATAGGAAAAATAGAGTGCTAATTACCCTCTTCTGTGTATTTTCTTTTGAAGAATGCCCTTTAGATATTAATGTTCTCAAAACCACAAGCATACTGAAGTAAAAATGTCAGTTCTTCATGGGTGGGTAGCATCCTAGATTAGTTTTTTCCTAAACAGGAATTCAATTTAGATAAAACTTTCTCACTTTAAGAGTTACACTACACATACATCTTCAGAGTTAAATGACGCAGCCACATGTTCATGGGGGATTCTCGTAGCCAGTGTTTTCAAGTTCAAATTCCAGTGTTTTCAGGCAACCAAGTATTATGTTTCTCTCTGGACCATTTTACACTCTTGCTACAGCACTTTTTTATAGCTAGCAGCCTGGCTTAGTAGTTTTCACTGACTTGTTCAAATATGGTGCTGCACAGATGGGGTTTGTGATCATTTAGCCAACAAAGGTCAGCCAGTTACACCACAATCAATTCCCACTCTATGCCATTCATGATTTTTGTTCTTTATAGCAGAATAAACAGCAAAGAATCAATATGCCGTATCCCCTATACTAATGTTTAGTTAGCAGCAAGGATGGGAAGCTGTCATTTCCTGGCACCTGCATCAATAGGTAATTACAATACTCTGAAACAGATTTTCTGTGAAAGAATTTAAAAAACCTGTTCTACAGACTAAATTGTACTAGTAATACTAAGCTTATACAGCAAGAAGGCTTCTTAAGGCAAGAGGAGTTTTATTCAATCTCTGTTCCTGTTCTCATGGAAGTCACAAATAAAATTCTCATTATTTGGACAAATCAGGCAGGGATTGGGACAAAATCAATGACAACCATGAAACTGCAGCATCCTCTAATATACCTGGCAAGAAATAAATTAACTAGGAACCCACTGGTCAGCTAGGGAGAAACACAAGCATATCACTAAGTAGAGGGACAACAAGCACCAAAGAAATGTGATTATTTTGTTAGTGGATATGCCAGCTTTACAAAAAAAAATGCTCCCTCCTCATCTGGCACAATAAATACTAATTAATTTTGCAGTAATTCTTTCTGAATGTGATTATTGTGCATAGTCATGAAATCTCCTTTGTTTAAAAGCCAGCAGCCCAGGGCATATGATTCTTAGCTCATTCACAAGGTAGAAATAGAGCTCAGGAGTAAAAGTTTCAAAGGTAAGTTCACAGGAAAGAAATAAGTCATAATTCAACACCAGTATGTTCTCATTAGTGTCATGTCTGTTCCTAAAAATGTCTGGATTTTACAACAGAGCTTTTAAAGAATTTGCTTCTGAGCTCAGCTATTACCTACTCCCTGGAGATCTTTACCTGGATGCAAATGCTGACCTTCCATGGCTTATTTCCTCAGCATCAGTTACATAAATACCTTACCTTTCCCCTTTCCAGATACAAATAGAGGATCCCAGTGATTTTAATTAATAAAATCCCAAATTTGTGGGCATGCTATTCTTAATTCCCCTCCCTTCCATTTAAAAAATAAGCTTAGTGTTGGTGCATTTGCTGCTACAATCCAAAGTAGGTGCCCTAGGGAAAAAAATGAGCAAATGCTTACATTGCATATTCAGAAACAGTTTGGTATTCCCTTTGCCCCAAAGGCTGGTATGTATGCTGTATTAGATCCTTCTATTAGAAGTCTTAGAAAAATAGAGGAGATACATAATGGTGCTTCCTACCTCTGAGGTCTCTCAACCTTCACATTACCATCACTGATAACAGTTTCCTGAAGCTCCGTTCCAGAGAGGAAAAGAGTTTTACTCTGCTTTTTTAAAATGCTATGAAGGCAGAGTAATCTTACATCTGTATTTCTCACTGGATAAATTAACTTGCAAGAGGCAACTAAATCAGTTTTTACAAACAAAAATAAAGGGGATCACAGAAATGAAAAGATAAAATAAAAAATACCAAAATGCTAGCAAAAAGACCTTTACACTAAAACATCACTGAGAAGCCAGGGCAGCAGTGCGTTCCTTTGAAACAAAACCAGATTCACTTCAGGCATATGCTCAAGCCTGCTGCCGTATTTAGTACACGCTCACACCATTTGATAAGCCTAAACTGTTTAAGACAATCTTATCTAGAGCCTTAAGAGAAAACTCTCCTTGCCTCAAAATTGTATATGAGAAAAGGCATACGTCTCGGGAGATGCTCCTCTGTCTTAGGGAGTCCCACGCTTTTATGTCAGGAGAGGCCTTTCTGCATACAAAGCTCTTATTTTCTCTGTATCCTGGGAAGATGGTATCCCTGCTTTAATTTCTTTTCAGTTTCATGCACTTTCTCAGATGTAAATTCCTCCTCTGTTGTTGACACAGATTTCCATTACAGTTTTCCACACTGCCTCATTTTTGTATGCAGAGTACCTGTAGATTGTAGAAATAGGAGATACATCTTCATGAAAAAATAAGTTGTATTAATTCCCCTCTCCTTAATTAGCATCTTATCTTTTGAAAACATAAGTAGTGTCAAATTTGTTAGCTTTTTTATGGTGGCTGTGTATAGTTTACACTGGGGGGATACTCATGACTTGTATGTGGTGTTTTATTGAAAAATTGGAATCTCACTTCAGCAAATACTAGTGAGGTTAAAAAAGGGAAAAGTCTCATCGAAACAGTGCCTCTTTAAATATGCATTTAATACTAGAGGATGTTAATCATTTTGATTAACAGAAAATACTGTCATATCAGGCACTCAGTAAACAGAAGTTGTTCATACAATTAGCAACATGGAAGAAGCATGTGTTAGCTTATTCAAAAAAGACACCCACGTATGCCAATTATATTATTTTGCAGTTAGTGACAAAGAGCAAAAGTATGTTTTTAATACTGCATTTTAATCAGAATGTGATTTTTGACAGATAAAGTACTGGTAATTTTTAAGTGCTTAGAGAAGGCTTCTATATACATAATTTGAAATATTAGTAAGAGCAGGATACTTATGCACATGAAATATAACAAACCATAAGCAATTAGATTTTTCTCACAGGAGGCGTTCTTTTTTCAAGTATATAAAGTGATGATTTCCTCTCACTTATTAATTAAAATAAAGCAATTCACCCTAACATGGGGGAAACTTCTGGATCCAGAAGTAGAGGCAAACGGGAGAGAGATATCCAGAAATGGACAGAGTTTGGGAATCTCTGCATTAAACACTTTATCTGTTTTCACTCATTCCGGGTTTAACAACATAATGGAGGCAATACAGCAGAACACAAGATCAGCTGGTTTTCAATATATCCCTGGAATTACTCCCAAAACACTTGTATTTTGTTTACCACTATTTGCATCTGTAAACATCTACAAAACCCGTAACTTGGGGCTCTTAAAAATGCGTGGGATTACATAAAATTATGAATTTAGTGTAAAATAATTTCTGTGGCAATTTGCTGACTAGTAAGCAATGGCTAGTCCTTTTTTCCAGCAAAACCAAAATCTCTGTCATCTTGTAACATAAAGGGCACGTTTGTCAGGGGAGTGCTGGCAGTGAAATGACAGCCCTGGTGCCCCTCACCCCAAACCTGCCCCAGAAGGCTGCGACACAGGGAAACCCTGTGTGCCAGCAGCACTGATCCAAAAGCACAACAATGGAAAGGAGAAGAGATCTGGACTCAAATCTAACAATAACCAGAGCGCTTTTTTGAAAGCAAACTACTCTGTCTTGATTTAGTTATCAATGTACTTAGCATTGTTCCTTTTGGCACAGACCTCTGAAGTCCTATGTGCACAAGCAGACCCGTTCAGGCAAAGGCTGAAAAACTCTGCAGACTTCCCTTTTGTCAGGGATTTTTTTCCCAAGCATTTAAGTTACTTTAAATGCTGATGAGAACATTTTCCATCTGAGGAGCATGGTTTAGTATTTGATAGGAATGGTTGGACTCGATGATCCGGTGGGTCTCTTCCAACCTGGTTGTTCTATGATTCTATGTTCTTCCCATTACGGATATGCATTGCTGTTCTGCTTGGGGCTTTTTTCTTTTTGCTGTTTCATACAGGCTTGATATGAGAGGGTGCAAAACTAATTAGGAACCATCAGTCTCCTCTAAGAAAAACTGATGGATATTATTAGGTACTGTTGACTCAGTCTGCTGCACATGTTGTCTGCACACCTCATAGTTTTCACAGACAGACAGATGCTTGCTGACTTAGGATCTTGGCAGCACTTACATTTACAGAGTATTTAAAGATAATGGCTGTGTGTGACCCTTGATCTAAATGTTCTGGTTTTAAAAAGTGAAAGAAAAACAAAGATAAGCAATGTGTTACCATAAATCAATTTGAAAGAACTGGAAAACTACTGATCCAGCCAAAGTTTATTTGCCTGATTAATCTCCAGGAATTTGACAGGCTAAACACAAGTTTCTGTGTTCGCAGGACTGGAGCCAGGTAGGCAAATGCACAGGTAGCAGACAACATGGCTATAGGTGTTACAAAACACCTGCCTGCATCAAAAATTTTGTGGTGGAAGACAAAATGCAAGGCAAACTCTAGAGAGATTATGTGAGCTGCTCAAAGAGTCACATATGGTGGGCAGTTTATAGCCAGTAAGCTGCCCACAGCCTGGTGAAATAATTCATCTTGCTTGTACCTTGCTCACAGTGGCCTTTATCCTGTGCAAAAAACTGAGAGAGGTTTGTCGACTAGAAGAATTATTTTGTTAACAGCCTTCCTAGGGGTCATGCTCTTACTCATGCTGTTAAGACCAATGCATCTCTGACATGACAGTCTTAAGAGCTACAACACTATTAAAAATAATAATAATACGCAGCTTACAACCTCCACTATAATCATCCAACTTTGTTCTCCTTGTACTCTGGACTGGCCCTCACAAATGCAAGCTACCAGCATGCGAGGGTGACAATTCTGCCATCAGCAGCAATGCTGGATGGAGCGTCTCAGTGCGCATCCTGAACAATTCTGGCTCTGGCAAACTGGATTTACAACAGTAGGTCCAGTCATATGACAGGAAAAGATTTCCAGTATTTGGCTTTCTCCAGACAGCAGAACTTCTAAGACACCGTCACAGGAATAAAAATTGGAAACATCTGATCTCATGAAGCTGGAACCATCTGAGCACTGTGGAAGAACACAAAGCTCAGTGAGACCGTTTCTGCTGAGCCAGATTAGGGGTGTCCAAACCTTCTGCCTGGGCAGCAGTGCAGCAGTGTATTTTCCTGGTATGTCAGCACTTACTTGTGCACACGTGTTCGTGATGTTGCCTTGGCTGCCTGCTCAGAGGAGTCACTCCCTCCCCTTCAGCAAACAGATTGTGGTATCAGTGCCCATTTGGACACTGTCCAGAATTTCCTTATTGCTTTCTGCCTCGTCCTTTGGGGTTTCTGCTTTAACAACATAAACCCTGTTGCACCACCACATCTTGCTCTGCACTTGCCTTGGGCAGTGCAGGCAGGCTTTGCCTAAGGGGGAAGCAACCAGAAGAGCCGTCAGTGGTCTCAGTTATGGAGCAGAACCCCCTTGTGCTACATTATGTAGACAGAACAAAAAGAGCCCAAACAGCAAGTGAGAGGGCAAAAAGAGATACAATAATGCTAGTATACTTTTTTGAGTTCTAATAGGCCTTAGGATATATCATGCTATATAGAAATGTTATGATGCTACTGTCCAGTTTCTTAGTCGGAGCATGCATAGAAAGATGTGAATGGAAGGTCCATCAAAGGGAATGATCGGAATTAAGACCACAAAGATTCATAGATTTACCAGTTTGGAAAAGATCTCTTGGATCATTGAGTCCAGTCATTCCTATCTGCCCCTAAACCATGTCCCTGAGCACCTCATCTACCCGTCTTTTAAACACCTCCAGGGATGGTAACACAACCACCCCCCTGGGCAGCCTGTGCCAGTGTCCAATAACCCTTTCAGAGAAAAATTTCTTTCTGATATCCAGTCTGAACCTCCCCTGATGCATCCTGAGGCCATTGCATCTTGTCCCGTCCCCCCTCACTTGGGAGAAGAGGCCAGTTCCCTCCTCTCTACAACCTCCTTTCATGTAGTTATAGAGAGCAATAAGGCTTCCCCTCTACCTCCTCTTCTCAAGGCTAAACAACCCCAGCTCCCTCAGCCACTTCTCATAAGACTTGTTCTCCAGCCCCTTCACCAGCTTTGTCACTCTTCTCTGGACCCACTCCAGAGCCTCAAAATCCTTCTGAGATGAACACAGAACTCAACATGGTATTTAAGGAGCAGTCTCACCAGTACTGACTGCAGGGGCAGAATAACCTCCCTGGACCTGCTGGTCACACCGTTTCTGATACAAGACAAGATACCCTTGGTCGCCTTGGCCCCCTGAGCACACTGCTGGCTCATGTTCAGTTGGCTGTCAACCAACACCCCCAGTTCCTTCTCCTCCAGGCAGCTTTCCAGCCAGACTTCTAGTCTGTAGCACTGCACAGGGTTGTTGTGCCTCAAGTGCAGGACCTAGCAATTGGCCTTGTTGAACCTCATGTCACTGGTCTCAGCCCAGTGGTAAAGCTTTTTCAGATCCCTTGACATGAACTTGTCAATTCTGCTGCTCAGAAGGAAACACAGAATGTAGGGCCTGATTGGGTCCCTTCCAACCTGGTTGTTCTATGATTCTGTGATTCTATGATTGGTTCAGTTGATCTCATGATAATAAACTCAGGCGAAAAGCTGGCTCTGGACATAGTGACAACATTGGGTTATAGTATACCACAGAAACAACACACCTGACCTGAAGATCTCATGGCCCAGATAACTGCATGTGGACTGTGTTGCTGAACAGGACAGGTTTGCAAGGGCTGCCCTGATTTTGGATGCAGCAACCAGACAGAAAGACTGCCAAGCACTGGATGTGTCTGAACCTGTGCTTGTTCTCTGAACTTGCCCGAACGTGTGCACGTTTTTGGCAGGAAAATAAAAAAGTGCAGTTAGTGAAATTAGCTCATTAGTGAGGCATGACCCCAACTGTATAAAGGAGTAAAGCAAGGGTGACGATTTTGGAACATTCTCCCACAAGACTGAGCATCAGACTGACAGGACGCCACAGGTCCATAGTAGTAGCTGTCTTTAACTCTCTCACTCTTTTCTCCTCTCCTCTCCTGTCCTCTCCTCTCCTCTCCTCTCCTCTCCTTTCCTTTCCTTTCCTCTTTCAATGTATGCCTCATAACCAAATAAACAGTAGCACATGATCTTGTTTGAGTCTTAATTCTGTGTCCAAGCATCAGACCTAAACAAAACCATATCTTTACATCACGTAGCATAGGTGCATTTGCTTCTGATATTGACATTAACATTGTATTTTAAGTACTGTAAAAGAAGTGATCTGAGTTAGTGCTCCTTTGACACTAAACCAACAGTCCTACCTGCAGATCCAACCTGCATTTGCAACATGATATTCTCACTTCTGGTAACCTTTACCCCCAACAGGTTACTCATTAACATTTCATAAAATAATTATATGCCAGGCATTAGACATCTCTTATTTTAATCTACAGAATCACACCACATGCACATTTTCTTGATGAAGTGCTTTTATTATTCTTTCTGTTACTTGTGTTTCACAGTAGGATTTTTCAGTACACCTCAGATACCCCCAAACTCCATTGAACCAATCCCTGAAAGGAGGGAAGTGTCTGCTGGGTTAGATTAGGGAGCAACATAAGTTACAAAAAGCACAGCTAAAAGAAGAAATGATCCTGTATCTTAGCAGTTGCCCAACCACTGCAAAAATCATACACTAAGGTTTAATAACATTAGCTTAATACTTCTTAATACTATTTCCTAATATTGCTTAATACTTAATACTACTTTCAATACTTCTCCCTGCTGACAAACCACTCATTCTCTGCTTGCTTCTGTTCCTTGCAAAGCAAAAGCAAGCTGTAAAATCAGATGTTCTTCATCAAGCAGGCTCCCAGAGAGTCATGCCAACACTACCAAAGGCCACACACCACAGGGCAGAGACAGGCATGGGGGAAGTGGTGGCAATGCCTCTAGCCAGTATCACCATCAGAGCCTCCAGCTTTTGAAATCATATTCTTATTCTGGATCCAGATGGAGACTGCTGCTGTACTTGCTTACATAAGGGAACTTAATTGTCCTTAAATTACATGAAATTAAAGATGGCAGTTGCAATCTTCACCTTCAAAGAGATTTTAATTCAATCCATCCCACTAGCCAGTACATCTGTACATATCCATTCTGGCACATTACTAATGTGTTTAATGGAAATAAACAAAGCCATGTGTTTTATGTTAAAACAAAGACCATGAGAACTTGGCTACACGGCAATTAATAATTTCAATGGAATTTTATTTCAGCATGGTATTATCTTGTGGGTCATACAGAAAATCACAAGATACTCCTTCTCTATGTGTCTGAAAGTTCTCCTGTATAGTAGAAGCCCTATTAATAATTCAAACAGTAATTAATTCAGATAGTAGTAAATTGTTCTGGTAATAAGAGTAGTGAGATTCTTCTACAAATCTTTCACTTGTACAGAATTCATTTGAAGTGATTTATTGCTACTATCATTTAATATATCCTCTATATTTATGCAGGACAGCTGCACAACTTGGGATAAATTATTACACCTATGAAAGTAATTTCTAGTTCAATAATTTCTTTGTCACTGAGCACGAAGACAAATAAGAACAATAGGCACTGTATTAAATGCATAAACAGACTCAGCTGACTTTGCAAACATGTGACTTGCACACTACTGCTGAGAAATTTCTTGTAAAGTATAAGGTATGAAGCCAAAAAGGAAGTATAATGCAATATGTTCTTTAAAGTTATAATGGAACATATGAGAAAGAAAACACAATGCAATATGACTTATCCTGTAACTAGTCTAACCAGAAAAAGTAATTACAGTCAGCTCTCCATTAATTCTAGGTGGATTATCAAATTTGGAAATAAATTATGTCAAGGATGCACAACAGCTGCCTTGTTTCCAAATAGGCCAATTAAAGCTGACAGGGCTTATTAACTCACGCATAGGACTATGAAGGTCGAGCATTCCTGCTTTCAACCCTGAGCCAGCGCTAGGCAGTTAGGTGGTAACACACTTGGGCAAAGAAGCCCTCCCAAGGAAGTCATGGCACTGAGATGGTCATGCAGAAGGCACAGTCCCCTGCTGACATCTCATGCTATACTCCCTTCTGTGACATAAGCAAAGGCAGACTGAGGAGGACCATACGTGACCGGACGGTTACCAAGGGATATTCCTGACCAGTCTCAACCAGGAACCAAGACTATCATATATGAGCCCTTAAGTTACAGTCTGAAGATGCACCAATTTCTGTGAAACTGCAGTATTACTGGAAGATTTTACATCATGCCAAGATACTTATGGAGCAGAAAAATCTTGAGCTTACAGATAATTGAAACTTTCTTCTTTCCTTCAATTGCTCATTCTCTCAACTATGAGATTTTTGGACTACATTCAGGCTTTTGCTGGAAGGAAGCACTATCTTTTCTTAGAAATAGTACAATTAGGTCACGAAATTAACTACTTTATACTTAACACTCAACTATTTATTGATTTTATTTGATACTAATAATTCTTACTAGTTTTAGACACAGTATGTATCAATTTAATTTTGGCCATTCCAGGATTTTTACCTTAAGTTTTCACGCTCTAAGAGGTATTTATCTTAACATAATCAAGTCATCCATAGGTTACAGAATGTGAAGGTAAGAATTAATTTGACTTCTTACTGGAAGGGTTCTCCAGCTCAATTCACACTGGCATGACAGGCTTCTTGAACATTCAGGTGATGGATTCTAGGTACCGTGTCTGGTGTTTGCCTATTCTCTTTCTGTGTGTACAATGTTCCCGTTAAATTTGACTTTGAAGAACAGCTATGAGAGTGTTTTTCACCAGTATTTTGTAGCAATGGAGCATTGCATTCGGTACCTGCACTGAGAAGGCTGGAGCTAAAGTGGTGTTAGTCCTCTCCTAGCACTTCCCAGTGCAGACAGCAGCTCCTGGAGCACATCAAATGATAAATGCCATGCTGCTTCTCTTCCAAACAGACATAAAATACTGTATCATGTAAAGCTACTGAGACAGCTCTGAAGAAGGTACTTTGGGTACCAAATGCAGTAAAGGTACTACAGAGTGCCCCAGAAGCACACCAGCTGGAGCTGAGCCATCCAGGCTGCTTCCAGTGCCCTCCCAAGTCCTGGCAGTGGAAACCAGTGCCATGCACGGAAAACCATGAAACCTAGAGATAGCATTGTCTTCTGCCAAAAGCTTAGACACACATTATTCAAAGCTCTGCCTGTACACAAAGGTACCTACTTTGTTTATATCACTACAGAAAGAAATTGTTGAAATATTTGGTGGTAGTACTGTGAGTTACTTTAATTATCTTAGAAACATTATTTGGAGTTGCCAAAAGTGAAGAATAATCCTTGAGACCTAATAAAACTAGGTGGTTGGGGAATTTAATCACAATTACCGGTAATATAAGGAAAAGTTAATTTCAAATATTTAGCAGGCAAGATTACTTTTTACAAAATTCAAACCCACCTGGACTTTATTGGGAAAGTTCAATAAAAATGTTTTGATTACTATAAATAAGCAATCCACCAAATTTATAGCTGTGTAAGGAATTATGCAAAAATGAATGACAGGCAGTAAAAGTGTCACCCTTCAGTAGTTCAACTGTTGTGCTTTTTGTTTTATTTAAATAAGACAAGTAGAACCTGTTCTGCAAATAGTTAGCACCAGTTTTGGAATGACAACAGGCTTCCACACTTGAACCTTAGACTAAACAAAGCCATCAAGAGGAACAAGATAAGACCTTAAAGGTTACAGCTCTTGGAAGAGAATACAATGTGAAATAAAAATACAAACTATGCCAATGTTTTCTTGGTGAAGGAAATAACTCCAACCTAATAGGGAAGAGCTGGTGCTGAACTATTTAGAGACTAGAGGGGGACAGAAAAGGGCAGATGTAACAGAAGTATTTGGGAAAGAGTAAAAAATGCCCCGAAGCTACTTTAACAGATATAGAAAATCCGATAAAGCAGTCTTATCTTCTAAAATGAATTTCAAATAATGTTTTCAAAGTCTCTGAAGAAAGAAAGGGAGGACTTTAACATAGATTGACAAAACTGGCTCAGAATCAGTTATGGATTCTGAAGTCCAAGGCCTAACTAGCACCTTAATTCTATAGGCAAAAAAAATAAAAAAACCCATTCTCTGACCTCTTTCCACCACTCTAAAATTCTCTGAAACATTATTATGATAATTATGTTTTCTCATTATGTAAATATATGTTGTCATACTTGGTATGTTTGGTATTAGCTAGTGATTTTTGTTATGGCTCAGGCAAGAAAAGTGGACTGAACGTGAGAACTCTGTTCTTACTCAAGTGCCTGGAACAAGGAGTCCAGCTTCTGGACCAGTGGAGCGGGCATACCAAGGCAGGCCTGGCACATTGGGTTAAAGGTCCTATCACAAGCTTCAGAAGCAATACCAATCAATGTCAGGCACACAGAAACATATTAGCCAAAATTACAGGGTTCAATGATCATTTCTCATTAAGGCAAACAGTCATCCAGCTGATCTGCAAAACTTTGCTAAGGCCACCTGCTTGTGTACAGTCTCTTAATTAGCAAAAAAACCATCTGTATTAGCAATCACCTTTCTTGCCACGTTAATTATTGTTTAAGAATGACAGAAGTAGAAAAATCCACTGAGATGTAGATGCAAAGAGCAGGCATTTACCATAATGGCAAAGCAGGACAATGCTAATGCTTGGAGTTCTTCCCGAATTCAAGTTGCATTTTTAAAAAAATCATTTTTCTTCTTTGAAAAGAGTTATCTGAAGACTGTGGAATTTCTTCTATAATGATAACATCATTTTACAGCCAGTATTTTTGTTTACATATTCTGCTTAATAGGCAGGATTCTTCCTCAACTCTTCAGAAATGTTTTTTTTTTCTTAAATGGGATTCTGGTCTTAAGTCTTTCCAGTTTTGTCTCAAACCATACTGGAACAACAAGAGCTACAGCTGATGAGCACAGAGCAGATCAGCGGCTGGACATTTAGAGAAAGTGAGAGATCCAAAAGCAGTGACCACCCTTAAAAAAAGTGAACACAAATACTCATGGATCATGTGAGACTTTGCTTACTTTGAAAACATTAGTTTTGTTCAAGTAAGCATGTGAATTTATGCGCAAATGATGTAGAAATCCAAAGCAATTAATCATAGAATCATAGAATCACCAGGTTGGAAGAGACCCATCGGATCATCGAGTCCAACCAGTCCTATCAAACACTAAACTACGTCCCTCAGTACCTCATCTACCTGTGCCTTAAACACCTCCAGGGAAGGTAAATCAACCACCTCCCTGGGTAGCCTGTTCCAATGCCCAATGACCCTTTCGGTGAAAAACTTACTCCTAATGTCTAGCCTAAATCTCCCCAGGTGGAGCTTGAAACCATTCCCTCTTGTCCTGTCCCCTGTCACTTGGGAGAAGAGGCCAGCTCCCTCCTCTCTACAACCTCCTTTCAGATAGCTGTAGAGAGCAATGAGGTGTCCCCTCAGCCTCCTCTTCTCCAGGCTAAACAAACCCAGCTCTCTCAGCTGTTCCTCATAGGGCCTGTTCTCCAGCCCCTTCACCAGCTTCGTTGCTCTTCTCTGGACTCTCTCCAGAGCCTCAACATCCTTCTTGTGGTGAGGGGCCCAGAACTGCACACAGTATTCAAGGAGCGGTCTCACCAGTGCCAAGTACAGAGGGAGAATAACCTCCCTGGATCTGCTGGTCACACCATTTCTGAGACAGAAGTGTGACAGTAACAAAAACATGTCTTTGCGCATGAAGGACTAGTAACTTAAAATATGCCTCTTCCAGCCCCAAAAGTGCAGGTGTATGGCTGGGTAGGGCTCACCTGCTTGGAGCACTCTGCAGTCCCACAGCTTTGCTTTCAGAGTTGTCCATAAACAAGGATGAATACAGGTGCCATAAATGAGGGCTGCTGTTGAGCAGGCCCACTGCAGCCAGCAGCTGCACTGGTCCTAGAGGTGGCCAAAGCCCTGGGGCGCTTCCCTGAGCCACCTCAGTCTCCAGTGCCTGGTTGGCCCTGCCAGCAGCCCCACCACACCCCTCAGGAGAGCCAGGACACACTGAGGGACACAGCACATGGCTCACCCACAGCTGGAGGCTCTAGCTGGAGGCTTAGGCTGGCGGATGCTATCTTCCCCTCATTTTCATCACATCTCCACATCCAAGGAGATCTACTTCACTAAAATATTCTATCACCCCTGACGCATTCTCCCTCGCACCACCTTACTGTCCAATGGACCAAGCCAAGATCTGGGCTGTGGGAGGCCATTCCAGCTCCTGCTGCATACTCCTTCCCACCTCCCTACTGTTGAGGGGACAGAACCAAGAGTAAGAATGTGTGGCCATTACAGTCCCTGCTGCATTCCCCTTCCCACTACTCTCTGTCCAGGGGCTGAAACCAAGAGCAGCGCTGCAGGATGCCATTCCAGCCCCTGATGCATGTCCCTTCCCACCACCCAGGGTGGTGGCCAGGGGATGCAGCCAAGAACAGGGCTATGGAAGGCCATTCCAACCCAACGTATTCCCTTTTCCAACATCCTACTGTCTAGGGTATAGAGCCAAGAGTGGGGATACAGGATGCCATTCCAGCCTTTGACGCTTCCCCTTCTCATCACCCTACAGTCCAGGGGATGAAGCCAGGAGCACAGATGCATGATGCCATTCCAGCCTCTGATGCAATCTCCTTCCCACCATCCTAATATCCAGGGAATGGAACCGAGATCAGGCATGCAGGAGGCCATTCCAGCCTTGGATGCTTCCCCCTTCCCATTACCCTATTGTCCAGGGAATGGAGCCAAGTGCAGGAAAGTACTATCCAGAGGATGGAGCCAAGAGCAGGGATGCATGATGCTGTTCCAGCCCCTGATGCATCCTCCTTCCCGCCATTCCACTGTCCATGGGATGGAGCCAAGAGCAGGGATGTATTGTCCAGGGGACAGAGCCAAGAGCAGGGCTACGGGAAAACATTCCAGCCCTTGCTGCCTGCAGCTGCAGAGAAGGTGCACAGAGTCCACCACCTGCCACTTCCATCCTCAAAGGTGAGGCGACCACAGCACCAGCCCAGCCCAGGAGATAATCACGGAATCATTTTGGTTGGGTTGGAAGGGCCCTTAAAGCTCATCCAGTTCCAACCCCCCTGCCACGGGCATGGACACCTCCCACTAGATCAGGCTGCCCAAGGCCCCATCCAACCTGACCTCGAACACCTTCAGGGATGGGGCAGCCACAGCTTCCCCGGGCAACCTGTGCCAGTGTCTCACCACTCTCAGAGGGAAGAAATTCCTCCTTATGCTTACTCTAAACCTGCCCCTCTCCAGTTTATACCCAACGCCCCCAGTCCTAGCACCACAAGCCTTTGTGAACAGCCCCTCCCCAGCTTTCCTGTAGCCCCTTCAGGCACTGGGAGGTCGCTAGGAGGTCTCTTAGGAGCCTCCTCTTCTCCAGGCCGAACAGCCCCAACTCCCTCACTCCATCCCCACGGCAGAGCCTCTCCAGCGGCGCCAGGAGCCCTCCCCTCGGCTCTCCCCGTGACTCGCTTCCTCTGGCCGACGGGAACTGGGAGGAGCGAGCAGCAGCCGCCACGGGGAGGGGCCGGCACCTCGCCCAGCGCCCGCAGCGCGGCCGGTCCCCCCGCAGCGCGCACCATGCCTGCCGTCGACAAACTCCTCCTGGAGGAGGCTTTGCAGGACAGCCCGCAGGTAGCGGCCGGGAAGAACGGGTCGGGAGCAGCCGTTCCGTGGCGGGGATCGACGCCTCGGGACGGGTCCCGATCCGCCGTCCCGTGGGGGAGAGGGTGGGACCGGGATGCTCCGGTGGCGGAGGGAGGGATGCTGTGGAGCAGGGATGCTGTGAAGCAGAGAGGCTGTGAGGCAGGTAAACGGCGTCGTGGAAAGGCTCTGACCTCCAGCAGGGCATCCTCCATGGAAAAACGGGTCCGTCCCCCATACTGGGGACCTCTGGAGAAGAGGGCTGGCAGGACAGGGGGTGAGGATGCCGGGACGCAGCATCCCTTCCCTTCGCCTTCCTTGGTTCTTTCTCCTCACGCTGTCCCACCGGGCTCTAAGGGTGGCCCAGAAGAGGTGAGGTGTGTTGGGGAAGGACTGGTGTCTTCCCCCGAGGTCCCTGAGGGAAAGGGAGATTTCTGCGCTGTGAGTCACCTGGCCTGGGTGACAAAAGCAGGCTAAAGGAATGTCACTGCCGGCGAGGAGCCTGCTTCACCCTGTTCCAAGGTGCTAGTTCACACACAGGGGCTTCCTGTGAGAGTAGATGAGGTGAGGTGGATCCCACTGAAAACAACCTTCTGAAAGAGCCTGGGAAATGAGGACAGATGGTTGCTGCCCTTTTCTTCCCAGCCTCCCCAGGCAGGAGAGAACATTTCTCTCCTCACCCCTGTGCCCCAGTGCTGGGAGCCGTGGTCCAACGCGGCTGCAGAAGTGACCCCTGAGGACTCTGGAAACCCACTGGTGAAGAACATACCGTGTGGTGATGTTTTCAGCAGGGAGAGAGGTGTGTGGCCTCAGAAGCTGGAGAAGGAAAATGGAAGCAGGGAAGTTTGGGTCAAAGGGAGAGGTAAGGGCAAGGAGGAGTGGGAATTTCACAGGGAGGTGGGGAAGGTGGGCTGAGGACAAAGCATGTTGCAGGCAGAGAGACATTAATTGGTGAAGCAGGGAGAGAAGAAGAGAGGGCAAGAGAAGAAGAGAGGGCAGGGCGGATCAGCATGGATCCTATTCCCAAGAAGCCTTGTGTTGTAATCCTAACTCATCTACTGATGGATCAGGAGGAGGAATGAGTAGATAAGCCGTGGAGCAGTTTGCTGAAAGGTGCTGTAGAGTCTGTCGTGAGGCATTTTGAAGGAAGGGTTGGACGTGCACCTGTCAGGACTTTGAGTCTTGAGGCTTATCTGCTTATCTTATTCACCTCTTCTTATTCAATTTTTCTGTGATTCCATGAAATCCCACCCTAGTAAGAATGATTTTCATCATCTCTTTTATATGGTATAGGTAGAATCTCCATCCTTGAAGGCTTTTTAAAATTCAACTAGGAAAAGTGTTGAATAACCTGATGTAATGTTACAGTTAGCCTGCTTTGAGCAAAAGGGTTTGGACAAGGTGACCTGTGGAGTTCCTTGCCAGCCTGAATTGTTCTGTGTTCCACAGTTTACTGAAATGTGCTAGATTTATTATGAGCGGTTATTAACATCTTTAGTATTAACCTCCCCGGTGTGTTCTGGAGCTGAAGAACTTGACACGTGGGATAAGTGAACTCATTTACTTCTTCAGTCAACACTTCCTTCAATGATTAAAAATGTAACACTGACTGAAAGCAGCTGAACAATGCACTGAAGTGAATTTGGAGGTCTTCATCTTTCTTCTGACCTGAAAGAAGGATTGTTAACATCTCCTTTGTAAATACTGGAAACAGGCTGTGCATAAACCTGAGTGTTTGCAGGTTGTTTTGGCTTGATTTGGTTATTACCTCTTGTTCAGGCCCTATAGCTTTGGGAGGGAGGATGTTGTGTAATTTTTTATAATAGCCTAGTGTTTCTATAATCTGTTTTTTATGTAAGGAAACATATTTTTTCCAGTGTTTTTATTATATTTTTTTCTTGGGAAGAACATTAGATTCACAGTGCTACAGGGCACCCCTATGAGCCGAGTGCTACACATTCAGGGCAACAAGGCAGTTTCTTTCCCACAGAGCTTACAACATGGCAGCTTATGTTATCATTTACTTACGTGTCAAGTGACCTGAATCGCATTCACTGGAGGTGTTTAAGGTGCGGGTGGATGAGGTACTGAAGGGCATGGTTTAGAGATTGGTGAGAATGGTGGGACTCGATGATCCAGGGGGTCTCTTCCAACCTGGTGATTCTATGAATCTCCTCTGCCCTGTCCAGTCACTTACAGCAATGGTAAAATGAGGATATAACCTCACTTTATACAAGCTTTATGAGGTATGTAAATTACATGCAGGACAGAAGAGAATTAGGTCATAGTTATTTCTTCATCAGCTTCCTGAAACTTGCTTTCTCTGTCTGCCGCAACATAGTACTTTCATCTTGATTTGTCTCCAAGCGCTGGACAAAGAAGGTCATAAGAGATGTCTTAATTTTGAAGTGTTTGGCCACCAAATAAGAGAGAAGTTTACGCAAACAGTCATGCTAAATTCAGGGAAACACTTACATGAAAGTAGACTTTTTTTTTTCCTGTGTTCCCAGAAGCTGAGAACATGGTGTTATTAATGAGGCCTTCTAAACATTAGCTTAATACTTGGATTACTGGTTTGTTTCAGCAGCTTTAGCCAGTATGCCAAAATTTGTCCAAACAGCAACAACAAAGATGTACACATACTGGTATTTTGTTGCAGTGATTTAAAATGGTGTTCTTAAATACAAATCTTTACAAGAATAACTTCCAAACTGATTGAATCATTTATTGTTTTTATTATTTTTGAACAACGTGCTAATAACTGAAGCCAAGACTTGCAGAAATTATTTCCCAGAACTGTTCTACCTCAGCCCATATACAGGTATCTGAAAATGGAACCTGCAAAAGTTCAGAAGAATCTAGGGATCTGGCTGACATTCCTGCTTCTGGAAGCCTTTTCCAGGATATGGAAGCATGTGATTTGCAGCCTTCCTCAGGAAATTTCTTTTTAATTTTTAGGTCTTGGCTTCAGATTTGTCTTGAATAAACATTGTGTCAAGCTTTATCATTTTTACCTTCTCTAAGTTTATTTTTAACCATCTTCACACCTTATGCGTTTCATGTGTTGTCGCAACACAAAAAAGGAAGATGAGCACTGTGCAGAAAAAATATAATTAGTTGGCATTAGTTTTGCTATTTTTAATGCATCATAGCAGATAAAACATTTAAAACCAGATGTTTTTGAAAAACAACATGTTTTCAATTACTGAAATAATAGCTTTGTGTGAAAAACTCAAAATCATGCCACTGTCTTTGTAGCAAAGTTCTGCACAGAGGTCCTTTACAAGTTGTGTTCCTGGTATCCATTTCATTGACTTGACCTTCTCACCATTCTTCATTTTTTTATGTTATCTTTATTTGAAAACTGTACTTTGTATGAAGTACGTGCCAAGATCTCAAACTAGTTTCCGAAATGCATTGACTGCCAGTGTCTCTAAGGTAGGAAGTATTGTTGCAGCTTGGCACATTAGCAGGCTGAAGTGTTAAGAGCTTTAGAGTTACTCAATGTACGAAAGAACTCCCCTGGAACATCCAGAACAGAACCCAAGGACTGATCCCAAGTCATGTACTTTAACTGCTGAGCCATACTCATTTCTGGCTCAGATACTTCTCAGCAGAGATGAAATGTTAGTTAATCATAGGTCACATTTTTTGAAGGATGCTGATGTTGAGTGTTTCAGGACAAACATGAGGTCTCGACAGAGAATTCTGTAGAGAATAAATGCCTTGGGGAAATACGCATGCCTCCTATTAAATAGTGAAGCAACTTAAAACTTGCTTAAGACACAAATAAATTTCCCAGATTCAAACATGGATACATGGTATAAGAGATTCTAGGAGGACAGATAAAGCACTTGCTCTGTTACAGGACTGTCATGATTATTAAAGTACTTGGATTTATGGACACCCCTCACGTAAGCAGATGAAACTAATTAATGTATAAATTAGCTGTACAGATGGAAAGACATTGCCAGTTAGCATCAAATAGATTGGATTTACTCAAGTTAAGACTAAAGCTTTGTTAAAGGGATAGATTTCCCTCTTTCATTATTGTCTTGATCTAGCAAGTTCTAGAAGGCAATATTTCTCTGAGGTATCTTGATTTCCTTTCTCAGGAGCTGTCTCAGCAACATAGTTATTTCTTCCTGATGATTCTACCAAAACAAACTGAGCAAATTCATGTCTTTAAGATGACACATGTCATCATTATACTCTTCCCTCACCCCCCGCCCTCCATTTGCTGACACAGATGAGCTAGCAGAATGGACGAAGTATAGAGCATTTCTGAGTGGGTGTATACTTCTCTGCCTGTTGTTATAGATCAGCACTCAGTTGTTTGGTCCTATTACATCAGCTAGCCTTGGCAGTGGCCCTTCAAGAGTTGCTCAAGACAGTTGAGAGTGATAAAACTCTGTAAATTATCTCATGGAAAAGGGTACTTTTAGTGCAGTCTGACATTAGAGAAGTAAAGTGAGCAAGCAGTGGTGTTTGACCCAGAGTCCTTAAACGTGGCTTGGATTACTGTAGTCAGCAGGCAGATATTCAGGATTTTTTACATTCCTGTTTATGTTGGAAGGAATATCTGTTAGTTAGAGTAAGAGGCTGGGAGTCAGGATTTGACCATAGCATTTTGTCACTTTGCTTCATAATGCCTCAGTTTATCTATCCATAACAGAAGGACTAATTTCTACATCTTTTGAGATTTTGAATGAACAAAATTGTGCAAAGTTAAAGGCTTATTATTTCTAATTGATTTGTATTTGTTTGCTTCCATCGACATACAATTGTTTATGATTCTTTTTAATATTTTCACTTGAGACTGAAACTTTTTTTTCCTGTCGTTGTAGACTCGGTCTTTGCTTAGTGTATTTGAAGAAGATGCAGGAACGCTTACTGATTATACAAACCAGTTGCTTCAGGCAATGCAACGAGTTTATGGCGCTCAGGTAATTTTTCATTTGTGTTTCTTTTGTTCAATATACAGTAGAAGATAAATGGCTATTATGATGCTGTTATTTACATGAAAGTTGCCAAGTACTTGAACCTCTTGTGGTTTAAGAGGAGTTGTGGGTGTTTTCCATCTGATGTCTCAGCCCCTTCCTGCTTTGATGTTCAGAAAAGTCATATGCATAAAAAAAATCTTGTCTACTTTGTCTGTTTCCAGATAATTAATAAAAGAAAAATTGTGGTATGTCCTTACCTTGTGGTGCATTGGAAGGCCAGCCTTGACAAAATTGCTTGCCTAACCATAGATACAATACACAGATGGCTATGCACACTGACCTTAGGCATCTAACTTAGATGCTGTGACTCACCATTTGGAAGGAACTGTCTATGTCCATTGACTACAGAGAGAATGTACACTTCGAACAATACTGAAGTTGAGTACCTAAATTATCCAGTGTGAAAAATATGGAAGCAGGAGCAGAAAAAAAAATAACAGTTTCTGAAGGGCTTGTATGACCTAGATGACTAAATTGCTTTGAAAGTAAAATTTGTAAGGCAAATAATATCCAGTGCTTTGGAAAATAGTGATTCCCACATGCATAAAACTAGGTGTTTCAAAATACCATAACTAGATGTCACGGAACATTTGCAAGTATTTATGTAGGTTAGATACCTGATTTCATTAGAAACAACAGCTTTTCTGTTCTTAAACTATTACCTCAGAGGACACAGAGAGGTGAGGAGAATGGGAGTATTTTGAATTTACATGAAGAGTGGGTGCCTGATTCTTTTTTACCCGGAATCAGTCAGGCTATAAAACTACTGCACCTTATGTCCATTTGGTGGAATTGCTCTTTTGCGTGACTGATCGTATGACCTAAAAAAAAGAGCTGTCTGCCTGTGTTCTAGCTACTGACACCCAGAAGATCCAGGTTTGGAGAGCTTCAAAGCCTTCATTACCTTTATCCTGTACAGATCCAGAGCAATCAGAACCTTACAGCACAGCTCTGAAACACAGAAAACAATACAGCACGTAGCCAAGGGCTGTAGAGGTGACATGAAATCAGCACTGAAAGTCAGTGATCACAGAATCACTAGGTTGGAAAAGACCCCCAGGATCATCGAGTCCAACCATTCCTATCAGCCACTAAACCATGTCCCTGAGCGCCTCATCCACCCGTCTTTTAAAAACCTCCAGGGATGGTGCCTTAACCACTTCCCTGGGTAGCCTGTTCCAGTGTCCAATGACCCTTTCTGTAAAAGACGTTTTTCTGATGTCCAGCTTGAACCTCCCCTGCCGGAGTTTGAGGCCATTCCCTCTTGTCATGTCCCCTGTGATGGGCAGTTTGGTAGAGTTACTGTGCTTTAAGAGTAGCAAGAGTGTGGGCATGTTGGATGGTAGAAATCTGAGGCCAAAGAGCAGGTAGTATTGAAAGAAGGAAACCAAAGGAATAAATATGGCTTAAGTATTAGGTAGTTTGTGGACTGCATGCTTTTTGGGGATGGCATTTTAGGAAGCGGTTACTCTGGCCTGTGATTTATGAAAAAATGCTTTGTCTGCTTTTGTTTGCCTCTTCCTTTCCATCTCAGTTTTGGCCTTCTGCATTTCTGTTGCCCCACAGTTATGACATTTCCTCTTTATTCTCACTGTCTCAGCACATTTACCAATCTGTACTTGCAGTACTAATGAGTCTACTGGCCACTTTCTTCCTGCATGCTTCCTGCTTTCGTTTGATCTAAATATTCAGTCACTTGTGAATATTGGACGCGTTCCTTGAAATACCTCATCAGATGTTTAGTGCCATTTTGAGATGAAACTCAAACTTTTAAGGAACTGCTCCTGAATATTTCAAAAGAAGACATTGTTTCTGACTGAACTTGCCCTCAGTTTTTGAGAGGTATAGTCATTATTGCAAAACTTTATGACTGCAGTTGTCATAAAAGTGTTATGCTGAATTGCCCACTAAGCATGAATGAACTGTAAAAAAAAAAACTATGTAATATTTGTTTTCTGCCTAATCACAACTTGAAAGAAAATCCACTTCCAGTTATGCACTGTTAGGAACTTATTGTTTGGGTCTCACTAGCAGCATATACAAAGAATTGTGGAATACTTAGGGTTGGAAGGGACCTTAAAGATCACCCGGTTCCAGCCCCCCTGTCATGAGTAAGGACAACTCCCACTGTATCAGGTTGCTCAAAGCCTCATCCAACCTTGCTATGAACACCTCCAGGGATGGGGCAGCTACAGCTTCCCTGGGCAACCTGTACCAGTGCCTCACCACCCTCACAGTAAACAATTTCTTCCTAATATCTAATCTTAATCTCCCTTCTTTCACTTAAAACTCATCAACTCATCCAAACACTGCATTCTGTGATAAAAAGCCCCTCCCCAGCTTTTGTATAGATCCTCTTTAAGTAGTGAAAGGCTGCTATAGGGTCTCCCTGGAGCCTATTCTTCTCTAGGCTGAACAAACCCAATTCTCTCAGGCTGTCCTCATATGGGAAGTGCTCTAGCCCTCTGATTGTCTTAATGTCTCTTCTCTGGACTATTCTATCAACCCTTTTCATTTTGAGAGGGAATGAGATGTAGTAGAATGTAAAATTGAGAGTAGTGAGAAACTGGGTTCTTAACTTGCCTTTTTATTTTCCTGACTTAAATTTTGTCTTTGCAGTGACATTATCATCATCATCCCCTGCTCTGATTTCCTTATCTGTAAAATAGGAGTTACAGTTACTGACCTACTTTGAAGCAGTGACACAAATTTTTTTTGCACAGCCATAAAAGGGGCTGAAATCAGTGTCAAGGCAGACAAACAAAACAGCGGTGGTGGGTTGTACCAGTCCACCATATTGAAAAATCAGGGTTTATGCACCCTCAAAAGAGTTAGGATAATTTTAAAAACTTAAATTGTGTTTTTCTTATTTACTACGTCCTGAAATTTAGGGTTTTCCTGGTAGATCTCAACCATATTTGGAAGATTTTACTGGAGAAGTTTACTAGAAGTTGGATGTTGTGTTGATTTTCATGTAATTCAAGCCACTGTTGTTTGTGATCACATAACAATAGTAGCTGCTTCTGAATGGAGGCAGTGCAAAGTCTCTGGAGAATAGCAGCTAGTACCAGCTGAAAGCTGTTAATTATCCATGTGAATATATGTGTGTATTTGTTGATACAAACTGCTTTGTGTGTGGAGCAGCAGTAAGTTTGTAAATTAGCAGCTCAAACTGCTCTAAAGGCTTGGATTGATGCATTTGAAAAGAATTTCTATGAAAGGTGGAAATATTTGCCTGCGATTTTTAAAACATTTAGAAAAGTGGGAATCTTTTTGAACATTTTTTTTTTTGCTTCCACTACCAATTTGTCCTAGATGCTTGGTACTTAATTTTTCAGATTTATGTGTATTCAAGCAGGACTTAAGTTTGCATGTCTTTAATTTTTCTAATGGCAGTAAGGCAGTTGTTACGATGAAACTCACCCCAGTGAATGCACCCTGTAAATGGTATAGACAGACCTTAGAAATTACTTGAAACTGCTTTTGTCCCAGGAGTGGAAGGAGTGATCTGCAGCGTCCTGTAGCAGGGTGGAGGTGTTGCAGTGGACGCACTGCCTAGGCACATGTAGCTGCTTGGGTGTGGAAGGGCCCATAACACTGGGCTGCAGCTGGGGGATGTGTTCCTAGCAGATTGCCTTTGGGTGGTTGGCCTTCAGTGTGTGACAAACCCCTGGTGTCTCTGCAGGATCAGGGCTGTGTTCTCACCTCCTTGGGAACCCAAACCAGCTGTGATAGAGTGGCAGCTATTTTGCACATGGAACTTTTTAGCAAAAGAGAGACTATGATGCTAAAAGGAAGATGCAGCGTATGATGCTGTGGTTAAGGAGAAATCACAGGAACCAGATGTTTGAGCCGTGCTTGAGCAGTGGGGTTCAGTGGATCTGGCAAGCCCCTGTGTATAAATGTAGTGAAGCATTTTTATGTTTCTACAACAAACCACATCTGTGTGGGCACATGTTTTACTTCCTTCTGTAGTTTCCCATCTGTGCTTTGGTGCTGTAAAGTAGTTATCAGGTTAGTGGTCTTACAGAGCAAATTATCCTCACAGAGTTTGTTCTTGTAATTCTTTCTCTTTGCAAGCAAACCCCAATGCTGCATTTGGCATTACTTCGGCCTGATTTCTGCGAATGCTATGTTCATCATTCTGGCCATTTTATTACTTGAGCACTATGTAATACAGCAAACAAGGCCTGCTATAAAACTTGTTTTACTTGAGTTGCATGCTGAGGCTCTTGCAGTGGTGTATGAGCAAAATGTACCCAGCTTACATTCCTCACTTCCCACTGCTGTAGTAAATTATTTTCAGAGCTTTACTATCATCTCCAGTTCTTCATCAGACTGTAGAAATTGCTCAGCTGGGTTCTTCACTTGAAAAAAAATGCCATTTAGAAACTCAGGAGACTGTTGTATCTCTACTGACCATTAGAAGGGATAAACAGTTAAGCAGGTTAGAGGAGAGTAAGGTGTAGTATTTTGTCATTGGAAAGGGGTTTCATCTCATTACAAATCTGTCTAGGTACTAAGAGCTGTGATGGCACAAGAGAAATAAAAACAAACCCATGTTGCTTTTATTCATACATCCAGAGAGATAACAGCATGGGAATTGTCAAGTGTAGTTCTGTTCAGCATCTGTATCTCTGAACAGTTGCCTTGTGATTCCAGAGTCAGAGGAGCAAAGCAGCAACAACTGCTGGGGCTCACTGCCTTTTTATGTCCCAGCTCTTAAGGAAGCTCTTGAAATTATGAAATAGTCATGGGTTATATGTACCATGTTACATGGGTATCAGGACAGCTTTTATCTATCCAGGGCTATTGTGGTGCTTTACACTGGTGTTATATTTCTCCCTGAATTCATGACACTTGCATTTTTCAACAGTGCTGCTTGTTTCATCTTCCTATGTAGAGACTTCGCTAGGCTGTCACTCAGTAGATAGGTGTCAAGCTCTCTGGGACATGCATGGGTATTAATATTTATTAAGCTGCATAGCTAACCTCGAGTGACAGAATTCTTAAATGAGTTCTTGCCAAACTAGTAAGTATGCACTGTTGCAGTTTTTCTTTTAATTGCTTTCTTTTCATGCTTAAGGGAACAATTGCATTGTCTTTTCAAATAAGATATTTTTTTTTACCAAAATGTTTTGAAACCATAAATTTAAGTTAGCATTTCATAAACGTTGAGTTCCACATAGAGAATCTTCAGTAGAGTATTAGATAGGACAAACACTTGCAATAAATTACAGTTGTCAGCACTGACTTGTGTGAAACGATGTGTATATCATTCTTCCATATTCATTGTAAGTTTGCATGACTTACCTATGTACTTCCCGAGGCATGTTGCTAACAGGTAAACAGAGCATTATCGCATGGGAACAAATATGTACAAATCCATGGGAGCTGTTTTTAATACTGTCTACAAAGCTGGAGTTGTCACCATGCCAGGAAGTGAGTTAAAATTGTGCTGAGCAGGATCTGGAGATCAGAGTATGTATGGCGTAGATGTATGGATGCCCTGCTGATAGTAATTGTTTTGCAAGAGAATGAAGGGATTCTTACCCTGTGGCACTAGTCACCCTACTGTAGCTGCCTTTGCTGTTTCAGAGCAGAGCTTTGACAAGTGTCTTTATGTCTTGAAGCTATTAGATGATCCTTTGCTGAATTGTTCACGTTTGTGAAGACCAAATGCCATGCTGTGAATCAGCAGCTGTGCAGGCCATATGTTAGCCTGATCTTGTAAAGTGCTGGGCAGCCTGAGCTCCCTGGTGAGGCATTAAGCTTCCCAGGATGTAAGCCAAATTTTATTACATGTCATTCTCCTTGCCCAGGGTGCATGAGTAAATACTTTCACCAGTATCTTGCTTGTTTATATGAAGAAGCCTTTGGCAGTTCTGGTTACTTGCAGAGGTTTAAAAATGCCATCTTTAGCTGGAGTAGGAAAGCAGCTTTGCAGAAAGCTTCATCATATTGGGATTGGAATTGGATGTGCTGGAATAGCTGCCTGTCTTTAGAAGTTAATTTATAGCTCGGCTTAATCCTTTACATGCCCTTAAATCTGGAGTCTGTTAGATGACCGTCTATAGAAATATCTTCTGACCTCAATGTATTCTCCCTCAGAGTTTATTTTGGAAAAATACAATGAGAAACACTAAAAACGGATGGACTGCTTCACTGGTAAATAGTTAATGGCATGGAGATTTTATTGCAAACTGGTTATGGAAAAATCATACACTATTCTGAGGATATGAACAGCTTGGTGAACAAAGGTGGTAATGAAGAAGGTGGAATCAATCCAGAAAAATCACATGCCTTTGCTCTGGCATTAGATTAGAAAATAACAGTTGGACATTTTCTTGCTGAATTATTCAGAGGCAGTGTAAGATACTGAAATAGCTTGAGAGTTAAACAATGTTCTTTTATCTATTGGTTTTTTTTTTTTTTGTTTCTGGTAGATTAGTGCCTGATTCAAAACACCACTTACGTTACCTTATCTATGTGAATTAACGTTGGCAAACTTTACAAGTCTTTTCGTAGGACTAGCCTGCCCCTTGCATGCCAGCCAAGGTTAAAAAAAAAAAAAAGTCGGCATGTCTGTAATCATAACTGATTGCTTGATACTTATTTGTGTCCAGTCCTTTCTTCTTTCCTTCCACTATGCACTTTTAAATTAATGCTGCAGTGATGTCTTCCCTGCTAAGTAAAATCATATAATAAAAATGAATGTATTTGCAAGGCGCAGTAATCATTAATTTTGCTTTCATTTAGAATACTTGGATTTCTATTCAGGATTTTACTTGGCTTCTTCCTGGTAAATAATCTCATCAGTAGCTCTTCCACTCTAGAAATGTTTAATGAATTCTGAAATGTCAAATTTATGTGGAAGATGTCGGAGCATGCAGTCAGGAGTGTATGGTAGCTTTTCTTTTGCTGTGGTATACTGCACTTCAGTCACTTCAGAATACAAGAGGTGAATAGTAATATTCATTGGGAAAATGTCTTGGAAATAGATTAAAACCTGTTAAAATAATTTACCTGGGTTTAGTGGATCTGTCAGCTGAAGCAATGAAAATAACTTCTAAGTCTTGAGAATGCTGAGGGAAGAGTGGGGAGAAGGCCAGTTAGGAAGAAATGGGAGGAGGATTAAACCACACTTTCCCAGATTAGTGTGCTTAGCAGTGCAGCATTACCACTAGGTCAGCAGAGCACTTTGCTCCTTCCTGTTCTGTATGCAATGTGGCAGTGTTGCAGACTGCTAGCTTTATTTGATTTGTTTACAAATATTTAGTGGGGCAGCTGTGTTTGGTTGTTGTGGGTTGTTCATTTTGGTTTTGATTTGTTATTTTCTGATGATATAATGAATGATATTGTACTGTTAATGGGAACAAAGTCTGGCAGAGATTGGGAAGGAGGATGAAGGACCCACAATTAACTCTTCCCCAGGAGTAGGGATTGAGGTACAAGTCTGTGATGTCCTGACACAGAGAACCAAGCCTGTAAGTGGAAAAATGTGACCTGCTGGGATCAGTGGGATGTGTGGAGCTGTTGTCCCAAAATTCCAAGGTTAATTTTATGTCAGGCCCTTCCATCAGTTTGTTCTGTATTTGGAGTAGTGTGCCATGAATATCTGTTTGAGGTCAATATGTGACTGTTGTGACTGGATCAAGTACTTGATATGGTGTTAACTCACACCCCTTTGAGACCTTCAGAGTTTATTTATTTTCCTGTTCATCTGTCATATTGGAGACTGTCCTTAGGGAGTGGCAATCACAGGAAGATACTTCTTCCACACACCCCTTTGCATTGCCTGTTTTCAGACTATCTCACACAGATGAGTAATGGTGCTCTTTGTTACTTTTTGGATGAAGAAGATGAGGATCTGATAGTCTTCTAAAACCAGGAGGATGGTTGTCACAAAGGAACAGGATGCGTTTGGTGTCAGCCCATTATTCTGAAGCTTTTTTTAGTGTGAGCAAGTTTAAGCCAGAAGCATTTATTTTTCAAGTTCAGAATGACCAGTAGGAATAAGTGAAATGAAACAAAAAGGGCAGAAAGAGTCATGTTTCTAATGCGTAGTTCATTTCAAAAGATTTCTCTCACCGTGACCCAACTCTACAACTAACAGATGGCATCACAGTTGCTGTGTGAGGACTTTGTCTTCTTACAGTTCTTACTCAGCTCTATCTTTGAGCTTGTGTTTATGAAGAAGATCCTAGGTCTGAGAACCTCTGATTCTTTTTGTAATCTTAAATTAATCTTTGCATTCCACCCACATGCATACAATGTAACAAACCAACCCTTTTAATGTCATTAGTCCACATACAAGATGTCTCATGCTTCCTGTCATCAAGACATTGTTTGCTAGCTCCCACTTAGGAGGTGGCAAAGCTTCTCAGGTGTTCTTACAGCCTGGGAGCAGGTAGCAAAGGCTCATTCCTCTCCTTGCCTGAGCCCTTAACAGGTTTGTTAATTTATTAAAAACACAAGATCCTTTTCCACCCACTGGCTTGGGAAATACTTAAATGTCAAGTGTTTGTATAAACCTTTTTCATATTAAGAACTACACAGTCTGCATAACCAATGTGCAAATCTTACATGAATATTTGGCATTATTATTGTTTGAAAGTGTAATACTCATTACTAATTAGTCTGAGACAAGAAATGGGAATAATCCATCACTGTGAGGTGGGAGAGATCGTGGGGCACACATGATCTGAGTTTAAATCCAGATTAACTGAGTTCTGAGCCCTTGGTTGTACCTTGGAAGGCCTCTTCTCTTCCATCTCCATTCACCTGCAAATATTATCACCATAGTGTTTTAAGTTGGAATAATTCACCTATCTTTCTGCCATTTCTTCACATACGGCTGCTGCTACCTGCACTGTGGCTACATGTCTTTGTTCTTTCTGATCACTTGTGCATTCTTAAGTCTCTGGCTAAGTGTTTGAGCCTTCCTGTCCATATTAACCCTCCTTCCTGGTGTGCCGAGGTGGTATGAAAGTACCAGGCTGTGATGGAGCATGTCAGAGGTGGCATCAGGCCAAAGTAAAGGGTGTTTCAGAATCACTGGCCCAGATAGTTAACTGTGCCATGCTCTGTGTGCTCGAGGTGACAAGGGAGAACAAGAGTGCACACAAACTCTGTCCCAGTTTCGGTGGTTTTCTGGACTAGCCCCAGCATAAAGCGTGCTATTAAAGCAGTTCAGAGATTGCACTGAGTTTTACAGACTCTATGGCCTTGTGTATTTGGAGAGAGGAATCAATTATGTTAAGGTTTAAAATGAAATTAAATGAAACATTAATAGGTTTCTGCATCACTAAGGAAAAGAAGGATCTGACAGGAGTTAAGATAGATCTCAGTTCTCCTCTTCTCCTTTTTTCTTATTCCAATTTTAAGTCACTGTTAACAAATCAGGAGCAAAGTAATCAAAGTGCTGTTGTTACAAAGCCATTGACTAAAGATTGACATATCCAAATGCTTGTCTGCTTATTTTCCAGCTGTCAAGCCAAATTATACAACTCCCCTACAAGTCTTGCTTTGCGTAAGCACATCTTCATGATGTATGTAATTCATTGGCAAGTTTAGCCATAAGAATACAGAATTGATGTGCCGTAGTCCTGTATTCATTGAGCATGAAGGCATTGTATAATGGCACATCTACTGGTTCTCTGAATTGGTGAGAAAAGAAGATAAAACAGTATGAAACATTCGTAGGCTAGTGTGACAGCTTGCATGTAAGAGCTGATTCTAGTTTTGTTATTTTTTCAGGAGGAAAGGGGGACTCAAACCTAAACCCCAAATCATACCTCTATTCAAAGTAGTTAAACTGTGTGTTGATTAGATCTGAAGTGTACCTGTTATTACTGCTTCTCTATTGAAGTGTTTTGGGACTGGTTGTTTACATACAACTGAGTGTGTAACTAGTTGCAGATTCAGTCAAGAAGCTGCTAACAAAATAGTAGTGACTGCAGAGCTAAAGACCTTTCATTATTTTCATTAACGTGTCACTTTTGTTTGTAGAATGAAATGTGTCTTGCCACACAGCAGCTTTCAAAGCAGCTCCTTGCCTATGAAAAGCAGGTATGTTCAACATATGCCTTTGATTTCTTTTCAGCCTCAGTGCTTGCAAAGAAGTCTGTGTAAATAGTGTAGTTTCCAGAAGTGCTTATAGCATTGGCTTTACTTGGTTTCATGTGAGTACTACTGAAAATTCCCTAATGTGTTCAAGGGAGTTATGTCACTTCTGAGAATCTTAAAAAAGTGCAAAATGTACATTCATAAGTTTATGAAGAAGCGAAGCAGTTTATTCCTATTGCATGACTATGACATTAATTATATGTTATTCAAAGTCCATTCATTTAAAACAAGAGGAGCAGGGTAAAAGAATATGTATTATAAATTTATGTTTTTCTCTTTTGTTTTATCATTTACTGCATTTTGTAGGAGCATTCATTACCTTTGTAGTAAAGCACGTGTTGTATTTTACTCACCTGTATTGATTTATAGACCAAATGTATGTTTCTGTTTCCAGCATTTTGCCTTAGGTAAGGGAGATGAAGAAGTGATATCCACCCTTCACTACTTTTCAAAAGTTGTGGATGAGGTAATTTGAATTGCCAATATTATGTTTTTACAATATAGAACATTTGTGTTTTTTTCTTTTTTTCTTTGTCCTTTTTGATTCTGAGCTTTTCCACTGAAGCCTAGATTGTGCCTAGGTTTTATAAAAATAATTTAATCGAGGGCTGGAGAAAGAAGAATCCTGTCACCCTTTTATAATGGTTAGTGCTCTTTCTAGCTGTCCTCACAGCCAAACTGAACTTCCTAAGTAGAGGAGTTAGACTGAAGTGTTTCATCTAAGCTGTGGCCATTTTTAATCTAATTTCATTTAAAAATTACGTTGACATCTCTAATCCTTAAACACTACAATTTGAGCCAAAACCTGCCAGGAATGGGTGCAGGGCAGTTGTGAATTAATACAGTTGCAGTTTCGTTGCTGTGAGATCACACAGGATCCAGAGGTGCCTGGAGGAGGCTGCAGAAATGCCTGCTGAAGGCAGGTTAGGTACTGCTGCTGTGTGCACTGAACATTTCTGCTCTCTGTATTATGTTGCTGAGTATTGAGAGTCTTTCTAAATGCTTTTGTTAGACCTGCCTGTATAGCATTTAAATGCAATCCTTATTGCTTAAGTGTGATTTGTCATATCACTCTTTCTATTGTGAGCAGGGCTGTGCCATCAGAAGAGTGTTGTTCTTGTTCGTCTACTTTCAACTTAGATTAAGAAGGCAGAAGGCTGTATTGAGGTCTGCCTTTTGGGAAAGGAGATAGGAGGGTTATGAGGTAAAAAATAAGTTAGAATTTTTAAAGCCTATGGATAACTAACATTATAGTAAATGGATTCCAGAGGTTAACTTTTTCCTTAGGCTTGTCCTGTGGCACATTGGCTCTGAAGGAATACTTGAAGAAAGCACTTATTTGCCTACAGGAAGGATGAGAAGAGCCCTTGGTCAGAGATTACAGTGACAGGGCAAGGGGGAACGGTTTTAAGCTGAAAGAGGGTAGATTGAGATTAGATATTATGAAGGGATTTTTTACTGTGAGGATAGTGAGGCACTAGAACAGGTTGCCCAGAGAAGTCATGGGTGACCTGTCCCTGGAGGTATTCAAGGTCAAGTTGAATGGGGCTTTGAGCAATCTGGTCTAGGGGAAGATGTCCCCAGCGGTGGAAGGTGGGTTGGGACTGGATGATCTTTAAGGTCCTTTCCAAACCAAGACGTTCTTTGATTTTCACAAGTCTAGTACTTATCTACATAAACTATGAATAAATCAAAATGAGAACTTTCTCCTTCCCAGGTACAAGAAAACCATCCGATTTGGGAGCAGAAAGCTGAGACCCTCTCTGTTCAGTTCTTTTGATCACATTTTTCACTCAAAAGATCTTACTGTTTCTCAGCCTCCTATTCTGTGTGTTCGCTCCCCCTATACCCGTTACTGAGTTGTCTGTTCTACAGACATTGAATTGTCCTAGTTTAGTTTTGTGTTGTCTAGTGGGAAATACTGACTTCTTCCTCACCTGCATCACTCCACCTGGAGGCCTCCAGGATTCTGTGAGGAAGTGGGCAGGTATATTCTGTTTACTGTAGCAGGTAGCTTGATTCGTAGTTGTCCTACCTGAACCTGTCTCATATTCTTAGCGTGCCGCTGTTAACATGAGAGCCTTGCTTTAATCCTAAACAGTGTTACACAGGTGCTTTAAAATATGTCTCATGGGCTGAATTTTAGAGAAAAACTTAGAAAAACAGGAATGGGAAAAGGCTCTAAAGGTGAAATATTTGAATGGGACCTTGTGTTTGCCCACTGTTGTGATTGTGTCCCATAACCCTCATGGATGGTAACTTTCTAGTCATAGCAGCGGGACTGTAACCCTGTGGTGCAGAGACTAAGAAAACCTAGTTAAAAAAGGCTTATTACGGGTTAAATCCTTTTTGGGTTAAGCGTTAGCGTATAATGCTCAAGTGAACTGCCCAAATACAGTAAGTGGGGACTGAAAAGTTCTTGGATCCTTAATAAGCACCAGGCAGAAGTTAAGGATTTAGGGGAAAATCCCCATCTGTCTCACCTATCTTGAGAAATGTATTTTAAGCACTGAAGTTCATTGAAGTACATAATATCCTTATTTTTTTGTATGCTGGGCACAAATGGCAGGTGTGCTTCTTCAACCGTTGTAGAGTGCTGCTGTTTTAATTTTTTACTTCCATTGTGGTTTAGGGCATTCCTCTGTTCTCTGTTTCAGCTCAATATCCTTCATTCTGAACTGGCAAAACAACTCGCAGATACAATGATTCTACCAATAATACAATTTCGGGAAAAGGATCTTACAGGTAAATTTTATTTCAAGTTTTAATTTTCCCCATGTGTTCCTTCTTGCTTATTTCACAATAAACTGAGACATAACGTCATATAATTGCTCACTGATGGTTCGCAGAAGAGTTTTTTATATTCTTTTTCCTGCTACAGAATTTCATTGGCAGGTGCATGCTTTTACTCAGACTTAAATAGTGCAAGTTCACCACATAACATTTTATGCACCGTATGGTGCAATTTTGAAAATACACAGCTGTGTTCTTTGTTGGGTCACTCTGCTTTTACAGTGTCATTTTACTCAAGTCATTAATGCTATAATAACCTAAAGAAAAAAAAAATTAGCAGCGAATCTGGCTTGCAAACAGTATTTATCCCACGTCAAAAGTTTGAGATTGTTTGAAAAGCACAAGCATAAATGCCTTTTGAACCTCAGAGTATAGTAAGTTCACTTAGTTTTAACAAATCAGTTCACTGCAAGTCTTTAAATCATCCAAGGTCATTACAGGTAACCTGATTGCACGAACTTGGAAATACATTACTTAAACAGCAGAGCAATAATGTAAGCATTTGGTGTAATTTCCAAAGAAAGAAGTTCGTATTCAAGGTCAAGGACACTCTAACCTACTCATGCAACCAAAACAAGAGTTTTTATTGCAGTGTTTTCTTTTAAAAGCCCACTTCTTAACTCACTAAGCTCAGTCCTGTTTATGGATGTCTTAACGATGTCATTTTGATGGGAGAAAAAACAGCTACAGCAAAATAGTGACTAGCTAGGTTTCCTTATATGATAACATCTTGTTTGAAATTTTGAAGACGTAAATGGGTGTCTTGTTTATAATATGTCAAATATAAAGCAGTATTTGGATGATGAGATCATGGATCTATAAACGCTTTCCCACCTCTAATGTGGCTTCATTGATCCAGTGATTCTGCTCCCATCTGTACGGATTCTACCTCCCTGGTTCATAAAAGAAGGCATAAAAAGAAAATGCAAGTGAAGCCTGCAACCAAAGCCTCAGCTGCTTCATGACAAAAAATGAAAGCTTCTTCAGCTTCCTTGGGCATAAAAATCTTCTTTGCTCTATCCATTCATTCACCCATCACAACTTCCCTTTTTCTCTGGCAGAATCTGTAGAACAGCATTTTGAGTAGAAGCCTGACCATGTTGAAATTTCATCACAGGATTAAACAAGGCAGATAAACTGTGTTCTTGTTTTGACTTGTGATCGTGTTATGTGTTGGTATAGAATACTGTAGAAACCTCTACATACAAGTTAGTCATATCTGGGAAGAATTTCTGTCTTTCTGCATTAGTCGCAAGGAAGTGTTCTGGGGAGAAAAAGGTGGCATGAAGCTGATTAAAGGGTAGGTTGTTAGAAATGATCAGGCACTATGATGATGTTGTACAGTTTCCCCTTATTCTTTTCACAGGAAAAAAATGTATGTTCTTGCAAATGTGCTTTCTTTGTGGCTTTTTGAGGAGGGTTTTGCTAGTTGCAGCATGCATTGTTGTGGACACTGAGAGAAGCTTGTGCCCAACACTTGTTCCTTTTTGTTCCTTCTACCTGCATCAGAAGCCAATCGGAAGCGTTTGTAATGTAAGCATTGTAGCCAGCAGTCAGAGGTATTGGATGCCTGTTTCTTTTCACAGAGAAACTTGGCAAAAAGTGTAGCATTTGATGAAGATTCATGTACAGGAAAGCGGTGTAGTTGATATGTCTCTCGGAGTTACATTTCTTGATATCACATAAGTGCTGTCAGGAAGTTGTTCAGAGTTGTTGATCTTGTATGATAGTGATGGGCCTTTTGTCATAATAAATGCACTGAAATGGTGCTTCTTTGGGTGAATTACACTGGCAGATGAGGAATCTTTTTCAAAATGATAACTTGCTAAATCACGTAAACTCTCTTGACTCTTAAGTTGCTATCTGCCTATTCATTTCTCTAGCAGCTGATCTGCTTTATCGTTTTCAAGACAGACACAACTTTATGTATCTCTGCTCTGAAAGGACTGGAGTGACTTCAGTGTTAAACGTGCTCAGTTGAACAAAGTGTTTACAGCTGTTTTCACTTTGAATATTTGATTTCTCTTTTCCAGAAGTAAGCACGTTGAAGGATCTTTTTGGCCTTGCTAGCAATGGTACGTTTCCCTGGGTTTTTTTGTTTCTAATGGTGTGCACCTGTTTTATCACAGAAGACATTTTTAATCTATGCACACACACACATCACATTTCTAAAAAAATAATATTCCTTGTCTACAGAACATGACGTGTCCATGGCAAAGTATAGCAGGTTACCGAAAAGGAAAGAAAATGAAAAGGTAATGAACATGAAAGGGAAAAGGGAAAGTTTTCATCAACTGTTCTGTCTGCATCGTTGTTCCCTTTTAAACTTTGGAGAGTACATCAGTTAAATTCACAGTAGCTCAAGAGTACTTGTGATTTTGTTTCCAAGCAGACACAAAGCTTTTTAAACTTCAGTTCATCAGAGTTATATCTGTTTTCTCCAAGTTAGGCAAGTGATCAAGTATTGTGCATAAATAAAGCCCTTCAGATCCAGGGGAGATCTTCGGACAGAGGCAATCCAAATGGCTATAAATAGATTTGTATTGGCCTACTGTTCTGCAACTGATGTGATGATGCTCTATGACTGGGTACAATTCATTGTGAACTGTCATGAAGCCTTGTGTCTGCTATTCATAGAGCATTCCATTTTTTGCCTCTATCTTCCTGCTAAATTTCTCTGTATGGATTGTCATCTCACTTGCAGTACACAACTCTGTTGGTAGCATTGGTTGACATTTGTTCTTTGCCCAATGGACCACTAATCAAAAATATATCCCTGTGTGCCAAAAAGTGTGTGGTTGGCCCTCTCCTAAGAGTGCATCAGTTCTACAGGACACTCGTTTAAAGGAAATGCATTACAGAACAGAATATGAAATTACATAATGTGAATTATTCACCTCTGAATTCTGCATTTGCAGGCTTGTGTCATGATCTCAGCTGCAAGTCAATTTCTTGCACTGAAATCAGATCCAGAATTTTAACTGTGGTAGCTTATAGTCACATGGGCATGCTCGTGTCTTTTGCCAGAGGAGAGCTTGAAATACTTGCTTTGGGTTTTGGATTTGCTTTCTTAGTTTCTCATTCAAATGTGGAGAAGTTCTGTAACAAGCGTTGTTTAAAAATAACTTGAAAATAGTCAGTAAATATGCACAGTAACACTTTCCCAAACTTTTTTTTTTTTTTTTTGGTTCAGCTTAAGGCAGAAGTGGCAAAAGAAGTAGCAAATGCAAGAAGAAAGCAGCACCTTTCATCTCTGCAATATTACTGTGCCCTGAATGCTCTGCAGTACAGGAAGAGAGTGGCAATGATGGAACCTATGCTAGGATATACACGAGGACAGGTATGGACAGGAAAGTGTCTGTATCACTGTATCACTTAGATGTGTGCCTGGGAAAAGTAAGACTTCGGGGTTTTTTTGAGAACTGATAAATTCTAATATTGAGGACAACTTATATTTTGCTTGCCTAGATTCTAACAACTGATATTGTTTGTGGCAGATAGATGAATGTTTAGTTATTTGATAAAGACAATGATGAAAAAATAAATTCAATGCAGTTATGTGCAAAATCAGCCTGGGCTTAACTTTGTCACAGCTAAACTACCAGTGCAGCAGCATTTACTCCCACTGTTTACTCTGTCTGCACAAACTCTCCTATGTAGCAGTTCCTTCCTGGCACATAATGTTCAGCATACTGATGAGGAGTCTACACGATAGGGAGCAAAGCATGCACTGGAGAGCTGGAAGAACAGAACAGAAGAGTGGATTGAGCATAAGGCTGGCAAATCCGCTTTCTAATCTTTACTCTGCCTGCAATTTGATAGAGCGTTTCTCAAGTCTATAAAATGCGGTAGTAATACTGATAATCTGACTCTTCAGGATGTCAGGAGGATCAGCAAAGCAGTATTTTCACAGCACTTGATTCTCATTACCACCCATTTTAAAGGTCTGTTTTGTTTTGACCTTAATGAAAGAAGGCATTGGGAAGATGAGAATTGGGCTTTGAATACAGAAACAATGGGTGCAGTGCTCTGTTTGAGATCATAGTGCAGATCATCATCTCCATTGTCCTGTCTTCTGCAGATCATGCGCCCTTTACAAAATAGGTAATAAATGAGAATTCGGTCACATTTCCCACCACAGAGTTCACACTGCTTCTGTGCTGTAACTATACTGAGTGAAAGAATTGATTTGGTTTACTTTACTGGAAACAAAACAAAACTTTCCTTCCCTATATTTTATCTGGCAAAGCTGCTGTATCTCAGTTCTTTATATAGGAGTGTCTTAAGTTGTCATGGGAATGACTGAGTAGCCAGAAGCTAGCTGATATTGATGCTTGGATACTGTGAGCTGCCTTTCAGCCCAAGCATATATTTTCTTTATTAATAACTCAAAATGTGTTTCGTATTTCACATTTTCAATGAATAAGCAGGCCATAAGGAATTTTTGGAAGAAGCACTGGGTAATTCAGGGTTTATTTGACTGAAAACTGACACAAACATCTAAGCTAGGTGTGGCAGTCTATCATCAGTGAAATTTAGAGCTCTTCTCTCCTGAAGTAGGCTTCTGAGATAGAATAGGTGAATCATTCATTAAGAAAACATCCTTTCTCTCCTTTGTCTGTAAAGGGAGTCTGTGGTCAATAACACGGTTGCAGAAGTCTTTATTTGCACATAAGAGGAATCCCACGTCCCAAAGTTAGGAAAAAGGAGTGGAATCATAACTAAAATTGGATTAAATGAGTAATACATTGCTTAACAGCCAAGAATTTGCTTTCACATCTTTTTCTGGAGTAGTTTACTTTTATTTTTTATTAAGGAGCTAATTAATTGCACACACACACCAGTTGTGCACTGTGTTTCATGCAGTTGCTGGTAGGTTGTAAGGATGACTGTGTGACCCACAACAGGTACCTCAGGGTTAAGTCTGCACTGAGTACTTTGCTGCTGTTGCGTGCCTGCTGAGCTGTTCCAGTTAAGTGAATCTGTCTTCTGAGACAAAATGCACGCTTTGGCCTTAGCAGCTTTTTTTAGCTCTTCAATAGAACAAAATCTGTGATAATCTGTAGTTGATATAACCGATTGCCCTGGAGGCTTCTGCTAGCACAGCTACACTTTGCCACTCCCTTGACTGACTTTGCTGTAGGAGTTTAAAACTTTCCAGGTTGGAGTTGGTAATCCAAGTTAGACTAATAAATCTAATGGATGGTTTGTGTCCCATTCCTTTTGATGTAGTGGTGTTGCATGCAACACCACTAGACCCAATCCTGCACAGTGCTAGTATGGGAGGAGACTTACCTTACTTCAGTCATTTAGCAAGTTCATTGGAAACGTACCTATCAGCACCCAGTAGTTTATGTCTGTATAAAAGGGTGTGTAAAAGGGTGTGTGAAAGGCTGGAAAGTTGCAAAAGGGAGAAATAAAAAGAAAGGCAACACAGCTGTTTTGACCATGTGTTTGTTTGCCAGCCAAAATAACCAGTCATAATGGGATTGCTGTTAACACAGACTCCACAATCCGTTTTTTGTCTGCCAAAGCCAAGATAACTTAGTTTCCTATTTTTTTATAATTTATTTTTCAGATTAACTTCTTTAAGAAAGGAGCAGAGATGTTTTCCAAAAGAATGGACAGCTTTTTGTCATCTGTTTCAGACATGGTTCAAAGGTAATGCAATACTTTAGCACTGTAACCTTCATCACGTAACGGAGAGTACCTCTACCTTTCTGATTAGAGTCCTTCTATACTTGTGTTGCATTGTTAGGTATATGTTGTTAAAACAGCACATGGAAAGGAAGGATGTCTGGACATGTAGAGGAAAATGCTGTCAATGCACTGCAGTGTGCCAGGAACTATATACTGTAAAGTATTCACATGCTTCCTTACGTCCCTGTATCTCTTGATGGACATGAGGTGTTGGATCCAGGCTTGAAATGGATTAGCAGAATTAATATAACAGAGCTAAAGTGCATTCTGAATTAGAGGTATTTATACTTGCTGGGTCTTCTGTAATAATATTGTAACAACAATCCATTAACCACCTAAATAAGGATTTAGAGCCTGTAGTGTTTGGTGTTGTAACTACATAAGGAAAACAAATCTCCTCACCTCAGAGAACATATACCTTGCGTCCAGTGTAGGCTTTATCAGTCCACTGAGTTCAGCCTGCTTTGTCTAAGCCTCACTTTTGTATTCCTAATTGTGTGATATTTTTTCTTTCTCCTGCCTGCCCCCCAATTTGTAGTGAAGATTGACATTTTCTTTGTAATTAAGTCTCTGTAAATGTGAACTTTATATTTAAAATGTATCCATATTAGAGAGAACATTAATAATTTATTTTAAATCAGCTGGAACATTAAACTGGCTCCTTCGCTTGATTGGTTTCTGCCTTTCATATTGAACTGTATCCAGATCATTACTTATTCTGACTCTGGTGGCATTTTAAATAATGCATTCTTGTTAATTTGAGAACAGTGTGATAAGTAATCTCCCTATATAGTAGATTCTTCGACTAAATGATTCCTTACTTCCTGTACCTCTGTACTAAGTTTTCACACTGGCCTCTGAAATAAATCCCTCTACAGTCTACATAGCATTTGTACAGACTGGAAGATAGATTTTGAACTCTGTTGTGGTGTCCTTTATTTATTACAGCACCTTGCTTGTGTATAATAGGTATAGTGAGGATCCTGCAGTTGGATCCTTACCATAGAAGAAGCTCTTTAGGTTTTCCAGAGTCTGATGGATTTGAATTCTGAATAGTACACAGCAGTAAATGGAAAGAAAAACCAGGGTGCTCAGTTAGTTTGCCAAGTCAGAGGTTTGGATTTTAAGTCTGTTACACAGCAAAAATTCAAAGTACTACTCAAATGTAACTGAACTGTGTTCAGTTCTGGGCCTCTTACCACAAGAAGGATGTTGAGGCTCTGGAGTGAATCCAGAGAAGGGCAACAAAGCTGGTGAAGGGGCTGGAGAACTGGCCTTATGAGGAACAGCTGAGAGAGCTGGAGTTGTTTAGCCTAGAGAAGAGGGGGCTGAGGGGAGACCTTATTGTTCTCTACAACTACCTGAAATGAGGTTGTGGAGAGGAGGGTGCTGGCCTCTTCTCCCAAGTGACAGGGGACAGGACAAGAGGGAATGGCCTCAAGCTCCACCAGGTGAGATTTAGGCTAGACATTAGGAGGAAGTTTTCCATGGAAAGGGTCATTGGGCATTGGAACAGGCTGCCCAGGGAGGTGGTTGATTCACCTTCCCTGGAGGTGTTTAAGGCACGGGTGGGCGAAGTGTTGAGGGACATAGTTTAGTGTTTGATAGGAATGGTTGGACTTGATGATCCAGTGGGTCTCTTCCAACCTGATTGTTCTATGATTCTAGTACCAGAGTGCAACATCTTTGGAAAAACCAAAGGGTGAGCTTGCAAAATTCTGAATGACGCTGTGCAGCTTGGCAATTACTCACACAAGACATGGTTTTATGACTTAAGATTACACAGCCACTGAAAACTGCTGCCCACTCCTTTCCTTCTTTAGTGCTGGGGATAACAAGGCCGCAGTGAGTCAGACCTGCTTGCTGATCAAAGCTAAAAGCTTTTTATTTGTCAGATTTATTTTCTAGTAACAACAAGCCGATGAGACCCATTGTGCAGGTACAGAATTTCAGCAGTGATGTAGTCTTGCATCTGTTAAAGCTGATTGTGAAACTGAGTCTTCATATTTAACGATTTTTGTTTATACAGTGAGTAGCAATGTAAAAACACTCAGTATTATTAAAACCCTTAGTAACCAGTGGTTTCATTGCCACCAATTCATGTAACTTCAGAACTATCAGCTTTGCTCTTCTTTCTCCCCTGGAGATAAGAGAAGCATGTCTTAGGAAGAGAAATCTAGTCTTTGGAACATAAAAATGCCATAGCAGTTTTGTTGGAAGCAATTTGTGGTGCTACAAAAAAGAATGATCAAAAGATTCACTGAAGTAGCACTTACAGAAAAAACAACAGCACTGTACCATTTTATTTCAAAATGGAATTTAATTTTTATTCTGACATTGAATGATACTGTTGAAAGGCACTAGCTTGCAAAATATGGTCTAATTTAGTTTAGAACTGATGATATTACTCAGCCTCTTGTATGTCTTGGTTAGGTGGTAAGAACTACACAGCTAGTTTCATTTTGGACTTGATGTGTGAGTTTAAGAAGTCATAGCTTTCTAGAAACATAGAAAAGCTGCAAATAAACTAACATGAAACAGACTAACAAGGTGCATAAGTAACTCTTCATCTGGCCAGACAGATTCTGCTCGCTTGATGCAAATGCAGCACTGTGTCTCTAGATTACTTCAACAGTTACAGGGCATCACCAAGTTCTACAAAGGACTGGGGAGAACAGGAGAAGGACAAAATGTCCTTGCTTTGTACTTTTCCACAGACTTTTTGACCCTGTCAGAGTTTTTCAATTGTTGTATTAATTATGTCACATTTTCAAAATGACAGGCCTTTAGATGCTTTCTGGTTATACACATTGCATTGAAGTCTGTTCGTCGGAAGAGTCTGCAAGTGAAACACAGATTTGCTGAGGTTGATAGATACGGAACTGTTGGAATGGGTCCAGAGGAGGGTCACAAAATTAATCAGAGGACTGGAGCCCTGAGAGAGTTGAGGTTTTTCAGCCTGGAGATGACAGGAGAGGAGAAGAGAAGGCTCTGGGGAGACCTTATAGTGACTTTTCTGTACCAGGAGGGGCTACAGGAAAGCTGGGGAGGGACTTTTTACAAGGGCATGTAGTGATAGGATGAGGAGGAATGACTTTAAATTGGAAGAGGGGAGATTTACATGAGACATTAGGAAGAAATTCTTCATAATGAGGGTGGTGAGGCACTGGAACAGGTTGCCCTGGGAAGCTGTGGCTGCTCCCTCCCTGGAGGTGTTCAAGGCCAGGTTGGATGGGGCCTTGTTCCTGCCCATGGCAGTTGGCTTGAATTAGGTGATCTTTAAGGTCCCTTCCAACCCAAACCATTCTATGATTCTGTGATATAAACAAGGCAGGTTTATTAGAGTGATGGGACTGTCATTTGGTCTGTGGAAATCTCTGAAAATTAAGTGGCTCCCAATGACTGACAGTGGGGCTTAAAAATAAAATAACAGAGGTGTTGTATGGCATACGATGATGACTCTGACCTCTCTGCTTGCTTGTTCCAGTAAAATGGCTGCTCTGTTTCTCCCTTTATGCCTTTATGTGTCTTACAGGAAGATTATGAATACAGAGATACTCAGACTGCAGTACATGTCTATATAACGCTTCTGCAATGAATTATCACTTAGAGAGTTAAATTTTGCACTCATACTCCTTCACTGCTGCCACTTTCAGAAAACAGTTTTTTGCAGATACATTCAGAAAGAGCTCAGTTTTGCCAGCCTGCACCAGAGATGTTTTCTGAATCACACCAAATTGGAAGACAGTATTATAAACAAAAACTAAAGCTAAAATGAGACTTGAGCTATAGATTTTGTTATTATATTGTTCTGAATTCATGGAAAACTTACTGTTGAAAATCTGTGACCAGTTAATAGGTGGTCTCATGATAGGAATTCCTGTGTATGACACAGTTGCAGGGATTAGACAAAGTTCTGTGAAAGCCAACAGATACTATAATAAAGTCTGCTTTGAACTGTTCCACTATACTACAGCAACGTCTATATTTCAGTTCATACAGGCGTTGCTTTAAGGAGTCGTCTCTCAAAATATAAACTTCACTCGTCACTCTCAAGCATTTTTTGTATGCTCATTTTAGTCTTTCAGAACAATCTCATAATTCTGATCATTATCTCTGTACTGTTTGGAGAATGAAGGTAACCACATTTAGTAGATTGTAAAAAAAAAAAAAGTAAGCACAGCTATTGTAGACATATCGTGACACAATATTGTGACATATTGTGAGTAGTATCTTCAGGCTGGGCTTTCAGAATAAAGAATAACTGGAAATCCTGGCTATGCTCTTGTTGCCAAAGGCACCCATATTTTCCTTAACCATTGTTAGTACCTTTGAAGCCTGTACATCTTGTCTCTTTAGGCTCAGATGATATTTTCTGAAAGTAGTTCCCTGTTGTATGTCTCTTCCTTCCATACTTTCCTAACTGCACTAATTTATCTAGTCCTTAAAGAAAGTCTTGGGCATGTACATTGTATTCCCATGAAGTCTGTTCTAAAAATAAACTTTATCTTTGCACTACTCTCCAATATGATCTCAGGTAGTATTTTTGTTCATTTTGGTTTACAGATGTTAGCTATATCCTGGTGTAAAGTGAGTAATGATGGCTTTGGGTTTCTTGTTTTGTTGGTTTCTTTTCCAGTATCCAAGGAGAACTAGAAGCTGAAGCTGAAAAAATGAGGATATCCCAGCAGGATTTAATTGCAGTTAATGAATCTGTTTACACCCCGGATTCTGATGTGACTTCACCTGTTATCAATAGAAATCTCATCCAGAAGGCTGGCTACCTTAATCTTAGAAAGTAAGATGACTGTTGCTACCTGTTGGTTTGTGTGGTTGTTGAGGCTTCTGAATTATTGTGGTAGCTGTACTCTTCAGCTCCTAAGTATCTTTACTATCTTTGGAAATGTGTTTTAGAAACACAGACCAAATAGGAGGCATTTGAGATTGTTTTCCTAAGAACAGAAGTTTACTTCTGGTTGAATTCACCTACAAGGGTGACTTCCCTCATTCAAGTGGCTAAAACCTGATGAGACTGGATTCAGGTTGTTCCTAGTTCTTAGGGCTAATGAAAGCATAGGGTTTATAAGAAGAAACAGCTATATTTTGTAGTTAATACATGTTTTCATAAATGGCCTCCTTTATATAAATAAAAGCTTTATGGATAATGCAAGTTCATAACTTTGAACATAAACTGTAGAAAGAGTTACCTCTGCAGATTTTTCAAATGAAATCTTCCATCAGCTTCTGCAGGGGCTGCCTATATTGGTGGCATATAGTAACCCCACATATGTGACTGAGCAAATATCATTTTATTTCTGTTTGACTAGTAACATTAATTTTTTTTGTGTGAGTGGACATGCATTAATTGCAATATTAATATGACAGTATTAAAAGGATTACAATATTAATAGGATTCCATAGCTAGGGAGAAGATGAACTCTACTGACTGAGGATCCTTTTCAAAATCGTGATTCTTGGTGTTGAAATGGCTCATGCTGCTTTTCATCTTGAAAATACTCATTTTTTAAATCCAACTTAATAGTATTTCATGTCAGTTACTCAATAGAAGTAATTCTTTTATTTATTAACTGGGAGATACTGCAGGGAATTTTTCTAGCTTGGGATGTTTGGGATTAGTTTAATTCTTCAATTTCCATTAAGGCTTAGCCTCTGCTAGGAACAGGTGCTGCTTTTACTTCTTACCAGGGACTTATCATAAAACAAATGCCAGGGTTGAACACACAGTTCAGATTAGCAACAGGATATGTTTGAAGTTTGGAGTAATTTCTAAATAGTCAGGAGTCTATCACTGCATCTTCTCTTTAGTAAAACAGGTCTGGTGACTACAACTTGGGAAAGACTGTATTTCTTCACTCAAGGTGGCAACTTGATGTGTCAGCCAAGAGGAGCAGTAGCTGGAGGATTGATTCAGGACCTGGA